>OY747133.1:17475483-18120632 GCA_963556465.1 Berberis vulgaris
AGCCCAACATTGTGTGCTCTGAGAAGAATCACAATCAAAATCTTGAACTCGCTCGGAGCCATTTGAGCGGGAGGCATGAGGAGAGAAAAGAAGGAGCGCCAAACGTCGTCCGACACTGGGAATTGGAGCTCAGATTCAAACATGCCCCGGTGCAACCCTATGTACCCCTGAGGGGGTGAAGACGGAGCCCAAGCCACAAGCGCAGGAATGATTTCCAGATCCCCTGGAATATGATACAGGCTCCGAAGCCTGATTAACTCGGTTTCGTCAACCAGACTAATCCTCAAAAAGCTTGAGGCAAGTAAAAGACAACAACTGCTTGGGAGTAAGTTCAACATTATCTGCATGTGATAGAAAGTGCAAATCAAGCTCTAGAGAAGCATAATCGCATAAAAGAACGACACAGGAAAAAACAAGAGAGATCTCCATCGAAACAATGGCTATTTGTAGAGAATATAAACCGTACTTCTTCTCCTTGAGCAGTCGTGTATCTATTTATGTTATGCGTTGCTCGAGATAACGCTTCGAGTTCAATCATCACGATGATACAATTACTTTTCAGAGACTCAGTGGACCGACTAGACGCCCAATGATACACCAAAACGGTCTCTCTTTTACAGCGTACACGTGTTATGATGATCTCGAGAAATAATTGGCACAAGCGTCAGCCCAAGCAGTTCCAAGCCCGCACAATGCAGTTCGCCAGACGGACCTAAATCATTACAACTTACTAAGCCCACGCGTCTCACAACTATCCTCAATACCTGTAAGCCCCGCTAAAGCAAGTATCTAGAAGATCAGCTTCAGACAGGCAAGACAACAACATTTTGCTTCCAACTAGGAAGCAAATACTAGAGTATACATCGCACATGGAAACTTTTATCTATGGACTACTCTTTGATTGGGAATTAACTCCCGCGTATCTAGGAGCACAAAGCTAACAGGGAAACTTCCCTTCACAACACAACTCCTAATAAGAAAATGATCTCCATGAAGATCTTCTTCCCTAAACTACGCTATCGATGGCCTGGTCGAACCAGGATTTCATCACTATAAATAAAACATGAGGTTGGTAAGCTAAGGTATGCTACAAATTCTATGTTTACAGTATTACGCCTTCCTCAGATCCCTATCTGACTTTAGCATCGGAGTGTCATCGGCCACCACAACAGTGGTCTGTGGCTCACGTGCGTTCCTTGTGCAGGTCAGTAGGTTTGCAGATCAAGGTCAAAGTAGGGAGTGAAAATCGACTGTATCAAGTATGTTCTATTATTGAGGTAAGGATTGAAGAAGGAAAAAGAGTTCATAGTTTAAGCCTTTGCTTGCTGATTCAATCAAACTAAAAAAACACCATTTTCAACCACTTACTTTCGCTACTTCAAATAGTGGTATTAGAGCCACTGTCCCATCTCTCATTCAATCAATTTAAAGACTATTACGTCCAAAGCATGACCACAAATTCAAGCACTAGTAGTTTCAATTATGTACAAAACCTTATCCCAATTTTCGACGGTGAAAGCTATGATTTTTGGAGCCTACAAATGAAGATTTTATTTATCTCTCGAGATCTTTGGGAGCTTGTATAAAATTTGTCGAAGAGCCTAAAACAACGGTGGCTTAGACAACACTTAAGGAGTACAAATAGGACAAAAAGAAAGATGAAAGATGCAAATGCACTTCTCTTCATTCAACAAGGGGTAAGCAAATCTATTTTCCCAAAAAAAAAAATTAAGGGTGGACAAGGTTTTAAGGATCCAGAACCTTTATATTAAATAAATCAACCAAGAAAGAAATTACAAGCAATCATAAAGTTTTCCATGCTCGTAATAAAAATAGTTCTGTTTTTTCAGATCATCTGCAAATGAACTCGGGCTAAGCAAGTGTATTCAGTTTCAGGGGCTAATTTTGCTAAATGGTCAACAGCTCTATTGGTCTCTCTAAAAATAAGTTCAATGTCAAAAGGTTAGATTTTTTCACCAAGTTGTTGATTATTGGGAGAATGGGGATTGCCTGCCAGGATGGTTCTTGCTTCTCTTTTATGATTTGGATTGCATTCCATGAATATGAACCTATAGTGACATGAGTTATGTTATTTTCAATTACTAATTTGAGACCCAAATTGATTCCTTCTATCTCGACTAGTGTAATATCTTGATGATTAGAGGCTCCAGCTGCTGCTGTTATTACAGTACCGTGGGTATCTATGATCAATGCTGCACAATCTAGCACGATTATAAATAATTGATCCATCATAATTTATCATAAATGATGTTGGTCCTGGTCCCTTTCAAGCAACTCTTTTTTTTTTTTTTTAAATTATGAACTGGATATTAGTGTTCCAATTGTGGAAGAAGTCGCTAGCAGCTGCTGTGTCTTCTTCATATTTAAGCTCCATGAAGGTTAGCTTCTTATTAACAATATTGAGAACTTTTTGGAACAATTCTTTTTGCAGCGTCATCTTGCTATTGTGCTCTATGTTCCGCTATTGCTAGACAAAATATATGAATGCATTGAATGTTAGCTTTCGAATTGTTGCAATAGGAGATTTACATGAGGAGTAAGAGTTGCACCATAATTTCTTTCATTCCAAGGCAAAGATGCATGGTCGATTGAAGAGTTCTCAGGAGCCAGTTCCATACTGCTTTTGCATAAAACACTCAAAAAATAAATTTACTTCACTTTCCTCTTCCATATAGCAGATTGGACAGAGTGAGTATGTTTTAACCTTCCAAAACACTAATTTGTTTTGAGTATTAAGAGGCTTGTGTAAGGCCAACCACGTAATGAAGCTATGTTTTTAGGAACACAATTGGTGAACCATACTAGCTTTGTCCGAGGGATTTGAGTGCTCACCAATCTGATGTGGTTATATGTGATAAGAGACCAGTATAGTATAAATGAGCAATCAGTTAGAAATGTGTTAGTAATCAGTTAGGCAATGTGTTAGCAATCAGTTAGTATACTTGTTGTCAGTTAGTACATAAACAAGAACTGTTAGAATGAGCTGGAGTCTGTTTTATGTTTGTTAGTATGAATTCTTGATTCCAATATGTAATATGAAACATCTATAAATACATACAAATATCTCTGTATTGCTCTGTTAAGCAATTACATAGTTTTCACTCTTATTCATTCTTCATAGTTTCTAACTTGGTATCAGAGCAACAGAGAGTTTCTTCATCATTGCATCAATGGCAACACAGTCTTCTTCTGGTTTACTTGGCAACACAGGTCAGACGTCCAACATATCCTCTGCTCCTTCTTATCAAGTGTTGAATCACTCTTTACCAGTAAAACTAGATAGAACCAATTACATTCTTTGGAAGTCTCAAATTGAAAATGTGATTTTTGCAAATGGATTTGAGGATTTCATTGAAGGAGTCTCAGTCTGTCCAACAAAAGAGCTAAATACAGGAGTCATCAATCCTGCTTTCGTTGCTTGGAGAAGACAAGATCGTACAATCCTAAGTTGGATTTATGCATCTCTTACACCAGCCATAATGGCTCAAATCATCGACCATACTACTTCTTTCTCAGTCTGGAAGGCTTTAGAACAAATATTTTCTTCTTCTTCAAGAGCTAGAATCATGCAACTTCGATTAGAATTCCAGTCCACCAAGAAAGGTTCATTGTCCATGATTGATTATATCATGAAGATCAAAGGTGCAGCAGATAATCTAGTAGCTATTGGTGAGTTAGTTTCAGATCAAGACCATATAATGAATCTTTTGAATGGATTGGGTACTGAATATAACTCTGTAGTCTCAGCCATCAATGTCAGAGATGATAAGATCTCACTTGAATCCATACATAGCATGTTATTGTCTTTTGAAAATAGGCTTGAGCAACAAGGCTCTGTGGATAACATTCCACCCATTTCAGCAAACCTGGCCAGTTCCAATTACAAGCAGCAATTTGGTCGAGGCAGAGGTCGACATTTTGGTGGGCAGTCTAATAGGGGACGAGGCCAGAATTATGGTCGTGCAAGAGGTTCTCATAGTCAGAACTATGGACAGTATTATGGTTCTAGTCATCAACAAGGTGGTCATTCCAATAAACAGTCTACTGATCGGCCACAATGTCAGTTATGTGGCAAATATGGACATATAGCTTTGAATTGCTACTATCGATTTGATATTAATTTTCATCAGTCTAGTTCTTTGAATTCTGGTTCTTCAACTGAGTTCAAACCAAGCATGCCAGCTTTAGCAGCAGTTTCAAACCAAGCATTCCAGTCCAGTCCTTTCCACAATGAAGGCTGGTACTTGGATTCAGGAGCAAGCCATCACTTAACAAATGATCAAGCCAGTCTTGCTACTAGCTCTCCATACATGGGCTCAGATAAGGTCACGGTGGGCAATGGTACTTCTCTTCCTATCTCTAGTGTTGGTTCTCTAAAATTCTCTCCTGGTTCTCATAGTCTATCTTCATCTTTCATTCTTAAACAAATCTTTCATGTACCTTCTTTATCCACTAATCTGATTAGTGTTGCCAAACTATGTTCTGACAACAATGTATTCATTGAGTTTTGGTCTGATCATTTCTTTGTGAAGGAACCACATTCGAGGAAGGTTCTTGCTCAAGGCAGACTTGAGAATGGCTTATACAAGCTATCAGTTCTACCTGCTCCTAAGACTGCCATTGCATCAGTTCCTTCCAGCATCGCAGCTTTGCCCAGTTCTTCTGTTCCTGCTCTTGTTTCTAATGCTTCCTCTGCTGTTCCTCAAGTTTCTTCTTGTATTGCTAATAATGAGCAGTTATGGCATTATAGATTAGGTCATCCTTCATTAAAAATTGTTCATCATGTTTTGAATATTTGTAAGGTTCCATTCAATAAAGCTAAGTCAGCTGTTTGTTCATCTTGTCAACTTGCAAAGAGCCATCGATTACTTACTTCTTTGTCATCTTTTCATGCTTCTAAACCATTAGAACTGGTTCATACTGATGTCTGGGGTCCTGCATTTGTCAAATCTACTTCTGGTGCTCGTTACTTTATCTTGTTTGTTGATGATTTTTCAAGATTTACTTGGTTGTTTCCACTTCAGACCAAAGATCAGGCTTTGCCCATGTTTAAGATGTTCAAACTTCGTGTTGAAAAACAGTTTAACACATCTATTCAATGCCTCCAATCTGATAATGGTGGTGAATTTAAAGCTTTCAAATCCTTTTTGTTAGACTCTGGAATTGAACATCGGTTCTCTTGTCCACATTCATCTTCTCAGAATGGCAGAGTGGAACGCAAGCACAGACATGTTGTTGAAACTGGTCTTGCTTTATTAGCTCATGCTAATATGCCATTCAAGTTTTGGCAATATGCGTTCCAGGCAGCAGTCTTTCTTATCAATCGCATGCCTACTTCAGTACTTAGTCATAAGTCTCCTTATCAAGTTCTTCTAAATCGACTCCCTGACTACCATGCTCTTCATGTATTTGGGTGCTTATGTTTCCCTTTCATTCGGCCATACAATCAGCATAAGCTCCAATTCAGGTCTGTAGCTTGCATATTTCTGGGTTATAGCTTAGATCATAAAGGTTTCTTATGTCTTGATCAAGTTTCTGGTCGAGTATATGTCTCCCCTAATGTTGTGTTTGATGAGTTCAACTTTCCTATGCACAATTCTCCCTCTTTGCTTCCTTCAGTCCTACCTTCAAATGACATGTCAAATGTCATAACTTCAGTTGTTCCTAAATACTCTCCTTGTTCAGTCTCTTTCCCTCTCACAAATGCTCCTACATCTTCTTTGTCTCCTACTCTGTCTCCTACACTTCCCACTGATGTTGCTTCCATAGAGTCCATTCCTCCTACACTTCCCACTGATGTTGTTTCCATAGAGTTCATTCCTCCTACTTCTCTGCCTACTCGCATGCTCACACGATCTATGGCTGGCATTTCCAAGAGGAAACAAATACTTGATCTTTCTGTTGTTAAAGTTTCTGAACCCACTACTTTGAGACAGGCTCTTAAAGATCCACACTGGGTTCAGGCCATGGAAAAAGAGATCTCTGCTTTACACACAAATGGCACTTGGGTTTTGGTTGATCCACCTAGTAATGTGAACATTATCAGTTGTAAATGGGTTTATAAACTCAAATACAAGCCTGATGGGAGTATTGACAGATACAAAGCTCGTCTTGTTGCCAAAGGATTTAATCAAACTTATGGTTTGGATTATTTTGAGACATTTAGCCCTGTAGTAAAGTCTGCCACTATCCGTATTGTTCTCACTATTGCTGTAAGCTTTCAATGGGATGTTCGACAACTTGATGTTAACAATGCTTTCCTGAATGGTGATCTTGAAGAACAAGTGTTCATGGCTCAACCCCCTGGTTTTTTAGACAACAAGTTTCCATCTAAAGTCTGTCAACTAAGGAAATCTCTGTATGGTCTAAAACAGTCCCCTCGTGCTTGGTTTTCCAAACTAAGTTGTGCTCTTCTAAGGTGGGGTTTCATAGCTTCTCGGACAGACAGTTCCATGTTTGTCCGGTTTGACAAACATTCTGTTCTTATCATGCTAGTCTATGTGGATGATATCATTGTTACTGGCAGCTCTTCAAGACAGATTTCTTTGCTTATTGATCAGTTGAATTAAGCATTTGCTCTTCGTGACTTGGGTCCTCTATCCTACTTCTTGGGTATTGAAGTTCATCATTGTAATGGGGCTTTACATCTCAGCCAAGCCAAGTATATTGCTGACTTACTTACTCGTGCTGATATGGTCACTTGCAAACCTTCTCCAACTCCAGGGGCTGTTGGCAAGCCCTTGTCACAATCTGATGGAGCACTTCTTATGGATGCTACTTCTTATCGTAGCATTGTTGGTGCTCTCCAATATGTCACCATGACCAGGCCTGACATTGCTTTTGCAGTCAATAAAGCTTGTCAGTTTATGCAAGCACCTACGACTTCTCACTGGGTGGCTGTCAAGTGCATTCTACGGTATCTCAAAGGATCCTCTCATGATGGCTTACTTTTACAGCCTACTTGTGATCTTGCTATAGAAGCTTACTCTGATGCTGACTGGGGCTCTAATCCAGATGATAGACGCAGTTCGAGTGGCTTCTTGGTCTATTTGGGTGGTAATCTGATCTCCTGGTCTGCTACCAAACAGCGGGTTATCTCCAGAAGCAGTGCTGAATCTGAGTATAGAGGTCTTGCACTTGCAACTTCTGAGATAATCTGGATCCAGGCTTTGCTAAAGGAGCTTTGCATTACTCTTCCTCGTTCTCCCACTCTATGGTATGACAATGTCAGTGCCTATCATCTTGCTAAAAATCCAGTCTTTCATGCCAGAACTAAACATATTGAAATAGACTTGCACTTCATTCGTGATCATGTTCTCCGTGGAGATTTGGTTTTAGAATTTGTTCCTACTTCTGAGCAGACTGCTGATCTTCTTACAAAGCATCTTCCAAGCGCAAGGTTCATCTATCTCAAGTCCCATCTTGGTCTTGTTCCCTGCCCCTTGCACTTGAGGGGGGATGATAAGAGACCAGTATACTATAAATGAGCAATCAGTTAGAAATGTGTTAGTAATCAGTTAGGCAATGTGTTAGCAATCAGTTAGTATACTTGTAGTCAGTTAGTACATAAACAAGAACTGTTAGAATGAGCTGGAGTCTGTTTTATGTTTGTTAGTATGAATTCTTGATTCCAATATGTAATATGAAACATCTATAAATACATACAAATATCTCTGTATTGCTCTGTTAAGCAATTACATAGTTTTCACTCTTATTCATTCTTCATAGTTTCTAACTATATGAATTTTTTAGAATATAATGACCTGAAGAGCTGGTTGTCCAAACAATTTTATCTTCATGGCCGGGAGTGAGGAGCACATCTAGTATTTTGTCTTTAGTTATCGCCATATGGCCTTCCAAATGGGCTGATAATCCGTTGTTCGTGTTGTACAAGTCTTGCAACCTTTGCATTCTTATGATACATTAGTTATATGTGAGGTGCTGTGAAGATGAGCAATTAGTCTACCATTCGGGTGCCATGGATCATGCCACAACATTGTTTCATTTCCATTGCCAACAAGGTACTTGAAAGTTTTTTTCCAGTGGGTTTTTCTTCAAGGACATTTCTCCAAATCCACGAGTGATTTTGGTCCGTGGACCAAAATTTTTGGTTCCTAATTAAATTCCTTTTCACCCATTGTGCCCATAAACTGGATTGGTTTGTTTTTCACATTCCATATATGCATCATCGTGCTAGCTGCTGAATTATATTTTCGATGATCTCTTACTCCTAATCCCCCTTCTTTAATTAATGGGAAGCAAACATCCTTCCATCCAATCATAGCTTTTTTCAACTTGTCAGACTCAACACCACTCCACACAAATTTAGAGCATGTATCTTGACATTTATTAAGCATCGTAATTCGCAAACTAGTGGCTGACGTCCGCTACACCTACATAATATTAAGGAATGCTCTAATAAGCACAAAAAAAAAAAAAACAAAACAAACAAACAAACAAAAGCATGGGACAATTTAAAGAATGAATTTCAAGGTTCACAAAAAAATAATCTCCATGAAGCTTCAATATTTGTGGTGAGAATTTGATAATTTTCTCATGAAAGACAGAAGCAATTCATATTTTTTTTTAGAGCTTTCAGCATCATAAATTAAATTAGAAGTTATGGAGACACAAATGAATATAAGAAAATTGTTGAAAATGTCTTAAGAAATTTGACTGTAAAATTTGAACATGTTGTTGACGTTATTGAAGAATCTAAATACTTCACTAAGTTATCTATGTTGGAACTAATAGGTTCTCTTAAAGCACATGAGAAAAGGATGAATAAGCTTGCCGAAAAGCCATTGGAGCAAGTATTTCAATCAAAATTGCAAATTAAAGACAACAAAGAGGAACAAGCTGGAAAAGAAACACAGAGAAAAAACTCTTTTCAACATGCAGGAAAGAAATTTTTTAGTGGTGGATGAAAATCTCACCGTGGACATGGAAGAGGACCAATAACTATAATCAAAGGTATAATTCTGATGAAAATCGAACGGATCAGTTATGTTTATGTCAGTTTCGGTTCAGTTTCAATTTTAGAAAATTCAAAACTGATATGGTTTTTGGTTTCTAAATAATTTTAACCGACAAAACCAAATCGGCCGAATATATAAGAAATAACATATATTATATGTCAAAATATGATGATCTGTAAAGCAGTAGGGGAAGCTAAAAAGAGAGCATATGATGATTTGTATAATAGGCTATGTACAAAGGAAGGTGAGAATGATATCTTCAAGATAGCTAAAGCTAGATAACGAAAAACTAGAGATTTGAGTCATGTTAAAGTGTGTTAAGCATGACGATGAAAGAGTTTTAATGCAGGATAAAGCTATTTTAGATATATGGAGGGATTACTTTTGAAACCGACTTAATGGGACACATATAAGGGAGTTAAACTTGGAGGGGTATGCTTCAAAGGAAGGGAGGCATCGCGTGTTCCATCGCAAAGTTAGTGCCAAATAAGTAAGAGAAACTTTGAAAAGAATGAAGACAGGGAAGACAGTTGGACCAGATGATATACCAATTGAAGCATGGAAATGTTTTGGAGAAGTTGGAACTCAATGGCTAACTAAGCTCTTGAATAGGATTTTGGAAACTAGAAAAATGCCTGATTCGTGGAAGCACAACATTATGGTAGCAATTTATAAGAACAAGATGGATATTTAGAACTACTCGAACTATAGAAGGATAAAGCTTATGAGTCGTATAATGAAACTTTGGGAGAGGGTCATAAAACAAAGACTTAGAAGTTTAACCACTGTTTCGGATACTCAATTTGGATTTATGTCGGGTAGGTCTACTACGGAGGCCATCTTCTTGCTTAGGCAAATTATAGAAAAATATCGAGAGAAATATAAGAGTTTGCATATGGTTTTTATTGATCTGGAAAAAGCCTACGATAGGGTCCCCAGGGAGTTAATTTGGTGGGTGCTTAGAAGGAAGAAAGTATCTCAATGTTATGTCGATATCATTAAGGATATGTATGAAGAGGTTGTAACAAGTGTTCGCTTGGTAGGCGGGATGTCCAGTGAATTCCCAGTGTCAATAGGACAACATCAAGGGTCGACCTTAAGTCCATACCTCATTGTTTTGGTCATGGATGAGTTGGCGAGACATCTGCAAGAAGATGTACCTTGGTGCATGTTATTTGCAGATGATATTGTCTTAATTGATAATACTAGTGAAGGTTTAGGTTAGAAATTAGATAGGTGGCAGGAGGCTTTAGAGAGTAAGGTTTTTAGAATTAGTCGTTCAAAGACAAAATATCAAGTATGCAACTTTGGTTGTGAATCACGAGGGAGGAGTAATGCAATTGAGATCGAAGACGTGGAAGTCCCAGAGTTTGAGGCTTTTCAATATCTACGATCTATAATTCAAAAGAATAGGGCTATTGAAAAATATGTAAACCATAGTATTAAAGCTGGTTGGATGAAATGGAGAATGACGTTAGGAGTATAATGCGATAAAAAGATGCCTGCAAGATTAAAAGGGAAATGTTATAAGACAATTGTTCGACCAGCCATGCTATACGGCTCAGAACGTTGGGTTATTACGAGACAATATACGCATAGGATGGAGGTAGCAGAAATGTGTATGTTAAGATGGATGTGTAGTAAAACCTACAAGAATAAAATTAGGAAACTCTTAGGTGTAGCACCCATAGAGAAAAAATTTAGAGAAAGGCGTTTAACGTAGTTTGGTCACGTGCAGAGGAGACCAAGCAGGATGCTAATTGGAAAATGTCTAGATTGACAAGTTAATAAAAGGTGTAGATGGAGGGAACGACCGTTTAAAACTTGTATGAAGACGTAAAAAAAAAAACTTCATTGAGCTTGGATTAGGCGATGATATGTGAGGATATCGCATTGCTTGAAAAACCAAAATCCGTGTAGCCGACCCCAAAAGTAATGGAATGGGCTTTGATGATGATATGTCAAAATAATATAACATATTTAAATTAGTGCTCGATTCGGTTTTACTTCGATTTTAGTAACATTTTTAGTCGGTCAGTTCGGTTTGCAATTTATATAAATTAAGACCGGCTGGGTTTCAGTTCGATTTTCTTAATGTTCAGTTCAGTTTTCTCAATGTTCAGTTCAGTTTCGGTTTAAAATTTTGAAACCGATAAAAGTCGGTTCAGTACTCAGTTTGGACAATAAATCGAATCGTTAGTTTGGTTTTCAACCATAACTATGATTCTAATTGCAATGTTTGCAAAAAATTTGGTCATGCAAGTGAAAATTGCAGATTTAAATGCACATAATGCAAAAGGCTCAATCACATGGATAAATATTATTGGTATAAAAAAAAAATGAATCTAAGTATACAGAGATGATTCTCCAGACCAACTCTTGTACTCATGTTACAATATTGAAAATGAGTCTCAAGATGTTTGATATTGAATAGTGTAGCAACCATAACTGGCTACAAAAACTATTTTGTAAGCTTGAATGAGAACATAAATGCTCAAGTCAAGCTAGGTGATAGGAAGCTGCAAAATGTTGAAGTCAATTGTGTAATGAATTATTGTGATTTCGATTTTCGAAGTGATTTTAGTCATTTGGTTTTAAGAAAATTTTCTAGAATATTTCGGTGTGTAAAGAGAAAACATAAATTTTTAAAGATAAATGAAATATATATATAATAAATTTCAAGGGTATATAAAATATGTGAAAAAATAAGTTGCAATTAAATAAACCTATTAAATGAAGCCTAAATACCCAAATATCTCTCAAATTTATTATATAATTGACAATATTGTAAAAAACACAAATTTCACACATGCAACTACAAATTTCAAGTTAATAATCACTAAAATATTCTTACATATATTATATAAAAAATCTCACACAATAGTCATTTTCTCATACAAACTACAAATTATACAGGATAAAATTTCATCACAGTCATCATCATCAAAGCCCATTCCCGATAAACTTTCATCACACTATTACATAATAAACTTTTAAATTCCAAAATGAGTTCGTAGCAGGTTCAAATGTAACAGGGTCGAAAGCCGTTTGATGACAATATTGATCCAATGATATATTAAACTATAACAGTTTATAAACATGTTCACATAAGTGAAGTATCCCTCACAATCAACTCCTATCAAAATGACCCATAATGAGATATTGAGGATAAGTAGCAAAGTCAGGTTCAAAAGCTTGTGTACGTACTTTGCCCATGATAAGCCATCATTACACACTAAGTAGACGATGAATCATAACCTCTTTGTTGTTAGCAAGGGATCATCCTTCCTTATTGACTTGGACTATTCTCAGAAGATGAACCATATCCAACTGATTCAGAAAGACTCATACCATCGAAGGTGGATGAAAGAGATTCAACTCCAAGTCAACAAAACCATGTGAGTAGGTTTGGTCCATCTCATTCTCATTGACCCTCAACATATATGCATGTTTTCTTGCCCTATTAAAATGTCAACTATAGTCTACTTCTTGAGTCTCAAAATGGTTTCTATATTGTGATTCCTTGCATGTGAAGGTTAACGATTCCATTGGATCACCCGTGTTTGTGTTTGTTTCACCACCACCACCATTCCCTCCATAATGACCAACATCACTGATACATCCAAAATCTTGTTTCCTATAAGTCTAACCTATAAAACGAACGTTAGATTGCCAAATACCGCCTTTTTAGTGGTCTAAGGTACTCCGATGCTTAAGTGATCAGTAACTCTATTGGAAATGGAGATAAATATGGACATAACTCAGTTAAAATTGCATCCTTTTGTCGAATGTTCTCTTTACCTTATATAGTGGTCCTTATTAATTCTCTGTGTGACTTAAGCATGTGAGGCACAACGAAAAGAGACATTTTTTGTAACAGTCTCCTCCTTTATGAAGATACGTCCTTGGGTGCGTAACTTTCTCCATGGCTCTTTTTCTCTGTAACGTTTCTCCTCTTTAAGGGAGAAACTTGTTGGGCTTGGATTTTGGCCTCTGACTATGATTTCTTCTGATGGGTCATGTTTGGGCTTTCACGACCGGATTCGCGCTTTTTGGGCTTTGTGAGTTGGCTTAGTCTTGAAATATTTGATCCTCGTAATAGACGATATCTGCCACGTGTATGGTTGTGATGGCAGTCTTATTTGATGTATCATCAGCTACTCCCCCCTTAGTTAGTGGGTATGCTGACATGGCCACTAGTTGTACGAAGGTTGGATTTTTTATTTCACCAGCCGTTATAGTGTTTGTTTCTCCAATTCTTATCCGCCTGTTCGTTTCGGCATGATTTTTGGAATTTCGCGCGGCCATCGTGTCCCACACATTTTCTCATAAATAGTCCTTTTGTTGCTCAACCCTATAAAAAGGTGGAGGTGAATACAATATTTTCTAGATTACGTTCTCTTCATTCCCAGGCTTTGATTTTTCTCTCTTTTGTTTTTGTCTCATAACGATGTCTAGCTTCGGGGTTATAAGTTGTGATGTGCTTGTTGATTGCAAAGCTTACTTCTCGCCTAAGAGGGCGACACGAACGACTGTAACAGTGTTCGTTACGACTCTTCATTGCCAGCTGACCTCGAGATCATTTTGCCTGAAGCGGGTTTTAAGCTTCCGGCTCCAGAAATCTTCTGTGAGTATCTAGATTTCTTGGGCATCACTCATGCGAAAATGGTTCCTAACGGATGGAGGGTAATGATCGTGACCTTAGCGAGGGTCATTTTATCTGAGATTCCTATGAACATTACGGTTTTGCACTTCGTGGTTGATTTTAGTGTAAATGTGAACCGCATCTCTTTGGTCCACCCTGTTTTGAGAATCTTAGGGACGAGTATAGGGGCTTGTCAAGGCCCTGGTTTTACGCGTCCATTTCTTCCAATTATTTCAAGCTACGCAATGTATATATTTTGTGATCGTTCCAAGAACTCAAAAAGAACGAACTGTGGTTGTCTTTGGAGGAGCAAAAGTTTCGTGATCGATTTAATAAACTGCCCCGGTCCTTAATAAAAGCTTTCCTTACTACGGATACACATCAATCGTAGTAGTCTATACACTATAAGCGAGGCGGATCACGCAACGCTTACGACAGCTCATGCTTCTGAAGTCACCATTGCACGTGTTGGTAATGTCGTCATTTCTGACAAGTTGCCAGAACGTACTCCCCCGACTGTCGTTGGCGATGCGAGCATTGATTGAGAAGTGAGCTCTATTAAGAAGCCTATGGATCGCGGTGCTCCTGTTATTGCCAGAACTGCCATTAATGTTGGCTTGAGCATTAGAAAAAGGAAAAGGAAAGTTCCTAGGCTTGCTAGTCCATTTAAGCTGTTGGCAATCAGTCATGGTCATGTCCCGAAGAATAAAAAACTTGTTACTTTGGTTCATTGTACTACCAGGGCTCCCCCTCCTCCAGTATCTTCCGGAAAAGGTGGTCGCGATGTTGTTGATCCTACTGCTTCGAGACTGAGGAGATAAATCAAACTCTCGAGAGGAGCAAAAAGGAGGTTTCTCGTCCTTTGGATAATCGTGAGAAGAGTCATGTCTCCTCGTATGGCATGCTCGATTTCCCACACTTGTCGGTTGATTATTCTTGTGTTATCAACAACAAGATCTTCCAGCTTGCTATTGAACCGTCTAATAATCCAAATAGCACAAGGACTTTGGCTGATTTCTAGTTTGACTCCTCGTTGGAATATCAAGTTGTTGCTCGAGCTCAAAGTTTTAAGCCTTCTTTATCTTCTGTCGTCGTGGGTATCTTGGAGTTGTCTACTACTCTCCTTGCTACCTGTCCTACTTCTGTTGCTTTTGAGAAGTTCAACTGGTCTTCTGAGGTTGACGTGCAAGATAGTGCTCGTAATCTCATCGTCGATTGGCATGGGCAGTTGGTCGAGAGGCTCCTATGCCCATGCATCTGCCATGTAATCACCTCGATCAAGGTCTCAAGCACCTCATAGAGGGGATGAGTCACCTTGTATATGCTGGCGTTATGGGGTTAGATTATAAGACTGCATGTGATCAGGTGGTGTCTGTCGAACGAAAGATGGTGAGGCAGGCCTTGGTTTTTTATCATGTTCTCCGTAAATTAGATCTGCTAAGAGTGCAATGTACGGAGCATGCGAAGGCTGCTAAAGCTGCTCGGACTTCACTAAAAGAAGTCGAGGTTGTTCATAATAAGTTTGCTTCCGAACTTGAGACCTTCAAGACGGAGTTAAATAAGTTGCGTTCTCAATTGTGTATCGCTGAGAAGGAGTTGTCCGAATGAAGGCCGATCGTGACAAGGCCAAGCGTTCGATTGCAGAGTACTATGCCAGTTTCAAATCTTCTATGGAGTGAGTTTCTCTGTTGAATATTGAGTCTGCTACTGCCAAATCGGTACCTTCTACTAGACTTACTGTTGTTGAGAGCGAACTCACATTGACTCGGGTTGAGCTTGCAGCAGTTACTAATAATTTGAAAGTTGCAAAAGCAGCGAACTGGAAAACAGTAGTCGATGGTCGTCACGACTTCCTTAACTTTATAGAGTTGCAAGGTTTAAATTTGTTGAAGTATCATTGGTCGATCTCTTGGACTGATCGGGGATGTATTGTCATCCAGAAGGTTGGGGTCTGTTTGACCAGGTTGCTGTAGCAGCTACTCTGGTCGTTGCAGTAATTGCTATCTATGCGGAGCTTTCATCACTACATAATGGCATTCGCGTGCAGCTGGCTGATCTTTTTTTTCATTATCCCAACATCATCATCGGTATGGTACTTGAGGCATTTATGCATGGTGAAGGACCCCGCACCAATCTTGTGTATCCAAGGCCTTCCGAGAAGCATGTTGTATGCGGATGGAGCGTTGACAACGAGGAAATCTGTCAACAGGACTCGTTGTCTACCTAATTCTCCCTTTTCGACTGGCAGTAGGATCATTCCGTGTAGACGACATTGTTCTTTACTAAAACCTACCATTGGATGGTCATTGGGCAAGAACATTTCTTCAGCAAATCACATCTTTTGGAACACTATTAGGTACAGAAAGTTGGTCGAGCTG
This sequence comes from Berberis vulgaris, assembly GCA_963556465.1. Classification (NCBI taxonomy): domain Eukaryota; kingdom Viridiplantae; phylum Streptophyta; class Magnoliopsida; order Ranunculales; family Berberidaceae; genus Berberis; species Berberis vulgaris. The sequence continues at coordinate 17,491,506 of OY747133.1, forward strand.
CCCGTGTCGACCAATACCCTTTTGATCTCCCACATGGCTATCAGTAGTGAAATTACCAGAGCGTCATTATGTGGGAAATGGACTCCCTTCGCGTCCTCTTGGAGAAGGCCAGAGTTCGCTACGTTGTTCAGGCTCGTTGTGCAGAAGGCTTTGGATATCTGATCCTTGTTCGTAAATCCAAAATTGATCGCTTTCGAGATCGATTGGATAACTCATTTTCTTCAGTTACGCCATACAAGACGTATATCAACTCCCTAGATTGCTCCTTTGATCCGGTCTTTATCCCTTTGGACTTTCCTCACCTAATGAACTCTCTGAGTTGTCCTTTTTGGATATGGTGCTCGATTTCGTCCTTTAAGTTGTAGCAGTCCTCGGTATCGTTTCCGTAGTCCTCGTGGAAAAAGCAATATTTGCTTTTACTTTGCCCATCTGGATCTCTTCTCATTTTTGGTGGCCACTTAACGTCCTCCCACTTCGCCATGGTTTTCAGGACCTCAACTCGACTTGTTTTCAAAGTCGTTAAGGGTTTTCTTATCAACCGTTCATATTTGGATCTTCTAGGTTGCAGCCTTCCAGGTTCTTGTTGGTTGAACTCGGATCTGCCACTGGTTCGATGTCTTTTTGACTGGCCATTTTCCTTCCGAGGCCTGTCGTTCCTTCGTCCTTCTTCTCTCCTCTCTCGGTTGGTTGAAGTGTGTCACTTTTCAGATTCATTCTTCTTCCTAGCATCCACCATGTCCTTGAGAGTGATGTATTTTTGGGCGGTCTTCAATAGAGTCGTCATGTTCTTTGGGAGATCTAGATTCAGATATTCATAAAATGGTTTCCTTTTTATTCCGGAAGTGAAGGTGGCAATGGTCGTGTCGTCGCTACAACCGTCAATCATGGTCAACTCATTAGTAAAACGAGTGGTGTACTCCCTTATGGTCTCCTCGAGCTTTTGTCTGATGTGAAGCAAGTAGTGTGGGCCCTTTCTCATTCGTTGTCTGCAGATGAACCTCGTGATGAAGGTAGTAGCTAACGCTTGAAAGGAGTCTATCGACCTCGATGGCAAGCTGTTGAACCAACTCATCGCTGTGGAGGTGAGACTGGTTGGAAATATTTGGCATAGGATGGACTTTGTGCTCTCCTTCAATGCCATCATGTGGTGGAAGTGTCGTAGATGATCTGTCGGATTGGTAGTGTCATCGTATGCCTCGAACTTTGGTGGAGTGAAGTTTTTGGTAGAGGAGTTATCATGAGCGCGTCAGAAAATGACGGTCTGGCCGATTCGTACAGTACGTTAGGATCTGTGACCCCGATCCTAAATGGAATTTGCGCATGAGTCCCATCATTCTAAACGGGGCCATCTTTCAGTGGTTCACTGCTTTCAAGATTCATTTGCTGAGGTTCTGTAGGAACTTCATTACTCTCTCGGAGATGGTTGGCAGAGTTTTGTTGGGGTGGTGTTTGGACAGGGTCGAGGGATTGAGCACGTGCTTGGGAGAGTTTGTCCACTGCTTTGATCGAAAGATCCATCTAGGCATGAGCTGATCCACGCAAGGATCTGTAGAATTGTCGCCAGATGTTTGAGGTGATTGGGCTACCACTCCATGTTGTGGCTCTCTGTTGCCGAACATGGTTGGCTCGAGGGCTGTTACTGGGTTTGAAACATGCATTATAGGTAATACAACTTCACCAGTGGAGGGATTTCTTTGATTGTTGCTAGATTGAGGGTGTGTAGAGTGTTCCATCTGTTCTAAGAGCTTATTAATCGCTTATTAGAACTGGGGAAGTTTCCAACTACAAACTCTCTTCTTGAAAGGAAACTGTCATTCCCCATGGACGGCGCCAAACTGATGCGTCCAAAATCTGGTCTCCTGTAAATCTGACCTGCAAAACAAACGTTAGATTGCCAAATACCATATTTGTGGTGGCCAAAGACACTCTGATGCATAAGTCAATAACTCTGTTGGAGATGGAGATAAATATGAACAAAACTCAGTTAAAATTGCATCCTTTTGTCGAATGCTCCCTTTACCTATTCTCTGCGTGACTTAAGCATGTAAGGTGCAATGAGATGAGACATTCTCTGTAACAGTCTCCTCCTTTATGAAGATATGTCCTTGGGAGAGTAACTCCCTCCACGACTCTTTTTTTCTATAACGTTCATTCTTTTTAAGGGAGAACTTTGTTGGGCCTAAATTTGGGCCACTGACTATGATTTCTTCTGATAGACCTTGTTTGGGCTTTCACTACCGGGTCTACCCTTTTTGGGCTTTGTGAGTTGGCTTGGTCTTGAAATATTTGATCTTCATGATGGAAGATCTCTGCCACGTGTATGGTTGTAATGGCAGTCTTATTTGATGTATCGTCAATCACCATCACCCATCATCATCACTACCATCACTACTTTCATTATCATCATTCCCTCTATCATCACTGTCTTGGTCATCCTCATATATGAAATGCATCATTTCATCATCTCGAGTAGGCAATATGGGTTTAATGCTAATGTTTGCACTTTGCATTCCCTCAACTTCCCTTATCCTACGAATAATGCAAGGATCTTGCTCACCCAATGGCATATTTAATAGTGGTCCTCCAAACCCCTTTACCTATGAGTAGATTTGTTCTTCATCATCCTCAATATCATGAAATATGTCATTCAAATCATTGTCAATTTGTTTTATATTTTCAACTATAGAACCATCTTCACCCATGTATTTCAAACACTACCTCATGGAAGTCTGAGAAATGATCCTCATGGTTATAGTTTTCAAGTTTGGGGACGATCTCCCACCCAAATGCCAAAATTCAGCTGCAAATATTAATTCATACAATTTCGACATAGGTTAAGATAGTATTAAAATATAGAAACTTCAACGAGAGAAAATTAACCTGGTTGTGTATTATGCCTCCCTGCTTTAGCTGCTGGTGTAGAAAATGATGACATAGATTCTCTAAAAGGCTTCAACTATATATAAAATTGTAGAAGGTCATATTCATATAACATTCATAGTTTATATAATACATCTCTAAATATATGAATTCACATTCATTAACTTACCTCTTACAGAATCAATGTTGGATCAACGATACGTGAAACTAATCTCATCACTACAACTTCCACCGCCTCTTCAAGTATGTCATATTTTCAAAGATTATCATCATATTGAAATTCAAGTAAAGATAATAAGATGTTAATGGTATAAACAATATATGGCATAAGAATGAAGATAAATAATTCTAATACCTTATAAATAAATAAAGTTATTCTATAAGCACTAGTTAGATGGAGCGGGCGTAGCATTTTTCCTTTTTTTTGAATGATTTGAAGGAATAAACCATGTTGTCGACCAATATATTCACTAGGTTTTTCATGTTCGCCATTGCATTGAACACATAACCCTTAGTAGGTTTTTTGTCACCATTCTCAATATTCGAACATTGGGACTTGGGATCACCACAATTTCAGTACGGAGTTCAAAATACTTAAATTTCCTATTAATCCCTCAACAAATATTGCATCAAAATTATTACGTTGATCAAATACATTTCATTCATCACTTGCAAACATTTTTCTAAGTTCATCCTTGATTAGGGCATGAAGCCAAGAGGAATAGTCGAGGATGTATTGATACAGATCAATATGTTCTATTACCCTGTCGACGTTCTTATTTTGGATACCCATTCTGTGGTTAATATGGACTCTATAATTCCAATAATTCTAGGTTGACCTTTCCTTACCACAGCTAACACTCTAATTAATTGCAGGAATGGTCTGATGAATCTGTCTTTTAGGAACATGACTCTAGAGGTCAACATATTCAACATCGAAAAACAACAATGTGATGATGATGAGTGCTATCACGCTGATATGACAAGCACGTACACTAATACCAGAGGAGACTCTTACGTGAAAATTCTAAATCTTTAGAGTAACTCCTTTGTGTTTCCGATTTTGAGAGTTCATCTTATCTTGACAATGTTTTTGATGTTTTTTATGGTCAAAGGATGAAGGAGGACGACAATGGAAACCATGCTTTGAGGAGTTGCCAAGAGAAGGAGCGAGACCGCGACCATCCACTGTGGAGATCCCAAAAGTCGACCTAATTCCACTGTGGAGTTGCATAGAAGATCCGTGGATGATTGCCCATGTTTACTTGGATTGATGTTCTCTACTTCTATCCGTATTTTAGTTTTTTTTTTTTTTTTAGTTTAGGTTATTGCTTTCTAGTTTAGGTTTATTGCTTTTGTTGTTTGCTTTTATGTTTTTCTTTGAGCGTTTCATGTTATTTTAGGTTTAGCTACTGAAGTCGCTCATAGCCAATCACCCTATTGTGTTCCTCTCTTCCATCAGTATGATTTTCTTATCTTTTGGTGACTGTGAGGACATTGTCAGTTTTAGGTTGGAGGTGGTAGCATATTCATGGTTGTTGTTATTCATTGTTTTGTGTGAAATTGTCATAGCACGTTGTTTGTTTCTTAGTTTTTGTGAATTGTTGATGCATGATTACAACGTTTTCGTCAAGGTCCAATGATATACTATCTTGATCAACATTGATTGATTTCTAGAAACTCACTTTTGTGTACTTGCTAAGCTTTGTGAACCGATTTGGAAAGTTTGATGCATGTGTTTTTTATTTTGACCATGTTTGAAGCACAATTTTTTTGAATGAGTGGAGAGCTTGAGATAACTGGCATTGCAAACTTTTATTGCTCATTGGAATTGGTTTTGTCACCATTTGAGATGTTCTATTTAGCTTACCTTGCACGTGGAAAGACGATTTGGCTAATCCTTGAGGCCCGCTAATCCATCATTGATATTTGTGCTAATTTTTTTATCGTCGACAACATCTCGAGAATCATCCTTATTCTATCAGTTTATTTTCATTGTAATTAGTCGTTTTATGTGACCAAAAAATTAAATAAAAATCGTCAATAAAAAGTTTCAAAGTTTCAGTTTTTGTTTTCGCTTTTGATTCGAAAGAATGGAGATTCAGTCGCATAAGGAAGATACGTCGTTTCAATCATGTTCAGAAGGGAAAAGCTTCAACATCAAGGCTTTAATGATTAACCAATGAACTAAGTGTTTTGAATGGTGTGACTAGCCTACCCTGTGATCAATTCTTGTTTACTTGCTTGTTCTAAATCGTTTGACATTTTCTATGAGAGTTTTACATTGATTTCCAATTCCGTGAGTGAATACCTTGCATGTTCTAATTGATACACTTTACTTATAAGAACAATGGAGTTGAGGCTTTTATGGTTGAAGGAGAGGTTATATGCATTACTGGTTTGTGGTAAGAAAGGTTTTGGCTTAGTGCACATTCTCAATGTTTCTCAGAAGCCATGATTTGGAGATCTTGTTAGCGTCTGTGAGCTTTGGCTAACGTTTGTTTAAGTGCTAGGATCCTGACCTACATGCTATGTACATTTTCATGCTATTTATTTTGTTTGTATTGCTAGGCACTAGCAATGAGCTGGTTGGGGTTGTGATTAGGGCATGAAAATGTACTTTATACAAAGTTAATTATTTTCACTTGTTAAGATTATTCTGATAATTGATTGATTTTTTTTTTTTACAAGTGTGGTTTTTGAAGAATTTCGTGTTTTAGTGTGTTATTAGGAAAAATACCTTAAATAATATGATCAAGGTGATCCAACACTTCTAGACCAATCCAAGATAGCCTAAAGCAAGCCCATGCGTGCATTCATCCCAAAACAAAGAAAAGGAGGCAACCTGTGGGACGTGTTGGCCCATAAGAAATAGGAAACCTTATTCTTTTTCTTTATTTCCTTGGTGGCTGCCTCCCTCCCTCTTTTCATGTTTATAAAAGAACACAAATCATCACAATTTAGAGGAGATTACATATAATTTTTGTTAGACTTTTTGGAGATGCATTATCGGCTAGGCTAATTCTTCAAGCAAGGCTAAGAATTGAACTCCTAGATATAGTTGGTTTGATTTATATTTGATTTAGTTTTCACATTTTCACGGTGAAAAATGGTATTTAAAATTTTTTTCCTTCATTTAATATAGAAGTTATAGTTTCGTGTGACAACCAATTATGTTTTCTTATTCCATAGATTCTTTTAATCCGGTGATCATTTTCTTCCTCTCCATATAAGTCTAGTCATGCTCTTCTTATGTGTGAAATATTAGGGTTCAATTGATTTCCATGGATTGATTATATGTGATTGTCTTTTACTGTGTTATTATCTCCGGATATATCGTCGATTTAAGATATCATATATGACAATTAAGTCTTTGTGCTTTATAGAAAAAGGGAATTCTCATATCTATTTACATTAGAATATAGTGGCGCGTTAATGAATATTTTCCAATTATGTTGTTTGGGATGTGAAACACATAATTGAGTTATCAGAATTAAATCAATACATGTTGAAGCAGTGAAATCTAGGAGGGATTCTTGGCCCTTGTGGTTTTTTATTTGATTTTTATTCACCTAAATTCAATTACTTCTTTTAATTTAAAAGATTTTCTGAAGTTTTGTTTTGTGTTTTGCTCGGGTAGCTTTTTTCCTTGAACCTGTTTTGTAGATCACTTTCCTTGTGGGATCGACACCTCATTCTTTATTGCATTGACCGCGTGCATTGTTTGGGCATAATCAATCATTCTTTTTAAACAATCTCTCTAATGCAACATAATTGGTGGTAAATCGAGTAGGACCATGTCTAATGATGTCACCCCCACAAGAAGTCCTCATCATCCATGGTTGTAAATGTAATTAGTGATTTTCTTTGCCTTTTCTGAAATACTCTTACCTGGCGTTGGGTCACCATCAAGTTAATACTATGGAATGCACATGGAATCTAATACAAATTGTATCCTAGCTTATTCATCAATTTCACTCATACTTTTAAAACGATGCTTCCATTATCAATTATCTTTACCCACATAGTCAACCACTTCTTTCCTCAATCCATAAATATAATTTCTTCTTATTTGAAACATCTACCGACTTTCTAAATATGGCCACTCTGTCCCAATATATCATGAGGTTGATAATGCTCAAACCTTGTAGGACATATCCAATTATCACACATAATTATGACTTCATACTTTGATCACTTAGGCTTCAGGTGCCCAATCCACTCCTCTAAATTCGCTATCTCCTCATCAAGTAACTTCTATCTCAACTCCCATAAAGAAAGTGGTTGTGCATGTCTATCAATTGTTTTAATTGCCTCTATCATTGTATGACAATATATATTTTCTGCCGCATGCGGTGAAATTCCCACTACACCAAAATGGGTAATTAGTAACATACTAGCTTTGTTCCTAAAAAAAATTTGTAAAACCACAAAAATCTTGCAAATCAGGGCATTACAAATATTAGTAAAACATCGATGTGTTACAACCTTCAAATTTCGTAACAGTTGTCCAATGTTGCTAACGACATTGTCGTATGTTACAATTTTCAAATATTAGCAACACATCGACTTGTTACAAATGTTTTTCTTACAAAAATCAATATTTAAATTTTTATTTATAATTAAATAAATAAAAGACTTGATTGGAGTCCAAGAGGGTTGAACTTTATGGTGTTCAGGGTGAGATTGAGGCAACAGGGAAGAGTTGGATGTATCTAGGGGTGGGCACGGGACGAGATGGGACGGGATGAACCCATCCCGTTCATTTGGGATCGGGACAGGATAGACCTCATCCCGTCCCAAACAGGATCGGGATGGGATCAGCATGCTGTATTTGTTGATCAAGTTTGCAACATAACCTGACTCAATCTGGCTCAATTTGCAACATAACCTGCAAGGCAACATAACATGACTCAATTTGCAACATAGCCTATAAGGCAACATAACCTTCTGGACATACATAACATGACTGAATGCAACGTAACCTGTAAGGTAACATAACTCTGTTGGACATACATAACATGATTAAATGCAACATAACCTGTAAGACAACATAACCTGCTGGACAAACATGACTCTGTAAGGCTATAACTAAACATTTGTAACTCAACATTTACAACCTGTAACATGACTCTGAATGCAACATTTGTAACTCAAATTTCAGTCTCTGGTTCCGAGAAAATAACATTTCAAGAACAATTGTAAATATTCAAAATCAAAACTTTGTATTCACACAATTGAGGTCAAATTCCATATTTTCCAAACCCACTTGCAATCATCTCTCTCTGTACTTGTAAAAAAAAAAAAAAAAAAAAAAACCATTGAGATGTGATGTGAACCTCTAGATTTTAAGTACCTTTGTTTTATCAACCCAACTAAGTTGGGTATTCACTTTCTCAAAACATACATTCTCATCCACCCCCTCATAAAATGAACAAACTCATTGCAAGAGTTCCAACTGCTGTTATGAACACTAGTAAATTTAAAACTCAAAAGCTCATTACAAGAGTCAAGTCCATGGCTTCTTTTCTTCAGCTACAAAATGAACAAACTACTGTTATGAACACTAGTCAATTTAAAACTGATTACATTCAGAATAAGAGTTCCAACTGTTCGATGGTTTCAAGTATCAGCAGTCAATCTTATGGAGACGAGGGGGGTCTAATATCTCAAGAGTCAAGGTATTCAGAGCACTGGCAACCTGGACTAGGATTTGATGATATTGAAAATCATGTAGTTAGTCTTCCAAGAAACTCATCGTTTAATTACATGATTCCAAATCAAATATGGGATGATCTTGCAGATGGAGATACATATTGATGGATGAACAGCTGACTGAAGTATCCTTGACTAAGAGATGATCAAATTCCAGAGCTCATTTTGAAGATTTGAGCTAAAGAAGCTCGATTTGGTGACTTGATTTGGGATCAGGAGCTCTTCGACTTGTCAAGGAAGTTGGATTCGTCGAGTTGGATCGAATTGGATTCGTCGACTTGTCCCAACGAGGTTGAGTTGTTAATTAAGATTTAAGATCGATCAAAATCCTGAATTGGATCAGGGCCTACTTGGAGTTGGATCGAAAAAGAAGAAGAAGTTGACAGGAGGCTAAGTTGATGAAGCAGAAGCATGAGGGGAGGAGCCGAGGAGGTGTCGTCACCGAGTTGGTGTTGTTCTTTCTCTTTATCTTCAAACTCTTTCTCTTCTCTTCCCTTTGTTGTTCTTCCATTTCATTTGTTTTTCTTCAAAAACCCTAAAGGAATGAATGAGAAAAGGAAAAGATATTAAATACTCGGTGATCAAATGATTAATAACCAAGAAATTAGGCTAGAGATGTGTAAGCTACAGATACATTGAGATGTTGAATTGTTATCTCCACCAGTGAATTTATATGGTCATCCAAAAAATTACAATCCTAAAATAAATATATAAATAAGTATATTAAAATTATTAATATTAAATATTAAAAAATTAGTTCGGGACGGGACATGATTGAAATATCCATCCCATTCTAGATCGGGACGAGACGATATCGGGATGGGATTGATCAATCCAAATAAAATCCAAAAAATTCGAGACGGGACGGGACATGACGAGATCGGGACAGAATTGGGATCGGGATAGCGGGACGGGATGCCCACCCCTAGATGTATCGTTAGGTTGTGCAGAGTCAAATCTGCTCCGAATTTTTTTTTTCGTTGCAGCAACAAATGAATGACATCTAATGACATTATAAAATCTAAACATTTAAATACCAATGTTTAATACACAAATTAATATATTATTGCAACCATTACAAAGTGAAATAGTTGCAATCAATAACAACATCTTATTTCTCATATTGGATCAGTATTTAAAATAAAATTACATGTATAAAATTATCATAATTACTTAATGCCAAAATTAGTCTGAAATTCATTTCGTTTCTCATATTATGATCCATCAAACTCATTGTCTGATTCGCATGATGCAACATCTAACACTCTAGACGATGCAGGGGGAACTAAGGTTACCAAGAATGTTTGCTTCATTATCCAAGGATAAAAATCTGCTCGGAGATCAAGAAGATTTCACAACAAAAAGTTCACCTGTTGATTTTCTTCCTAAAAAGAAACTTCAGTCTATATATGTGGATCGAATATTCAAATATCATGTCACCCTCCCAGCAGAGAACAAGACCATAGTGAAGACACCATCACTACAACACAAATGGTCATTAATAGCATATGACCATAGCATTTTTTCATAAAGTGCTATGAAAAGTCAAAACTTAATTTGTTCAATGATTTGTAAAATGTTATAAAACTTTGTAAAATGCTTTAAAAAGTTATAAAATGCTATCAATGGACAAAATGATTTGTGCATTTGTAAAATGCTATGAAAGGGTATATAGGCGGGAGTTGCAATTCGCAGGGCGCCAAGAAGCCCGCTAGAATCGAAAAAAAAAGAAGCAAAACAAAGAAGAAGGAAGGAAGGAAGTTCCTCTCCTTCTCTGTCTCCCTCTATGACTGCTCTCATCTCCCTCTCCCTCTCCGTTCTGCTCTCCCTCTCCGATCGCTCTCCCTGTAGCTGTCAACCACCTCTCCGACTACCTGTTTCGCCATGCTCTCCCTCTCCAACGTGCTCTACTTCTCCCCGTACGTGCTCCCGCTCTCCGTTTCAGGTCGGTATCTGATTCTCAACACACTCACTCTCTCCTGCTTTGCTTTCACTGCAAACCCTAACGATTTTTAATTTGTATCAGTTTTTGTATCACGGTGAAAAGAGTCGTCCGTGTGGTTGAAGAATGGCTGAACGCTCAAATGTTGTTTTTGCCTGTACCGAATGCGTGAGGCCCGATACAGGTAGCTATTTTTTGAACATCTCTCGAAATCATTGTGGTGTGTTTCCAAAGTGTGAATCGGGTTATCTTCCTGTGATGTGGATGATTGGTGAGGTAGGATGGGGAGAGGATGAAAGGAGAGGGATGTTACTGGACTGGAGATGGGTTGATGGATTATTTTAAGTGGATTGAATTGAATGGTTCGTCGGATGTTGTGTCTGTCGGGTGTATCAATTAACAGTGCTCTGTAGCAGTAGTGAGCTTGAAAGAGATAGGTGAAGGTTTCAGTTGAGCTAGAGTAATAGATGATGGTGTTAAGGGAGCCAAAGTGATTAGGTGGTGGAGTGAGTTGATATAATGGGATTTGGGATTGATTACTTATTTAATTTGAGTTCGGCAATTTTATGTTCACTGATGAGATTCCGACTGGTTGTAATGGGAGGAACTAATGAAAGGTGGATGGTGGACGACTAATTAAGATGGCGAAATGATGAAGGTGGAGGGGATGGTTGCGCACTTTGCATGAGACTTGCAAAAACACAAATAAACAACAGTAAGCAAGTAAAGGGACAACTAAGATCACTCTCTGAGGAAAAAAAGAAGAAGAAAGAGGGATGAGATAGGAGAAGGGATGATAAATCACTAAGGTGATTGAAAGATGGATAGTAGGAAGAAAAAAAGATGGGTAAATATGAAAAGAAAATTTGGAGAAAGAAGTTAGGTTTACCAGGAATTGAAACTAAAAAAACTCCCCCAATGCTGAAGTTAACAATGAGCCAATAAAAGCTAACAATAAAGATGTAAAAGTTGATGATGTAAAACCAAAAGAAGTGGAGTATAGAAATCTTGGAATCTATCTCTCTATCGTTGTCCAAGGGCTTATACTTAAAGGCTGTTGCTAAATAATACAACATTTATGCTGAAAGATACCATCAATGTCCTACTTTCTGAAGGACACCACCATTTTTTTGAAAGACACCACCAATATAAACAAAAAACCCTACCTCTTTTCTCTTTTCTTCTCTCTCATTTTCTTCACCATTAATCACCACCACCACCCCACCACCGCCACCGCCACCTCTCCTCCTCATCATCCCTTTTTTTTATCTCCATTCCTCTTCTTCTCTCTCCCTTCTCCCATGCACCACCACCACTATTGTCGGTCGGTGGCAGGGCGAGGTGGTGTTGCTCTAGTAAAGAGAAAAGAAAAGGTGAGGGTGGGTGGTGGTGTCCTGCAACATATCCAAAAAAAAGTGGGGTGGTGGTGTCCTTTAGTGGAAATGGTGGAGTTATTTAGTTCAACCATACTTAAATACTACCTCATGCATCTAGATGTGTCTAGCTTTCCAATTAAGTGATATTTCAAGAGTTCTTTGGAAAGATGATCTTTGATTTGTCATCTGACACATATATACTTGCAAGTTCGGCTCAAGTCACATTCCGATTTAGTTTCCCCTATTGCTAATTTTAGGTGTCTTTATCCAATTACTATAGTTGATACTCCTAAGTTGTTCATCCATTCAATTCAGGGCTACATCAAAGATGAAGTCCTCCCAGCAAAAAAATTGGAGGCTCGAAAGCTAAAGAACATGGCGGTATGATACACATTTCTTAATGACAAACTATACAGAAGATCAACAACTAGCCCACTACTCAGATGCCTAACCCCCCCATGAGGCGGGATATGTCCTCATAGAGATCCATGAAGAAATATGCGAGAACTATCCCTAAAGAAGGACATTGACCCATAAAACCCTCACCTTAGGGTATTACTAGTCCAAAATGCAGCAAGAGGCTAAAGATCTAGTATGAAAATATGATAAGTGCCAAAGGTACGCTCTGTACACGCATATGCCCACTCAGAACCTGATCTCGATGACCAGTCCATCGTAGGCACACTCCCCCTCCGAAAAGAAGAAATTTCTCATTATGGTCGTCGACTATTTCACCAAATGGGTAGAGGTAAAACCACTTTCCAAGATTGGAGAAAATCAGATTGAGAATTTCCTCTGGAAGTCCATCTGTAGGTTTGGAATCACGAAAATGTTGGTCAATGATAATGGGACAGTTCGATGGCATAAAGGTTAAAATAAACTTTCAGCTAATCTGGACACCAGTCACCATTATTCAACACTAGGACATCGCCAGACCAATGAACAAGCAAAAGTCACCAATAAAACGATATTGGAAGCCATAAAAAGAAACTTGAAACAACCAATGAGCCCTGGGTTTCTAAGTTACCAGGCATCCACTATGCTTCACGGACCACAAAAAGGACTCTGACTTTAGAAACACCATTTGCCCTCACCTATGGGTCCGAGGTAATGGTTCTAGTGGAACTAGGGATGCTACTCATTTAAGAAAAAGGATTTCAGGTTGGAGGACAATGATGAAGCTCTAAGAGTCGAACTAGATTTGCTCGAAGAATGAAGAGACGAAGCTTCCATCAAGATGGCGACCTACCAGCAGAAAATGACCCTATACTATAATAAGAAGGTCAAGCCTCGAGAATTCAAAGTTGACAATTGGGTACTCAGAAAAATCCAACTAAACACGAAAGACCCAGGAAATGACAGGGTGAGTCCAAACTGGGAAGGGCCCAACAAGGTGATAAAGATCAATAAGCCTGGAACCTATTGGTTAGATAACCTGAGTGGAAAGTGTCTTAAAAGACCATGAACACTTGAAGAAGTATTATCAATAAATGTACTCTCTTTAAAGAATTTTATTTCATATACAACTCTACACACAGGCAAGCCTAGTTCGACTAGATGACCAACATGGCACACAACGTCTAAGTAACCTGGTCCAACCAGAAGAACACGATGACACACAATGGCCGAGTCTAGTTGTGATGACCTGATCCACAAAATACTATATTGTCCGCTTTGGGCCCAATGCCCGCACGGCTTTAAAACGCGTAGTACTTTGTAGATTGCCAACCCTCTTGGGATCCATGGGCTCTCGGGCTTTTCCCTCACCCTCCCCCTCAGGTCTGCCCACATAAGGGTATCACAGTCCATCCCCCTTGGGAGCCCAACGTCCTTGTTGGCACACTTCTTGCTAGGTTAGGCTCTGATATCATTTTATCACGACCCAATCCACAAAGTACTATATTGTCTGCTTTGGGCCCAAGGCCCGTACTACTTTAAAACGCGTAGTACTTTGTAGATCCAACCTCGTACATATATAGTACATCACCCTCCCGCACCCAGGCGATGTGAGACTATAATCTCCCATTTGTAGCTTGCCAACCCTCTTGGGATCCATGGGCTCTTGGGCTTCTCCCGCACCCTCCCCTAAGGTCCGCCTACACAAGGGTATCACACTAGTCCTATTCAGGATGGCGATAACTCGCGCATTTAAATGACCTAGTCCATCTGAGGAACCACGGTGGTGCACAACAACTGAGTCTAGTCCTATTCAGGATGATGACAATTTGCCACATCTAAGTGACTTAGTCCATTTGAGGAACCACGGTGGTGTACAACAGCCGACTCTAGTCCTATTTAGGATGACGACAACTAGAGCACCTGAGTGACCCAATCCTTACAACTTAAGTCCTATTCATGATTAAGTTAGCTTATATTATGGGGTTTACTCCGATCGGACCAAGATGACTTCCCTCCAGCTTAAGTCCTATCAGGATTAAGTTAGCTTATATTATGGGGTCTAGTCCGATCGGACCAAGATGACTTCCCTGCAGCTTAAGTCCTATTCAGGATTAAGTTAGCTTGTACAACAAAGTCTAGTCTGCCCGAAGCAATATTACGTCAATCTAGCACAACCCTAGCTAGGTTAATATGGTTTGTATTTTCAAATCTAATCTGATCGGATTTGTATTCAAAGCAAAAACACATATATGAAATAAGAAAAAAAGTTTTATTGATTTAGCAAAAAGGTTTTTACAAGACTTAATTGACTAATCAAAACGAAGGTTTATACACATTAAGCATTAATCATCTGAGCTCGGTGGAAAGAAACTTGCTAACGAATATCTACCAGAATCCATACTGGAAATCTGCTCCACTAGTCTATCTCCTGAAGGAGATGCCCAAGGTGCAACTTCTTGTAAATGAAATAAGAAGTTGTAGGCTCAACCATTGAAAAACGGCAAAGAAGTTGCAGAGGCAATCTTTGAAAAATGGCAGAAGATGATGCTGTATAACTTCTGATGAATGGCAACGATCCTCAAGATCAAAGTAGTGCCCTCTACTTTTTTTTTTTTTTTTTTTGCAAAGAAGAGATACCTTTGGTAGCCCATGAAGAGCGATTGGGTACACATCCAAGCTAGCGGGCTCCCTCAAAGTGCAAATCCCATTAGGATTCATTGCTACGAATGCCAAAATATGCAAATACTTCATTGACGGGTCCTCCTTTTTCACCTTAAGGAGACCGGGGTAGGAGAACATTCAAGAAACTCCATGTGCAATTGGAAAAAAGGCGGAATTAGACTCTGCAAACAAAAAATAAAGCCAAATCCAACTAACCACGCTTTAGTCACAACATTTGGAAAATGCAACCACCCAACAGTCGCATCAACATTAAATGCTACGGGAAAGTCGAAGAGGCGTCAAATTCACATTCAAAGAAATCTTATTATCATCACTAGTAATACTATCAATTTCATCATCTAAACTATATAATGCAAGTTCCTGTTAGGAACAGTGAATGTGTGTGTCTTTGTCCTGATTTTTGGAATGCACAAAATGCCCTCTCAACTCTATCATATTTACAAGAAAAACTAATAGTTAGATGAATAGTGGCCAGAGGTAATTTTGTCATTTAAATTACACGTATATACCATTTTATCCTTCCCAAATTCAGATTATTTATGATAAAAAATCCGCCCCCCTCAAATATTGTTAATAATACCTAAACCCCTAATATAATCTATTCGAAGCCCTTACTTATTTGTAAACTATACATTGGCCCTTAAAATTATAAATAATTATTTTATTTTAAATAATATTTTTTACTTATTATTGAAATGCTGTAATAAAATAAAAAAAACATTGACTATTCACGCATGTAGAGCACATCGACACCCTAGTTGTTATTAATAGGAGTAGAGAATACTGAAAATGCACTTGGGCACTCTTTAAGTCCATATCCAGATTTTCCAATGGTTTAGCCCTATATTAGTTAATTATTATCTTTTATTTACATTATAAGCATCATCATCATTAGAAATATTATTAGCCGAAATTCTAGCTGGCCTGGGAAAAACCAGCGAGGTTTCTGCCTGGGGGGCAAAGTTACACTTTTGCCCCCCTCTTTAACAACCTTTTCCAAAAAGGTGTTTAAAGGGGGGGGGGGGGGGGGGGGGGGCAAAAGTGTAAAATCCCCCCCCCAGGCAGCAACCTCGCTGGTTTCCCAGGCCAGGAAGAATTACTCTATTATTAGATATTGAAAAGGACTAGTCAAAACTATTATGAAGTTGGCTTAACTAGGATGTTGCAAGAATGTCGACATATTGTTTCAAATTCATAAGCTAGCTATGAGCTTCTAATAATTTACGCAGTAGTATTTCACCAAAAAAAAAATTGAGAATTTTACCAAATCTGTATGTAATTTTGATATATATCCTATTTATTTTTTATTATAATGTAATTCTGAACAAAAAATGACTACACTATTAAAGTTTAATAATACTTGAAACTCTTTATGTTTATTAATTTATCGATTATGTAAACTAAGTGAGCTAGTAAGTGTTGGATATGATGTTCAATTTTTTGAACTATATATAGGGAAGCTAGTCTTTTTAGAAAGCATAAAAACAAAGGATATCTCTCATGCACTTTGGCCAAAACCAAAGAAGAGGATATGCATCATGATCACGGTATGTCCCCGGAGGGCATGGCAATGGCACCCATGTCTCATGATGCAGATGACATTCTTTTGGGGCAAACATACTGAGATTCTTTTCAAAGGATGGCCCAGTAAGAGCACTGGCATGTATGCCTTGGCCTTGATTTCCGTATTTGCTCTAGCCATGTTGGTTGAAGGCCTCTCTCATGTTCTGTTCATCAAACCATGTATCTGCTAGGCTTCGGCAGACCTTCGTGTATATGGTTCGTGTAGGGTTATCTTATCTGGTCATGCTTTCAGTCATGTCGTTCAATGGTGGGGTTTTCATTGTTGCTGTTGCTGGGCATTCCTTTGGGTTTCTGCTGTTTGGGAGTCGCGTTTTTAAGCCTCATGCTGCTGCAGCTGAGGCTATGCTTCTTTCTCTTGAAAAAAATAGTCCAAACAATTTTCCTCCTCTATGACTTGTTCAGTAGAATCTTTTATCAGCTGATATTTATGTAAATTTTTATTTTCTGTGCGAAAAAATAATATAAATGAAACCAAAATTATAAAAAAAAAAAATGTAAGAAAAACTGGGGGTGTTATATCCCATATGTGATTATGCAATGAAAATATGAGCAGTAGCTAGTTTACATGTCTGTAAAATGAAAACACAAGAGTTGGGGTTCATGGTTTGTGATGGTAATTAATGGTCTGTTTCAATTTTTTGAGTCTAACAGTAATTTAAAGGTAAAAAAATAACTGGGGTCTATTGGCCAAGAGAAGAGTTGATCAGATCTAGTACGGGTTTAAATGATTTCCCTTTGAATTTTTACAACACCAGCCCCAACAAATTCTTGTCTAACTTCAATAACGGAGAAGGATCCAATTTTTTTTAAACCTTTGGGTCATCCTATGTTCTTTAAATCTTAACTATAGGATTATCAAATTCTTTCCACTATTTAAAGCAATCTTAACTTTCTATATTTAATTTGTACTCGATTCCATCTATAAATTTAGGAGTATATAAATTTAGGAAAAATGAAGGAAGAATTATTAACGAGTACTCCAATGTTAACTATTCATTATGCAAAATATAAGGATGTGCCAATGAGAACTAGCTCACTTGGTAGAGTTGTGGTGGATGAAATCACAAGTTTGAGGTTCAAACCTTGCCAGGAATCGAGAACATCACCTTTAAAAAAAAATAAAAATACAAGGATGGGCAAACCATTAATTACCACACATTGATTCAAATTGAGCAGATTCAAGGGGGCACACATGGATTCAAGGGAATCCTGCCTATTGCCTAGAGACTGAAACTAGCTCCTATCATATTGTGGAACCCAGAAATCATTCTACTATTTTATGCATGCATGCATTTTGTAAAATTTGATCAACCACTCTGGTAGCAATCATGATCAAACAGTGAGGCAATAAACAATAGATTGGTTAGAGAGGAAAAGAGTTAGAGCAAATCCATAAACAATTGATGCTCGAGCTCTAGAGTAGGAAGAAACAATGCGCTGTAAACAATACCATGGCTCGTCTCTCAGCTTGTAATGTAAAGCTAAAGCCATTCATTAATGCACACTATAGAGCCTTCATTGTAGACCAATCAAAGTCAAAACTTGCCGCCAATATTAAACAAATGTAGACCGCTTTTTGTGATCCATTCATTATAAATATCTGTCACTCATGTTTCATTAATTTCTCATCATCAAACAATAACAACTTAACAAGTGTTTCTATTGATCTTACAACAATGGAGTGCACCATTCATATTTCGTCTCTCCTAGTTCTCATTATCCTCTCACTGTCTTCTTCATTCTCCCTTGCTGCAACTAAACGTTGTAATCCAAGTGACTACAAAGCCCTCGTACAAATCAAGGAAGCGTTCAATAATCCCGACTGCCTCGCTTCATGGATACCCAACACCGATTGTTGTGGTTGGAACGCTCTCACATGTGACCCCAAAACCCACCGTGTTGTCGATCTAAGTATCCACTTTGGTAACGTTTCGGGTCAAATCCCAGTCGCTGTTGGTGATCTACCTTACCTCCAAACACTAGTCTTCTACGAACTCACCAACATTACTGGTTCAATCCCTCGATCAATTACTAAACTGAAGTACCTCAAAATGCTTCGACTCCACATGCTCAATCTCAATGGTCCAATCCCCGATTTCCTATCCGAACTCACCACTCTCACCTCCATCGACCTTGCCTTCAACCTGTTCTCCGGTCCAATTCCAGCTAGTCTATCTAAACTCAAAAATCTCTACTACATTGACATCAGGCACAACAAACTAACAGGACCCATCCCTGAATCATTCGGGCACTTCACTCGGAGAACACCTGATCTATATTTCTTAGACAACCAGCTCTCTGGTCCCATTCCGAAATCTTTAGGTAACTTGAATTTCCGGACAATTGATTTCTCCAATAACAAGCTGGTTGGTGATGCGTCCATGTTGTTTAAACCCAAGGGGTCAACTCGGTTTCTCAATCTGTCCAGTAACAAACTGGAGTTTGATTTATCCAAAGTGGCAGGTTTACCAAACTCATTGTTTTCATTGGATTTGAGCCATAACAGGGTGTATGGAAGTATTCCAAAGGGGTTAATTGGGTTGCCGAATTTGCTATTCTTTAATGTGAGTTACAACAGGCTGTGCGGTGAAATTCCAGAGGGTGGAGCTAAATTTACTGCCAGTTCGTACGTACAGAATCGGTGTCTATGCGGTGCACCATTGATCAATTGTCATTAAGAATTGAAAGTGAGGGTGTCTGGTTTTGTCTAAGCATATATTACCTTCTGATGAGTATAACGAAATCACAAAAAAATGAAAGTACCTTGGTAAGAAAAAATAAAATAACCTTGGTTTTATATTTTATTTTTTCTCGTTTCTTGCTAACGTTTTTGAGAATTATGAGTCGCAAATCTGGACAAGAAAAGCAGTGGTTGAATGTGAATCATCATAAAATTAAGGTTTTTGAAAGAAATCTTTTACTGGATAATGGTAGCGTAATATATAGAAAATGAATAGTTTCTCCTTGGTATGAACTGCCTGTGCTTACTCCTGAGAATCAATGATATGCATGCTCAGAAGACAAATAACTTAATTCCTACCCTTAAGTAACAAATATATATATACACTCTCCTAATTTACCAATTCAATAAATGAGGCTATAGAAGTTTAGGCGTGTTTGTCCATATATTTTTTGAGTTTTTTTTTTTGAAAGGTGAGCTAGGTTTTTTTATTGGATCGTATTTATTTTTTTATTGGATCGTATAACTATTAAATGATTCCAACATGATTCAGATCCTGGACTTGTGATACCATCCACCACAAGTTTACTAGCTAAGCTGGTACCCCATTAGCCATTTTCTTTGAGTTATTGTATTTGGCTGTTGTTGTTCTAGAGAGTCGAGCTAGTTGTCTAACATTGTTATGGGAGAATAATATAAAGAGTGAAATTGGTGTATAAGTATTTGATGCATCCAAAAATCGTCCTCCTGTGAGTTTGACTTGCAAAACAATCGTCCTCCTGCGAGTGAAATTGGTGTATAAGTATTTGGTAGCCGAAGGCACTTCGATGCTTAAGTCAGTAACTCTGTTGGAAGATGGAAGTAAATCTTGACAAAACTAAGTTAAAGTTGCATACCTATGTCGAATGTTCTCTTTAGCTTTTATAATGGTCGCGGTTTACTCTCTGCGTGACTTGAGCATGTGAGGTGCAACGGAAAGAGATGTTTCTCGTAACAGTCTCTCTTTGATGGAGATACTTTTGTGGAGGCGTAACTCCCTCCATGACTCTTTTCTGGTGTAATGCTCATTTTCTTTATGAGAGAACTCTTGTCAGACCTGGATTTGGGCTTTGATTTGTTCGGGCCTGGATTCGGGCCTTACTTACGTCTTCTCGATGGTGGGTCTTGTCTGGGCTTCTGTAATTGGCTTTATTCTTTTTGGGTTCTATGAGCTAGCCTAATAAATTGAGCGCTAAATTCTCATGATGAGTTTCTATGTCACGTGTACGGCCATGATGATTGGTCTATTTTGACGTATCATCAGCTGCTCCCCCTTAGTTAGTGGGTATGTTCACGTATCCACTAACTGTGTGACGGTTGGTATTTCCATTGCGTTTTTGCACTGAACTTAATGTTTAATAACTTTCGGTCGGTTGATCGTCTCGATTACTTTGTTGTCTGTTTTTTTTCGGGCACATTTTCTGGGAGTAGTGCGCCATTATGTCTCGTACGTCGCTCCATGAGCAATATCTTCGTTGTTCTGTTGTATAAAGTGTGTTGTGGCTAATATGCTCATTCTTTATGCCATCTTTGCTGCTAGTGTTATTTCTTCTCTCCTATTGCATTTTTTCATTTTTTTTTGTCTGTTTGCGATGTCTGCCAGTGACCTACTGGACTGTGACAGCTTGCTACATGTGAGGCTCATTTTTTCCCAAAGAAGGCTTCTCAGGCTATTTTGGACAGTGTTCGTTTCAACTATGTTTTGCCCCCCGATCTGAGATCGTTCTCCCTCGTGAAAACGACAATCCTTGTTGCCCGAGGAAAGGATATATCACGCCTACCCTTGCATGTTCTATGTCGATTTTCGGTTTCCAGTTCCGGAGCTATTCTGATCTTATCTAGATTTTTTGGGTATTCCTTCTACTCAGATGGACTCGAATGGTTAGAGGGTTATGGTTTCCACATATGTCAGGACTGTCCTTTTTGGTATTCCTTTAACCGCTAGAATCTTGCATTATTTGGTGAGGTATAGCGTGACATTCAATCGCACCCGTTTCGTTTATTCTCTTGCGTGCTTTGACAATCTCAATAATGACATCAGAGATTGGTCGCGAGATTGGTTTTTTTATGCGTTTGTCGATTCTAGCTATTTCAAGTTACGGGGTTTGCAGATAGTAAGGTTTTTCTGAGTTCCTATCAAGCGTCGGAATATGCAATTGACCGCTGAAAATCAGGTTATCAGCGAGCGTTTCCTGAAACTTTCCATAGTTCCCTTGGACGCCTATCTTGCTAATGATATGGTGAGGCGCAACGGTTTATACAACATGAATGAAACCAAATGGGCTCTGCTGACCGAAAGGCAAGCCGCGAAGATTGTTGCCCGTGCTGCCGCTGTTGAAGGTGATAACTTTGTCGTTGATAGGAAAGTAAACTCGGGCATTACAGATCTCAATGCTCCTGTTAGTGGCGCTACCAATCTGTCTTCCAGGAAGAGAATAGTATTGAGGCTTATTAGTCCGTCGAAGTGATTGTTTCTGATTTCTGACCGTGTTCCGAATAAGAAATGGCTCGTTGACTCTGTGCGTCATACATCTTGATGATACATAAAAATGGTCACACCCTGGAGCTGTACACGTGTCATGATGATCTCGAGATATTATGGCCTCAAGCGTCAGATCAACACTGATCCGACCCAAGCGGTTCTAAGCCTGCCCAACTACAGTCTACTAGGCGGACCCAAACTCTCACAGCATGCTAGGCCCACACGTCTCACAACTATCCTCAATACCTGTAAGCTCTCTTCAGGCAAGTATATCGATGATCAGCTTCTAACGGGCAATTACATTTGTTCTCTGCTTCCAACTAGGAAGCAAACACCAGGGTATCTTCCACACAGGGAAACTCTCTTCTATGGATTGCTCTAGGATTGAGAACTATCTCCCACGTATCTAGGAGCACGAAGCTAACATGGAACTTTCCTCGTACAGCATGACTTCTAATTAGGGAGAGATCTCCATGAAGATCTCCCTCCTAAACCATGCCTTCGATGGCCTGGTAGAACCAGAACTCCTTGCACTATAAAGAAGACATGAGGTCGGTAAGCTAAGGTATGCTTCAAAATTCTTTGTTACAACATTACACCTTCATCATAGCTCTGTTTGACTTTAGTATCAGAGTGCCATCAGCCACCCCACGGTGGTCTGTGGCTCACGTGTGTTACTTGTGCCGGTCAGCATCTCAGCAAAACTAGATCAAAACAGGGAGCAAAAAAAGACTGCATCAGTTTGGCACCGTCCTTGGGGACGACATAATTTTTAAATTTATACTAAGCATCGTCTCCTTTCAAAATCTAGAGAGATGGTAACCACCAGGTCACGTAACAACAGAAAACTAAGGGACACATATGAAGCTCAGACAGTCCTTGTACCACCTCTCTTGGCGGATCCTGTTGTGCACAGGTAGCCAACTCACGCTCTCGCGCCAACGACAACACCGTTGAACCCTCGAGACTAATGTAAGATCTCTTTTCATACACCAGGCTCTGTCGATGGTTAAGACGCTCGAATCAATGAAGCAAAACCATGACGAGACACTAGAGACATATTTAACTCGTTTTAATAGCGAGTTGACCACCACCCTTGTATGCAGCGACACAACGACCGTCTCAGCCTTCATCAACGGGTTGCGAAAAGGAAAGTTTTACAATCGTCCGACATTGGACCCTCCAGCAAGCATGGCAGCTCTGACAAAGGAAACACAAAAATTTTTCGTCCTTGGAGAAAAACGGAAGGGAACCGAACCTGGGGAGTCATCGGTCAACAGAGTACATGTGCTTCATGAAGCACTTTCCGAGTCTGAACTATCCAACAAATCTAAAAAGAAGGCTCTACAGGTTATGAGGATTCAAGCGATACGTGGCGAGTAGCCGCCGCAATGCGATCGGAGGCGTGACTTATCCGCACCGTTGGCATTTACACAGAAATATCTCCAGGGCATACAACTCCTGCATGATGACGCCCTAGTGGTGACAATTTCCCTAGCGGGTTGGGACGTGAGAAAGACCTTGGTTGATACTAGAAGCTCAATGAACGTCTTGTTCCTCCGCACGCTCCACAACATGCAATTAGACGAAACAACATTGACCCATTGTAGTCGTCCAGTGACATACTTCAGTGGCGAAAAAAGCTCCCCGTGGGAAAGATACAACTGACAATAACAGCGGGAGAGCAATCAACTCATAAAACCTTGTTTCAAGAGTTCATAGTGATCCACACGCCTTCAGCGTACAATGCGGTTATAGGGCCAGGATACATCATTCAGGAATGGCGGTTTCCACCCTGCATCAGTGCCTCAAGTACCCTACAAACCAAGCGATCGTTACATTGAGAGGTGACCAATTGGCGGCCAAGGAATGTCAATACATGGCGACTTTGCCTCCCGACATTCCTCAACAGGCAGCCAATTGAATGGCTAAGACTACCCTTCGAACAACCCAAAATATAGGAGAAGAGCAACAACACTGGGTAACGAGGCACTAGTAAGTCCTCGATGAAGGCCCAATGCCGGACAACCAGAGGAAGAAACCGACACGGTCTACCGCGACAGACCTCAAAACAACAAGGCCATTCAAATCGGTTCCTGCCTAAGCAAGGTAGTGGCGAGGCAACTTACGGAGTTGCTATAGCATAACCGGGACATTTTCGCCTGGAGCATGCGGGATATGGTGGGGATCGATCCGTCAATAATCACTCATTGCCTCGAGGTCGACCCCTCTAAGAAAACCATCAGGCGGAAGAAGAGGCCCATGGCGCCCGAAAGGAACGCGATCATAAATGAAGAGGTACAACATTTACTCGATGCGGACATGATCAAGGAAGCGCGATACCCCGATTGGCTGGCAAACACCATTCTCGTAAAAAAGAAAAATGGGAAGTGGAGATTGTGCGTAGATTACACTGACCTAAATAAAGCATGCCCAAAGGATAGCTTCCCACTCCCCCGCATCGATTAGATCGTAGACATCACTTCGGCCTACTTAGCTTTATGGACGCCTATTCAGGCTACAATCAAATATTGATGCACCCCCCAGATCAAGAGAATACCTCTTTCATAACGGAAAGAAGAATATACTGCTATAGGGTAATGCCATTTGCCTTGAAGATTGTAGGGGCTACTTACCAATGACTGGTCAACCGAATGTTCAAATAGCAGATCGGTAGAAATATGGAAGTACACATCGACGACATGCTGGTTAAGAGCCTTCGCAGCCCCGACCACATATGAGATCTTGCCGAAACATTCGACCAACTCAGGAAATATCGGATGAAACTCAACCCACAAAAGTGCACGTTCGGAGTCGAGTCGGGGAAATTCGTAGGCTACATAGTGAACAAAAGAGGGATCGAAGCCGATCCAAAACAGATTCAGGTTCTTATTGACATGAAATCCCCGACCAATATCAAAGACGTTCAGAGCCTGACTAGGAGGGTAGAAGCATTCAAAAGATTTATATGAAAGTCGTCCGACGAATGCCTCCCATTATTCAAGATACTAAGAATGAGCAAAGCATTCTTGTGGAACGAAGAATGCGAACAAGCCTTTCAGAACCTGAAAGCATACATGGGGAGTCTGGAACTACTTTCCAAACAAGCTGTTAGTTCAGCCCTCGTATGGGATGACCAAGGAACCCGGAGGTCAGTATACTACATCAGCAAAACCTTCGTAGAAGCAGAAGCACACTATCCAGACCTAGAAAAGTTAGCTTTGGCACTGGTCGTATCCTCTAGGAAACTGAGGCCCTATATTCAGGCCCACTCCATAATGGTCTTGACCAAACATCCACTCCGCTCGGTATTGCATAAACTCGAGCTGTCTTGCAAGATGGTGAAATGGGTGGTAGAGCTCAGGCAGTTCGACATAAGCTTCGCTCCAAGAACCGCCATGAAAGCCCAGGCGCTTGTAGATTTCATCGCTAAATTTACCGGCGGAAAAGAGCCAATTGTAGACTTTCAACTCTCGAAATTAGATGTCCAAGCATGGACCTTGCACTGCGACAAATCTTCAACAGATAGGGCGAGCGGAGCAAGGATCACACTCCACTCCCCCAGCGGCTACACCCTCGAAAAGGCTGTCAGATTCAGCTTCCTCGCTTCAAATAACGAGGTCGAATACGAAGCACTCAGAATAACAACATACATCGGCTAGAAGCTATCTTTCGGGATCGGCAAAGATCACCTAACAACATACATCGACTCAAGACTAGTGGTCAACCAGGTCAAAGGAGATTTCAATAGCAAAGATCCCCGAATGATAGCCTACCACAACAAGGTACTTGGCTTAATAGGCAAACCCAAGAGCTGCCAGCTCACACAGTGCCCCCGAGACGATAAACAAAGAGCTGACAAGCTAGGAAAAGAAGCCTCAGCCTCCAACGAAGTCTCCAGTGGCCTCATCGAGTATCAAGAGAAGTCAAGCCTAGACGAGGATGAGCACAGAGATATTTGCGCTGCAGAAGCACATCCGAACTGGATGACTCTGATACTAGAATATATAACGTCGGGAGCCCTACCAACCGAAAAGGTTGAAACACGAAGACTTAAAAATAGAGCAGCAAGGTACACTCTCCAAAACGACAAGTTATACAGGAGATCAGTGACAGGGCCCATGCTCCAATGCCTATTGCCTTTAGAGGCAAACCAAGTCTTGGGAACCATCCACAGCGGCATTTACGGGAATCACCCAGGCGGGAGAACCCTTGCCCATAAGGCCCTGACTCTAGGGTACTATTTGCCAATCATGCAGCGAGACGCCAAAGATACTATCCACAAGTGCGACAAATGTTAGAGGTTCGCACCATATACCCATATGTCGGCCCAGCCACTGATTCCAATGACTAGTCCATGTCCGTTCGCACAATAAGGAATGAACATCGTCTGGTCGCTCCCGACATCAGTTGGTAAAAAATTCTTTCTTGTCGCCATCGACTACTTCACCAAGTAGGTCGAGGCAGAGCCCCTATCCAAAATAGGGCAGGTCCAAATGGAAAAATTCACATGGGCCACCATCGTCTGCAGATTTGGCCACAGAGTATTGGTCACTGACAACAGAATTCAGTTCTAAGGTAGCAAGGTCAAAAAACTGTGCAAAAATCTGGGAGTCAAGCACCACTTCTCCTCGCCGGGACACCCCCAGGTCAACGACCAAGTGAAAGTTACCAACCGGACGATCCTAAAGGCCATCAAGAGAAAATCGACGCAGCTAAAGGAAAATGGGTTCCAGAGCTACCAGGAATATTCTGGGCGTATCGAATGACTAAAAGAATCCTTACCGAAGATACACCCTTCGCCCTAGCATTCGAGTCGGAAGCTATGGTTCTGGTAGAACTAGAGGTGCCAACCTTCCGGACAGAAGAGTTCAGACCAAAAGATAACAATGAGGCCTTACGCGTTGGACTAGACCTCCTCGATGAAAAACAAGATCTAGCTTCCACCAAGATAGTCGCCTACCAACAGCGGATGGTGCAGTACTATAACAATAAGGTCAAGCCATGTGAATTCAAGGTGGAGAATTGGGTACTCAAAAAGACCCAGCAGAACACCAAAGAAGTCGGAGCATGAAAACTAAATCCGAATTGGGAATGACCTTACAGGGTTACCAAGGTCAATAGGCCAAGAATGTACTAGCTGGAAAATGCAGATGGCGACGAGCTTAAACGACCATGGAATTTAGAGCCCCTAAAAAAATATTATCAATAAAATATTTTGTTTTTACTGAAACTTTCGTTGTCGTCTTTTATAGCTCTCGACCAACCCGACTATGACCAAACTTGAATTTCTCCCTGAAGCCTAATTCGCTCCGCGCGGGTCATGACGGCTAAGGAAGTGGGAGTCTAGTCAACGCTTGTCCCTTGATAATGATCGCTGAACTTACCAGGTAAGCTTAGTCAGCTCACGACTGATGACGATGGTTTCTGGTGCCTAAAGCCTAATCCACTCCGTGTGGGTTGTGACGACTGAGGAAGTGGGAGTCTAGTTAGCGCTTGTCCGCTGATGACGACGACTCACCAAGGAATCATTGCTATCAATACAGTCAATGATCGCCGAACTTACCAGGTAAGCTTAGTCAGTTCGCGACTGATGACGACGACTTCTGATGCCCAAAGCCTAATACGCTTTGCACGGGTCATGATGGCTGGGGAAGTGGGAATTTAGTCACAGCTTGTCCGCTAATGACGACGACTCGCTAAGGGATCGTTGCTATCAATACAGACAATGATCGTCGAACTTACCAGGTAAGCTTAGTCAGCTCGTGACTGATGACAATGACTTCTGGTGACCAAAGCCTAATCCGCTCCGCGCGGGTCACGACAGCTGAGGAAGTGGGAGTCTAGTTAGCATTTTTTTGCTGATGACGACGACTCTCCAAGGGATCATTGCTATCAATACAGACAATGATCGTCAAACTTACCAGGTGAGCTTAGTCAGTTCGCGACTGATGACGACGACTTCTGGTGCCCAAAGCCTAATCATCTCCGTGTGGGTCACAATGGCTAAGGAAGTGAAAGTATAGTAAGCACTCATCTGTTGATTACGAGGACTCATCAAGGGATCATGGCTCTCAATACAGACAATGATCGTCGAACTTATCAGGTAAGCTTAGTCAGTTAGTGATTGGTGACAACAACTTCGGTACGCCAAGCCTAATCCGCTCCGCGCGGATCATGAAGGTCGAACAAATGGAAGCAGAAGTTAGTTCTAGTCCGCCAACATTGAAGGAGTCATTACAGACAATGACTGAGAGAATCTGGTCAACCCCTGGTCAACAACGACTTCCGCTGGTTAACCCCTAATCTGTCACAATAGCAATATAGTTTGACCAAAGAAGATAGGCATTCCGCCTAGCAATACAAACTCTACGGTCTACAAAGCAACCAAAGCAAATACGACAATATAGAGCAAAAAATAACACTTTCATTCAAAATATGTCTATATAATATCCACCCAGGAAATGACATTACATTCAATCTAAGAATAAACATCCTCCTCATCTGTTAGCCTCGTAGTACCAGAGCCCTCCCCTCGATTGATCGGCCCAAAAACAGCCCTCCTATAGAAGGCAAAGTCAAGATTGATATCAGGGTGCTCTCCTTTAATCAGTTCCAGGAGCTCCAACCTGCCCCAAATGACCTCAAATGAGATCAGCGGCCTCCTGTATGACACGTCAAAGTCCATCGCGCCCAACAAGGCCTCATAGTGTGAGTGCTTCTCCGCCAGCAACCGCTCCGCCTCCAGAGCATGGCGAAGCCCCTCGTTAACCGCAGCCTCCAGTTGCTGCCTTTCAATGACCCATTCTGCTTCCCCCTGTTTCTTATCAGTTTCCTGAGCCTCACGTTCAAAAGACCACATGTCCATAGCCGCATCCAGGCGTTCTAGTTTAGCTTTCATCCGCCGTCCGCCTTAGTTCAGCACAAGTCGACTTCAAACGGGGCTCTGTAGCCCTCAGCCGAGCCCTTACATTAGCAACTTCTGCATCAATAGCAAAGGTCGTGGCCTCCTCGTCCTCACGGTTTGCGATAGTGCAGGAACCTTTCGCCCAATAGAGGGCGTCCAAATACG
Organism: Berberis vulgaris; assembly: GCA_963556465.1. Lineage (NCBI taxonomy): Eukaryota > Viridiplantae > Streptophyta > Magnoliopsida > Ranunculales > Berberidaceae > Berberis > Berberis vulgaris. The sequence continues at coordinate 17,520,357 of OY747133.1, forward strand.
ACATCTGTAGATCAGCGAAGGCCTTTTCCAAAGCAAGGACCCTCCCACGTGCTTCAGGGTGCAACAAGACATGACCGTACAGCTCTAGGGCGCGAGTACTAAGGGAGAAGTCGCCCTGACTGAAGTCTGCCTCTTCCTCGGGACTACAATTGGAGGTACATTCGCCTCCAATTTAGCAAGCCTGAAAGGGCTGAACGGGGTTAGGTTTTTCTTCCTCATACGATGAACAACCACCCTCTCAGCCGGTGAACCTGACACGAGGTGAGCACCATAAGAGCACCCCAGCAACCCGTTGCACGCGACATTGCCTGGCATTACAACCTCCTCAACAGAAACCAAAGGGAGCTCAAGAAACTCCTTCTCTATCTGCATCTTTTCCTCGCTTCGAGTCGGAATAACGAACTTCCCTAAAACAAAAAAACAATGTCAGAACCCGTGTCACAAAATGAGTACATAAAGATATGCACCAACGACCAAGGGACTCACCGAGGTCAAATTGAAAGTATTAAGACACTTTGCGACTCCTGAGCCTGAAGTAACCAGAATTTTCCGAAGTCAAGAACCATTGCTTCCCCCAAGATTCAGCGTTGTTCACCGTCAGTCGCAGACAAGAAGGACATGTCAGCATATAGATACCTCTGGAATCCAGCCAAGCATCGGTCCAGCGAAGTCAAGCGAATGCCAATGTTATGAGCCCTCAGAAGAATTGCGAACAATATCTTGAACCCACTAGATGCCATTTGAATGGGAGGCGTGCGAAAATGGGTAAAGAAGCTTCAGACATCATCCGGCACCAGAAACTGGAGCGTGAACTCGAACATACCTCGGTGCAAGCCTATAAACCCATGAGGAGGCACAGTTGGACCTAAAACTCCAAAGGCAGGAACAATTTGCAAATCTCCAGGGATACAGTACAGACTACGGAGCCTGATCAACTCAGTTTCGTCAACCAAGCTGCCATCAAAGAAATTCATGCGAGCAAGGGATAATAGATCTTTTGAAGAAAGTTTAACCTTGTCAGCCATTGGGAAAGAAAACAAGTACTATGGTTCTAAAAGATAGTGCAGATAACAATGGGGGAATCTTACTCAGGACAGTAAATATTTATAAGGGAGGCAAACCGAACTTTCCCTCCTCGAGCAGTCACGTACCCATTAAATGTCATGCGCCACGCTTCGAGTCCAATCATCACCACGGTACAATTGTCTTTTCAAAGAGTCAGTGGACAGACTTAACACCCAACTGACTCGGGGGGAGTAGCTGATGATACATAAAAATGGTCACACCCTGGAGCCGTACACGTGTCATGATAATCTCGAGGAATTACAGCCTCAAGCGTCAGCCCAACATTGATTCGACCCAAGTGATTCTAAGCTCGCCCAACTACAGTCCGTCAAGAGGACCCAAACTCTCATAGCATGCTAGGCCCACACAACTCATAGCTATCTTCAATACCCGTAAACCTTCTTTAGGCAAGTATCTCGAGGATCAGCTTCGGATGGGCAACTATAGCTTCTCTCTGTTTCCAACTAGGAAGCAAACACCAAAGTATCTTCCACACAAGGAAAATCCCTTTTACGGATTGCTCTTGGATTGGGAACTATTGATGGAGTTTTTATTAACCTAAATTAATAAGCTAATAAACCCTACTTGTAATACCGCAAGTGCACGGCTGTCTAACTAGTAGATAGTGGCAAATAAGGGTCGATCCCACGAGGATTGACGGGACAGTCGAATTCTAAGACTAATTTAAATTAATTTAGAATTGGGTGTTACAACAGATGAAAATTACTCAATTAAGAGAACTAAATTGAAAACTAAAATTAAACTGGTAAGGTGATAAGAGAGTGGACCGAGACATCGAATCCACCACAGGTTCTTCGAGATTCATGTAATCTCAATTATTGTTTTCAGGAATTAACACGACCAACCTAAAGATTAATCTACATGTGCAATTGATTTTAGCAAAGGCATAAACCTCTAGCATTGTGTGTCTTCTCACGACACACACAATCACAGGTTTATTTTAACTAATTCTAAACCCCTAGCATTGCATGTCTTCTTACGGCACACACAATCACATATTCAGATTAATTGATTAAAGCAGGCTTTAAATATCAATAAAGGGTACTTCTAACTACCGATTAGTCTAGATAATTATTCCGGATATAATCAGTGAAAACAAATTTTTGAAATTCAGAAATCAACTATATTTAACATTCAAGCATATGGAAAACAATAAATTCAGATACGACAAACTCTAGGAAATTCTGTGGTTTCAGTGGAATCCATCTCAGCACGAACACACATCCCGAGAAACTTTTACAAATGCTCTGTGGTGGCTCTGACAAAATCTGGGGTGCGAACAACCTGATTTGGAATAGTTACTGTGCGGTGGTATAGAGCAGAAACGCACGGTGCGAATAACTAAACCGATTTGAAAATCAGTTTTCTCCCGCAAAAAATTCGCGTTCTTCTTCTCCAGCGAGCCGCGTACTGTTTCTCGTGAGTTTCTCGTCGTTCTTCTTCTTCTTTTGGCTCCGATACCTGCACGAGAGAGGGAAATGAGAGGGAGGGACGAGAGAGCGGGTGGTGGTGATGGCTGGCTAGACGGTGGCGTGGAAGCGAAGAGGAGCAGGGAATGCCCTATTTTCGTGATGTTGTGACTCGGCCGCGAGACAGAGTGCGGGGAGAGAGAGGTGGTGAGTGGAAGAATGAGAATAACAGGGTGCGAGAGAGATGGATGAGGAAAGAAGGCGAGGTGGCGACTGATGGTGGTGGTTGGCGGTGTTGTTTGGCGTGGTGGAACAGGGAGGAGAAAGAGAGAGGAACATGGGACGGTGTGAGCAGTGGTGTTATGGTGGTTTGCGATAGGGACGGTGGTCGTGCGTGGGCTGTCCAGTGGACAGTGATATTGTGGAGGAAGAGGGACATGGAAGAGAACGACGAGGAGGTGGTGATGGCGGGATGATCGCACTACCGATTCTCTTATCGAGCGAGGATCGCCGGCAGGGTGGATGTGGCGTGGTCGCTGGGAAAGAGATGAGGAGAAAAACAACGTGGAAGAAGAGCCTCAAGAGAAGAGAAGAAAAAAAACCTAAATAGGGTTTTCCTATTTCCTTGTTAGGTTGGGCTTGCGTTTCTAGGTTAGCTTTTTGGGCTTGGGCTTAAGTTAAGTTAGGTGGACCTAGGATTTTTTGGGTTAGGTTTAGATATGTGACCCACTACATTGTACCACCACTAGATCAACCAATTAATCTTTCCTCAAATTGTCGCCTTAATGCGATTTCATCGTTGACGCTCAAATTCCTACAAAGACATGAAAACGAAACAATTAGAATAAAATATAATAATCAAAACACTAACATATATAAATTAAGGGGTATATTATGTAATAATTACGTGACTATCAAATACCCCCAAACCTATATTTTGCTAGTCCTTGAGCAAAACAATAAAAATAAAATTTTAACTCACTTTCGCGGGAATCATCGGTTGCACTTACCTTAAACGTGCAACAAGGCTTTAAACCCCTAGATTACCTCTAGTGGACGAGTTATAGTCTCGATCTATTATCCCTAGAGTAAGAATCTAATTGCCAAAAATTTCAGAAAACAATTAACATTGTTAGAATAATATATCAACGAGTCTAACAACGATTTAATAGTACCCAAAGGTTAAATAAATTTCATCAATTATTCTCAACTCGATGTGTGTGTGTGCATAGTCTTATCAACATAACTTTCTTTTTCTCAGTAAATATACAACTATATAACCTTTGGATAATATGCTTCGACTACAAATCTCTCTTGTCACTCTGAGATTGGTTAGTTATCACTCAATTTATATGTGAGAAGGAGAATAAATTATGGATACACAAACATCTCACATATAATAATCATGAAAAATGGATTTTTTCAAATAATGAAATGAATATGATCTCATGGACAGGAATATCAATTACTTTGAGAATGTCAAATCATACACCATAGTTCTTGTCTATTTAATCTCCACATCTATGAACCAGATCTTTACTTAAGATCAATTAGGTTTTTATTAGGTTGTAATGAGGCTAAGATTTTGGCTAATAAGAATGGAAAAGGATACGAGAAAATTCTTTGAGAATGGATACGCCCTTTAATAAACACGCGGGGCTCTGAAGAATAAACCAGTTGGACACCATTAATTTTTCTTCCTTCGAAATTTTTCTTCATATTTTTTTCTTTTTATCTTTTTTTTTTCGAAGCATCAAATTTTTTTTTTCATTTATCTTTTTTTTTTGACATGTTTTCCCGTTCTACACAATAAAACATTTCAGTCCCGAGGATTCATGAAATATTTAGTTTCAGCTCTTTTTATTTTCCCATTCCAAAAATATATCAACCATACACATTCTCAGAGACATTGGGTAAGAATGAAAATAGTATAGGATATTACTCTCTAACTGGAGTAGGTAATGGAGATGGGGTTAGCAAAGAAAAAGTCTATTTAAATATTCAAAGGGCTGCAAACGGATATTTATCATTAGGTAGGCTAAAGAATGGTTCAAAGAAAAAAATGCCTATATCACTTCCCTCGTTACTATGACATCTCAACTAAATAAATCAAGAAGTTCTTGTGTAATAATTCAATTATAACGTCATTCTCAAAGCAATCAATAAGAGAAACAAGAATGATGAGATCATCAACAAAATAATGCAGATTCAAGAAAAGTCAGAGTTTATTTAATAACCCTCAAGAAAAATAGAATGTCTCGAAACTCACAAGGGTTAAGTCTCCACTATTATTCTAGGGTTTTCTAATTAATATCTTACTGATTAACTTCAAATTATGCTAACTTGGCTTATAGTGCAAGAGTGGCCGAGTAAAAAAATATCATGAAATATATTTAACTTAAAGATATTTGAAGGCATATTTGAAAGCACATTCTCTTCATTGGAAAGGAACTTAGATTTTGAATGCATTTTTAAATCAAAAAATGTTCACACAATTATAATTAACTATGTATTCAATTCTATGTATTCAATGGAGATTGAGTAGAATACAATAATCAATTGTGAAATACATTTCATTCAAAATTTTTGAAGAATGCAGAAAAACTCTTAAACCTCATCCCCAAACCTTAACCAAACATTGTCCTCAATGTATAAAATGATGATCATGACAAATGCAGGAAAAAGAAAAGATGAGAGTTAGAGTGATATTACCATGGAAATTTTTTTTACCAATTTCGACGAAATCGTCCACCAATGAATGTTCAACAACATAAGAACTGTGGACTCATCATAATAAATTGATAAAACCAATACAGGACACAAAAAGATATACAAATGAAATAATGAAAAAAATTACATGTATTAGTTGTAAGTCAAAATTGTTACAAAGCTAACGAGTATGAGTGAAATGCAACTAGAAAGAACTCGAAAATCAATCCAGACTAACCATAATGACACAACTGAAGCTAGGCTGCCTCCTAGTTGCGCTTGGTTTAACGTCGTCAACCCGACATATATTCTTCCTCATAAATGATGTACCATGAAATGACGAGGAAGAACATAACGAACACTCTCCCAAACCTAAACACTTAGTCCACGATGTTGACTAGATCGTATAGCAACAACCAAAAAAGTTGAGGATCCGTCCAACATATAGTAGCACCTACATGCAACACAACAGAAACTAACACATCCCTAAAATGACGAAGACGCCATGCAAAATCATAGAGAAAATGCAAACGAACCCGGGATCGTAAAAAAGTCATAGGGATCTGGAGCAAAAAGTTGTCACCAACAGGAATATCCTGCAAATGACTATTTCCTACTCCTAAAAAGGGACATCCTATGTCTGGTGTCAAATCGGAAAATTGAATGTGTTGCACAATAAGATGGTCAAAACTAAAATCATCCCTTAAGAACAAGGAATCCACATAGGTAGCGTCAGTCACTATTAAAGGGATGGAAAGAGGTATGTCTATAGATATATCAGGTGGTACAGACTCATCATAACAAAGATGATGAAATGATGAGCTAGACAACTCAACAACACCCCCAAACCTGGAATCAACACTACCTATGGGATGAATTCTCTCCAAAGAATACTGAGAATCAGACTTCATGTAAAAGTCACTAGGAGGACATTTGTCAAATGGGTCATTATGAACAGGCGGAAAAGGGAATGGGTCAGAAAGCCCAATAGTATCGGCAACAATGTTCAATTTTGACTCACTGAGTGGAAGGAGTTCCACTTTGGGCTTCCATGTGTAACCTGGATCCATAATAGGGGTTGAATCAAGCAAAGCATTCACTTCCCTAATGGAATCATCAATATCAAAGTCTAAACCGAAGTGAGTCAAACATGCTGGTAAGGGATCATCTTATGTAAACTGCAATAAGGATATCTCCACCGAACTCTCAATCATGTTAACTTAATAAACATCATCAGACTCAGGAGGTTGTTGGCTTACATTAAAAACATTGAGTTAAACGGTCATGTTGCCAAATGATAGTTTCACGATTCCATTCCTACAATTAATAATAGCATTAGATGTGGCAAAAAATTGACAACCCAAAATAACTGGAATGTGACTGGAAGAGTTGTGAACAGGTTGTGTATCAAGTATTATGAAGTCCACTGGAAAATAGATTTTTTCAACCTTAATGATCACATCCTCTATAACACTGCGGGGAATTCTGATTGACCTATCTGCTAATTGTAGTGTTACTTTAGTCGGTTTTAGTCTGCCGAGACCTAATTGCTCATAAACAGAGAATGGTAACAAATTAACACTCGCCCCCAAATCCAACAATGCCTTATAAATCATATGATCAACCATAACACAAGAAATAGTCGGACACCCATGATCTCTATACTTAGGCGGGGTTCTGTGTTGAATAATTGAGCTTACTTTCTAAGCAAGGAAGGCTCTTTTTTGCACATGTAGTTTCGCTTCTGTGTGCAAAGATCCTTAAAAAATTTGGCACAGATAGGAACTTTCTTAATAGCATCGAGCAATGGAATATTAATGTGAACTTGTTTAAAAATTTCCATTACATCGTTAGCATTTGTTCCATTCTTTGCTGGAGCTAACCGTGATGGAAACTGTGCCCTAGGCAAATAAGATACCTGAGTGGGGTCAGAATCAAGAGGCACATATTTAGAAGGTGAGGCTTTATCAGCCTCCTTGTCAGATGAAGATGCAACCTGCTTTGACTTAGACGGAGATGCAACGACACTCGAATTGGGCACTTGTACCCGATTGTCAACCTATTTTCCACTCCTAAGGGTAGTAATAGATTGGACATCTTCATGGCGTGACTCAGATGTACTACCAACTGCGAATTGACCCTTCGGGTTTTGAACGGGTTGACTAGGAAATCTCCCTGGCTCTCTCTCAGAAGAAGACTGAGTAATCTTACTCACAACTATCTCAACTCTATTGAGGGCTTGACATTGGTGTTGAGTCGTGGCTTTCAACTCAAATATGTCCTTAGAGTTCTACTCAATTATACTTTCTGAGCACTGCAAAAACCGATTAACCATTTCCTCTAAACTTGATGTGTTGGATGGAGGAACTTGGTTAAGGTGGGACCTAATAGGGCTAGAGGCTTGAAGAGCCTGGGAGACAACAACAGGTCCCCCTTGGTGTGGGCCATGGGCCCAAGGAAGATTTGAATGTTGGTTGAATCCTGGATTGTAATAGTTAGGTTGTGAATTATTACCAGGTCGCCGCATCACATTAAAAGAGTTGACTTGCTCATCATAGTATGCAGGATAATCGTTTTGCAAGTCACAATTAGCTATTGAACGACCAGGGCTCGAACATGCAGCACAGACCTCAGATGAAGCGTTTGTGAGAGGTGCAGGTTGAGTCACATTAAAAATGCATCTATTTTTTGAGCCATAGTCATAACAACTTTCGCTAACTTTGAGGTAGAAGGGGAGTCAACAGATGGATCTGATCTCATATATACTGCCCTTACGCCTATCAGACTCCTTTATCGAATAATCCCATTGCTGAGAATTTTCGGAAAGTGTCTCAAAGAATTCCCATATTTCATTGACACTCATTTTCATTAATGACCCACCACTAGTGGCATCAATCATACAGCGATTTGGAGGGATTAAACCGTCTTGGAATTATTGAACTAGCCGCTACTTCTCAAATCCGTGATGGGGACACCTGACAATGAGCTCATTGAACCTTTCCCAACATTCATAGAAATGTTTGCCCCCTTTTTGTTGAAAATTAGATAAATCTCGTCGGAGAGCATTCGTTTAATGAATGGGGAAGTACTTTGTCAAGAAATTTCTTGACAACGCATCCCATGATGTGATGGATCCTGTCTCTAATGCATTTAACCACGATTTCGCCTTATCTTTCAGAGAAAAGGGAAATAACCTAAGACGGATCGAATCATCAGAAAAGTTTTGGTACTTCAGGGTAGCGCAGATGTCAAGAAATTCTTTGTCATGAAGATAAGGGTCCTCTTTCTCAAAACCATAAAAAGTGGGCAAGAGATGAATAATAGATGGTTTGAGTTCAAAACTGTTTGCATTTGTCTCAGGTAAGACAATGCAAGACGGAGCACTACTAGGAAGAGGGACGAAGTAATCCTTAAAGGCCTTCCCCTCAGCCATCTCAATGGATAAGGATGATGAACCTAAAAAGGTAACCGAGACTTCAACGAACTTTTCGAATTCTGTAGGACAAGTCTACTCTTAGAATCACGCACCTAGGTATGCATAAACTACTGGATAACGAAGGTTCAAAGTCAACACTCCTAAACAAGCTTCAATTTTATTTTTATATATATTCTTTTTAATTAATTTTTTTTATGCAAGCCTAACTTCTATATGAAGTTGACCTAACTCTAAAAAAAATTAAAAACAACAGGACCCTAAATGACACCTAAATGATGCCTAAACAAAATGAATGACAGACGACCCTAGAGCTTTTCTTTACTAATGCAGGGTTGAAATTCAATTCAATTTACCTAACCGTGGGAGAGGCACGGTAATTTCCTATCAATCCGCCACTACAGAGTTGCTCCTACCTCTTTTTCCACTCTCTAGCTCAAAGTGAAATGCCAGTTCAAGAACTGTTCCCAGATGGGATCTGTTTCTTCACTCGACCAGGGTAAAAGTGGATTTCTAAGAGTTTCCTTGTGAATCACAATATTTTATTTTGTTCCCACTTGAGCTCCTATGTGTGTGACCGCCTGCAAGATAAATGCAAAATTAATTCAAACTCAAGCAAATAAAACAAATAAGAAAGTGACTCGTAACACTGTTCCAAAAAAGAAAATTAAACCTAATTTATAAACTAGCAAAAACAACCCTAGATTTTGATTGTACCGTTACAATCCTCGGCAACGGCGCCAAAAACTTGATGGAGTTTTTATTAACCTAAATTAATAAGCTAATAAACCCTACTTGTAATACCGCAAGTGCACGACTGTCTAACTAGTGGACAGTGGAAAATACGGGTCGATCCCACGAGGATTGATGGGACAGTCGAATTCTAAGACTTATTTAAACTAATTTAGAATTGGGGGTTACAACAAATGAAAATTACTCAATTAAGAGAACTAAATTGACAACTAAAATTAACTAGTAAGGTGATAAGAGAGTGGGCCCAGACATCGAATCCACCACAAGTTCTTCTCGATTCATGTAATCTCAATTATTATTTTCAGGAATTAACACGACCAACTTAAAGATTAATCTACATGTGCAATTGATTTCAGTAAAGGCATAAACCCCTAGCATTGCGTATCTTCTCACGGCACACACAATCACAGGTTTATTTTAACTAATTCTAAACCCCTAACATTGCATGTCTTCTTACGGCACACACAATCACAGATTCAGATTAATTGATTAAAGCAGGCTTTGAATATCAATAAAGGGTACTTCTAACTACCGATTAGTATAGATAGTTATTCCGGATATAATCGGTGAAAGCAAATTATTGAAATTTAGAAATCAACTGTATTTAACATTCAAGCATATGGAAAACAATAAATTCAGATACAAAAAACTCTAGGAAACCCTGTGGTTTCATCTTCGCCTCAGCGCAAGGTCTAGAAGATCATGGTGGTGGTGGTCACAGCATCAGTGGAATCCATCTCAGCATGAACACACATCTCGAGAAACTATTACAAATGCTCTGTGGTGGCTCTGACAAAATCTGGGGTGCGAAAAACATGATTTGGAATAGTTACTGTGCGGTGGTACAGAGCAGAAACGCATGGTGTGAATAACTAAACCGATTTGAAAATCGGTTTTCTCCCGCCAGAAATTCGTATTCTTTATCTCCAACGAGCCGCGTCCTGCGTCTCGCGAGTTGCTCGTCGTTCTTCTTCTCCGTTTGGTTCCGATACCTGCATGAAAGAGAGGGAGACGAGGGGGAGGGACGAGAGAGTGGGTGGTGGTGACAGCTGGCTGGACGGTGGCATGGAAGTGAAGAGGAGCAGGGACTTCCCTTTTTTCGTGGTGCTGTGACTCAGCTGCGAGACAAAGTGGGGGGAGAGAGAGGTGGTGAGTGGAAGAATGAGAAGAACAGGGTGTGAGAGAGAGATTGACGAGGAAGGAAAGCGAGGTGGCGACTGATGGTGGTGGTCGGCGGTGTTGTTTGGCGTGGTGGAACAAGGAAGAACAAGATAGAGGAACAGGGGACGGTGTGAGCGGTGGTGTTATGGTGGTTTGGGACAGGGACGGTTGTCATGCGTGGGCTGTCCAGTGGACAGTGATATTGTGGAGGAAGAGGGACAGGGACGAGAATGACGAGGAGGTGGTGATGGCGGGATGATCGCACTGCCGGTTCTCCTATCGAGCGAGGATCGCCGGCAGGGTGGATGTGGCCTGGTCGCTGGAAAAGAGAGTACGAGAAAAACAACGTCTAAGAAGAGCCTCAAGAGAAGAAAAGAAAAAAAAACCTAAATAGGGTTTTCCTATTTCCTTGTTAGGTTGGGCTTGTGTTTCTAGGTTAGCTTTTTAGGCTTGGGCTTAAGTTAAGTTAGGTGGACCTAGGCTTGTTTGGGTTAGGTTTAGATATGTGACCCGCTACTTTGTACCACCACTAGATCAACCAATTAATCTTTCCTCAAATTGTCGCCTTAATGCGATTTCATCGTTTACGCTCAAATTCCTACAAAGACATGAAAACAAAATAATTAGAATAAAATATAATAATCCAAACACTAACATATATAAATTAAGGGATATATTATGTAATAATTACGTGACTATCAACTATCTCCCGCATATCTTGGATCACGGAGCTAACATTGAATTTCCCTCCTACAGCACGACTCCCAATTAGGGAGGGATCTCCAGGAAGATCTCCCTCCTAAACCACGTCTACGCTAGCCTAGTAGAACCAAAACTCCTTGTACTATAAATAAGACACGAGGTTGGTAAGCTAAGGTACACTACAAAATTTCCTATTACAGCATTACAACTTCCTTAGAGCCCTATCTGACTTTAGCGTTGGAGTGCCATCGACCACCCCACAGTGGTATGTGGCTCACGTACGTTACTTGTGCAGGTCAACAGGTCAGCGGGACTAGGTCAAAGCAAGGAGCAAAAAAAGACTACATCACATCCTTTACTCGGGTTCTATTGATAGAGAACCTTCAAGGAAAGACCGTTGCTATCTGCAGGAGGCGAAAGAGATGAAGTTGTCTTTGGAGAGGAGTGAGAAAGATACCATTTGTCCACTGGATAGTGGCGAAAGAAACTCATCTCTGCTTATGGTGGCCTTGATGTTGCTAAGTGTTATGATGAAGATCCTCATTCCTTAGATGACAAGATGTTCTAGTTGGATGTGTCCACTCTAAGGAGCTTGGCAATCGTGATCGAGCTCCCGAGGCGCAGTCTCTTCATTTTTATTCCCCTCCCATCGATGGAGGGGTGGAGATCCCGCCTTCCACAGCTTGCTTGGGTTCTTCTGCTCTTGTTGGGACCGCCATTCGTTCTGTTTCTGCTAAGCAACGAGAGGGTAATGGAGGTTCTCTCGTCGTTCCTTCCTCTTTCTCGGTTGTGGGTGGTGGTTCCTCCATATTACCGGATCCTCACTTTCTTCATTTGTGGGTTAGTTGGAAGGAACCTACTCTTGAAGAGATTCGTGTCAAATCGGATGGGAAGTTATGCTAGTTTTCCCGTCTTGGCGTGCAGGATGGTGCATGTAAGCTGATTAATGAATGGCATAGATGGTCGGTGGAGAGGCCTTTGATGCTCGTGCTGAATCTGAATTTTCATCTTGAGGATGGTGTCAAGCTTGTAATGGATGGGATGACTCATCTTGCCTACGCGGTGGTGATGGGTTTGAGTCATCAGGTTAATCACAATCTTGTGATTTCTCTGAAGAGGAAGTTCTCCTTGCTGGTATTGGTATTTTTTCATGTTCTTTATCAATATTATGCATTAAAAGCGCGATTCTCTGAACGGATTAAAGCTGCTGAGGTTGCTCAAACTTCGTTGGCCATGGTGGAGGGTGCACGAGATCGGTCTATGGCTACACTTGAGTCCTTGAGAGCTAACTTGGACGACATCCACTCACGTTTGCACGATGTGGAGAAAGAGCTTTCCACTAAGAAGGTGCTTCATGATAAGGCCGTGCGTGCCATGATAAATCACTCTAAAAATCGTGACATCGTTGAACAAAGGGTGGAAAAATTACTGGCTTTGCTTGATGAGGTCAAGGTTGATTCCTCCGCGATGCTCACTACTGCTGAGGGCCAACTCATCACGGTAAGAAGATATATTGCTTTTGTTAAGGATAAGCTCCATGTTATGGAGGTGGCAGATCGGCAACATGTTGTTTATGGCCGGACTTAGCTTCTGGATTATACTGAGGGTCTCGGTGTCCACTTGTCTCAATATTGTCATCTGGTCTATCGAACCTTCGAGGATGACGGGGGTGTTGAAGATCTTTTGGGTGATCCAATGGCTAAAGAGCCACCACCTCCTCTTAAAAAAAGAGTTCATGTTGATGATCCAGCTCTTGCAGATGGTATTGCTGAGGATGTTATAAATCTTTCCCTTTAGTCTTCTATTACTACCTTCGAATGTAACAGAATAGATTTTGAATGGATGACATGAGTTTTTCCCTTTATTTTTCTTCTTATTGACGTCGTTCGTCTGTTGTTGTCGTGACGATTTATATTTGAGCTTTGATATTTTACAGTTATATCTTTAACAATCATTTGCTGATTTGAACTTTCCTATGCTTTAGCACGCAAGTCTTGACCTTGTGTTTGTCATCTCGAAGTTTTTGTGGAAAACTATTTTGCTTGCTTGTCTTTTACTTTGTTGATCTAGTATTGGGTTGTGATAACTTGCTCCTCCATTTGTTTGCTCTGTTCATTTGATCAACAACGGAGTCTGTCTTCTTTGAGTTGGTTTGTTGATTCGGGTGTCTCGAAGTTGCTTCTACTTCGTTGAATCATCCGCTCAACCTTTACTTCGCTAACTCGGCGTTTCAGTCAGTTCGAAGTAGTTTCTTTTACTTGGTTCATTTAGCTTTTACTTCGTTAACTCGACGTTTCAGTCAACTCAAAGTTTTTGTTGATTTGGGTGTTTAACCTTTACTTCGTTAGTTCGACGCTCTAGTCGACTCGAAGTTGTTTTGCTTAGCTGACTAGTTCGTCTAGTTTTTACTTCGTTAACTCGACGTTTTAGTCGACTCGAAGTTTTTACTAGGTTGACTCATTTTTTCAACTTTTACTTCGTTAATTTGATATTTCAATCAACTCGAAGTCATTTTACTTATTGACTCGTTTGTTTAATTTTTACTTCATTAATTCGATATTTTAATTGACTCAAAGTCATTTTACTTAGTTGACTCATTCGTCCAACTTTTACTTCGTTGGTTCGACACTCTAGTCGACCCGAAGTCATTTTACTTAGTTGACTCGTTTGTACAACTTTTATTTTGTTAACTCGACGTTTCAATTGATTCGAAGTTTTAACTTGGTTGACTCGTTCGTCCAACTTTTACTTCGTTGGTTCAACACTATAGTCGACCCGAAGTCGTTTTACTTAGTTGACTCGTTCATCCAACTATTACTTCGTTAACTTGACGTTTCAATCGACTTGAAGTTTTTACTTGGTTGACTTGTTCGTCCAACTTTTACTTCGTTGGTTCAACACTCTAGTCGACCCGAAGTCATTTTACTTAGTTGACTCGTTCGTCCAACTTTTACTTTGCTAACTTGATGTTTCGGCCGACTCAAAGTTTTTACTCGGTTGACTCATTCGTCCAAATTTTACTTCGTTTGTTCGATACTATTCGACCCGAAGTTGTTTTACTTAGTTGACTCGTTCGTCCAACTTTTACTTCTTTGGTGATCAGACCAAGAGTTTATTGTAAATAACCAACTTGCATCCTGATTCCTTTTGGGTTTCATATGCATATTGTTTCACATAGCTTTGCTTTAAAGTTGTTCATCTATGTGGGATGTTGATTCCAAAATTGAAACTTTATTGATTCTCCTATTTGGGTGTCTTGACCATTTCTAGCGGTCATTTTTCTGGAGCATTTCCGTTACACTGTGGAGCAATTTTTTTATCATTGCGTGACTGATGTCTATCCCCGCGTTGGTGTTTTGTGCCTTTGTTGTTCCTTTTTGTTTATTTATGACCTCATTTTCTTGGCTCGTTGAGGCATGATAGAGTTTTTCGTTGTTAATTCCTTTGTAAGTAAATTTGGTTGGATTTGTATCTGCTGGTAAAGTCTTCGAGTTGGTTAGTGCAACCGTCTTTAAGGCATTGACATTTCTGCTACGATATAAATCTGCTCGAGTGGGAGATGCTTCTTTCCTGGGGTGGATGTAATGTAGAGCATATATCAATTCCCTGGACCATTTTTTTTATCATGTGGCGGCAATATCTGCTTTTTCTTTTCATTTGAATTGTTTGTTCGGTATTCTAACGAATTCACCAAGTCGTCCTTTTTGGACCCATTGCTCTATTTCGTCTTTCAACTTGTAACAGTCCTCGATATCATGTCCGTGATCCTTGTGAAAAGAGTAGTACTTGCTTTTGTCTCGTCCTTCTAGGTCTTCTCTCATCCTGGGTGGCCAGTTGACATTCTCCCAACTCACCATGTGTTTTAAGATGTTGATCCAGCTTGTCTTTAGAGTTGTGTATGGTTTGTACTCCTTTTTTATCACATTGGTTAACCGCTTATGACTAGGCCGTGCCGATTGCGATTTCCTTACTTTTATCCTCCCGTGATCCATCATCTCGCCTTCTTTCTTATTTCCTTTCCCATTTCCTCGAATGGTCCTCCTTTTCCTGCTCATTCTTCCTCCTTGCAGTTTTCATTTCTTCAAGGGAGATATATTTTTGCGTTATTTTCAGCTGGACCGCCATGCCTTTTGGAGGCTCCAGGTTAAAGGCATCGAAGAATGGGCCTCTTTTCAGTCTGGCGACGAAAGTTGCAGCGGCTGTGTCATCGCTATATCCATCAATCATTGCTAACTCCTTGGTGAAGCGAGTGACATATTTTCCCGTATCATTTCTTTGGGCTTCTAACTGATGTGCAGGAGGTAGTGGGGTATTTTCCTCATTCGCTGCTCCTAATGAATCTAGTAATAAAAGCGGTGGCTAAAGCTTGGAAGGAGTCTATCGACCTCGCTGGTAGGCTATTGAACCAATTCATCGCTTTGGAAGTGAGGATGGTTGGGAATGTTCTGCACGGGATCAACTCCGTGGTTTTCTTTTGGGCCATCATGTGGTGGAAATGTTTTAGGTGATCTATTGGGTCAGTGGTACCATTGTACACTTTAAACTTTGGCAGAGCAAACTTTTTTGGCATTGCCTTTTTCATGAGTGCATCGAAAAATGGCGGCTTGGCTAACTCGTATAGTATGTTGGGATTCGTGACTCAAATCCTGAACGGGATTTCAGCAATCATTCCACTATACTGCGAAGTCTTGTCTTGAGGGAGCTCGCTGCTCTCAAAGTTTCCCTGTTGGGGTTCTGCTAGGGCTTCATTGCTTCGTCGCTTCCTTGAGTTCGGTTGGCGGTATTTTGTTGGGGCGGTGTTGGAACAGAGTTGGCTGGCTGAATACGTTCTTGGGTAATTTTTCGAGTTGCGGATCACATTCTCGGGTGCTATTGGTATGATGATCCGAGTTGCTTCTTCTTTCTGAGCTGTCAGTGATGCATTGTTGTCGGTGGGAGAGTTGTCATGATCATTATTGGATTGAGGATTTGCAGACGCATCATTTTCTCTGATGGATTGTCGATCTTTTGTCAAGTTATGTTGAGCTTTGTAACTGTGTATTTTGTTTTTAAAAAAGAAACTCATTGTTCCCCACGAACGATGCCAAACTTATGCGACCAAAAATCGTCCTCCTGCAAGTTTGACCTGTAAAACAATCGTTAGACCGCTAAGGACCACCTTTCTGGTGGCCGAAGGCACGCTTATGCTTAAGTTAGTAACTATGTTGGAAAAAAGAAGTAAATATGGACAAAACTCAGCTAAAGTTGCATACTTGAGTCGAATGTAATTCTCTTTACCTTTTATAATGGTTGCGGTTAACTCTCTGTGTGACTTAAGCATGTGAGGCGCAACGAAAGGAGATGTTTCTCGTAACAGTTTCCTCCTTGATGGAGATACGTCCGTGGAGGTGTAACTCCCTCCATGACTATTTTCTTGTGTAACGCTCCTTTTTTATGAGAAAACTCGTGTCGGGCCTGGATTTGTGCTTTGATTTGTTTGGCCCTTGTTTACGTCTTCTCGATGACATCCTTGTCTGGGCCTCTGTAATTGGCTTTATTCTTCCTGGGCTTTTATGAGCTAGCCCAATAGATTGGGGCCTAGATTCTCATGTTGAGTTTTTTTTCCATGTGTACAACCATGATGATCGGTCTATTTTGATGTATCATCAGTATTGATGATACACCAAAATGATATTTCTTCTACACCGTACACATGTTATGATGATCTTGAAAAATAATTAGCCCAAACGGTTCTAAGCCCACACAATGCATTCCGCCAGACGGAACCAAATCATTACAGCATGCTAAGACGGCACACGTCTCACAATTATCCTCAATACCCGTAAGCCTTGCTAAGGCAAGTATCTCGAAGATCAGTTTCGTACATGCAAGACAACAACACTTTACTTCCAACTAGGAAGCAAATACTAGAGTATACATCGCAAATGGAAACTTCTATTTATGAACTACTCTCTTATTGGGCACTATCTCCTGCGTATCTAGGAGCACTAGGTTAATAGAGAAATTTCCCTTCACAGCAAAACTCCTAATAAGATAAGGATCTCCACAAAGATCTTCTTCCTTAAACTACGCCACCAATGGCCTGGTCAAACCAGGATTCCAACACTATAAATAAGACATGAGGTTGGTAAGCTAAGGTACGCTACATATTCCATGTTTACAACATTACGCCTTCTTCAGATCCCTGTCTGACTTTAGCATCGTATTGCCATCGGCCACCACAACGGTGGTCCGTGGCTCACGTGCGTTCCTTGTGCAGGTCAGCATATTTGGAGGTCAAGGTCAATGTAGGGAGCGAAAATTGACTGTATCAGTTTGCACCATCCATGGGGACGATAAAGTTCCTAACCAATCACTAGCATCGTCTCTCTTCAAAATACAAGAAAATGGTGACCATCAGATCACGCAACAATGAAAAACAAGGGGACACGTCAAATGCTCAGACTGACACTATTCCATTTCTTCCAACGGTGCCAACAACGCATGGGCAACAAACTCACGCTCCCGTAACAACAACATTGATGACGGACCCCGAGACGGATCTAAGATCATCTTATATACAACGCAAATCCTGCTAACAATGAAGACATTCAAGTCGATGAAGCAAATGCCTGATGAGACACTGAGAGCCTACATCACGCGTTTCATTAGGGGTATAACTTTCGTCAATGTTTGAAATGATGCAACAACCATTACAACCTTCACCGACGGTCTGAGGAACGACAAGTTCTACAACTTCCTAACTTTGGATCCACTAGCAAATATGGCGGACTTGATGAAGAAAAAAAACAAAGTTACATTGCCTTAAAGGAGGAACGGGTAACCAGGAGTAAAGCCGAGCCCGATGAAAAATCCCTCGACAAAAAGGAAAGAGGTGAATTGGCAGGCACAATACACGTACTTCACGAGGCCCATTCTGAGTCCGAACATCAAACAGATCCAGAAAAATCTCTCAGAGATATGAGGGTCCAAGAGATACGCGGCGAGCGACGAATGTCGCGCGCCCAAAGGCATGATCGTCCCATGTCGCTTGCCTTTATAGATGAAGATCTCCGAGGCGTCCAACTCCCACATAATGACGTTCTAGTGATAACGAGCTCCCTAGCAAGCTGGGAAGTAAGGAGATCCTTGGTGGACACCGAAAGCTCATTGAACGTTCTATTTCTCCGCACGTTCGACAACATGCAGCTAAAGGAAGAAGCCCCGACCTCTGATAGTTGTTTGATGGTCGATTTCAGCGGCGAAAAATGCTTTTCTGTGGGAAAGATATAACTAATAGTAGTCACGGGAAAGACACCGACTCAAAAAACTTTGTTTCAAGAATTTATAGTAATCAATGCACCTTCCACATATAATGTTGTCCCGGGGAGACCCTGGATACACCAAATGGGAACAGTAGTCTTCACTTTGCACCAATAAATCAAGTATCCGATAAACCAAACAGTCGGTTTATTACGAGGCAACCAGGCAGTTGCCAGAGAATTCCAATACATGACGACACTACTACCAAGTGACTCTCAATTAACAGCTGGTCTCGTGACCAAGATGTCTCTTAAACTTGCCTGAGAAGCTGAGATAAAGCAACCCATCTCGGTCGATGAAGTTCCTGTAAGCGCCTGAGGCAGACCCAACTCTGGTCAATCAGAAGAAGAAACCATCACGGTCTACCTTGACAGCCCTCTCAATAGTAGGGTTTTTTCAAATAGATTCCCGCTTGAACAAAGAATTGGCAGAACAACGACAAAGCTGCTACAACGGAACCAAGACGTCTTCGCCTGGACTATGAGAGACATGGTGGAAATCGACCCATCAATAATCAATCTTCGCCTAAAGGTGGACCCCATGAGGAAAACCATACGGCAGAAGAAGAGGCCCGTGGCGCCTTAGGAGGTGCAACTATTACTCAACACGACCATGATTAAATAAGCATGATACCCAGACCAACAAGCAAACACCGTTTTGGTGAAAAAGAAAAATGGGAATTAGAGAGTATGTGCAGACTACTCGGACCTGAACAAGGCTTACCCGAAGGACAACTTCCCACTCCTCCGCATTGATCAGATCGTGATGCCACATCAAGGCACAACATATTAAGCTCCATGGACGCCTACTCAGGCTACAACCAGATATTAATGAACCCCCCGGATCAAGAAAATACCTCTTTCATAACTGAGAGAGGAATATACTATTACAGGCACTACACCAAAAGGCTTGTTTAGCTAAGGGAAGGTGGCCACGGCTCTAAGCCGTTGGTTTATTTGCCACGGCTAAAAACCGTGGCTATATGGGCCAACGGTCTAAAACCGTGGCTAAAAAATAAAAACCGTGGAAAAGGCCCACGGTTTAGACCGTTGGCCATTGTAGCCACGGTTTTCGACCGTTGGCCTATATAGCCACGGTTTTTGACCGTAGCTATATTTTCCAACGTTCTAAAACCGTTGCTAAAAAACATCAAAATCGTTGAAGAACTCGAGTGGATTTCACGCGGGCGAAAGAAATTTCGCGGTCTGGCGAAAAATTTGGCGCTCCCGCCTCCATTTTGGCTCATTTCCATTTTCATTTAAGAGGTTTAGGGTTTTGTAAGAAAATCATTTTGGCTGAAAAAGCTCGAGGGGAGAATCGAAATCACAGATCTGTTTTGCGGTGAAATCAGAGAAATCTCTAGCCATCGACCTCGACCTTGCGATGAGAAATGGTTTTGTAAGAAAATCGCATATATGTTTTTGGCTCAAAAGCTCGAGGGGAGAATCGAAATCGCTGATTTTGTTTTGTTGTTGATTGCAGAGAAATCAGAAATCAGAGAAATCGATCGAAAACTCTAGCATCGTGCTGACTTGCGACGTCGACCTCGAGCTGTGGTTCAACCTCGTGCTGAGTTTTGAACTCGATCTCGACCAGAGGTAATACCCATTTGCAATCTCAATTGTTCTGTTACATTTAGGTTTATGATGAATGTTTGGTCCATTTTCACTAATAAATGGGGAAATTGTGAATGACTTCAAACAAGGTTCTTCAAATCCCTGCTCATTTAAAAAATAAAAAAAATAAAAAAATTCGTGGTTCCAATGGAACATCTAATGGTATTGTACCAATGCTACGTGTCTTCAATGACACTGCTCGTTATGTTGATCAAGGGGGAGGCAAGATGAAAGGTAATGTGGTGCTTTTCTTTGCTTTTGATATGTAGTAAAATTCAGTTTGTTTGCAATGTTTGCCTTATTAGCTCTTGTTTTGTTCATGATATGTTTAGGTGAATTTGCTGTGTATTTGGAGCCATGGCATGCAGATATCTGTGAGTTTTTAGATCTTAGGAAGAATCATGGAAAGGTAAGATTTGTTGTGTTTGGAATTAGTTCTTTTTTTTTAAAATATATTTTTGGTTATTTTTTGTTCTAGTTTAATCTTTCACTTGAGTCATCACTCTAATGCACATTATCATTGTTTTTGACCCAAGGCTTAATTTGTTTTATGTTCAGATGTTCTCCCAAGAAATGTTTTGTTTATTCTGTAAGAAATGGTGCCGTAAATCTAGTTCAGTTGAGGTTGTTTACCTTTTCTCACTGTTGTGAACAAATGTATGACAAATTTTACTTTGGGAATTATTTGTTACCAATGGGTTTTTGTATTTTGCCCCTTTAATCTAATAGAGGTCTGAATTTTCTGAATGCATGTGTTTTTCCAAGATGCTCAAAACTCTAGGCACATTTTCACTTGATATTGTTTCTATTAAAAGAATACTCAGTTTAAAATGTGGTCTCTAGCTGAGAGGCTCTCTTCTAGTACAAAATCCAGTATAAGCTCAATTGACCCATATGCGAATAGGAAGGAGTAAGTAACAAGGATGTCGGCTTGTGTGTCAGTAAGAGAAGTAAATGATGGGAAGTTGTTCAAACATTGGGTCAGATACCTCACTGCTAAAAGTATTTTCAAGTGTTTTTTAATGTTTACATAGCCAACTTCGCGAAAATCTTATTTGAGGAACCTTAGGAACTCTATGGAACCCTTGCTACCTCCATTTTTCTGCCAGATTTTCAAGTACCTAAGTAATATAGATGTTGAGGATAGCAGTTAACTCTGCTGTGAGTTACCTTGCATTATTGTCAGAGAGTCCATTTGTTTTCCATTGCCATTTTTTACCATTTTGTTTTTTTAATGTCTGAAGTACCTTTGCACTATCAGGCTGGTCAAGAATCCTTCAGATCAATTACAAGGTCATACTACAGAGGAGCATCCGGTGCTTTGTTAGTGTATGATATTACCAGGTACTAGATGTACACAAATCAATACATCAAGGCCACGTGTGTGTTAACCAAGTTCTTGACTTATTCCTTTTCTTTTCATAATTATGTAAACCAAAAACTAGTAAGCATAATGTAAGTATCAGTGGTTGTATGAAAAATTGCTCAAAAAAGAAATTGCAGTCTTGTAATCTTTGCAATTGGAATCTGTTGCATATTGAAGCTTTGAGTAAATTAAGTAGGTCTTTGGTTGAATTTCAGCTGTTGATAGCATTTCTAATAACCGGCTTCTGATGGTTCTTTTTACTCAGGAGGATCTGGATTTCTCAGAGTCATATGGATATTTTCAATTCCCATCTGATTATTTGTTGGGTTGTTAATCAAAAGTGACGTTGAAATTATCAGGTTCTACGTTAATATTTTCTAGTACTTTCACTGGTCTAGGATCCCTTAAGACTCTTGTTCTTACAAATGCTTTAATCAATGAGAAAACCATCCAAATTGTCCTGGATAATTGTCTATGTCTTGAGGTTTTGGAATTATATAAGTGTCAGGGCCTATTTAATCTGAATGTTTATGCTCAGGGCCTATTTAATCTTTGTTTGAGATATGGGGGGTGTTCTTAGATTGTGGAAGTTCAAGGCTTAGAGTTGGGAATCTTTTATACGCTTCTCTTGTGCTATTTTGTGGAGTCCATGGATGAATAGAAGCAACACAATCTTAGAATGATATGTTGTAGAATTTTGTGTTTTTCAGAAAAGTCTTGATTGCCTCTTTAAATTGAAGAACTTAATATTGTCGTCGCTGAACCTATACATGTTGTGGTCGTCCTTAATGTGTGCTATATAAATTACTGTATCGGGGATATGATCTGATTTACTTCTGAATCCATTGACAGTGTTGTTGGATAGCATCTGACCGATTTATATCCAGATGGATTCTATCAGACAAGCATCCATTTAGAAACATAGGTTCCCCTGCTCTCTTTAATTTATTCTATTTTATCAAGAAAAAGTAATATCTCTATTAATGGCAATGATTATGTATCAACAAACAATGCTCTCTCTATGTCATGATTATGATTCATAACATGTTCTTTCACTTTTAGGTTTCTGTTCTGGCAGATGATGTCTTGAAGAACGTTGAGTATGATGCTTTGAGGATTGTTTTTAACAAGTTCCAGTCAGTTGTAGCGTTCATACCAACAATGGCAACTGTTTTATCTCAGGAGGTATTTTTCCTTAGTGGTACTTTTAGCATGGATTTGTCTGTACATTGTCATTATCTGATGCTTGCTTGATGTAGATTATCGAGAGAAGCTGAAACTGGTGGAAAGCTTGGTGAGTTGGATTCATATGAGATAGAGGGCGGTGAGACAAAAGCAGAGATTCTTCAGAACTTAGCTGAGTTTCAATTTTCTTGTGTAAGTTTTTACCTTGTTAAAGCTAAGGCTTTGATTTTATTTCCTTTCATTGTTTACTACTTATCTCCTTATCTTTGGCTTTGAAGAAACGAGCATGTGCAAAAATTTCATGTATGACCATTTTCTTTTGTTTATCTTATTCAAGTCTGAGGGTGACAATCAACCCTGATTGTGGAACATACCTGCTAAAGAAGTTCAAAATGGCTATCAACTTTACCTTTGATGCAGCAATATGAAGTATTGAAGTTCTTAGATATTTCATAAACATATTCATTGATTTGTGAGATTGGATGCAGGTTATGTTCAATGCTGTCCTAGAGAGCGCATGTAGTGAGCAAGGGGCAAGGATGTCTGCCATGGATAGCTCCAGCAGAAATGCTGGAGAAATGCTTGATCGGCTCACCCTTACTTATAACAGGTTCTTCTTCTTTTTAATGTATTATTTCTGGTTCGTATTATTAGTTCCCAAACTGATGATTACTTTGTTTTGATTCTTGCAATAGAACCCGTCAAGCATCTAACACCACCTTATATTCATTTTATATTCATTTCAGTGTGGAAGAAGTGCAGCAATGAAGCTGGGGGGTGTTGTAAAGCTTGAACAGAACAGAAGGCAGAGTACCCAAAAGTAGCAAAGAATCTCTAATGGGTATCTTTCTCTTTTAACTTTCTTAGTTTCTGCTTTCTCTATTTCAGAGCTCTGACTCACTCTCAGCTCCGATTTTAGGGTTCTTGTTTCTTACTTAGTACTGCCTCCCTGTGTGGTTATTTGATCCCCTGAACTGAACTCAGTGTCCTTTTGTTGATTCTTCACTTTTTAATACTTCATTTATGTTTGTGATTCTGAGGTACTTGGTTTGGGTTCTGGGGTGATCATTTAAGGGAAGATCTTATGTACCCACATTGAACTTTGGTTGTGTTTGAGCGCAGTTTTTGTTGTTCTATTTGGGCTTTGATTTGTTTGTCCAAGATATATTCATGTTGAGACAGTTACGACTGTAATATAGTAAGAATATCCTGAGAGGCCTTCACAAGCTTGTCAACAGCGTTCAAGAGATGTTCAGGGCAAAACCCAGGGCAGTTCAACCAGAAGTTGCACCAAGGTTTGTTTTGATGAATTCAATTTTTATATTACTAGTCTCAATGTATGAAGTCTTTGTACTAAAGTTGTTTAATTCAGGTTCACAAACAAGGGTTGCTCTTGGAAGGTTTGTGGACCTTACCAAGGGTTGCTCTTGCTGAATTAGACAAGATGTTCGACTTCAATGGCGAGTTGATGGCTAACAACAAAAACTGGCAGGTGGTGTATACTGATAATGAAGATGATATGATGATTGTTGGAGATGATCATTGGCTGTAAGTGCTCATGATTTCTACCTCATGTGGTTAACCTTTAGCTGACATGCTACTGCTTTAGACATCTGTGTCCTGCAAAGAAAATCTGATGATCAGTCATGTAATAATACTTCACCTGATACAGATGATCACCATCCTACACTAGCTCTTGTTGATGAAGAAGTTCATTTGGGAGCGCAGCAAAGCCCCAAAGCTTGTTGGAGCAGTGCTTACCAAAAAGAATCCTAATAAGGTATTTTTGTTTCCTTTGTTTAATTCTTTAGTGGAATGACCCTTTTTCTTTGCTGTTTAAATAACAATTTTTCAAAACACTGTTTGCTTTACCATTTAAAGAATATAAATCAATATGCCTC
The DNA here is from genome assembly GCA_963556465.1 of Berberis vulgaris. Classification (NCBI taxonomy): domain Eukaryota; kingdom Viridiplantae; phylum Streptophyta; class Magnoliopsida; order Ranunculales; family Berberidaceae; genus Berberis; species Berberis vulgaris. Next base: position 17,544,980 of record OY747133.1, read on the forward strand.
ACAGTTCATATCATTATGCTTTGCTTTGTTTATAATATGCACTTGTATATGTTGCAGATTTGTTATAAGCAAGGCATGGAGATGCTTCATATATTCATATCCTCATAATTTGAATTCAAGCAAGGCATGTTTTAACCTTGTCAACATAATGCAACCTCTTTAGTGTTGGCAGCACAACAACAGAGAGGGAAGCAGCATATCTAACGGTAAAACTATGACACCCTTACATCATGTACTTTGCATAGACGTGCTAAAAACTCTGTTCCTTTTAACTTTTTCTTTGTTCTTCAACGACAAATGCCATAAACTAGGCCTTATGAGAGCAATATGCCCATATCTTGATTCTGTTTTTTAAGAAATTTAGATTGCATACGTTGTTATGCCTTCTAGATAATCTTTTAGTATATCCGGGCCTGTATCTGTGTCCTAGATTTTTTAGGATTTCGTGTCATATCTTTGTATCTTGTGTTTATGTCCACATAATATCGAGGTGTCCTACAATAAAGCACATGCATTTATCAACATGGATGTTCTACCTTCTTTTAAAGCTCGATACATTAGAGATACCCCAAAAGTAGTGTTGTTTACATAATCTGTATATTATGTATATTTAAATTCATCAGTGTTTCTTTGCTTTTTTTCCCACACTTCAAGTTAACTGATACTGCATGGGACACACTGTCAGGTGAGTAATGCTATACACTATTAGCCATTAGATGCTTTGGCAGTTGATGAGCAGCATCAGTTAAGGGTTAGTTCATGATTTTATTATTCATTTTGAAGCATGAAATCCTCTGATGAGCATTCTGAACTCAATAATCAGGTATTTAAGATAGTTTCATTTTGGAACGAGGAATCTATATGCGTCTTACTTTACTATAACTTCAGATGGGCACATCCTTTATTTCTTGTTTCCTGTGATGATAGATCAATGCCAGCCTTAGCATTGGTTGTAGAATTCTCTTTATTTTTGTAGAAGCACAAATTAGAATATATTTTCTCCAAGTAATGTAAGATATATTTGATAAACAGAACGCCCCCACAGTTGAGATGCACTATTAAACATAGAAACTGGCAGTCTGACATTTCTCTCAGCACCTTGAATCAAAGCCTTGCAGACAGAGTGCGATGTTGATCCAGACAGAGTGCGATTCAGCGTGTCTGCTGTACGTGCTGTTTATGGCCGCAGCAGGTTTCAGCGTGCGTGGTTAGCACACCGGTTTTGAGCTGTGGTTGAGGTCTGCTGGGAGGCTTGCGGGTTTTTCTGCACACTGCTGCGAAACAAAGCTTGCGTTGGTGCTGTCCGGGTTGTTGGGAGCTGACTGCTTGGGCTGACTTCATTTGGTGCTTTAAGTTTGGCATGGACATTCTTCCTGTCTTAGTCCAGGTTTGCTATTTTATATTTGGATTTTGTATGTCAATGTTATTTATTATTATTTTGTTTATTATAACACCCTTACCCATTTCAATGACAGGTAGTTAGTTCCGGTGTAAACTTGAATGTTTGTTATGGCGTCCTTTCTGTTATCAATAAAATATTGTACTTCAGCAGATCTGATATGCTTCCTGACTTACTCGAGGAAACAAACATTTCAAGGTAAAGAAGAAAATTTCCCTCAGCTTTTTAAACATCAACAAGCTTGAACCAAGCTAATTTCATTTGCCATGTCACAGTTTTCTTGCTGGTATGTTTACGAGGAAAGACAACCATGTTTTGGTGTTGGCACTATGTGATCCGCAAGATTTTCTTCCTGAAACCGACTTTTCTATTTGGTATTTTTCTCTTTCCAATTATGATTTGTAAAGGGAGTTGTGTGTTTTTCATCTTATGTAGAATAGATTTATAATCGTTTCACTTGTTACACTTACACTTAAAGTTTATTTTTAACATATAGGAACTGATTTTGCATTCAAGGTATGAACCACTTCTAGTGCAGGAGATGCTCACTCTCATCATACAAATAGTCAAAGAACGGCGTTTCTGTGGGCTTTCAACTGCTGAAAGTGTGCGAAGAGAATTGGTCTATAAGCTAGCAATTGGAGATGCTACTCATAGTCAATTGGTGAAGTCTCTTCCTCCTGACCTTGCTAATAATGATCAGCTTCAGATATGCTACTCTGTTTTCTATTTTCATTATGTACTGAAGCAAGTTCTGCTCTGATAGGTGTTGTTAGGTTTTAATTTTCTTTTTATGGTTTTAATTTACTTCAAGTAGTTAAGAGCTTAGATTTTGTTGAGATTCCATAATCCTCTAATGAAATTGACTAATTAACAAACCTCTTGTTAGTGCATGGTGCATATGGATGGTCTACTGAATATTAATTTGTCTTTTGTATCTTGTGTGTTTGAGTGCATGCACTACTTGATTGAATTTCTATATCCCAAGCTTAGTCAGTTTTGCATGCAGGAGAAAATGCGAGCTGCACAATCCAAGTTCATAGAAAGCCTTAAATCCTCGTCAAATGAGGTGGAGACTTCAACTCTGGAGCAAGACTTGGCTAGTGCTAAGCATGTTGAAGAGGTCTCAGTGCCAGTTTGTTCTTTTTGCCATGATCCAGATTCTAAACATCCCATCTCACTTCTAGTTTTTCTCCAGGTGAGAACTGTTTTGTATTAATGCTCTCCAAGTCTTTGATTGGTGCCTATGTTTATAGGTTAAATTCTTAGTGCAATATTTTAGATTATGAAAGATGCATTTGTGTTTTCAATGCTAATACATTGTCATTGGTTTTGGAACAAGAAATCTCGACTTGCAAGTTTTGTGGAGAGAGGCCCTCTGTTGTGGGAACAAGCCCAATCGTCGGACACGCAACGTCTTTTAATTACTAGAAATGAATTGTCGGATCCTTATTCAAGAACTATGTCCTCTTCTTCAGATTTATCTTCTCACTTAGAGCAGTTGGTTCAGAGTGCAGTAAATGAGTTCACCCATGACGTGCTACCTGGCGAAGTTGATTCGATTTTGGATTTCATCAAGGCGCGGCTTCCTGCTGCAAGGACTATCCAGCATCCAAGTACATCTAGTGATACAAGGGTAACTACTCCATCATCCATTATGGTCTTATATTTGCTCCCATAATGGTGGTGCTGGATGGATCAAAAGACCATCAATTCCATGTAGAAGGAACAGGGGTGTAAGCATCCATGAGTGGTTGTAAATGATCTAAATTTCCCATAATGGTGTGAATGATCTAAATTTCTCTTCGGGCAAGTCCATGAGAATAAATGTATTGCATATTCTTTGACCATTTGATGTAATTGTATAATCTGACAAATGACAAAACGTGCACAACATGAAACAAAGTTTGGCACATTTTATGTAATTGTATAATCTTATTAATTACATTACTTTGCCTCTATTCGTTTAAGTTTGGCACATTAAAATTTTTATTTTTCTAGAAATAAAACTTATAAGATGTAATAAAAAGTCATTTGATAGAAAAAAAAAAAAAAAAAAAAAAATTGCCACGGCTTAAAACCGTGGCTAACTATTGCCACGGCTCAGAGCCGTGGCCATGACTTGCCACGGCTTATAACCGTGGCTAAGACTGGCCACGGCTTAAATCCGTGGCTAAAACCTTTGCAACGGCTTATAACCGTGGCTAACATATATTTTGCCACGGTTTTTAGCCGTTACTGAGGATTTAGCGACGCCTCTACAGCCCACGGTTCTAAGCCGTGCCAATGGGTTACCCCCACGGTTTAAAACCGTTGCTAATGGCCATTTTTGGTGTAGTGAGGGTAATGTTGTTTGGTTTAAAGAAAGCAGGTGCTACATATCAACGACTGGTAAACCGAATGTTTAAATAACAAATCAGTAGAAATATGGACATCTTTGTTGACGATATGCTGGTCAAGAGCCGCCACAGCCCTGACCACATAGGAGACGTCATTGAAGCATTCAACCAGCTTAGAAAATATCAAATGAAACTCAACCCACAGAAGTGTACGTTCGGAGTTGAGTCTTGAAAATTCCTAGGCTACATAGTGAACAAGAGGGGAATCGAAGCTGATCCAAAATAAATCCAGACCCTTCTAGACATGAAATCCCCCGCCAACATCAAAGACATTCAGAGCCTGACTGGGAGTGTGAAGACCCTTTGTGGGCGAGCCTGAGGGGGAGGGGGAGGGGGAGGGTTGGAGCCCAATAGGCCCAGGCTCAAGAGGGTTGGCAAGCTTCAAAGGGGGGAGATAGTCCCATATCGCCTGGGTGTAGAAGGGGCATGTGCTATATATGTGCGAGGTTGGATCCCCATAGTAAGAGGCCTTTTAAAGCCGTGCGGGCTGGTTGGGCCCAAAGCGGACAATATCTTACTGTGTGGATCGGTTCGTTACAAAATGGTATCAGAGCCTGACCTAGTTGAAAGTGTGCCAATATGGACGTTGGGCCCCAAGGGGGGTGGACTGTGGAGACCCTTGTGTGGGCGGACCTGAGGGGAAGGTGAGGGTTAGAGCCCAATAGGCCCAGGCCCAAGAGGGTTGGCAAGCTACAAAGGGGGGAGATAGTCCCACATCGCCTGGGTGTGAAACGGGGATGTGCTATATATGTGCGAGGTTGGATCCCCATAGTAAAAGGCATTTTAAAGTCGTGCGGGCCGGTTGGGCCCAAAGCGGACAATATCTTACTGTGTGGATCAGGTCGTTACAGGGAGGGTGGCAGCACTCAATAGGTTTATATCTAAATCATCCGACAAATGCCTTCATTTCTGTAAAATACTGAGAGGAAGCAAATATTTCAAATGGGACGAAGAGTTCGAACAAGACTTTCAGAGCTTGAAAGCGTACAAGGGGAGCCCCAAGCTACTTTCAAAGCTGGCAACACGGGAAACACTCTACTTGTAACTATCTGTTTCCAAGCACGTAGTCAGCTCAGCCCTCGTATGAGATGACCGAGGAATCCAAATACTAGTGTACTACACCAGCAAAACCTTCGTGGAAGTAGAGGCACAATACTCGGACTTGGAAAAGTTAGCTCTGGCACTAGTTGTATCTCGAGAAAACTGAAGCCTTATTTTCAGGCCCACTCTATAACAGTTCTAACTAAGGACCTGCTCCGCGCAGTACTGCATAAACTAGAGTTATCTGACAGGATGGTGAACTGGTCAGTAGAACTTGGCAGTTTGACATAAGCTATGCTCCAAGGACCGCTATCAAAGTCCAGGCATTGGCAGACTTTATATCCGAGTTCACCAGCGGGGAAGAACCAAAGACAGATTTCAAGCTTTGGATTCAAGCATTCAGGAATGGACCTTGCATTGTGATGGATCGTTGATAGAAAAAAGAAACAGAACTGGGGTCACACTCTACTCTTCAAGCGGCTTCATTCTCGAAAAAACAGTCAGATTTAACTTTCCTATTTCAAACAACAAAGCCGAATATGAAGCCCTCCTGTCCGGCCTAAAGCTAGCTTTGGGGATCGGAATAGATCACCTAATGGCATACAACGACTCAAGGCTGATAGTCAACCAAGTCAAATGATATTTCAACAACAAGGACACACACATGATAGCCTACCGCGAAAAGGGACTTTGTGCAATGAGCTGGTTCAAAAGGTGCGAGCTCTTACAAATCCCAGAGATGACAATAAAAGAGCTGACATGCTAGCCAAGGAAGCCTCTGCCAAAGTCTCAAACGGTCTCATCGAATATCAAGAACAATCAAGCCTTGATGAAGAAGAACCTAGAGATGTTTGCGCTACAAGCGCATCGATAAATTGGATGACTCCGATCCTTGAATATATCGCAAATGGAGCCCTGTCGACCGAGAAAGTCGAGGTCAGAAGACTAAAAAATAGAGCAGCGAGGTACACTCTCCTAAACAAAAAATTATATAGGAGATCAATGACGGGACCCCTGCTTCAATGTCTGTCACCTCCCGAGGTAAATCAGGTCTTGGGAAGGATCCACGAGTGTTTATATGAAAATCATCCGGGTGGAAAAACCCTCGCCTACAAAGCTTTAACCCTAGGATACTATTGGTCGACGATGCAACAAGACGCCAAAGATATTGCTTGTAAATGTGATAAATGTCAGAGGTTCGTGCCGTACATGCATGCCTGCCCAGCCATTGACACCGATGACAAGTCTGTGGCCATTCGCACAATGGGGATGGACATCTCCGGACCGCTCCCAGCATCAGCTGACAAAAAGTTCCTTCTTGTGGCACTCGACTACTCTCCAAGTGGGCAGAAGCGGAGCCCCTATCCAAGATAGGGTAAGTCTAGATAGAGAAATTCATATGGACAACCATCTTTTGCAGATTTGGCATCCTTAGAGTATTGGTTAGTGACAACAAAACTCAATTCAAAGGTATCAAGGTTAAAAAACTATGCAAAAGTTTGAACATCAATCACCATTTCTCCTAACCAGGGCACCCACAAGCCAACGACCAAGCAAAGGTTACCAACCGAACAATTTTGGAGGCAATCAAAAGGAAGCTTGACGTGGCCATAGGGAAATGAGTTCCAGAGATACCAGGAGGGCGTATCGGAAAACCAAAAGAATCCCTATCGGAGAAACACCATTCGCCCTAGCATATGGGTCAGAAGCCATGGTACCAGTAGAACTCGAAGTGCCAACCTTCAGAATGGAAGAATTCAGACCATATGGTAACGACAAAGCCTTGCACGTTGGACTAAACCTCCTTGAAGAAAAGTGGGATCTAGCCTCTACCAACATAGCTACCTACCAACAACGAATGGCGCAATACTACAACAAAAAGGTCAAGCCACGTGAAATCAGAGTGGGAGATTGGGTACTCAGTAAAACTCAGCAGAACATCAAAGAAGTTGGTGCAGGAAAACTTAACCTGAATTGGGAAGGACCCTATAGGGTGACCAAGGTCAACAGGCCTGGGACATATTGGTTGGAAGACAAAAACGATGATGAACTTAAACGACCATGGAATGTATAGAACCTCAAAAAATATTATCCATAAAAATATTTACTTAACTTCCACTGCTATTCATTACGACCTCCAATTATAACCGCTATGACTAGACCCGAGGGATCATACCCAACGCTTAGTCCGCTACGTGTGGATGACGATGGCTGAGGGTGGGAGTCTAGTTAGTGCTCTCACACCTAATGACGTCGACTCGCCAAGGGATCATTGTCCTTCTATAGACAATGATCGCCGAACTTACTAGGTAAGCTTAGTTAGTTCGCGACTCACGACGACGGCTTTTGTGCCCAACGCCTAGTCCACTGCGTGTGGTTGATGATGGCCGAGAAAGTGGGAGTCTAGTCATCCCTCTCACGCCTTATGATAATGACTCACCAAGGGATCATTGCTCTTCTACAAACAATGATCACCGAACTTACCCGATAAGCTTAGTCAGTTCGCGACTGATGATGACGGCTTCTGGTACCCAACGCCTAGTCCGCTGCATACAGTTGACGACGACTGAAGAAGTAGGAGTCTAGTTAGCGTTCTCATGCCTAATGACGATGACTCACCAAGGGATCATTGCTCTTCTACAGACAATGATCGCCGAACTTACCAAGTAAGCTTAGTCAGTTTGCGACTGATGACGATGGCTTCAGGTGCTCAATGCCTAGTCTACTACGCGTGGTGACGACGGCCGAGGAAGTAGGAGTCTAGTCAGCGCTCTCACGCCCAATGACGATGACTCTCCAAGGGATCATTGTTATTCTACAAACAGTGATCACTGAACCGAGCAGGTAAGCTTAGTCAGTTCGTGACTGATGACAACGACTTCTGGTGCCAACGCCTAGTCTGCTGCGCATGGATGATGATGGCTGAAGAAGTGGGAGTCTAGTCGGTGCTCTCATGCCTAATGACGATGACTCGCCAAGGGATCATTTTTCTTCTATAGACAATGATCGCCGAACTTAGAAGGTAAGCTCAGTCGGTTCGCGACTGATGACGATGAATTTTGGTGCCCAACGCCATGTCTGCTGCGCTTGGATAACGATGGCCGCCAAAACCTATTGGACAAGCCCAATTAGAAACGACTGATGAACCGCAACTTCTAATCAACACCCAAATCTTTAGCTCGCATTGTGCGTGTGATGGAAGCTTGATCAACTCTGACTGATGCCGATGACTTGCCACGGGACCACCACTCCTCTACAATTTGTGGTCACCAAATTCAATTACAGCCAAACAGCGCCCCTACGCCTGATGACGATGACTCACCAATCAACTAACGATTTCCGAAGCACAACGACTTATGAAACACTTTAGTGCCTAGCCTACATTGCATGAACGGTGACTGCTAAAAAAATATCAGGTGCGTCAAGGCTTGTGGCGGCGACTCGTCAGGGACCGCGACAACTCACTTATAAGCAAGAGTATCTAAAAGCAGTCAATTTTGACATGACTAAACTGACAAACACGGACAGTCTACAAGCATGTAAGGTCCGAAAGTATTAATTTCACGGCCTGCAAAACTTCTAAAGAAGGCACAGTGGCACAACAGTACAAGACAAGAGGAAAAATTAGAAAACATGGATTTCATTAAAATTTTGTCTTCCCTTGTCCCTACATGGACAATACAACTATTTTAAAACAGAAGTGGGGAAAACGACTTCCTCGGCATCTTGTCCTGAAGAGCCAGGAATCCCTTCCTGCACGATGGTTCCAAACGCAGCCCTCCTTTAATGGGCAAAGTTGAGGTCAATACCGGGTTGCTCTTCCTTGATAAGCTCCAGAAGCTCTAACCTACCTCGAACAACATCAACCAAGATTTACGGCCTCCGTCCGGAAGCACCGAAATCTATCGCACTACCAAGGCAGTATAGTGTGATTGCTCTTCTGACAGCAAGCGTTCCGCCTCACGAACGCGTCGGAATCCTCAGCAACTTCATACTCAAGATGTCGTCGTGTAACGACCCACTCGGTCTCAGCTCACTTCCTCTCACCAATCTAAGTTTGCAGATAGACACTCACTTGTCCACAACAATTTCTAAGTAACCCAGCTCAGCACGGGCACGTCCCTGTTCTGCACGAGTTAAAGCCAAATCGGATTCATCCGACCTTAGTTGAGCCCTTATGTTTGCGAATTATGCTTTAGACACTGACATGGCGCCCCGCATGGTGCCTAAGTTCGCAGCAGCACTAGAATCCTGCAGTTGACCAGTCAAGGAATCCACTAGGTGGAGAGCATCTGAATATGACACATGCAGGTCTGTAAAAGCTTTCTCCAAAGCAAGAAATCTTTTGCAAGTAGCAGGGCGCAGCACAACGGAACCATGTGACTCAAGAGTGCGAGCCTCCGCCACGGACACATAGTGACTCATAACGTCAACACCTGGTCCAATGTGCTGCCCCTCCGAGTCAGCAAAGGGCGTAACAATATCAAACGAGAGACAACGATCCTCTGAAATAGCCTCTTGGGCAGAGGAAGGTACTTCACACTTCGCAATAGCCACCTCATTTTCTTGCAAGGACAATGGCTCGAAAAAAGAAACCGCATGGTTAGAGGGTTGCCTCCTTTTCGAAATAACAACAGGAGGCACGCTCGCCTCCAGCTCTGCCAACCTAGTTGAACTAGGCATGGCCAAGCTCTTTTTATTTGAACGACGACCCCAACCTCTTCGGTCGCGAGCTGGGCGCAACAAGAACATCATTGGAGCACTGTAGCAACCCGCTCCGTACGACATTACTTTTTCATTATGACCTCCTCAATAGACACCAATGGGAGTTTGATAAACCCCCATTCTATCCGTTCTTCCTCCTCAGCAAGAATTGGAGCCGCAAACTTCCCTGAAAAAAGAAATGACATATCAAATCAACACTACATCCGAGAACGAGAGGATGAGACAGCAACGAAGAAACTTACTGAGGTCAAACGGGAAGTATCTAGGGACACGACAACCTCTAAACCTGAAGTGTGAGGAATTCACCAAAGCCAGAAACCAATACTTCTACCAGGGTTCAATGTCATCCGCTACCGGACGAAAACAATTGAAGTTATTCAGTATGCTAAGGCCTTGGAATCCAACCAGCGGCGGTCAGCTGATGAACTATCGTCGGGATTAAACGAAGCCCAACATTGTGTGCTCTGAGAAGAATCACAATCAAAATCTTGAACTCGCTCGGAGCCATTTGAGCGGGAGGCATGAGGAGAGAAAAGAAGGAGCGCCAAACGTCGTCCGACACTGGGAATTGGAGCTCAGATTCAAACATGCCCCGGTGCAACCCTATGTACCCCTGAGGGGGTGAAGACGGAGCCCAAGCCACAAGCGCAGGAATGATTTCCAGATCCCCTGGAATATGATACAGGCTCCGAAGCCTGATTAACTCGGTTTCGTCAACCAGACTAATCCTCAAAAAGCTTGAGGCAAGTAAAAGACAACAACTGCTTGGGAGTAAGTTCAACATTATCTGCATGTGATAGAAAGTGCAAATCAAGCTCTAGAGAAGCATAATCGCATAAAAGAACGACACAGGAAAAAACAAGAGAGATCTCCATCGAAACAATGGCTATTTGTAGAGAATATAAACCGTACTTCTTCTCCTTGAGCAGTCGTGTATCTATTTATGTTATGCGTTGCTCGAGATAACGCTTCGAGTTCAATCATCACGATGATACAATTACTTTTCAGAGACTCAGTGGACCGACTAGACGCCCAATGATACACCAAAACGGTCTCTCTTTTACAGCGTACACGTGTTATGATGATCTCGAGAAATAATTGGCACAAGCGTCAGCCCAAGCAGTTCCAAGCCCGCACAATGCAATTCGCCAGACGGACCTAAATCATTACAACTTACTAAGCCCACGCGTCTCACAACTATCCTCAATACCTGTAAGCCCTGCTAAAGCAAGTATCTAGAAGATCAGCTTCGGACAGGCAAGACAACAACATTTTGCTTCCAACTAGGAAGCAAATACTAGAGTATACATCGCACATGGAAACTTTTATCTATGGACTACTCTTTGATTGGGAATTAACTCCCGCGTATCTAGGAGCACAAAGCTAACAGGGAAACTTCCCTTCACAACACAACTCCTAATAAGAAAATGATCTCCATGAAGATCTTCTTCCCTAAACTACGCTATCGATGGCCTGGTCGAACCAGGATTTCATCACTATAAATAAAACATGAGGTTGGTAAGCTAAGGTATGCTACAAATTCTATGTTTACAGTATTACGCCTTCCTCAGATCCCTATCTGACTTTAGCATCGGAGTGTCATCGGCCACCACAACAGTGGTCTGTGGCTCACGTGCGTTCCTTGTGCAGGTCAGTAGGTTTGCAGATCAAGGTCAAAGTAGGGAGTGAAAATCGACTGTATCAAGTATGTTCTATTATTGAGGTAAGGATTGAAGAAGGAAAAAGAGTTCATAGTTTAAGCCTTTGCTTGCTGATTCAATCAAACTAAAAAAACACCATTTTCAACCACTTACTTTCGCTACTTCAAATAGTGGTATTAGAGCCACTGTCCCATCTCTCATTCAATCAATTTAAAGACTATTACGTCCAAAGCATGACCACAAATTCAAGCACTAGTAGTTTCAATTATGTACAAAACCTTATCCCAATTTTCGACGGTGAAAGCTATGATTTTTGGAGCCTACAAATGAAGATTTTATTTATCTCTCGAGATCTTTGGGAGCTTGTATAAAATTTGTCGAAGAGCCTAAAACAACGGTGGCTTAGACAACACTTAAGGAGTACAAATAGGACAAAAAGAAAGATGAAAGATGCAAATGCACTTCTCTTCATTCAACAAGGGGTAAGCAAATCTATTTTCCCAAAAAAAAAATTTAAGGGTGGACAAGGTTTTAAGGATCCAGAACCTTTATATTAAATAAATCAACCAAGAAAGAAATTACAAGCAATCATAAAGTTTTCCATGCTCGTAATAAAAATAGTTCTGTTTTTTCAGATCATCTGCAAATGAACTCGGGCTAAGCAAGTGTATTCAGTTTCAGGGGCTAATTTTGCTAAATGGTCAACAGCTCTATTGGTCTCTCTAAAAATAAGTTCAATGTCAAAAGGTTAGATTTTTTCACCAAGTTGTTGATTATTGGGAGAATGGGGATTGCCTGCCAGGATGGTTCTTGCTTCTCTTTTATGATTTGGATTGCATTCCATGAATATGAACCTATAGTGACATGAGTTATGTTATTTTCAATTACTAATTTGAGACCCAAATTGATTCCTTCTATCTCGACTAGTGTAATATCTTGATGATTAGAGGCTCCAGCTGCTGCTGTTATTACAGTACCGTGGGTATCTATGATCAATGCTGCACAATCTAGCACGATTATAAATAATTGATCCATCATAATTTATCATAAATGATGTTGGTCCTGGTCCCTTTCAAGCAACTCTTTTTTTTTTTTTTTAAATTATGAACTGGATATTAGTGTTCCAATTGTGGAAGAAGTCGCTAGCAGCTGCTGTGTCTTCTTCATATTTAAGCTCCATGAAGGTTAGCTTCTTATTAACAATATTGAGAACTTTTTGGAACAATTCTTTTTGCAGCGTCATCTTGCTATTGTGCTCTATGTTCCGCTATTGCTAGACAAAATATATGAATGCATTGAATGTTAGCTTTCGAATTGTTGCAATAGGAGATTTACATGAGTAAGAGTTGCACCATAATTTCTTTCATTCCAAGGCAAAGATGCATGGTCGATTGAAGAGTTCTCAGGAGCCAGTTCCATACTGCTTTTGCATAAAACACTCAAAAAATAAATTTACTTCACTTTCCTCTTCCATATAGCAGATTGGACAGAGTGAGTATGTTTTAACCTTCCAAAACACTAATTTGTTTTGAGTATTAAGAGGCTTGTGTAAGGCCAACCACGTAATGAAGCTATGTTTTTAGGAACACAATTGGTGAACCATACTAGCTTTGTCCGAGGGATTTGAGTGCTCACCAATCTGATGTGGTTATATGTGATAAGAGACCAGTATAGTATAAATGAGCAATCAGTTAGAAATGTGTTAGTAATCAGTTAGGCAATGTGTTAGCAATCAGTTAGTATACTTGTTGTCAGTTAGTACATAAACAAGAACTGTTAGAATGAGCTGGAGTCTGTTTTATGTTTGTTAGTATGAATTCTTGATTCCAATATGTAATATGAAACATCTATAAATACATACAAATATCTCTGTATTGCTCTGTTAAGCAATTACATAGTTTTCACTCTTATTCATTCTTCATAGTTTCTAACTTGGTATCAGAGCAACAGAGAGTTTCTTCATCATTGCATCAATGGCAACACAGTCTTCTTCTGGTTTACTTGGCAACACAGGTCAGACGTCCAACATATCCTCTGCTCCTTCTTATCAAGTGTTGAATCACTCTTTACCAGTAAAACTAGATAGAACCAATTACATTCTTTGGAAGTCTCAAATTGAAAATGTGATTTTTGCAAATGGATTTGAGGATTTCATTGAAGGAGTCTCAGTCTGTCCAACAAAAGAGCTAAATACAGGAGTCATCAATCCTGCTTTCGTTGCTTGGAGAAGACAAGATCGTACAATCCTAAGTTGGATTTATGCATCTCTTACACCAGCCATAATGGCTCAAATCATCGACCATACTACTTCTTTCTCAGTCTGGAAGGCTTTAGAACAAATATTTTCTTCTTCTTCAAGAGCTAGAATCATGCAACTTCGATTAGAATTCCAGTCCACCAAGAAAGGTTCATTGTCCATGATTGATTATATCATGAAGATCAAAGGTGCAGCAGATAATCTAGTAGCTATTGGTGAGTTAGTTTCAGATCAAGACCATATAATGAATCTTTTGAATGGATTGGGTACTGAATATAACTCTGTAGTCTCAGCCATCAATGTCAGAGATGATAAGATCTCACTTGAATCCATACATAGCATGTTATTGTCTTTTGAAAATAGGCTTGAGCAACAAGGCTCTGTGGATAACATTCCACCCATTTCAGCAAACCTGGCCAGTTCCAATTACAAGCAGCAATTTGGTCGAGGCAGAGGTCGACATTTTGGTGGGCAGTCTAATAGGGGACGAGGCCAGAATTATGGTCGTGCAAGAGGTTCTCATAGTCAGAACTATGGACAGTATTATGGTTCTAGTCATCAACAAGGTGGTCATTCCAATAAACAGTCTACTGATCGGCCACAATGTCAGTTATGTGGCAAATATGGACATATAGCTTTGAATTGCTACTATCGATTTGATATTAATTTTCATCAGTCTAGTTCTTTGAATTCTGGTTCTTCAACTGAGTTCAAACCAAGCATGCCAGCTTTAGCAGCAGTTTCAAACCAAGCATTCCAGTCCAGTCCTTTCCACAATGAAGGCTGGTACTTGGATTCAGGAGCAAGCCATCACTTAACAAATGATCAAGCCAGTCTTGCTACTAGCTCTCCATACATGGGCTCAGATAAGGTCACGGTGGGCAATGGTACTTCTCTTCCTATCTCTAGTGTTGGTTCTCTAAAATTCTCTCCTGGTTCTCATAGTCTATCTTCATCTTTCATTCTTAAACAAATCTTTCATGTACCTTCTTTATCCATTAATCTGATTAGTGTTGCCAAACTATGTTCTGACAACAATGTATTCATTGAGTTTTGGTCTGATCATTTCTTTGTGAAGGAACCACATTCGAGGAAGGTTCTTGCTCAAGGCAGACTTGAGAATGGCTTATACAAGCTATCAGTTCTACCTGCTCCTAAGACTGCCATTGCATCAGTTCCTTCCAGCATCGCAGCTTTGCCCAGTTCTTCTGTTCCTGCTCTTGTTTCTAATGCTTCCTCTGCTGTTCCTCAAGTTTCTTCTTGTATTGCTAATAATGAGCAGTTATGGCATTATAGATTAGGTCATCCTTCATTAAAAATTGTTCATCATGTTTTGAATATTTGTAAGGTTCCATTCAATAAAGCTAAGTCAGCTGTTTGTTCATCTTGTCAACTTGCAAAGAGCCATCGATTACTTACTTCTTTGTCATCTTTTCATGCTTCTAAACCATTAGAACTGGTTCATACTGATGTCTGGGGTCCTGCATTTGTCAAATCTACTTCTGGTGCTCGTTACTTTATCTTGTTTGTTGATGATTTTTCAAGATTTACTTGGTTGTTTCCACTTCAGACCAAAGATCAGGCTTTGCCCATGTTTAAGATGTTCAAACTTCGTGTTGAAAAACAGTTTAACACATCTATTCAATGCCTCCAATCTGATAATGGTGGTGAATTTAAAGCTTTCAAATCCTTTTTGTTAGACTCTGGAATTGAACATCGGTTCTCTTGTCCACATTCATCTTCTCAGAATGGCAGAGTGGAACGCAAGCACAGACATGTTGTTGAAACTGGTCTTGCTTTATTAGCTCATGCTAATATGCCATTCAAGTTTTGGCAATATGCGTTCCAGGCAGCAGTCTTTCTTATCAATCGCATGCCTACTTCAGTACTTAGTCATAAGTCTCCTTATCAAGTTCTTCTAAATCGACTCCCTGACTACCATGCTCTTCATGTATTTGGGTGCTTATGTTTCCCTTTCATTCGGCCATACAATCAGCATAAGCTCCAATTCAGGTCTGTAGCTTGCATATTTCTGGGTTATAGCTTAGATCATAAAGGTTTCTTATGTCTTGATCAAGTTTCTGGTCGAGTATATGTCTCCCCTAATGTTGTGTTTGATGAGTTCAACTTTCCTATGCACAATTCTCCCTCTTTGCTTCCTTCAGTCCTACCTTCAAATGACATGTCAAATGTCATAACTTCAGTTGTTCCTAAATACTCTCCTTGTTCAGTCTCTTTCCCTCTCACAAATGCTCCTACATCTTCTTTGTCTCCTACTCTGTCTCCTACACTTCCCACTGATGTTGCTTCCATAGAGTCCATTCCTCCTACACTTCCCACTGATGTTGTTTCCATAGAGTTCATTCCTCCTACTTCTCTGCCTACTCGCATGCTCACACGATCTATGGCTGGCATTTCCAAGAGGAAACAAATACTTGATCTTTCTGTTGTTAAAGTTTCTGAACCCACTACTTTGAGACAGGCTCTTAAAGATCCACACTGGGTTCAGGCCATGGAAAAAGAGATCTCTGCTTTACACACAAATGGCACTTGGGTTTTGGTTGATCCACCTAGTAATGTGAACATTATCAGTTGTAAATGGGTTTATAAACTCAAATACAAGCCTGATGGGAGTATTGACAGATACAAAGCTCGTCTTGTTGCCAAAGGATTTAATCAAACTTATGGTTTGGATTATTTTGAGACATTTAGCCCTGTAGTAAAGTCTGCCACTATCCGTATTGTTCTCACTATTGCTGTAAGCTTTCAATGGGATGTTCGACAACTTGATGTTAACAATGCTTTCCTGAATGGTGATCTTGAAGAACAAGTGTTCATGGCTCAACCCCCTGGTTTTTTAGACAACAAGTTTCCATCTAAAGTCTGTCAACTAAGGAAATCTCTGTATGGTCTAAAACAGTCCCCTCGTGCTTGGTTTTCCAAACTAAGTTGTGCTCTTCTAAGGTGGGGTTTCATAGCTTCTCGGACAGACAGTTCCATGTTTGTCCGGTTTGACAAACATTCTGTTCTTATCATGCTAGTCTATGTGGATGATATCATTGTTACTGGCAGCTCTTCAAGACAGATTTCTTTGCTTATTGATCAGTTGAATTAAGTATTTGCTCTTCGTGACTTGGGTCTTCTATCCTACTTCTTGGGTATTGAAGTTCATCATTGTAATGGGGCTTTACATCTCAGCCAAGCCAAGTATATTGCTGACTTACTTACTCGTGCTGATATGGTCACTTGCAAACCTTCTCCAACTCCAGGGGCTGTTGGCAAGCCCTTGTCACAATCTGATGGAGCACTTCTTATGGATGCTACTTCTTATCGTAGCATTGTTGGTGCTCTCCAATATGTCACCATGACCAGGCCTGACATTGCTTTTGCAGTCAATAAAGCTTGTCAGTTTATGCAAGCACCTACGACTTCTCACTGGGTGGCTGTCAAGTGCATTCTACGGTATCTCAAAGGATCCTCTCATGATGGCTTACTTTTACAGCCTACTTGTGATCTTGCTATAGAAGCTTACTCTGATGCTGACTGGGGCTCTAATCCAGATGATAGACGCAGTTCGAGTGGCTTCTTGGTCTATTTGGGTGGTAATCTGATCTCCTGGTCTGCTACCAAACAGCGGGTTATCTCCAGAAGCAGTGCTGAATCTGAGTATAGAGGTCTTGCACTTGCAACTTCTGAGATAATCTGGATCTAGGCTTTGCTAAAGGAGCTTTGCATTACTCTTCCTCGTTCTCCCACTCTATGGTATGACAATGTCAGTGCCTATCATCTTGCTAAAAATCCAGTCTTTCATGCCAGAACTAAACATATTGAAATAGACTTGCACTTCATTCGTGATCATGTTCTCTGTGGAGATTTGGTTTTAGAATTTGTTCCTACTTCTGAGCAGACTGCTGATCTTCTTACAAAGCATCTTCCAAGCGCAAGGTTCATCTATCTCAAGTCCCATCTTGGTCTTGTTCCCTGCCCCTTGCACTTGAGGGGGGATGATAAGAGACCAGTATACTATAAATGAGCAATCAGTTAGAAATGTGTTAGTAATCAGTTAGGCAATGTGTTAGCAATCAGTTAGTATACTTGTAGTCAGTTAGTACATAAACAAGAACTGTTAGAATGAGCTGGAGTCTGTTTTATGTTTGTTAGTATGAATTCTTGATTCCAATATGTAATATGAAACATCTATAAATACATACAAATATCTCTGTATTGCTCTGTTAAGCAATTACATAGTTTTCACTCTTATTCATTCTTCATAGTTTCTAACTATATGAATTTTTTAGAATATAATGACCTGAAGAGCTGGTTGTCCAAACAATTTTATCTTCATGGCCGGGAGTGAGGAGCACATCTAGTATTTTGTCTTTAGTTATCGCCATATGGCCTTCCAAATGGGCTGATAATCCGTTGTTCGTGTTGTACAAGTGTTGCAACCTTTGCATTCTTATGATACATTAGTTATATGTGAGGTGCTGTGAAGATGAGCAATTAGTCTACCATTCGGGTGCCATGGATCATGCCACAACATTGTTTCATTTCCATTGCCAACAAGGTACTTGAAAGTTTTTTTCCAGTGGGTTTTTCTTCAAGGACATTTCTCCAAATCCACGAGTGATTTTGGTCCGTGGACCAAAATTTTTGGTTCCTAATTAAATTCCTTTTCACCCATTGTGCCCATAAACTGGATTGGTTTGTTTTTCACATTCCATATATGCATCATCGTGCTAGCTGCTGAATTATATTTTCGATGATCTCTTACTCCTAATCCCCCTTCTTTAATTAATGGGAAGCAAACATCCTTCCATCCAATCATAGCTTTTTTCAACTTGTCAGACTCAACACCACTCCACACAAATTTAGAGCATGTATCTTGACATTTATTAAGCATCGTAATTCGCAAACTAGTGGCTGACGTCCGCTACACCTACATAATATTAAGGAATGCTCTAATAAGCACAAAAAAAAAAAAAACAAAACAAACAAACAAACAAAAGCATGGGACAATTTAAAGAATGAATTTCAAGGTTCACAAAAAAATAATCTCCATGAAGCTTCAATATTTGTGGTGAGAATTTGATAATTTTCTCATGAAAGACAGAAGCAATTCATATTTTTTTTTAGAGCTTTCAGCATCATAAATTAAATTAGAAGTTATGGAGACACAAATGAATATAAGAAAATTGTTGAAAATGTCTTAAGAAATTTGACTGTAAAATTTGAACATGTTGTTGACGTTATTGAAGAATCTAAATACTTCACTAAGTTATCTATGTTGGAACTAATAGGTTCTCTTAAAGCACATGAGAAAAGGATGAATAAGCTTGCCGAAAAGCCATTGGAGCAAGTATTTCAATCAAAATTGCAAATTAAAGACAACAAAGAGGAACAAGCTGGAAAAGAAACACAGAGAAAAAACTCTTTTCAACATGCAGGAAAGAAATTTTTTAGTGGTGGATGAAAATCTCACCGTGGACATGGAAGAGGACCAATAACTATAATCAAAGGTATAATTCTGATGAAAATCGAACGGATCAGTTATGTTTATGTCAGTTTCGGTTCAGTTTCAATTTTAGAAAATTCAAAACTGATATGGTTTTTGGTTTCTAAATAATTTTAACCGACAAAACCAAATCGGCCGAATATATAAGAAATAACATATATTATATGTCAAAATATGATGATCTGTAAAGCAGTAGGGGAAGCTAAAAAGAGAGCATATGATGATTTGTATAATAGGCTATGTACAAAGGAAGGTGAGAATGATATCTTCAAGATAGCTAAAGCTAGATAACGAAAAACTAGAGATTTGAGTCATGTTAAAGTGTGTTAAGCATGACGATGAAAGAGTTTTAATGCAGGATAAAGCTATTTTAGATATATGGAGGGATTACTTTTGAAACCGACTTAATGGGACACATATAAGGGAGTTAAACTTGGAGGGGTATGCTTCAAAGGAAGGGAGGCATCGCGTGTTCCATCGCAAAGTTAGTGCCAAATAAGTAAGAGAAACTTTGAAAAGAATGAAGACAGGGAAGACAGTTGGACCAGATGATATACCAATTGAAGCATGGAAATGTTTTGGAGAAGTTGGAACTCAATGGCTAACTAAGCTCTTGAATAGGATTTTGGAAACTAGAAAAATGCCTGATTCGTGGAAGCACAACATTATGGTAGCAATTTATAAGAACAAGATGGATATTTAGAACTACTCGAACTATAGAAGGATAAAGCTTATGAGTCGTATAATGAAACTTTGGGAGAGGGTCATAAAACAAAGACTTAGAAGTTTAACCACTGTTTCGGATACTCAATTTGGATTTATGTCGGGTAGGTCTACTACGGAGGCCATCTTCTTGCTTAGGCAAATTATAGAAAAATATCGAGAGAAATATAAGAGTTTGCATATGGTTTTTATTGATCTGGAAAAAGCCTACGATAGGGTCCCCAGGGAGTTAATTTGGTGGGTGCTTAGAAGGAAGAAAGTATCTCAATGTTATGTCGATATCATTAAGGATATGTATGAAGAGGTTGTAACAAGTGTTCGCTTGGTAGGCGGGATGTCCAGTGAATTCCCAGTGTCAATAGGACAACATCAAGGGTCGACCTTAAGTCCATACCTCATTGTTTTGGTCATGGATGAGTTGGCGAGACATCTGCAAGAAGATGTACCTTGGTGCATGTTATTTGCAGATGATATTGTCTTAATTGATAATACTAGTGAAGGTTTAGGTTAGAAATTAGATAGGTGGCAGGAGGCTTTAGAGAGTAAGGTTTTTAGAATTAGTCGTTCAAAGACAAAATATCAAGTATGCAACTTTGGTTGTGAATCACGAGGGAGGAGTAATGCAATTGAGATCGAAGACGTGGAAGTCCCAGAGTTTGAGGCTTTTCAATATCTACGATCTATAATTCAAAAGAATAGGGCTATTGAAAAATATGTAAACCATAGTATTAAAGCTGGTTGGATGAAATGGAGAATGACGTTAGGAGTATAATGCGATAAAAAGATGCCTGCAAGATTAAAAGGGAAATGTTATAAGACAATTGTTCGACCAGCCATGCTATACGGCTCAGAACGTTGGGTTATTACGAGACAATATACGCATAGGATGGAGGTAGCAGAAATGTGTATGTTAAGATGGATGTGTAGTAAAACCTACAAGAATAAAATTAGGAAACTCTTAGGTGTAGCACCCATAGAGAAAAAATTTAGAGAAAGGCGTTTAACGTAGTTTGGTCACGTGCAGAGGAGACCAAGCAGGATGCTAATTGGAAAATGTCTAGATTGACAAGTTAATAAAAGGTGTAGATGGAGGGAACGACCGTTTAAAACTTGTATGAAGACGTAAAAAAAAAAACTTCATTGAGCTTGGATTAGGCGATGATATGTGAGGATATCGCATTGCTTGAAAAACCAAAATCCGTGTAGCCGACCCCAAAAGTAATGGAATGGGCTTTGATGATGATATGTCAAAATAATATAACATATTTAAATTAGTGCTCGATTCGGTTTTACTTCGATTTTAGTAACATTTTTAGTCGGTCAGTTCGGTTTGCAATTTATATAAATTAAGACCGGCTGGGTTTCAGTTCGATTTTCTTAATGTTCAGTTCAGTTTTCTCAATGTTCAGTTCAGTTTCGGTTTAAAATTTTGAAACCGATAAAAGTCGGTTCAGTACTCAGTTTGGACAATAAATCGAATCGTTAGTTTGGTTTTCAACCATAACTATGATTCTAATTGCAATGTTTGCAAAAAATTTGGTCATGCAAGTGAAAATTGCAGATTTAAATGCACATAATGCAAAAGGCTCAATCACATGGATAAATATTATTGGTATAAAAAAAAAATGAATCTAAGTATACAGAGATGATTCTCCAGACCAACTCTTGTACTCATGTTACAATATTGAAAATGAGTCTCAAGATGTTTGATATTGAATAGTGTAGCAACCATAACTGGCTACAAAAACTATTTTGTAAGCTTGAATGAGAACATAAATGCTCAAGTCAAGCTAGGTGATAGGAAGCTGCAAAATGTTGAAGTCAATTGTGTAATGAATTATTGTGATTTCGATTTTCGAAGTGATTTTAGTCATTTGGTTTTAAGAAAATTTTCTAGAATATTTCGGTGTGTAAAGAGAAAACATAAATTTTTAAAGATAAATGAAATATATATATAATAAATTTCAAGGGTATATAAAATATGTGAAAAAATAAGTTGCAATTAAATAAACCTATTAAATGAAGCCTAAATACCCAAATATCTCTCAAATTTATTATATAATTGACAATATTGTAAAAAACACAAATTTCACACATGCAACTACAAATTTCAAGTTAATAATCACTAAAATATTCTTACATATATTATATAAAAAATCTCACACAATAGTCATTTTCTCATACAAACTACAAATTATACAGGATAAAATTTCATCACAGTCATCATCATCAAAGCCCATTCCCG
This sequence comes from Berberis vulgaris, assembly GCA_963556465.1. Taxonomy (NCBI): domain Eukaryota; kingdom Viridiplantae; phylum Streptophyta; class Magnoliopsida; order Ranunculales; family Berberidaceae; genus Berberis; species Berberis vulgaris. The sequence goes on from OY747133.1 coordinate 17,566,945, forward strand.
ATAAACTTTCATCACACTATTACATAATAAACTTTTAAATTCCAAAATGAGTTCGTAGCAGGTTCAAATGTAACAGGGTCGAAAGCCGTTTGATGACAATATTGATCCAATGATATATTAAACTATAACAGTTTATAAACATGTTCACATAAGTGAAGTATCCCTCACAATCAACTCCTATCAAAATGACCCATAATGAGATATTGAGGATAAGTAGCAAAGTCAGGTTCAAAAGCTTGTGTACGTACTTTGCCCATGATAAGCCATCATTTCACACTAAGTAGACGATGAATCATAACCTCTTTGTTGTTAGCAAGGGATCATCCTTCCTTATTGACTTGGACTATTCTCAGAAGATGAACCATATCCAACTGATTCAGAAAGACTCATACCATCGAAGGTGGATGAAAGAGATTCAACTCCAAGTCAACAAAACCATGTGAGTAGGTTTGGTCCATCTCATTCTCATTGACCCTCAACATATATGCATGTTTTCTTGCCCTATTAAAATGTCAACTATAGTCTACTTCTTGAGTCTCAAAATGGTTTCTATATTGTGATTCCTTGCATGTGAAGGTTAACGATTCCATTGGATCACCCGTGTTTGTGTTTGTTTCACCACCACCACCATTCCCTCCATAATGACCAACATCACTGATACATCCAAAATCTTGTTTCCTATAAGTCTAACCTATAAAACGAACGTTAGATTGCCAAATACCGCCTTTTTAGTGGTCTAAGGTACTCCGATGCTTAAGTGATCAGTAACTCTATTGGAAATGGAGATAAATATGGACATAACTCAGTTAAAATTGCATCCTTTTGTCGAATGTTCTCTTTACCTTATATAGTGGTCCTTATTAATTCTCTGTGTGACTTAAGCATGTGAGGCACAACGAAAAGAGACATTTTTTTGTAACAGTCTCCTCCTTTATGAAGATACGTCCTTGGGTGCGTAACTTTCTCCATGGCTCTTTTTCTCTGTAACGTTTCTCCTCTTTAAGGGAGAAACTTGTTGGGCTTGGATTTTGGCCTCTGACTATGATTTCTTCTGATGGGTCATGTTTGGGCTTTCACGACCGGATTCGCGCTTTTTGGGCTTTGTGAGTTGGCTTAGTCTTGAAATATTTGATCCTCGTAATAGACGATATCTGCCACGTGTATGGTTGTGATGGCAGTCTTATTTGATGTATCATCAGCTACTCCCCCCTTAGTTAGTGGGTATGCTGACATGGCCACTAGTTGTACGAAGGTTGGATTTTTTATTTCACCAGCCGTTATAGTGTTTGTTTCTCCAATTCTTATCCGCCTGTTCGTTTCGGCATGATTTTTGGAATTTCGCGCGGCCATCGTGTCCCACACATTTTCTCATAAATAGTCCTTTTGTTGCTCAACCCTATAAAAAGGTGGAGGTGAATACAATATTTTCTAGATTCCGTTCTCTTCATTCCCAGGCTTTGATTTTTCTCTCTTTTGTTTTTGTCTCATAACGATGTCTAGCTTCGGGGTTATAAGTTGTGATGTGCTTGTTGATTGCAAAGCTTACTTCTCGCCTAAGAGGGCGACACGAACGACTGTAACAGTGTTCGTTACGACTCTTCATTGCCAGCTGACCTCGAGATCATTTTGCCTGAAGCGGGTTTTAAGCTTCCGGCTCCAGAAATCTTCTGTGAGTATCTAGATTTCTTGGGCATCACTCATGCGAAAATGGTTCCTAACGGATGGAGGGTAATGATCGTGACCTTAGCGAGGGTCATTTTATCTGAGATTCCTATGAACATTACGGTTTTGCACTTCGTGGTTGATTTTAGTGTAAATGTGAACCGCATCTCTTTGGTCCACCCTGTTTTGAGAATCTTAGGGACGAGTATAGGGGCTTGTCAAGGCCCTGGTTTTACGCGTCCATTTCTTCCAATTATTTCAAGCTACGCAATGTATATATTTTGTGATCGTTCCAAGAACTCAAAAAGAACGAACTGTGGTTGTCTTTGGAGGAGCAAAAGTTTCGTGATCGATTTAATAAACTGCCCCGGTCCTTAATAAAAGCTTTCCTTACTACGGATACACATCAATCGTAGTAGTCTATACACTATAAGCGAGGCGGATCACGCAACGCTTACGACAGCTCATGCTTCTGAAGTCACCATTGCACGTGTTGGTAATGTCGTCATTTCTGACAAGTTGCCAGAACGTACTCCCCCGACTGTCGTTGGCGATGCGAGCATTGATTGAGAAGTGAGCTCTATTAAGAAGCCTATGGATCGCGGTGCTCCTGTTATTGCCAGAACTGCCATTAATGTTGGCTTGAGCATTAGAAAAAGGAAAAGGAAAGTTCCTAGGCTTGCTAGTCCATCTAAGCTGTTGGCAATCAGTCATGGTCATGTCCCGAAGAATAAAAAACTTGTTACTTTGGTTCATTGTACTACCAGGGCTCCCCCTCCTCCAGTATCTTCCGGAAAAGGTGGTCGCGATGTTGTTGATCCTACTGCTTCGAGACTGAGGAGATAAATCAAACTCTCGAGAGGAGCAAAAAGGAGGTTTCTCGTCCTTTGGATAATCGTGAGAAGAGTCATGTCTCCTCGTATGGCATGCTCGATTTCCCACACTTGTCGGTTGATTATTCTTGTGTTATCAACAACAAGATCTTCCAGCTTGCTATTGAACCGTCTAATAATCCAAATAGCACAAGGACTTTGGCTGATTTCTAGTTTGACTCCTCGTTGGAATATCAAGTTGTTGCTCGAGCTCAAAGTTTTAAGCCTTCTTTATCTTCTGTCGTCGTGGGTATCTTGGAGTTGTCTACTACTCTCCTTGCTACCTGTCCTACTTCTGTTGCTTTTGAGAAGTTCAACTGGTCTTCTGAGGTTGACGTGCAAGATAGTGCTCGTAATCTCATCGTCGATTGGCATGGGCAGTTGGTCGAGAGGCTCCTATGCCCATGCATCTGCCATGTAATCACCTCGATCAAGGTCTCAAGCACCTCATAGAGGGGATGAGTCACCTTGTATATGCTGGCGTTATGGGGTTAGATTATAAGACTGCATGTGATCAGGTGGTGTCTGTCGAACGAAAGATGGTGAGGCAGGCCTTGGTTTTTTATCATGTTCTCCGTAAATTAGATCTGCTAAGAGTGCAATGTACGGAGCATGCGAAGGCTGCTAAAGCTGCTCGGACTTCACTAAAAGAAGTCGAGGTTGTTCATAATAAGTTTGCTTCCGAACTTGAGACCTTCAAGACGGAGTTAAATAAGTTGCGTTCTCAATTGTGTATCGCTGAGAAGGAGTTGTCCGAATGAAGGCCGATCGTGACAAGGCCAAGCGTTCGATTGCAGAGTACTATGCCAGTTTCAAATCTTCTATGGAGTGAGTTTCTCTGTTGAATATTGAGTCTGCTACTGCCAAATCGGTACCTTCTACTAGACTTACTGTTGTTGAGAGTGAACTCACATTGACTCGGGTTGAGCTTGCAGCAGTTACTAATAATTTGAAAGTTGCAAAAGCAGCGAACTGGAAAACAGTAGTCGATGGTCGTCACGACTTCCTTAACTTTATAGAGTTGCAAGGTTTAAATTTGTTGAAGTATCATTGGTCGATCTCTTGGACTGATCGGGGATGTATTGTCATCCAGAAGGTTGGGGTCTGTTTGACCAGGTTGCTGTAGCAGCTACTCTGGTCGTTGCAGTAATTGCTATCTATGCGGAGCTTTCATCACTACATAATGGCATTCGCGTGCAGCTGGCTGATCTTTTTTTTCATTATCCCAACATCATCATCGGTATGGTACTTGAGGCATTTATGCATGGTGAAGGACCCCGCACCAATCTTGTGTATCCAAGGCCTTCCGAGAAGCATGTTGTATGCGGATGGAGCGTTGACAACGAGGAAATCTGTCAACAGGACTCGTTGTCTACCTAATTCTCCCTTTTCGACTGGCAGTAGGATCATTCCGTGTAGACGACATTGTTCTTTACTAAAACCTACCATTGGATGGTCATTGGGCAAGAACATTTCTTCAGCAAATCACATCTTTTGGAACACTATTAGGTACAGAAAGTTGGTCGAGCTGCCCGTGTCGACCAATACCCTTTTGATCTCCCACATGGCTATCAGTAGTGAAATTACCAGAGCGTCATTATGTGGGAAATGGACTCCCTTCGCGTCCTCTTGGAGAAGGCCAGAGTTCGCTACGTTGTTCAGGCTCGTTGTGCAGAAGGCTTTGGATATCTGATCCTTGTTCGTAAATCCAAAATTGATCGCTTTCGAGATCGATTGGATAACTCATTTTCTTCAGTTACGCCATACAAGACGTATATCAACTCCCTAGATTGCTCCTTTGATCCGGTCTTTATCCCTTTGGACTTTCCTCACCTAATGAACTCTCTGAGTTGTCCTTTTTGGATATGGTGCTCGATTTCGTCCTTTAAGTTGTAGCAGTCCTCGGTATCGTTTCCGTAGTCCTCGTGGAAAAAGCAATATTTGCTTTTACTTTGCCCATCTGGATCTCTTCTCATTTTTGGTGGCCACTTAACGTCCTCCCACTTCGCCATGGTTTTCAGGACCTCAACTCGACTTGTTTTCAAAGTCGTTAAGGGTTTTCTTATCAACCGTTCATATTTGGATCTTCTAGGTTGCAGCCTTCCAGGTTCTTGTTGGTTGAACTCGGATCTGCCACTGGTTCGATGTCTTTTTGACTGGCCATTTTCCTTCCGAGGCCTGTCGTTCCTTCGTCCTTCTTCTCTCCTCTCTCGGTTGGTTGAAGTGTGTCACTTTTCAGATTCATTCTTCTTCCTAGCATCCACCATGTCCTTGAGAGTGATGTATTTTTGGGCGGTCTTCAATAGAGTCGTCATGTTCTTTGGGAGATCTAGATTCAGATATTCATAAAATGGTTTCCTTTTTATTCCGGAAGTGAAGGTGGCAATGGTCGTGTCGTCGCTACAACCGTCAATCATGGTCAACTCATTAGTAAAACGAGTGGTGTACTCCCTTATGGTCTCCTCGAGCTTTTGTCTGATGTGAAGCAAGTAGTGTGGGCCCTTTCTCATTCGTTGTCTGCAGATGAACCTCGTGATGAAGGTAGTAGCTAACGCTTGAAAGGAGTCTATCGACCTCGATGGCAAGCTGTTGAACCAACTCATCGCTGTGGAGGTGAGACTGGTTGGAAATATTTGGCATAGGATGGACTTTGTGCTCTCCTTCAATGCCATCATGTGGTGGAAGTGTCGTAGATGATCTGTCGGATTGGTAGTGTCATCGTATGCCTCGAACTTTGGTGGAGTGAAGTTTTTGGTAGAGGAGTTATCATGAGCGCGTCAGAAAATGACGGTCTGGCCGATTCGTACAGTACGTTAGGATCTGTGACCCCGATCCTAAATGGAATTTGCGCATGAGTCCCATCATTCTAAACGGGGCCATCTTTCAGTGGTTCACTGCTTTCAAGATTCATTTGCTGAGGTTCTGTAGGAACTTCATTACTCTCTCGGAGATGGTTGGCAGAGTTTTGTTGGGGTGGTGTTTGGACAGGGTCGAGGGATTGAGCACGTGCTTGGGAGAGTTTGTCCACTGCTTTGATCGAAAGATCCATCTAGGCATGAGCTGATCCACGCAAGGATCTGTAGAATTGTCGCCAGATGTTTGAGGTGATTGGGCTACCACTCCATGTTGTGGCTCTCTGTTGCCGAACATGGTTGGCTCGAGGGCTGTTACTGGGTTTGAAACATGCATTATAGGTAATACAACTTCACCAGTGGAGGGATTTCTTTGATTGTTGCTAGATTGAGGGTGTGTAGAGTGTTCCATCTGTTCTAAGAGCTTATTAATCGCTTATTAGAACTGGGGAAGTTTCCAACTACAAACTCTCTTCTTGAAAGGAAACTGTCATTCCCCATGGACGGCGCCAAACTGATGCGTCCAAAATCTGGTCTCCTGTAAATCTGACCTGCAAAACAAACGTTAGATTGCCAAATACCATATTTGTGGTGGCCAAAGACACTCTGATGCATAAGTCAATAACTCTGTTGGAGATGGAGATAAATATGAACAAAACTCAGTTAAAATTGCATCCTTTTGTCGAATGCTCCCTTTACCTATTCTCTGCGTGACTTAAGCATGTAAGGTGCAATGAGATGAGACATTCTCTGTAACAGTCTCCTCCTTTATGAAGATATGTCCTTGGGAGAGTAACTCCCTCCACGACTCTTTTTTTCTATAACGTTCATTATTTTTAAGGGAGAACTTTGTTGGGCCTAAATTTGGGCCACTGACTATGATTTCTTCTGATAGACCTTGTTTGGGCTTTCACTACCGGGTCTACCCTTTTTGGGCTTTGTGAGTTGGCTTGGTCTTGAAATATTTGATCTTCATGATGGAAGATCTCTGCCACGTGTATGGTTGTAATGGCAGTCTTATTTGATGTATCGTCAATCACCATCACCCATCATCATCACTACCATCACTACTTTCATTATCATCATTCCCTCTATCATCACTGTCTTGGTCATCCTCATATATGAAATGCATCATTTCATCATCTCGAGTAGGCAATATGGGTTTAATGCTAATGTTTGCACTTTGCATTCCCTCAACTTCCCTTATCCTACGAATAATGCAAGGATCTTGCTCACCCAATGGCATATTTAATAGTGGTCCTCCAAACCCCTTTACCTATGAGTAGATTTGTTCTTCATCATCCTCAATATCATGAAATATGTCATTCAAATCATTGTCAATTTGTTTTATATTTTCAACTATAGAACCATCTTCACCCATGTATTTCAAACACTACCTCATGGAAGTCTGAGAAATGATCCTCATGGTTATAGTTTTCAAGTTTGGGGACGATCTCCCACCCAAATGCCAAAATTCAGCTGCAAATATTAATTCATACAATTTCGACATAGGTTAAGATAGTATTAAAATATAGAAACTTCAACGAGAGAAAATTAACCTGGTTGTGTATTATGCCTCCCTGCTTTAGCTGCTGGTGTAGAAAATGATGACATAGATTCTCTAAAAGGCTTCAACTATATATAAAATTGTAGAAGGTCATATTCATATAACATTCATAGTTTATATAATACATCTCTAAATATATGAATTCACATTCATTAACTTACCTCTTACAGAATCAATGTTGGATCAACGATACGTGAAACTAATCTCATCACTACAACTTCCACCGCCTCTTCAAGTATGTCATATTTTCAAAGATTATCATCATATTGAAATTCAAGTAAAGATAATAAGATGTTAATGGTATAAACAATATATGGCATAAGAATGAAGATAAATAATTCTAATACCTTATAAATAAATAAAGTTATTCTATAAGCACTAGTTAGATGGAGCGGGCGTAGCATTTTTCCTTTTTTTTGAATGATTTGAAGGAATAAACCATGTTGTCGACCAATATATTCACTAGGTTTTTCATGTTCGCCATTGCATTGAACACATAACCCTTAGTAGGTTTTTTGTCACCATTCTCAATATTCGAACATTGGGACTTGGGATCACCACAATTTCAGTACGGAGTTCAAAATACTTAAATTTCCTATTAATCCCTCAACAAATATTGCATCAAAATTATTACGTTGATCAAATACATTTCATTCATCACTTGCAAACATTTTTCTAAGTTCATCCTTGATTAGGGCATGAAGCCAAGAGGAATAGTCGAGGATGTATTGATACAGATCAATATGTTCTATTACCCTGTCGACGTTCTTATTTTGGATACCCATTCTGTGGTTAATATGGACTCTATAATTCCAATAATTCTAGGTTGACCTTTCCTTACCACAGCTAACACTCTAATTAATTGCAGGAATGGTCTGATGAATCTGTCTTTTAGGAACATGACTCTAGAGGTCAACATATTCAACATCGAAAAACAACAATGTGATGATGATGAGTGCTATCACGCTGATATGACAAGCACGTACACTAATACCAGAGGAGACTCTTACGTGAAAATTCTAAATCTTTAGAGTAACTCCTTTGTGTTTCCGATTTTGAGAGTTCATCTTATCTTGACAATGTTTTTGATGTTTTTTATGGTCAAAGGATGAAGGAGGACGACAATGGAAACCATGCTTTGAGGAGTTGCCAAGAGAAGGAGCGAGACCGCGACCATCCACTGTGGAGATCCCAAAAGTCGACCTAATTCCACTGTGGAGTTGCATAGAAGATCCGTGGATGATTGCCCATGTTTACTTGGATTGATGTTCTCTACTTCTATCCGTATTTTAGTTTTTTTTTTTTTTTTAGTTTAGGTTATTGCTTTCTAGTTTAGGTTTATTGCTTTTGTTGTTTGCTTTTATGTTTTTCTTTGAGCGTTTCATGTTATTTTAGGTTTAGCTACTGAAGTCGCTCATAGCCAATCACCCTATTGTGTTCCTCTCTTCCATCAGTATGATTTTCTTATCTTTTGGTGACTGTGAGGACATTGTCAGTTTTAGGTTGGAGGTGGTAGCATATTCATGGTTGTTGTTATTCATTGTTTTGTGTGAAATTGTCATAGCACGTTGTTTGTTTCTTAGTTTTTGTGAATTGTTGATGCATGATTACAACGTTTTCGTCAAGGTCCAATGATATACTATCTTGATCAACATTGATTGATTTCTAGAAACTCACTTTTGTGTACTTGCTAAGCTTTGTGAACCGATTTGGAAAGTTTGATGCATGTGTTTTTTATTTTGACCATGTTTGAAGCACAATTTTTTTGAATGAGTGGAGAGCTTGAGATAACTGGCATTGCAAACTTTTATTGCTCATTGGAATTGGTTTTGTCACCATTTGAGATGTTCTATTTAGCTTACCTTGCACGTGGAAAGACGATTTGGCTAATCCTTGAGGCCCGCTAATCCATCATTGATATTTGTGCTAATTTTTTTATCGTCGACAACATCTCGAGAATCATCCTTATTCTATCAGTTTATTTTCATTGTAATTAGTCGTTTTATGTGACCAAAAAATTAAATAAAAACCGTCAATAAAAAGTTTCAAAGTTTCAGTTTTTGTTTTCGCTTTTGATTCGAAAGAATGGAGATTCAGTCGCATAAGGAAGATACGTCGTTTCAATCATGTTCAGAAGGGAAAAGCTTCAACATCAAGGCTTTAATGATTAACCAATGAACTAAGTGTTTTGAATGGTGTGACTAGCCTACCCTGTGATCAATTCTTGTTTACTTGCTTGTTCTAAATCGTTTGACATTTTCTATGAGAGTTTTACATTGATTTCCAATTCCGTGAGTGAATACCTTGCATGTTCTAATTGATACACTTTACTTATAAGAACAATGGAGTTGAGGCTTTTATGGTTGAAGGAGAGGTTATATGCATTACTGGTTTGTGGTAAGAAAGGTTTTGGCTTAGTGCACATTCTCAATGTTTCTCAGAAGCCATGATTTGGAGATCTTGTTAGCGTCTGTGAGCTTTGGCTAACGTTTGTTTAAGTGCTAGGATCCTGACCTACATGCTATGTACATTTTCATGCTATTTATTTTGTTTGTATTGCTAGGCACTAGCAATGAGCTGGTTGGGGTTGTGATTAGGGCATGAAAATGTACTTTATACAAAGTTAATTATTTTCACTTGTTAAGATTATTCTGATAATTGATTGATTTTTTTTTTTTACAAGTGTGGTTTTTGAAGAATTTCGTGTTTTAGTGTGTTATTAGGAAAAATACCTTAAATAATATGATCAAGGTGATCCAACACTTCTAGACCAATCCAAGATAGCCTAAAGCAAGCCCATGCGTGCATTCATCCCAAAACAAAGAAAAGGAGGCAACCTGTGGGACGTGTTGGCCCATAAGAAATAGGAAACCTTATTCTTTTTCTTTATTTCCTTGGTGGCTGCCTCCCTCCCTCTTTTCATGTTTATAAAAGAACACAAATCATCACAATTTAGAGGAGATTACATATAATTTTTGTTAGACTTTTTGGAGATGCATTATCGGCTAGGCTAATTCTTCAAGCAAGGCTAAGAATTGAACTCCTAGATATAGTTGGTTTGATTTATATTTGATTTAGTTTTCACATTTTCACGGTGAAAAATGGTATTTAAAATTTTTTTCCTTCATTTAATATAGAAGTTATAGTTTCGTGTGACAACCAATTATGTTTTCTTATTCCATAGATTCTTTTAATCCGGTGATCATTTTCTTCCTCTCCATATAAGTCTAGTCATGCTCTTCTTATGTGTGAAATATTAGGGTTCAATTGATTTCCATGGATTGATTATATGTGATTGTCTTTTACTGTGTTATTATCTCCGGATATATCGTCGATTTAAGATATCATATATGACAATTAAGTCTTTGTGCTTTATAGAAAAAGGGAATTCTCATATCTATTTACATTAGAATATAGTGGCGCGTTAATGAATATTTTCCAATTATGTTGTTTGGGATGTGAAACACATAATTGAGTTATCAGAATTAAATCAATACATGTTGAAGCAGTGAAATCTAGGAGGGATTCTTGGCCCTTGTGGTTTTTTATTTGATTTTTATTCACCTAAATTCAATTACTTCTTTTAATTTAAAAGATTTTCTGAAGTTTTGTTTTGTGTTTTGCTCGGGTAGCTTTTTTCCTTGAACCTGTTTTGTAGATCACTCCTTGTGGGATCGACACCTCATTCTTTATTGCATTGACCGCGTGCATTGTTTGGGCATAATCAATCATTCTTTTTAAACAATCTCTCTAATGCAACATAATTGGTGGTAAATCGAGTAGGACCATGTCTAATGATGTCACCCCCACAAGAAGTCCTCATCATCCATGGTTGTAAATGTAATTAGTGATTTTCTTTGCCTTTTCTGAAATACTCTTACCTGGCGTTGGGTCACCATCAAGTTAATACTATGGAATGCACATGGAATCTAATACAAATTGTATCCTAGCTTATTCATCAATTTCACTCATACTTTTAAAACGATGCTTCCATTATCAATTATCTTTACCCACATAGTCAACCACTTCTTTCCTCAATCCATAAATATAATTTCTTCTTATTTGAAACATCTACCGACTTTCTAAATATGGCCACTCTGTCCCAATATATCATGAGGTTGATAATGCTCAAACCTTGTAGGACATATCCAATTATCACACATAATTATGACTTCATACTTTGATCACTTAGGCTTCAGGTGCCCAATCCACTCCTCTAAATTCGCTATCTCCTCATCAAGTAACTTCTATCTCAACTCCCATAAAGAAAGTGGTTGTGCATGTCTATCAATTGTTTTAATTGCCTCTATCATTGTATGACAATATATATTTTCTGCCGCATGCGGTGAAATTCCCACTACACCAAAATGGGTAATTAGTAACATACTAGCTTTGTTCCTAAAAAAAATTTGTAAAACCACAAAAATCTTGCAAATCAGGGCATTACAAATATTAGTAAAACATCGATGTGTTACAACCTTCAAATTTCGTAACAGTTGTCCAATGTTGCTAACGACATTGTCGTATGTTACAATTTTCAAATATTAGCAACACATCGACTTGTTACAAATGTTTTTCTTACAAAAATCAATATTTAAATTTTTATTTATAATTAAATAAATAAAAGACTTGATTGGAGTCCAAGAGGGTTGAACTTTATGGTGTTCAGGGTGAGATTGAGGCAACAGGGAAGAGTTGGATGTATCTAGGGGTGGGCACGGGACGAGATGGGACGGGATGAACCCATCCCGTTCATTTGGGATCGGGACAGGATAGACCTCATCCCGTCCCAAACAGGATCGGGATGGGATCAGCATGCTGTATTTGTTGATCAAGTTTGCAACATAACCTGACTCAATCTGGCTCAATTTGCAACATAACCTGCAAGGCAACATAACATGACTCAATTTGCAACATAGCCTATAAGGCAACATAACCTTCTGGACATACATAACATGACTGAATGCAACGTAACCTGTAAGGTAACATAACTCTGTTGGACATACATAACATGATTAAATGCAACATAACCTGTAAGACAACATAACCTGCTGGACAAACATGACTCTGTAAGGCTATAACTAAACATTTGTAACTCAACATTTACAACCTGTAACATGACTCTGAATGCAACATTTGTAACTCAAATTTCAGTCTCTGGTTCCGAGAAAATAACATTTCAAGAACAATTGTAAATATTCAAAATCAAAACTTTGTATTCACACAATTGAGGTCAAATTCCATATTTTCCAAACCCACTTGCAATCATCTCTCTCTGTACTTGTAAAAAAAAAAAAAAAAAAAAAAACCATTGAGATGTGATGTGAACCTCTAGATTTTAAGTACCTTTGTTTTATCAACCCAACTAAGTTGGGTATTCACTTTCTCAAAACATACATTCTCATCCACCCCCTCATAAAATGAACAAACTCATTGCAAGAGTTCCAACTGCTGTTATGAACACTAGTAAATTTAAAACTCAAAAGCTCATTACAAGAGTCAAGTCCATGGCTTCTTTTCTTCAGCTACAAAATGAACAAACTACTGTTATGAACACTAGTCAATTTAAAACTGATTACATTCAGAATAAGAGTTCCAACTGTTCGATGGTTTCAAGTATCAGCAGTCAATCTTATGGAGACGAGGGGGGTCTAATATCTCAAGAGTCAAGGTATTCAGAGCACTGGCAACCTGGACTAGGATTTGATGATATTGAAAATCATGTAGTTAGTCTTCCAAGAAACTCATCGTTTAATTACATGATTCCAAATCAAATATGGGATGATCTTGCAGATGGAGATACATATTGATGGATGAACAGCTGACTGAAGTATCCTTGACTAAGAGATGATCAAATTCCAGAGCTCATTTTGAAGATTTGAGCTAAAGAAGCTCGATTTGGTGACTTGATTTGGGATCAGGAGCTCTTCGACTTGTCAAGGAAGTTGGATTCGTCGAGTTGGATCGAATTGGATTCGTCGACTTGTCCCAACGAGGTTGAGTTGTTAATTAAGATTTAAGATCGATCAAAATCCTGAATTGGATCAGGGCCTACTTGGAGTTGGATCGAAAAAGAAGAAGAAGTTGACAGGAGGCTAAGTTGATGAAGCAGAAGCATGAGGGGAGGAGCCGAGGAGGTGTCGTCACCGAGTTGGTGTTGTTCTTTCTCTTTATCTTCAAACTCTTTCTCTTCTCTTCCCTTTGTTGTTCTTCCATTTCATTTGTTTTTCTTCAAAAACCCTAAAGGAATGAATGAGAAAAGGAAAAGATATTAAATACTTGGTGATCAAATGATTAATAACCAAGAAATTAGGCTAGAGATGTGTAAGCTACAGATACATTGAGATGTTGAATTGTTATCTCCACCAGTGAATTTATATGGTCATCCAAAAAATTACAATCCTAAAATAAATATATAAATAAGTATATTAAAATTATTAATATTAAATATTAAAAAATTAGTTCGGGACGGGACATGATTGAAATATCCATCCCATTCTAGATCGGGACGAGACGATATCGGGATGGGATTGATCAATCCAAATAAAATCCAAAAAATTCGAGACGGGACGGGACATGACGAGATCGGGACAGAATTGGGATCGGGATAGCGGGACGGGATGCCCACCCCTAGATGTATCGTTAGGTTGTGCAGAGTCAAATCTGCTCCGAATTTTTTTTTTCGTTGCAGCAACAAATGAATGACATCTAATGACATTATAAAATCTAAACATTTAAATACCAATGTTTAATACACAAATTAATATATTATTGCAACCATTACAAAGTGAAATAGTTGCAATCAATAACAACATCTTATTTCTCATATTGGATCAGTATTTAAAATAAAATTACATGTATAAAATTATCATAATTACTTAATGCCAAAATTAGTCTGAAATTCATTTCGTTTCTCATATTATGATCCATCAAACTCATTGTCTGATTCGCATGATGCAACATCTAACACTCTAGACGATGCAGGGGGAACTAAGGTTACCAAGAATGTTTGCTTCATTATCCAAGGATAAAAATCTGCTCGGAGATCAAGAAGATTTCACAACAAAAAGTTCACCTGTTGATTTTCTTCCTAAAAAGAAACTTCAGTCTATATATGTGGATCGAATATTCAAATATCATGTCACCCTCCCAGCAGAGAACAAGACCATAGTGAAGACACCATCACTACAACACAAATGGTCATTAATAGCATATGACCATAGCATTTTTTCATAAAGTGCTATGAAAAGTCAAAACTTAATTTGTTCAATGATTTGTAAAATGTTATAAAACTTTGTAAAATGCTTTAAAAAGTTATAAAATGCTATCAATGGACAAAATGATTTGTGCATTTGTAAAATGCTATGAAAGGGTATATAGGCGGGAGTTGCAATTCGCAGGGCGCCAAGAAGCCCGCTAGAATCGAAAAAAAAAGAAGCAAAACAAAGAAGAAGGAAGGAAGGAAGTTCCTCTCCTTCTCTGTCTCCCTCTATGACTGCTCTCATCTCCCTCTCCCTCTCCGTTCTGCTCTCCCTCTCCGATCGCTCTCCCTGTAGCTGTCAACCACCTCTCCGACTACCTGTTTCGCCATGCTCTCCCTCTCCAACGTGCTCTACTTCTCCCCGTACGTGCTCCCGCTCTCCGTTTCAGGTCGGTATCTGATTCTCAACACACTCACTCTCTCCTGCTTTGCTTTCACTGCAAACCCTAACGATTTTTAATTTGTATCAGTTTTTGTATCAGTTTATGAAGTAATTTGTATCAGTTTTTGAAGTAATTGTGGAAGTCTTTGTAGGCTTTGAAGGATCAGTCTTTGTATCAGTTTTGGTTGATTGAAGGATCAATTTTTCAGATAGGTAATTCTGGAATTGTAATTTTTTCTTTTTCCTCTTTGATTTCCTTATTAGAGTATTAATTTGGTTGAGTTGTGTTGTTCTTCATTTTGAGTTGTGTTGTTCTTAAATTTAGGACTTTTGTATTCATCAGATTCATATCCTTGTTATTCAATTTTAATTGGGTCATAATTTTACAGACCTTATTGACCTCAAATCATGTTGTTCCTACTTATTTTGAAGTAATTTCTCTGGGTATTCTAGGGATATATCACAAGCTAAAGTATAGTTGGGTATTCTGGAGATCTTTAGCTGTTGGGGGGTGATTTCATTGTCATTAGATCTATTGAAGAAAGAAAATGGGTGAGGGCTAGACGATATAGAAGAAGGCAGTTTGTGGAATTCATTAGTGACTATAATCTTTGTGACTTTGTTTTTAAAGGGGGGTCTTTTACTCGGTGCAATAATCAAAGACAACCCTATATGTCTAGGATTGATAGATTTCTACCTAGCAATGATTGAGTGGATCACTTTCCTGATCTTAGTGAACTTCCACTTGAAAAGGGAGGGTCTGATCACCATGCCATTTGTCTCAAACCCAATATCTCCCTCTTTGGTCCTAGACATTCATGATTATTGGGTCTCTTTTGACATCCAAGGCAAGAAAGGTTTTGTTCTCTGGAAGAAACTCAAAATGTTTAAATCTTTCTTGAAAGAGTAGAACAAGGAAGTGTTTGGGAAGCTTCACTCTCTCACTGAAAATGCTCAAGCTAGTCTTCACACCCTTGATTTGATGGAAGAGGATAGAGACTTGACTAATACTAAGTTCGCTCAAACAATTGAACTCAAAACTGAAATTAACAAGCTTCTTATGAGAAATTTGTTCTGGAGGAGGGCAGGGGCAAAGTGGGGTAGATTTGGTAATTATTGTTCCAATTATTTCCCAAGATGGCAAATTATAGAAGAATCTCCAATTCTATCTCACACCTTCAAATTGAGGGAGAGACTATTGTGAATCAGAAACTTATCTCTTATCATATTCTTTAATTTTTATAAAGATCTTCATACTGAGATTCTGTTTGGAGACCTATTATTGATATGGCTTTGTTCAACACTCTGGATGTTGTGTCCTCTTCCTCTTTGTAATCATGTGATTCTTGCCTTGCAAACCTAGAAGCTGATGTGGCATTTGATCTTTTCCTAGTGATTTATTCCATACAGGTTGGGATTTTATGAAAGAGGATATTATGGGGGTGGTAGAAGATTTCAACAACAGCTCTTTCCTTGAATTGACACTGAATACTACTCTCATATCTCTGATTCCCAAAGTGAAAGTGCCTTCGTTAATTGTGGATTTTAGACCTATCAGTTTTTTGAATTCCATTTATAAAACCATCTCCAAGGTTTCGTCTTGTAGGCTCAATTATGTTCTTTGACAAATTATCTCTCCTTTTCATTTTGCTGGAATTGGTGATATGCAACTCATTGATGGGGTTTTGATTGCCATTGAGATTATTGATTTTAGAATAAGAGACCAAAAAGCCAGGTCTGATCTGATGTTCAAAGTTGACTTTGTCTCTTTGAGTGATCAAAAAATCTCTGTCTGCTTTGGTTTTGGAGATAAATGGAATGCTTGGTTCCACACTCTTGTTTCTACAGCTTATTTCTCCATTGCTATCCTCGGCTCTCCAGCCGGCAATTTCAAATCTAGTAGAAGGATTAGACAAGGAGATCCTCTTTCTCCCCTTTTATCTTTGGCTGCTGAAGGGCTATCTGCTTTAATCTCTCGAGCTCAAAAAAATGTGGGTCTCATTCATGGTTTCCAGGTCTATAGCACCTCCCTATCCATTGCCTTGTTGCAATATGTTGATGATACTGTGATCTTTATTGGTGCCTGCATTGAAAAGGTTTTGGTTATGAGTGACTCGTTGCTATGGTTTATAGTAATTTTGGGGCTGAAGGTGAATTTTTCTAAATCTGTTGATCAATTAACATTGTTCCAGACATCAATGCCTAGGCATCTATTCTGGGTTGTAGAACTGGTATCTCCGCTGCTCTTATTTGGGCCTTCCCCTTGGTGCCCAGTTCAGGTGTATTAAGGTATGGGATGAGGTTGTACATAATATTGAAAACAGCTTTGAGTAACTGGAAGAATAAATACATCGTCAAGGGGGGTAGAGCTACTCTCCTTCAAAACAATTGCCTCTATTCTTGTTCATACGATGTCTTTGTGTGTCATTCTTGTTTCAGTTGCCAACCAAGTTGAGAAATGCATGAGAAGGTTCCGTTAGGTCCCTAATTTTAAGAACCACTAAGGTATACCAACCAAAATATAGAGGGGGTTGGGCCTTAACACTGCTCCCCTGTTGAAGTGGATTTGGAGCTTTGGAACTGAAAATGAGGCACTGTGGAGACAAGTATTGTAGAGTAAAATTCCTGCATTTTTCTTGAAATTTCTTAGGGTTCTATGTTCCTTCTCATTCTGATATTGGGTGTTCTTGTTGTTTTGCAGGTGTTAAAGGAAGAGTCTTGTTTGGTGTGAAATTCTCCATTTTTACAAGTTTCAGGTTTGTTTTGACCTTTGGAGTTTTTGCTCCTCTTTAGGCTCTCATTATCTTTTGCATATTTGCCCTTTAGCGCAATTATGAAGAGATAATTTCTTTGTATGTCTTTGTAACATATTGTCATTGAAAATACAGAAGTTGTGGGTTTTGAAGGATATATCTTTGGACTTAGTTTTATCGTAGAGAGGCAGAAAGTTAGTTCTGCAAACACGTCTTAAGGTTTGGATAAACTTCAACCTCATTTCCCTTTTAAATGTAATGTTTGAAACTAAAATTTTGAATTTGAACTTATGGTGTATGACCTGAAAATTTGCTAAATCACTGAAAATTTACCAGTATTCACTGTTGAGTCCTACTTGTTTCATCCCCTTTATTTGAAGGCAACATCACCAAAATAATTTCAGGAATACTTGTTCCTGACTTGGACATATTGTCTGTATGGTATTTCGTCGGTTCTTTGTATCCATTCGATATAATCACCACGACAACTGCTTAAGCTCATCAATAAAATTTTAGAGTCCCTTTCTTCATACCATGTGAGAAATGTAGTGCTTGTTTCAAAGAAAAATTAGAAATTTATTGGAAATTTGCATTCTGAAAACATAAATGGATGGATAATCAACATATTTCATGATTTTCCATATTTTTTTTTAATTTAATCTTACAACTTAAAGCTCATTGTTGCGACATTTTAGTATTTAATCTCACAACTCAAAATCTCATCATTCCGACAACTACAACAATGCTATTACCACCACCACGACAATATCACCCCTAGCATATCACCGAATTTTTTGTGATGAGATGATATACTTTAGTGAGTACGCCTTACTATCACACACCCATGAAATGCCTTAATTCTCTGGCGTGTGCTGCAATAAAGTAGTTTTCTAGTTTGTGATCAAGCTACTGAGGAGTAGTGGCTACTTTTTAACATTCGGTATCAAATACGGCCAAGCACTCCATCGAAGGTTCTACAGTCGGAGGGGTGGCCTAGAGGTTGGAATAAAATAGTTAGGTAGTATGGTAGGGGAATAGTAGTAAGTTGTTGAATATGGTTGAGAAGTGTCACAAAATTTTGTCCTAGTTACTATGATTAACTTTCAGCTGCATGGCATGGCGAGCTTTTGATGGAGTATTGGTTGGTTCTTATTGTAGATATTGAGAAACCAACATATTTTACTCAATCAATACTACAACACAAGTGCTTATTAATAGCACATGCACATAGTGTTTTTTAGACTAATTGTGCTATCAAAAACCAAGTTTAATTTCGATACCCTTTTAAAACGCCAAGGAAAACAGTGAGCGGGAGAGCGATATTTATTTATTTAGGCTCTGGAGCCAATTTTTGTACCTCATTAATTTATTTATGCAAACATACATATCATATTAACACTTTGAATCCAAAACAAACAACAGAACATGAACATGAACATGAACATGAACATGAACATGAACATGAACATGAACATGAACATGAACATGAACATGAACATGAACATGAACATGAACATGAACATGAACATGAACATGGCCATATTAACACTCTGCAAGTGATCCTTTAAGAAAAAAAAATGCACACACACACACACAGTTAGCAAGTGATCAGTAGGAGATAGGTGTAAATTTTTTTAGGTCAATTATATATGCATGGAAATGATATTGCAAAAGGAATACTGTTCAAAAGATATGTAAATTGTGTTATTTGAGTAATACAATTTTTTTATTCTTTCAAGATGCTGTTTTGGTTCATTTTCTTGGTTGATCTAGCTATAGTATTTAGGTCACTGTCATGTATGCAAGGAAATGATGCCGTAGCGGGTATCATTCAAAAGTTTCTAACATATATTATGAACGCATTATAATTACGATTGCTTTGAAAAGATGACATTCACTACTACACAACAATTGCTCATTACTAGCATATGACAATAACATTTTTTCACTTAGTGCTATGAAAAGGCCAAAATTTGTCCAATTTGAACCCCTTCATCACATTTATGCTGTAGCATTGTCTGATTTTAATTTTTGTCTTATCGTTTAACATTTATGCTGCCAGTTTGTAATGCTTTTAGAACGGATATGAATATGTATTTAGTATGAAATTGGACTTCCCTTCAAGTACTGCTTATATATATATATATATATATATATATATATATATATATATATATATATATATATATATGAAACTTTCAATTACCCCATGAAGATTTAAGTAGTTATTTGTTTGAATTTTAGAATTTGTTTGGCTGAGTACTACAAGAAAATATGATGCTGGACAAAGGTTGGGTGGGTCTGCACAGGTACAAATTTAGTTGTGCGTAGTTAAATATTTATTATAGAATTAGAAATGTCAGAGGTCTTAGAGAAAAATATTTTTCTTGTCTTTCTTGTCATAGAGCTGATCCTGAGTACGAGAAAGGAGCATGGAATTTTGTTAAAATGGTTACAAACAACTTGGGAAATCCTAAAATGATATTATGCCCTTGCATAGATTGTCGCAATGTAGAGCATCAGTGTGGCAGTACTGTTGTTGAACATTTGATTACAATGGGAATGGATGCGAAGTACAAACAAAGTAAAGATTGGTATGAGCATGGGGAGAAGATAATTATGAATGACAATTTTCCTGAAAAAATGTGGAACGACGAGACATATAACTTATATAGATCTGCCCACTTTTTTTTTATGAAGAATATATGAAGCCTACTCAGTTGGTTAATGAAGACTACATTGAGCCTACTAAATACATACATACTGATGATTTTATAGCAAAACTAAAAGATGCAGAAACCCCTTTGTACCCGAACTGTTCAAATTATAACAAACTATCAGCCATTCTAGCTTTATATCGACTTAAAACTCAAAGTGGATGGTCTGATAAAAGTTTTAGTGAGCTTCTTGAGACATTGGCAGGCATGCTTCCACAGGACAATATACTTTTGAAGTCGTTTTACTCGGTTAAAAAGTTTCTCAAGTCATTTGAGATTGGTTATGAAAATATTCATGCTTGTGAGAATGATTGCAGTTTATTTAGAAAAGAGTATAAGGACTTGGACAATTGTCCTAAATGTGGTGCTTCAAGATGGAAGAAAAATAAGAGGACCAAAGAGATTAGAAAAGGTATTCCAGTTACAGTTTTGAGGTACTTTCCTATAATTTCAAGATTCAAAAGGATGTTTAGGTCTGAAAAAATGGTTGCAGATTTAAGGTGGCATTTCAATAATAAAAGCACAGATGGAAAAATGCGACACCCTGTTGATTCTGTAACATGGGAATTGGTTAATGATAAATGGGAATCTTTTGCAGCTGATCCACGCAATCTCAGACTTGGTTTTTCTACTGATGGTTTTAATCCTTTTTCCATGTTAAGCTCTAAATACAGTTGTTGGCCAGTGATGCTAGTTAACTACAATTTTCCTTCTGTTTTGTGCATGAAGAAAGAGAATATCATGTTAACGCTATTGATTCCGGGTCCAAAGCAACCTGGAAATGACATAGACGTCTACTTACAGCCACTTATAGAAGACTTGCAACATTTGTGGCACAATGGAGTGGTGGCATATGATGCGTTTGGTGAAAATATTTTTAATCTCAAAGCACTTTTGCTATGGACCATAAGTGATTTTCCAGCATATGGAAACCTCGCTAGATGTTGTACAAAAGGTAAAAAGGCATGTCATCTTTGTGGCAAAAATACGCACTACAAATGGTTAACGCACTGTAAGAAATTTGCATACATGGGTCATAGGAAATTTTTTTCACCTACACATGAATATCGAGGAAAGAAGGTTTGGTTTGATAACAATGTGGAACATGGAAGGAAGCCTAGAATCTTGTCTTGTCGAAACATTTCAATTGCTCTTAAGAATTTTCCAAATGATTTTGGAAAATGTCATAACAAAAAAAGAAAAGAAATGATAATGCTAAAGATGTTGATGCTGATGATAATGGTGATGACGATGTTGATGGAAATGACGACGATGATGATCATGATGAGCTATCAAGGTGGAAGAAAAGGTCAATCTTTTTCGATTTACCATATTGAGAGGTTAGTTTTTATGTCTTTAATCGCTAAGTTTTTTTTATATTCAGTAATGGTCTAAAAAAATAAGTATTAATGGTTACGTTCATGTTTTTGTAGGAACTTCCATTACGTCATAATTTAGACGTAATGCACGTCGAAAAAAATGTTTGTGAAAGCATTATGGGCACAATGTTGCATTGTGGAAAGTCAAAAGATGGGGTTAATGCTCGTAAGGACTTACATGATATGCAAATACGGAAGGACCTGCATCCACAACCTCATGGAAGCAGAACATACCTTCCACCTGCTCCATGGACATTTTCAAGGTCTGAAAAAAAGAAATTTTGCAAGAGATTATATGACTTCAAGGGAGCTGATGGCTATTCAAACATTGGGAGGTGTGTATCTTGTGAGGAATGCAAGGTCATTGGCCTGAAGTCCCATGATTATCATGTTCTAATGCAACAGTTGTTGCCGGTTGCTTTACGAGGATTACTTCCAAAAGGGCCTAGAAATGCAGTACTTTGGTTATGTGCATTCTTCAATAGGTTGTGTCAGCGTGTTATAGATAGAGAGAAATTAGAAATATTGGAGGAAGACGTCATTGAAACCGTGTGCATGCTTGAAAGGTTTTTTCCACCTTCTTTTTTTGATATTATGGTACACTTAACGGTTCATCTAGGAAGAGAAGTTAGATTATGTGGACCTGTTCATTTTAATTGGATGTATCCCTTTGAGAGGTAAGGAATGATTCCTTTTTTTTTTAGTCTGAATAGTTATGTTTGAAGCTTAATATGTTGAATAACTTATAAGTTATTTATGTACAGATATATGAAAACACTAAAAGATTACGTTAGGAATCCTGCACGGCCAGAGGGGTGTATCGCTGAATCATATCTTGCAGAAGAGTGCATAAGTTTTTGTTGCGAATTTTTGAAAAAAACAATACAAGTGGAGGAAAAAGAAGTTCGCAATAATGATTTTGCAAATGAAGTTATTTTGGAAGGTCGTCCAATTTCTAGAGCCACATCGATCATACTAAGCGATAGAGGAAAAAAACTTGCACATCAAGTTGTGTTGATGAATACAGCGGTGGTGGATCCATATTTAGAGTAAGTAAAATAAAATTCACAGATGTTAGATCTCTATCGTTACACCATAACCATTTTACTTATTCAGTTTTCTCTCCTACTAGCATGTACTTGGAGGTTTTACAAGAATCAAACAAACGTCTTACACGCGATGCAACCTTACTTTGGAATAAACATACTGAAAAATTTGCAGAATGGATAAAAAATAAGGTTCGATTAAATCTTTCAGGTTTTTATTACCTTAGTTTGTGTTTAATTTTATAACTACTTACTTTGTATCTCTTCATTTAATTACTGCACTTTAACAGATTCCTATTGATTCAAAAGATGACTCGGACACATTGAAATGGATTGCATATGGTCCACAGAATAGTGCATTGTCTTTTTCTGGGTATATTATCAATTGGCAGCGTTTTCACACAAAAGATGTCAACCGAGAAACCCAAAACAATGGGATTATTTATGAGGCAACCAGCATGTGTAGGGAAAGCGCAAAAGATACTGCACAAGTGTTTGATTGGGTTACTTACTATGGAGTATTGACGGATATAATATTACTAGACTATCATGTATTCTACGTTCCGATTTTTAGGTGTCATTGGGCAAACAAAGGTAATGGTGTTAAAGTTGAAGATGGATTAACCCTCGTGAACATTCATCAAAGTCAAGTATCATTTGCAAGAGATCCATATATTTTAGCATCTCAAGCAAAACAAGTATTTTATTTAAGAGAAGATGATTCTTCTAATTGGTATGTTGTAATGAAGGCACCACCAAGAGGTTTCCATGAGTTAAAGGCCGATGACGAAAGTGCAGAAGGTTAAATACCACTAGAAGTTGACATGGACATTGAGGAGTCTAGTGGTGAAGTTAGATATGTGAGAGAGAATTGTGTAATAAATGTTCTTAACCTTCATCTTTATTGTGAGGGCATATTTGTGTAATATATGTTCTTAACCTTTATCTTTATTTAGCTTGTGTTTTGGCTGCTTTATCAAAAGTGTCTTTGTTTTTACATATTAGTTACACATATTTCATATGTTGTCTATTTTTTTTGTTTTCATTATATGATTAAGATTATAAATGCATTACATATATTGAAATGATAAACTTTTTTTTCTTAAACAGGTGAACAACAATGGTTGCTGAAGCCAAAAAGAACGGCATATCTCACAAAAGGAAACGTGTTTTGATACCCACAAAAACATCCAAGGTCTCAGAAGGAACGGATAAGAATGTATCAGAATGTCCAGAAGCATGTCAACAGACTTTGACCCAACAACATGAGAGTCATGAACCTAATCTCCAACATATACAACCATCGGCGTCCAAAGAAGTGGTCGAAAAAGATGCACAAGAAGCACAAGAGTCAATTGCAGACCCGATGGGAGTTAAGAAAGCTAGGGGTCCAACCAAAATGAGAGATATTGCTGTAGAGGCTACAAGTCGAGTTCATGTTGAATTTACTGATAAAAGTGAACCATGTGGAGCGGGGTCAATTAGTTTGTCTTCTTTTTTAGGCCCACTTGTACGAGAGCACGTACCTGTAACCTTATACGATTGGAGGAAGCTTGGTAATGACATAAAAGTAATCTTGTGCAGATCAATTCAGGTATTATGAACTCTTACAATTCAATGACATGTACATTTAAGTATACACAAGTTGTGATAGAACTCTTACAGTAAAAATTACTAGTATTGAGTTACTTAGTGATAATTTTATATAAACTCCAGGCTAGATTCGACTTGGATACAGAATGGTAAAAGGCTATCGTATTTAAATCGATGGGATGTATATTGAGGGCCTCAAAATCATGGTTAGTCAGCCAAATACAAGAAGCAACGAATGAAGAAGAAAGACTTGAGCTTCAGCCTAAAAACATTCAAAGTAGAGCAGAGTGGATAAAGTTCATCAAGACAAAAACTAGTCCAGCATTTAAGGTATGTTTTAAAACTAGTTGTAATATTATAATATTTGGTAAAACATTATAATTCAGTTAAAATCATGCTAAAGTAATACAATTTCAGGCTGTAAGTATAAAGCAATCAGGCGTAAGCAAATCCCACACACATGCAGCCGAAAAGGATTGGCTCGATTAGCAGAAGATATGGTGATACATATTTCATATTCATATGCATTCTTATGTTGTGGTTAAAATAATTTTATAGGTTCAATTACTAATTTTTCAGAACCTGATATCAATTTCTTTTTCTTATAGAAAAAGAATAGTATCGAGCCATCTTCTGTTTCTAGGGTTAAAAAGTAAGGATTAAGTCGCGCACCAGAAAAGACGGTAAACCAGTAAATACAGGAGTTTCCAAAACCATTGTGAGTGAAATGTTATTTGTAATGTTGAATTATGTGTAATTTTGTATAGTTTCTAAAACCATACACTATGATATGATATGTGTTGAATTATATAGGAGAAGCTAATCGAAGCTGAAAGTGATTCACCATCTAACTCGACAACAAATGTGACCGAAGATGCTTTTTCCAAAGTCTTAGGAAATGAAAATCCTGGATGACTAAGAGGAATGGGAAAAGGAATGACCATCAGCAAATTGACATTCCTTCAAACAAAGGACAAACATGTGGCAGAGATGCAAGAGCAACAAACTCTCATGCACGACAAGATCCAACATTTGGAAAAATTGGTTAACACATTATTGAAAACAAGGCAAGTTTGATACATGTTGTGATCAATGATTAAGTAAAATTCCAGCTTAGTCGTTGAATTTTTTTTATTAACTATTTGATGTGTTGTTAGATCGAGCAAAGTGGAGAAGAAGACAAAACATTTGCAGTGGTACGACAATTAGTTTCAAAATTGTGGCATTAATCTTCAATCTAAACTTGCTTCAATTGTAATGTTTGTATTGATTAATTGCAGAGTGTCAACACGAAGTCACTAGAGAAATGCAAGTTGTTAGATTAAAGTGGAACAAAGGAAATCATTGCTGAAGGACATTTGATATCAAGGGATCCTAATGTTCTTGTCAATAAAATTCCTATGGGTCCTAATGCAATCAAAGTATGTGTTGATATCCCAACTAAACCAGATGCTTTCCTATGGAGACCTACATCTAGTATGACTTGTATAGAACAAGCTCAAGGTAAATCGATAGCATGGCCTGCCGAGAGAGTTATTTTGCAACTTGATCAAGATTCAGTTCAACAAGATAATATTGACACGCCTTTGGTAAAATAATTATTGATTGTTTTGGTATTTATATAATGTATTTGTGTAACTTAAATAATTTTATTCGTGTGTATATGATTCCTGTTTTTTATACATTCTTTCTTTATAGAGCAAGTACAACAATTCAACGAACAAGTGCACATTGTTTGATTGGAGTGGAAAAGATGAAATAGTGGCAGAAGGACATTGGCATTCCAGTGATCCAAAAATGTTGATCAATGATATTCCTCTTGGACCTAATGCCATGATTGTTTGGGTAGATATTTCAAAAAATCATGACGCATTTTTATGGAGGCCCACATCTAATATGGCATGCATTAAAGATGTCGTTGGTTCTACTATAGCTTGGCCGACAGACAAAGTTGTTTTGGAAAAAGTACCTGAAAATCAGGAAGTCGAAAATGCATCATATCATTTGGTAAGTTAAATGTGATTGGCATACACTAATGCATAATTGAAGTAAATATATATATCTTTAGGAATCTATTAGTAAAGTGATTACTCAGTTTAATGTATTTGTCCTGTTTGACTTGTTGTTAGAGTGTGAACATGGGCTCAAAGAAAAACTGCAAGTTGTTGGATGTTAGTGGTTCGAGACAAGTAGTTGTTGAAGGACGTTGGTTTTCAAGTGATCCAAATCAGGTTGTTCATCACATTCCCTTGGGTCCTAATGCTATTAAAGTTTGGGTAGATAGTCCAAAAGTTCCTACTGCATCTCTTTGGAGGCCCACATCTGAGCTGGAATTTATTGAAGATGCCATCGGTACTACAGTAGCATGGTCAGCGGACAAAGTTGTTATGATTTAGAGTTTCGGTAAGCATTGATCGAGACTTGTAATATATATTAGAATGCATGAATGAATATCTCTCTTGGTCTTTAATTCCTGAATATATGCTTGAACTACTACCAATTTTGTAGATCCACTTGTATTAATGCATATGTACGTATGTTATATGAATGTTAATGCTGTAATGTTACTATGTAATGTTGTTACCGTTGTTGTTAATGTTGCACATGTAATGTTGTTGTTATTGCTGTAATGTTGTTGCGTAATGTTGTAATGCTGTAGAATACTGTTAAATGTTAGTTTATGTATTGCATAATAAGATGTTTTACTGCTTCAAATGTCAATTGATTTTGCATTTTAGGGAGTTGTATTCATCTAAATAGGTTTTTAGGGAGTTTTGAGAGATAGATATGAGGAGATTGGTTGGAATAATATGAGGAGATTTCTCCAAAATGTTTAGAGTGTTTTATTAAGCGCTTAACTTCAAAGGATGATGAGAGAGACAAATTGCAAAAGGAAATCAGGACACCATCTGAAGATTGGAGACTGAAAAATCAGCAGTTGGAATCACAGGTTCACTTTTCCTATTGAGATTTTTTACCTTTTAAATGCATTTGGTCATTTTGGCACTGATTAGTCCCTGCTGTTCAAGTACTTACAATTGGGTATGCTTGCATGGGTATGTAACTGCTGAATATGCTTGCATGGGTATGTTGAAGCTTTTCTACTTCAGCTTCAATTTGAGTATGAAATTCAAGACTAAATCAACTAATGATCGGAGGCAGGTATTGAGGTATGCTTCAAATTTAGTATAAATGCAGCTCCGGAGTCAGGTATTGAGGTATGGTTTATGTCATGATTAGCCTGTTTTTACTTGGGGTACAGCTGAATGGTAGGCATAGTGAACTCCATTTTATTTCACTTCTGAGTTTCTTTTTTTCTTCACCATTCAATTTTGAATAGAAAACTTTCGTTTCTGTAGGAAGCTATGGAGGTAATGGTTGCTTGCGCTGCCATGGCAATGTTAAAAAAAGGTGATCAAGATAAAGAACACAAAGAGGATGATCCCAAATCTTCGGAAACCTCATGGGATAGTTTTCCTGCACAGGTTTACTAAAATTCTGACTCTGCCGTTACGTGTTGCATGTTGCTGTAGTGAGGTTCTGTGCAAATTATAGTAGAGGAACATAGTATTTTTTATGCTCTGTTTTTGTGCCTTCTATAACATGGACTGATGTTTGGTTCATGCAGCTATTTTGCATTGTAATCTTGATACTTGGAGCAGCTTTTATACTGTTTCTTGGAGCTGCTATTTGGAGCATCTTCTTGGTAATTGCAATGCCTCACAATAGAATTTTTTTGTCAATTATTTACTACTACTGCAAAAAATGACAATTATTTGATAGTACAGCTTACTCATGCGCTCGAAAACTGGCAAAGGAAGTTCAAGCAAATCTAGAACCCACGTTCCCTAGTTGGGTGAACACTATGTCCAAAACACATGTTGGTTGTCGATTTAAGTTGGTAACCTCAATTTCTATACACATTATGAACAAACATTGCAGCACTGGGAACATTAATTTCTCATTGTTTCTTCATTAACAATATTTTGTTTTACCTTGTGTTGTAGGGAATACCTGAACGTATTTGCAACTCCCACTTTCCCAAGAGTAACATTGTGATTGATTTGGTCGACGAGTATCAGGATGAATACCAAGTTCAGTATTCAGTGAAAGAGATGGTTTTGATTCATGGATGGAAAGATGGATCAGCTATTTAGTCAATTATCGAGTCCATCTATTTTTTCAGGGTATGAGCCAACTTGAGGTTCAAGATGATTTAAAACGTACCGCCGAGAGCTAGCTTGAATACTTGGACATGAGGGGATGTTGGGATGTGAAACTCGACGATAAGTTCTTACCGGAACTCTGGGTTGAAGGTGATTGGGGCCCCTTATAGTGGACTGTTATGGAAGGAATAACTGGGAGGATGATTTCTATGATGATTCAGATTCTTCAGGTTACTTGGCTTGAAATTCATAGCAAGTCAAGCAGCTGATTGCACTGAAGAAAGCTCTGATGGAGCCTGGGATGTATTTGTTACAATGGAAGAAAGCTCTGATGGAGCCTGAGTGCAGATTGGAGCCTGAGAGCCTGAGTGCAAATTGGAGCCTGAGAGCCTGAGTGCAGATTGGAGCTTCTGTATGGGATGTATTTGTTACAATGGAAGTGGATTTGTGTGATTCATCTTTCACATGTTCTGATATAAAGAGATTGTTTCATATGTTGTGCTCAGCCAAGGTCAGCGACCTACCATGACTGTTAACTCTATTTACTACATCTGTATTGCTAGTTATCTACTTGCTATCACTTTTACTTTGTTTGGAACTTCTGTATGCTCTAGTGAAGTAAATATCACAACAAAAGTTGTGTTTTTATGTAGGTGAACTTCTGTATGCTCTAGTGTGTTTTTATGCAGGTGTTTTTATGGAAGTGAAGTGAACTTCTGTGTTTTTATGCAGGTGTTTTTATGGAAGTGAAGTGAAGTGAACTTCTGTGTTTTTATGCAGGTGAACTTAAGTGATAGTGAAGTTGTGTTTTTATTTAAATGTCACAACAGAAGTTGTGTTTTTATGTCACAACAGAACTTCTGTATGCTCTAGTGAAATGAACTTAAGTGAACTTGTGTTTTTATGCAGGTTTGATAACATTACTATCAGACATGATTGCAGACTCATCAAAATAGCTTCATTGAGTCTGAAAATTTTGAAGGATTAATGGTGCAGAGAAGTTGGATACAGTGACTCCGAAAGCTGAAATTTCAGGTCAGTTCACTTCACTTGCCAAACTTGCTTCAACTATTTGTTGTAAATGTCATTTTAACCGAAGTTGTGATCTTTGTATACAGATGAAGAAGTGAATGATTGCCCAATTGAGCAGGTTCGTCTAACAGCCTGATTCTCATGAACTTGAAAAATTTATCCATTTGTTTGTTATCCATTTCTATTCTTGTGTATTGTGCTTGTACTAAATACCATTTGTTTGTTATACAACAAAAGGTCTTTGACTACCCCCTGTTTTATTTCTCCACAAACCCACCCTTGTCTGTCTATCATTATCTGAGTCTCAGATTGAACTCTCTCCATTTTTTTAGAAGGATTCGTTCTTGAGAAGGATCTCAAGATCCAGTCGGAATCTGTTCTTGAGAAGGATCTCTCCGTTTTGCATTATTTCTTGTATTAAATTTTCACAAGTTTATTTTATGATCAATGACCCTAACATTTAAATGTTGTCTTATTTCCTCCAGGCAAGACTATTTGTGCAAGAATTGTAAAAGACCTGGACATTTTGCCCGAGAATGTCCCAATGTGGCTGCTTGCAACAACTGTGGACTTCCTGGGTAAGCTTTACTTCGTTCATATGGACTTGTTTTGATCTTTGAAGACTGGATTTGGCTTTTTTATTTTTTTATTATTATTTTTTTAATATTGATTTTTTCATTATTATCTTTTGAAGGTCTTGTTTGTGCCTTGAAACTTAAATAACATAAAATTCGTGTTTTAAAATATGTGCTTTAATTTTTTTTGATTCTTGTCATATATGATTCATTTTCTTAGTCTAGTCTAGCATTGGGGATTTTTATTGCACTTTTTAGTTTTATTTAAAATTTAATTTTGATTAGAGGTTTATGTTGAGATGTTGTACTCTGTGAGCATTAGTGACATCAAATCCCTCCTTTGGCACTGAGGTTACACTTTGGAAGTGTTAAGTGGTGTTTCTTTCCACCTGTGTTTGATAAATGGGGATAGCATTTTCAATATGTAACTCTGTTTTTTTTTTGTATTCCTTGTGATCTACACACACACTTCTGGCTTCAACTTATTTGATTGTGTATTGAGGGTGTCAATGTTTCAATAAGAGGGGACCTTAATGATGTTAAAAATAGATGACGAGTCTGATAACATCCATTCTAAAACTTGATGTTAACTGAGGCATTTGTCTGAGAGGTATCCCCTGCCACTTGTATCAATCATTTGTCCCCTAGTCGCCACTAACCATCCCTGTGGGCTAATGTTATGTTTGTTGTCTTGTTCATGGTTTTTTCTTCCGTTCGCTTCAACTTTTTTGGTGTTGTTCTATGCCTGGTTAGAAGCTTGCATCTATGAATTATTATTCCATATTCTTCCATCTAAAAGTTTTGGAAACATAATACAATTGCACTTTGAATTGATGATTATGCAATTTCATATCTCAAGTCATGTATAGCGAAATGTAAAAATATCACTTACAACAATGTTTTGTATTGACTACTAGCAATGTAATTAGCGTATTATCCAGAAAAGACTGCTACTTCCTCTACTAATATAAATGATCATATTCTAGGCACATCGCTTCTGAGTGCAATGCTAAGATTATGTGTTGGAACTGCAAGGAATCTGGGCACATGGCAAGTGAGTGCAGCAATGATCCAATATGCCATGTGTGTGGCAAAGTAGGCCACTTGGCTCATGACTGCTCAGGCTCGGGCCTGCCTCTCTACGATGCAAGACTATGCTGTAACTGCTATAAATGAGGCCCCTTACATTGTTGTTGATTGCACTAATGAGAAGGCTTGTAACAACTGCCATAAGACGGGTCACCTGGCTCGTGAATGCCCAAATGATCATGTCTGCAACGTATGCAATGTTTCTGGACATGTTGCCCGCCAGTGTCCAAAGGCAACTCCACACCTTGCATCTGAGATTGTCGGTGGCCCTTTCCGTGATATTATTTGTCGCAATTGTGGTCATCCAGGGCACATCAGTCGTGATTGTGTGGCCATTATCATCTGCCACAACTGCATGTGGTGGGCGAGGGGACCAAGCTTATGAGTGCCCTTCAGGGCGGATGTTTGATCGGGGTCTCCGTAGGTATTAATCTGTTGTTGCATGTCAGGAAGTCAGAATGCTAGAAGTCTGGCAGATCTTTGTATTATCAAAGGAATTTGGGTTGTGCCGATGAATACTTTTATTAATATCTATTCTGCACTCTTAGTAGTTAGTTACTCCCCTTCCTGTTTTCGAGAGTTATTGTGCACCATGAATGGTTTTGTATTGGTACATTTTCGAGCTATTATTCAAATTTGCTGTCAATAAAATGTATTCCATAATCTTGTGTCTTGATCTACTATCCTTTTTAAGTTTCCAGATTACCTTTTTAAGTTTCCGGATTACGGTGAACTAGCTCTACTACAAGAAAAATGTTGATTAATAGCATTTCAAAAATGCTATGGTAGGTAGATTATTTATAGCGTTTCAGAAACGCTATGGTATAGTCTACAATATCATTTTTGAAACGATATAAACCATACCATAGCATTTCTGAAACGCTATAAATAATCTACCTACCATAGTGTTTTTTAAACGCTATAATAGCCCCTGTTTCTATTATAGCTCCGGCAGACATAGCGTTTGCTAAAACGCTATGGTATCCTATCATAGCGTTTTTTGAAACGCTATTAATCAACATTTTTCTTGTAGTGCATCAACTTTTTCCAAATTGTTACTTAACGAGCTTTCAGTAAGACGCCCATTATGGCTACTGAGAAGTCGCTTCTATATCTTTTCAAAGTTGTGGAGATATTCTGAGGGGTACTAGCTATAACACCGGTAGCAATGATAGTTTCAGATGGGTTTTTAGGGAACCATTCTTCAAGTCTTCTTTCGGACTCCACAAAATCAGGGTCCACTTGATCGGAACAAGTAGGAGTTACAATAAGAACATCTCTTGTGTCAATCGAATTGCAATCCACCCCATTCTGCATTCCAAAAGCATGACTATGTAAGACAAATTTGCAAACATAAAACATTTGAATTTTCATGATTACTTGGCGAACTCCCAACCTTACATTTCTAACAACAGCTGCCAACATCTGAGCAGACCATAACTCTCCATATCCAACCAAAATTTGGTCAAGGAATCTGTCGTGTGACCAGCTGCAGCACATATGCATATTCGCAATTAGATCATTCATATAATTATAAGCATGCACTATGGTTATCATAAGGGTATCTTTTACAAAGCCAGCTTTTTTTTTCTTAGTTCTTGGTCTATAAGTTTTCAAAAAAAAAAAAAAAATGAAGTAATAAGCTCATAAAAAGAAAATGTATAAACAACTAAGTTGGCTAAGCATGAAACATATCACTAAATATATAATATCTAGCCCAGAATCTCCATGTTTAAACTAAATTTCATATAAGTAGAGGCATGAACAATGATTATCATAAGGTCGTCTTTCAAAAACCATAGCCTTTCAGAATGTATTTAAGTAGATACATTTAATCAAATAGAAACTAGTGCTAAAATATCACCTATATATATAGATGGCTCAGAGCAAGTCTTGGAGGGTATTGATGTCATGATGCAACCGGGACATGAACGTAGCAAGCTCGTCACTCTCGAGTAGCTCAAGTGCAATCATTTTGTGCTTTTCTATATATGATATATGATTGATCTCTTGACTGTGCCTTGTAAAGAAGGGTATACATCATATCTATCACCTTCGACATTGCAGAAACAACGGCTAACTTTCTCTCGGAACCATCCTTGACAATGACATTGGCAACACAAAAAACCGCTCTTTATGATGAAGAAAATCCCCTATCTGCAGCAAACTTTTCAAACACGGTCACATGTTCTTGTCTATCCTGGGATTGAAGAAAAGAAAATGAAAATTTCATATTAATTTTATGTAGATTGCAGAGAAGAACCTAAATGCCAACAAAAAGTATCTAAAGAGAGCAAAGAATCTCACCAAAAGAAATTAAATCAATGAATAGCACATAATTACTTAATGCTAGAAAAATGTAAGTTATGACCTCAGAATTTGGTTGAGACTCCTGGGTACACAACTCAAGCAGGCAATACCCAAGTGATTCATCACACATTTCAGCCTGCTTCAGATTTAATATCAACCATACAGCCAACTTGAAATTCAAAATAGAAAAATAATCACTACACCAAATTGGCACTTTTGTAACAATTCTAAAAAAAATATCACTTTTGAGATGTTACAATTCACCAAACAATTTCAAGTCAAAACTAAATTTAGTCAAAAAAATGAAAAACAGTGACACAAAAAAAAATGATACAATAAGTTGGATCACCATGAATAATATCACTTTTATAACCATACTCTTCATGGTGATACAATTATTGTATCATTTTGTTTGTGAAAGTGTGTAAAATTGTTAGGTGGATTGTTACACTTCAAAAGTGATACTGTTTTTGGGGTTGTTACAAAAATGTCAATTTGGTGTAGTGAATATAAAATAGAAACTGGAGGAAGTGAACCTGGATACTAAGGATTTTTGCCCCGTGAAGTCAAAAGTTGCTTAGAAGATAACACTCTTCAAGGGTTTCTGCTAGATGTAAGCTAAATTTCACAAGTATAAATTTCTGAAGAAAAAAAAAAAAAAAAGAATTCTTTAATTGGAAAGTGAAGATAGCCACAGATAAAAAATATTGTAATCTATGTGCAACGAAAGTAAAATCACAAGGCCGTGGAAGCCAACCAAGGATAGCTTGCAATGCTTCAATGTCCTTCCCCTGCCTCTGGATATTGTCTGCAACTAAAAGATGATAAAGAAGTGAGAAAATTGAACTCAACTTCGGAAATCTCACCCAGTTTAAAACTTCTGAATACTGATTAAGGAGACACGTAACTTATCTGCACTCTATTTTAACTACAAAAACTTTGGGCTACTCAAATGCCTATGACATCAAAATATGCATGATGGTCATGTGCAAAAATTTATGCTGACATATATCAAACACAGTACTAGACGTGGGAAGACAGTCCACTTTTCACTTTTAAGGGAGAAATTTGTGTTACAAATGACAAGATCAGCTTGAAGTCACACTAATTATGTCAATACCCCTTCTTCCGTTAAAGAAGTAAATTGAAATTTGCAATTTGACAATAAAAATCTTAGGCCTGTTTGTTTCTAGCCTCCTTCTTCTGCTCAGGACTCTCGGCAGGTGGTAGAGCTGGTAGTATCCATCTGAAAGAGGAATGAGAACATGTATTGATCAAACAATGGTTACTCTTCCATAAACTAAGTGAAGTTAAAACTAAGAAATACTTCCAACAGCTGATTGATGTTGTGGACTATTGCCATGGCAGAGGTGTTTACCATAGAGATATAAAGGTTTGTGTTCTAAGTTTCTATTGAATGTCTTCATTTTCTCTAGTTGGGTAGTTGCAATCTATCACATAAAAACTAACTCTAGTGTCATAATCAGCATGAAAACCTGTTGCTGGATAGTAAAGGAAAATTAAAGGTGTCATCACCCATCTTAAAAGCTCTTGAATGCCTCCAACAGTAGCATGGCCAATAACAAATTTTGAAATCCAGTTCAACTCACCAGTATGAAGCTGCTATTTAATACAAGGAACAATTGGTAGTTATTAAAGCGTAAATTGTCTTTTGATACAAAGAACAGGTCCTACAATCAGTAACAACTGAAATGTAAACTGCTATTTAATACAAGAAACCATTCATACAAACAATAGATACTAAAGTGTTGGACATTCTTAAGTCGATAATAATCCAATAAATCAGCAACTTACCCCAATATCTCTAATCAAAGAATATTCATCAAAGAATATTCAGTTCATGGAACCATTCTTCTAAAAGTTATAAAATAAATATTATGAGATAGTAAACCTGTTGATTCATTGGTGCTCCTCCATATGCGATCGCTACTTTCACACCTGTTTGATAAGCAAACTTCTTGACCTCTTCATGTATCTACGCAAAAAAAACACAGTAAGGTTTATAAGCAAAAACATCAAAGTTTTATGCAAGCACGTCTACATATCTTTACATTGTATTACCATCACAGTAAATCTCAATACACTCCGAATGACTATACTCATCAAGCAGATTACAAGAATCTTAAAACTGAACAAGTTCACCAAACTTACAACAATGTACCTGGATAGCATCGCTAAGCTACACATCACCAAACCAAAACATTCAAACAAATCACAATAAACACGAAAATTGTATACAACAAACAAGTAGCAATAACCCGAAAACAAGATAAGTTCGCCATATTACAACAATGTACCTGGATAGACAACTCCCTAGTAGGACTAAGAATGAGAGCAACGGGGTTAGTGTGTACACTGTGTAGTTATGCTTAATATTTGAAGAAACCTTAATATTCGACCGTATCTGCAACAAGAGGAGCCTTAAGCCCCGATCCTTGGTTGAAATGATTATACATAATTTTGATCCTAAGAACCGATTCTGAAAAGAAAAAAAAAACACACACACACACACTAAAATAGAAATAATTCTTAAACAAAATAGTAAAAATTAATTGGAGTCATAGAAAGGAGGTACGAATTTACGTCTCAGAGAATGATTTCTTGGTGTTCTTGTGCTGATTTGATACGACAACCCTTGCAGACAACTAGATGAGAAATAATACAACCCAATCAATTGAATTATTTGAACAAGGAAAAATGAAACATATGAAGAAACAATTAGGGTAGGGCAGGGGAGTAACCGAAGCATAATCAGGATGATTTGCAGTCATGGCAATAGTGATCTCGGCGGCGAGTTCATCAAGCTGGCTGGTGGTGACGCCTTTGTAAACACCAGCACAAACCTTTCGCAAGACAAGCACCGTATCAAATTCAAATATAAACTTGGATGAAATTTTGCAAGTCAGTCTACAAAAAGCAACCAAAACTAAACAAAGCATGAAAAATCAAAACAAAAATGTATACATGAAAATATCAAAACACTCTCCGATAGGATCCGATACCGGAAGCTAATATAATCAATCTTTTGATTGGAGATCGAACCACCTATCGATCTTTTGATTGGAGATCAGCCACCAAAGTTTAGAAAAGTTATTTGATCGATTGAACTTCTGATTACAACTCGATAGACTTTATAGAGAATTCTACGTCCTAGATTCCTAACCAAACTCATCTTAATATAGAAGTTCAACTAAATTAGGACTCTCACCTACCGACTTACCTAAACATGACTTCTTACTAAAATAGGACTTGTTACTAATAGGGTAACATACTGGAGCTGGGTTCCTAACATCTCGGGCCCTTGAAACACGGCTTGTCCTCAAGCCTGAAAACTAGGAAACCGACAACGAATATCTTCATAGTTTTCCCATTAGCCTCTTCAACTGGGTGATCTTTCCATTTGATAAGCCAGCGAGTAACAGCTCAATTGTGACGGTTGACGAGGCCTCGGTCAAGTAACTGTTCAGGAATCCACTCATCAACATCGGGACGAGTAGGAAGACTGGTTGAGACAATATTACCCACGCCTAATCTTTTCTTTAAGGCGGAGACATGAAACACTAGGTGAATGCGACAACCTGCAGGGAGGTCTAATTTGTATGCAACTGAATTGATCCTTTCAATGATGCGAAAAGGTCCATGAAATCGTGGAGAAAGCTTGGAGTACTGCTGAGAGGAGACAGTGGACTGTCGGTAAGGCTGTATTCACAGAAATACCCAATCGTTAAGATTAAAGTGGCGTTCCGTTCGTTTGCCATCGGCATAAAGCTTCATCCGAGCTTGGGCAACGACCAGGTTATCCTTTAAAACTTGTAGAGTATGATCACGGTTACGTAATGCGATGTCGAAGGCATGCACAGCAGTAGAACCAGGGATATATGCTGAAATGGATGGAGGTGGTCGACTATAAACTGCCTGAAAAGGTGTCATCTTAATAGCAGAATGGTAGGTGGTATTGTACCACCATTCAGCCCAAGGTAGGCATTGCACCCAACTGGAAGGATGGTGTCCGACAAAGCAGCGTAGATAGCATTCCAGTGTGCGATTTGTGACCTTAGTTTGACCGTCGGATTGAGGATGATATGCGGAGCTTCTGCACAATTGAGTCCCTTGTATTTCAAAAAATGACTTCCAGAAGTTACCAATGAAGATGGGGTCGCGATCACTAACAATTGATCGCGGCATGCCATGGAGTCAGACAATATCTCGGATAAAGGTCTCGACGACTGTTGAAGTTGTGTACGGGTGAGCTAAGGCGCTGAAGTGTGCATATTTAGATAGTCGGTCCACAACGACGAGGATCACTATCTTCCCCTGCGAAACGGGCAGGCCATAAATGAAATCCATTGAGAGGTCGAGCCAAACATCCTCTGGTATAGGTAGAGGACTAAGCAGGCCAGGCGGGGATGAGATAGCCTCAACCTTGTTTCACTGGCAAACATCGCAATGGGCAATAAATGTTTTGATCGCACTCTTCATTCCAGGCCAATAGAAATTATGTTGGAGCCGCTTATAAGTACGCAGGAATCCAGAATGACCCCCTGTTGGCGACGAATGAAACTCTTGCAAAAGCTTAACACACCATGGTGAAGAAGGAGTGACTACAATATGACCTTTATATCGCAGGATCTCCTGTTCGTAAGAGTAATGCTTTCGGGCCGAAGGATTTTGTGACAAAGCAGTAATAATGGTTCGCATAGCTGAATCTGCATGGAAATCTTTACATATCTCGTCGATACTGTCAAAGGTTGGGGATGTTATGGCGAGCAAAGAGCCAGTGTTAGGTACTCGTGAAAGAGCATCAGACCTGATTACTAGAGCCAGAGCGATGTAAGATTTCATAATCATATCCCAACAGTTTGGTAACCCATTTCTGTTGTTCAAGAGAAGAGAGTCGTTGTTCCAGAAAATATTTGAGACTGCGATGATCAGTTTAAATCTTGAAATGTCTACCCAAGAGATAGGGTCGCCATTTTTGAACGGTTGCGACGATGGCCAACATCTCCTTATCATAAACTGAGAGGTTCAAGTGCTTGCCCGAAAGAACCTTGCTAAAATAAGCTATGGGACGTCCTCGCTGCATAAGAACGTCACCAATGCCATGACCAGAAGCATCGCTTTCAATGCAGAATGGTAATGTGAAGTCAGGGAGGGCGAGCATCGGAGTGGTGGTCAACGCTGCTTTCAATGTGGTGAATGCCAGAGTAGCGTCCTCAGTCCACTTAAAAGAATCTTTCTTGAGAAGTTGAGTCAGTGGAGCGTTGATCCTTCCGTAATCTCTGACGAATTTGCGGTAGTAACCTGTTAAGCCTAAGAATCCACGAAGATCCTTTATAAAAGATGGAAGAGGCTAATTCGTCACCGAAACAATTTTGTCGTTATCAACAGATACACCCTCAGTCGAAATGATGTGCCCGAGGTAAGCAATGGAAGATTGGGCAAAGGAGGACTTAGACTCCTAAACAAAGAGATTGTGGTCTCGCAGTATCCCCAGAAC
Organism: Berberis vulgaris; assembly: GCA_963556465.1. Taxonomy (NCBI): domain Eukaryota; kingdom Viridiplantae; phylum Streptophyta; class Magnoliopsida; order Ranunculales; family Berberidaceae; genus Berberis; species Berberis vulgaris. The sequence continues at coordinate 17,605,719 of OY747133.1, forward strand.
CACGGACAAGTGATGAAGGTGATCGTCATTATTGGCACTGTAGATCAGTATATCGTCGAAGAACACCAAGACAAACCTGCGGAGAATAGGGTGAAACAGATCGTTCATTAAACTCTGAAAAGTGGTCGGGGCATTGGATAGTCCGAACGGCATCACCAAGAACTCATAGTGGCCATCATGAGTACGAAATGCTGTTTTGGAAATATCCTCGTCATGTACTCGGATTTGATGATAGCCGGAACGAAGGTCGAGTTTAGAAAAAATGGTCGCGCCTTGTAGTTCGTCGAGTAACTCATCCACGACTGGTATAGGAAAGCATCCTTGATAGTGATTTTATTAAGTGTGCGATAATCTACACACATGCGCCATGATCCATCTTTCTTTTTCAGGAGTAACAGCGGAGAAGAGAACGAGCTCAGACTTGATCATTTAAAACCAGCATTCCGAAGCTCGTGAAGCACTTTTTCAATTTCTGCTTTCTGAAAATGGGGGTAACGATATGGTCGAACATTTACTGGGGCAGTGCCTGGAAAGAGTGGTATGCGATGATCATGCTCCCTTGGAGGAGGAAGCGACTGAGGAAGTCCAAATACATCGGAGAATTTGGAAAGAAGTTGTTTGACAGCGAAATGGTCTTGTTCGTTGTTCCGAAACAGCGACTTGGTCAGGCGTCCCTAAGCTGCTCGTTGTTCACAAACAGCGACGTGGTCTAGTGGTTGCTTCTAGACGTCGAGGTCCCTTATGTGGAAAAGGATGCCCTGTTGTTCTTGACGTAATGTTCGAGTGATCTTCTCGTTGTTCATAAACATAACCATAGGAGAATTGTTGCCCACCAACATATAAACACGATCGGCGACTGTGAATTGCATGACCAACTTGCTGAAGTCCCAAACAATGCGACCCAATGTGCGAAGCCACTGAGTACCCAATACCACATCGCAACCCGTGATAGCAAGTAGCGAGAAGTCGGCACAGAGCTCGTAACCCTGAATAGTCATCGTGATATTCTGACAAGAACCGCGACTAGACAAATAGCCACCATCAGCGATCATGACTTTAAAATCCTTTGTGTATGCAATTGGAATACCACATTGCTTTGCAACAAGCGAATGGAGAAAATTGTGCGTAGAGCCAGAGTCTATGAGGACAAAAATCTGGCGATGCTTCAAGCTACCAGTAACTCGCATGGTTTCTGGCCTGGTCGATCCCATAAGAGCATGGAGGGAAATTTCCATCGCAGGGTCGATATCTGAAAGAACGACGCTGTCTTCCAGAGAATACTCTTCAAGGGCTGCATCCAGTAACATCAATTGCAGTTTTAGACAGCGATGACCTGGTTTAAAGGTTTCATCGCAGTTGAAACATAAGCCTTTTTGCCTTTCTCGCGTCGTTCTTATTGTTCGGCCCAAGTTAGTCACTTCATGCCAAAAGGCAAGGAGGGAGTTGGGACTGGGGTCTTAAAATTAGGTTGAGGAGCCACAGGACGCGAAGGTTGTCTGTAGTACCCTTTAGACGAGGAATAAGTCGTAGTCGCAGTGATAGCGTCCTCTTGGCATAACGCTAAATCAAAAGCTTGGGTCAAGCTCGCAGGTTTAAGCAAGCGCACTCCCGACTGAATATCAGCACGTAATCCTGAGAGGAACATACTGACTTGATGAGGTTAGAGCAATCCCGGAACCAAATTGATGAGATTCTCAAAGGCTGTAATAAACTAACGAACCGTCCCTGTTTGGGTTAATTTCGAAAGAGAGCTGCACGGATCAATATGTTTGTGGGAACCAAATCTGGAACAGATCGCCTTGGAGAATTGTTCCCAGGAGAGTTCGCCGATGGATTATCGAATCCAGCGATACCAAGTGATAGACTTTATAGAGAATTCTACGTCCTAGATTCCTAACCAAACTCATCTTAATATAGAAGTTCAACTAAATTAGGACTCTCAACTACCGACTTACCTAAACAGGACTTCTTACTAAAATAGGACTTGTTACTAACAGGGTAACGTACTGGAGCTGGATTCCTAACACTCTCCAATCGAACCGCTCAAGAACATTTCAAACTCTAACAAAACTTTCTATGTAGAAATTGTCATAAATCTCAACAAAATATGCTTAGATCACTGAAGAAATACAGGATCGAGAACTAAAACATGAAAATCACCTCGAATCACTTGGAGAGTCGAGACTGAGAGGCTTCGAATTCCTTGAGAATCTCAAGGTGAAACAGATCAAGATGCCTCTTAACCATAAAAGATCGAGAGAAGACGAGATCCTTCATATCTGCGATCTTCGTCGGTGCTTTCTTGGTTGGATCAGAACAAAGACAGCTGGTTTTCTTCTTCGTGGCAAAGAGAGGAGAAGATGGAAGAGCAGAGGCGGAGAGCAGGTGAGGTCGTTGTTGGTGAAGTGAGGGAGATGAACAGTAATACTCTAATTATTATTTCTTGTTTTACTAATCAGTAATTTAACTAAATATTGTTTTATTTCTTTAGTTATTTTTATAAATATATATTTGTAAAATTATTAATAATAACTTAAATCAATAATTAACAACATATTTTTGGGTTACAAGACTTGTAACACAATGACGAGTTACAAATTAAAACATATTGATGAAGTAAAAGAACTTGTTAATTGCCTTTAACATATTACTTTTCGTATTTCCCCAGCTACTAAATTCTGAATGATACCAAAAGGTATAGACACCATGCTTTACATTCGTAACGACTATTTAAACGACTAAACAAACTATGTGAACCACCAGAAGAACTATCAACTTTGTTAATGTATGATTGTTGACGTAGACTTGACCTGGTGCTTAATGCATATTTTACTAACCTAAATTAATAAGCTAATTTAACTTGATTGTTATACCGCAACTGCACGGTTATCTAACTAGCAAACAATGGCAAACACGAGTTGATCCCACGGGGATTGAAGACAATCGAAAACTAAGATCTACCTAGACTAATTTAAAATTGGGGGAGGGGGTTAAAACAATTAAAATTTTCTAAGTTAATATAATAAAATGAAGCAACTAAATTTGGAATTAAATAAGGTAACTGGGAAGTGAACCAAGGCATCGAGTCCATCATAGGTTTTTTGATAATTGTTTAACTTAACTTATTGTTTTGATAAATTGAAAAGCATTAGGGATAAACAATCCCTTGCCTGCATCGATAATGTGATCGTTATTAATCTTAAAAAGTAATCTAAATTTACAATCAATTTTAGCAAAAGTCTAAACCCTTAACATTAAGTGTCTTGCGACACACACAATAATCATTTAAAACATGCTTCGAATGTTAACAAATAGTATTTTAACTACCGACTAGTCTAGATTACAAGTCTGGATATAATCAATGAAAGAAATTTATCAACATTCAAAAATTAATTGTACTTAACAATGAAACATAATGAAAATCGTAAAATAAATTCAACGAATTCTAGCAACCTATGGTTTCATCTTCGCTTCGGCGCAGGGTTTAGAAGATCATGGTAGTGGTGGTCACAGCAATGGCTTGGTTCATCCTCATATCTTCCTCACATGGGTGCTCTGTGGTGGTGCAGAATAGATTGTGTGGTGCGGATAGCGAAAAGAAGAGATTTAAAACTCACTTCACTAAAAAAATCATCTTCTTCCATATTGCTTTGTGTGAACTGCGTGTGGTGGCCGATGGCAATTGTGGCTTATGCGTGATGATTCCAGAGAACATAGAGGGTGAGATGGTTTTGAAATGGGTGACGATTTTGTGCTTCCCAAGACGAGGTGTTTGTTGGAGTTTGTATAGCAAATAACAAATATTGAAGATAAAGGATGTGTCTGAATTAAGAAATGATGCGTCTTTTGGACTCCCTTTTGCACTCCAAACCTTTGTTTTGAATTAAGAAATGATGTGTCTGATCAACACACTCTTTCAATTCAATAGACATAAATTGTTATGTTCTCTATATATTCCAGAGAAAAACGGATTCTTCAACAATTAATTTCTTCTAGACTTACTCATTCTTCCTTACTTCTGAAAGAGATTGCGTTCGCTAAATTCGCTAGAACCAACACTCTTGTGCTAGGGTGTTGATATTAGATAGTTGAATCTTGGTAGTCAGGCGGCGCCTAAAGAACTACAGCACCAAATATAGGTGAATTTTGTCTATAGGACATAGCGTATTCACTAACCTCTATCTACAAATCAAACGTACCAATTCCGCCAATTCAAGATAGTGATTTCTCAAGCCTCAATCTTCAATACAAGTTAGTAGATTTATTTATTTTATTTCGTTGTAATCAATTTATAATACAAATAATATTTGTATTGTTACATTATTTATTTCAAATATATTAATACATTGTTCTGATTGTTCTTCAACAATCTGTAGACATAATTATGGAACAATCAGTGAATGACGTCAAACCCCATGTTGAGAAACCAAACAAGTTCAAGGGTGTGGATTTCAAACGTTGGCAACAGAAGATGTTGTTCTATCTAACAACCTTGAACCTTGCTCATATTATCAAGGAAGATGCTCCTATTACTGAAGGAGATGATATTTCTGTCGATCAATTTAATGCAATTGATGCATGGAAACATGGTGAATTTTTATGCAAGAACTATATCCTAAACAGCCTCGATGATACATTGTATGATGTGTATAGATCATACAAAACAACAAAAGAACTTTGAGATTCTTTGGAGAATAAATATAAAATTGAATATGTTGGTTCAAAGAAGTTTATCATTGGGAAATTCTTAAAGTACCAAATGATAGACTCGAAAACTGCTATGAACCAAGTGGAGGAACTCCAGATTATGATCCTAGAACTTGCTGCAGAGGGAATGAAATTGTCACACCAATTTGCAATTGGGGTTGTTATTGAGAAGTTGCATCCATCTTAGAATAATTTCAAGATTCATCTCAAACATAAGAAGACTGATATGACAATGGAAAATTTGGTTCTCAAATTAAGGGTTTAAGAAGATCACCGCAAAAGTGAAAGAATGAATACTTCTAAGTTCGATGCCAAAGCCAATGTTGTTAGGGATGGAAACAAGTCCAAACCTAAGTAAAACATTTAGAAAAAGAAAAACAACAAGTATGATGGAAAACGTCCACACTCACATGCACTTGCTCTAAAAGGGAAGAATTTCAAACAAATTAAAGGTGCATGTTGGGTATGTGGAAAGTCTGGACACAAGGCACAAGACTGTTGCCACAAGAAGAATAATCCTACTACAAATAATAAAACCTAAGCAATATTGTTGAAGACTTTGTTGGTGTTGTTTCTGAAGTCAATATGATGACAGATAGTAAGGATTGGTGGGTTGACACTGGTGCAACAAGGCACATATGTGAAAATAACATTTACAATGGCAAGTCTAAGCACATAAAACGACAGAATAACACTGTAAAACAAATGCTCAAAACTGGGATTATTTCCATTGACTATGTGAAGTCAAAGGAGAATATTGCAGATCAACTTACAAAGGGTATACCTAAAGAACAAGTGTTAAAGTTATCAAGGGGAATGGGCTTAAAGCCAATCCAATGAGGAGTATACCTGGCAGAAACCTAACCTAGCCAAATGGAATTCCAAAGCCTAGGTTCAAAAAGGCAAACTAGTTAGGTGAAACTCAAATAATAGAGTGTACACACTTATTCATTCTTATGATAAGAAATGTATACTACCTGTGATGGTCAGGATGAATATTTATTTATTATTAATGACATTAATCTCTTGAGAGATAAGATGAATAGAACAGGGTATTAATAATCTAAGTGTCACCTATATGGGAATAAATGTGGGGTCACATTTATGATAATGATATGGTTGAGTTATCTAAAGCTCTCATGAATCCGGGATTTGTTCAAGACCAAAATGAACACAACCATATGAATTGAAAAATGTGAAGATATAATATGTGAGATGATCATTGTCTAGATTTACTAAACATGGTGAACAATTCAATGTCTCCTATACACACTGCGTCACCGGTAAATCCGATAAGTATTCACTAAGGATAGTTCAAGTCTAAAAGACACCTCTCCCAATGCATATCATGTCTAAGTTTCTCTCCAAAAGACAACTCTGTATATTTACTATACAGATGTGGGGTATTGTTGGAGTTTGTATAGCAAATAACAAATATTGAAAAGAAATGATGGGTCTGAATTAAGAAACGATGTGTCTTTTTTACTCCTTTTTGCACTTCAAGCCTTTGTTTTGATTTAAAAAATGATGTGTCTGGTCAACACGCCCTTTCAATTCAACAGACATAAACTGTTTTGTTCTCTATATATTGAAGAGAAAAACAAGTTTTTCAACAATTAATTTTTCTAGAGTTATTCATTCTTCTTCACTTCTGGGAGAGATCACATTCAGTAAATTCACCAGAACCACACACCCTTATGCTAGGGTGTTGGTATTAAATAGTTGAATTCTGGTAGTCAAACGCCTAAAAAACTACAACACCGAGTAGGGACAAATTTTGTTTATAGGACATAGCGTATCCGCTAGCCTCTATCTACAAATCAAGACGTACCAACTTCGTCAATTCAAGATAGTGATTTCTCAATCTGCAATACAAGTTAGTAGATTTATTTATTTTATTTTATTTCGTTGTAATCAATTTATAATACAAATAGTACTTGTATTGTTACATTATTTATTTCAAATAAATTTATACATTATTGTTCTGATTGTTCTCCAACAGCGTTGGCTCTGTTGTGGACTGCAACAGAGAGCGAGATCAATGGTGGTTGCAATGATGAGAGAGCAATTGTGAATATTAATGGATTATGAAGGATTTTAAATCTCATAGATTTTAATGGATTTTACAAAATTTACACGGATTTTAACAAATTGAAATTTGATCACTTTTAAATGATTCTTAAGGATTTCTATGAATTCTTATGAATTTGTTATTAGTTATAGGACGTCATGAAATAACACAACCTACACCTGCATTGTTCTTCATGCCCACACTCAAGAAATTATGTTATAGATTTTAAAGCAAGTATTACATTGTCTAATATAATACTATGCCAATTTTCACAAATTTGATAATATGTAAATGTTGTGTTTTGATCATGTTGTTGCCTAACAATAATGCAATCAACCTTAAACGCGAGCCCATTTGTTTCGTTTTGAGTCTTCCAGTCAAAAAAGTGTTCCTATGATGAGAAGTTCTAATAGTACATCACAAGGCAATCCATGAGTTCCTTCATAAACAGTGTTCTAAAAAGCGCTAGGCGATGGGCGGGCGGCGAGCAGGTGCCTAGCGCTCAGGGGCCTAGGCGGTCTTAAGTTTTGTATTATAACTTTAATAATTTACAAAAGTTAACATAATACCTTATCAATTACATCCAATTTAATGCCAAGATACATATGCAAAATTTAAAAACATGAAAAATTAACAATCATGAACAAAATTTATTAAAACTCAAATGACTGAAGTTGGTCATGATGGGTACTCTATACAAAGTTGAATTTGTGGACAAATATCCAAACCCACTCTTTTATTTTTCTTCAAATTGCATGAATAACCTCAGTCATGTTTGATAAAATCTACATTACTAAAATTGGTACCGACAGATCATTTGAGAATTCCATTTAGTAATCATCATTTACTATATTTAGACATATACTGAATAAAAAATAATTAAATTGTTTATATCTAAAAAAGAGGAAAAAAAATAATAATAAAAAACACAATCAGCCTTATTAAAATAAAAATAAAAACTCGCCAAGACCCCGCCCAGCCGTTAATCTGGGCGTTTTTCTACCTTCTAGGCGGCCGCCTAAGCCAATTTTTAAAACAATGACCATAAATGTTCTGAAGATGGTCATGATATTGTCTCGGCATTAAGCACTAGTTCGCCAAATGACATTTTATCCATAATTGTCCATTCAAAAGGGTTTCTAAGCCAACCTACAAACATAAAATCAGAAACAATAGGACCAGGGGTTTGGCAAGTTCTGAACAAATAAGGAAGATAATGAATATGTGGATTGTCAAAAACAATTATAGCATTGTTTAGGCGCTTCTTAACAGCTACGGGAGTCCCATTGATCAGCTGTCATCGGTAAACAACACCATACCCACCTTCTCCAATGATATTTTCCTTTGAGAATTTATTGGTTGCGAGGCCAGGCCTCTCAATGTGAACTAATGACCCCAACCAAGGTGAGAGACCTAATGTAAGCCTGAAAAATTCAGGAAAAAACCAATTCCAAACTCAATGAGATGGAAAAAATTAAGGAAAAAACCAAACATGCACCTTTAAAAAGATGGAACATTTCTCATACCTGTATTATGCTTTAAAAAAGTGATTCCACAACCAACCCAGATCTCTGAAACTCCTCTAAATTGTCATTTGCGAAAGCATCCCAAAACCAAATTTGATTAGATCTCTGATGATCCAAGAAAAATGAAAATCTATGAAGTTGAAACAAAAAACCAAACCCAAGACATCCAAATAAACCCATCCTTTTATAGTCCCTCCCTCTTCTCAATCTTTCTCTTTCACACCAAACCTTGGAACCATATTCACTTTTTTCATCTCATCTTGGTTGTATCTTACACCATTTTAGGGTGGGGTGGAACCAAACTTTTATACCCTTTCACACAACGAATCTCAAAATAGAAGAAAATTTGTTGAAACAATGTCCTTCAGTTTTGCATAATCCCTCATCAAACCCTCTCATTCATATTCTATATATGTTGTTTTGGGGCTTACAACAACAATAATGTGAAACTATGGGTTGGTGGAGGGTGGGGTGGGTGTTCAATCTGGTTGAGGGTGGAGGTGATTGATGATGGTTGTGGGATTAAAAAGAGAGGATGGGGGAGGGGTGACCGGTTTGCCGAACTGTGCTTAAAACGGTGAAGAGAGTGTGATGGCTGGTGTACTGAACAGACAGAGGAAGGGAGTGGAAAGGGAGCGTCACTGGTAGTTAGAGGGAGGAAGGAGTGCTTGATTAGTTATCTGAACAAAAAGATGGGAAATCAGGGGGAGTGGCCGGTGTTGGGTGTAGTGGTTGGGTGCTGCTTGCAGAGAGTCGAAAGATATTGAAATTGGAGTGATGAACGTTGGATTTGAAATGGGGTTTGGTATTTATATTTTTCACTCACAAGTCCTTTAAGATTCACTAATTTAACAAATTTATTAAAATTCATTTTTTTTAATACCTTATAATTTTGATGGACAATTGAAAAGTATGAATTGAATACCTCGTGATTTTGATGGATTTTAAAACAATCCTTTTAAATCCATATTGAATACCCTTGGATTTATAAGGATTCTCTTAAATCTTTAATTGGAATGATTTTAAAATCATTCACAATCCTTAATTGAATACACCCCCCTTAGTTAATTTAACTTGTTCTTGCAAACATCTGTTAATTTAATTCTGTTCTTGTAAACATTTGAGCTTGTTAAGCTTACCCCTAGCTAGCTAGGATTTTTGCTCCTAGCCTAGTATATGTATAGTGGAATTAGATGGAGGATTTGTGATCGTGTCTAAGCACATCTCTAGGTAAGCATAGATGGTTTGATTCCTATGCATTAGTAATGTAGGTTTGATTCCTGATGGTTTATATTACCTTCTGACAACAATGTTACTGGGTTCCCAAAATAAAACCAATAGTGCTACATCACACCTTATATTGAACCCATTCGTAGAGCATTTGTAGTAGTGAAATGGAACTGAGAAACAACCCACACAAAGAGGGCTCAAAGAATGGAATAGTACTCCATCTGCTAGGACTAGGCACATAGCAGCGCCTTTTATCGTGTTTTCCAAGTTCTAACATCCGGCTCGTGGGGGACACTTGAATCCTCTCTTAATAGCCCTTTTGCCCGACTCTACAATGGTTATGCTAGTGGTGCAAAATCTAATTCTACCAACTCTCTCATACTAGGCCAATGGTTTCCAAAACCTGGTTCCTTGCTGCGGTGAAATACCTCTTGGTTCGTCTAATTCTCCTAAAAAAAGCTATTATTCCCAGCCAGGGGGAGAAGTTTTAGAACTCCTGAGTATCTTAATAAAAATGCATAATACTATTGGTTTTCGATCTCAGCCATCTAAAAATGTAATTAAGTTGTGCCGGATTTGATATTTTGTTTCATCAAAGGGACCCCTTCCGTCAAGTACTTCCTCCTATATACATTGCCCAAATCCCTATGTTGTCGAATCCACTAAATTCCATATTGCTTTGAGCCTGAGTGCTAGAACAACTTGGCAAAAACTTCTAACACCAATATCTCCGTCATTGATGGGTTTGTTGGTATGATGTCAGGCTTCCAACTTGCGCTTAAAATGCCCTTCATGCTCTCCACAAAAGAGTTGGTCATAGGAATACGCTGCCAAAGACTTGAGATGATATATGTTGAAATCTGTCATACTGGCTATGTTCTCAGTCCACTTTGTGGAGTTTTCTACAACCATGAAAGAACTTTTTGTCTGTATTAATTTTCTGACCAGATGCCAGGCAATAATAATTCAAAGAAACTACTACTGTAGCAAACCCCTTTGCGAGATTGTTTCCCAGCTTGGAGATCGTTGAGCTAGATCTAATTAGGTTGTCATTGAGAATTTGAAGAAATTTTCCATTTCTATTGATGATGTAATGAGCGAACGAATGAGTGGTTTTATTTGGTTCATCATTTTTTAATATAAAGGTTTGGGCATCCTTCAAAACCTTGCTCGCTTTCAAAAAAAAATTGTCATTCAAAAATTTAATGCAATCTGAAATCAAAACTTTCTTGTCGTTCAAAAAGATAAGGATATCATCACCATATAACAATTGCGTATTAGGCAAACACAACCTTGGAGTATAGAAGTAACCTATCTGTTCTTTGTAGAAGGCTCTAGTGAGTCATTTGTTTAATACTTCCATAATGATGACTGATGATAAAAAAAAGAAGGAGCGGGGAGAGAAAATCTCGCTGTCTAAGTCCCCTGGTGGACTATCTTAGTATTTTTCATATTATATTAGTTTCTATATAGGATAGGGAAATCATAAAACAAGAGGTGTGGTAGTTCTAAGTGATCCAATTTCAAATGATTAAAGTTTAAGAAATCAAAGCAGTCAATATCATATATTATGAGATCTCAAAATTCTTTCACAATGACAATTTGTCATTATAAATAATTCAACCACAATATCCACTCATACTTTTGGGGAAAGATATATTTTCATAAACCAATGCTCTATAACAAAACGACAATCAAGCCACTCCTTTAAAAGACAATTTGAATAACAATTCAAATATCCAAAAATTCTTCATAATGCATTAACAAATCAATATGCATAACAATACAAATCTCCAAATTCATCATAATGCATTAACATACATTCTTCAATCATTTACATATCAAGAATCACTTTGAAACCACAACACACATACTTCAAAACACAATCATAGACCGAAAACACGCATAGCGACGCATAAAGGAGTTAAAGGGTAAAAATAAAAATTTTCTAAATTCAGAAAATTATAATTCAATTAAATAGATCTAAATATGAGGATTTCAACAGTGAAAACCTCATCGAAATCAGAGTTATGGTCTATCTTCTAGACTCGGTCAAAATTCAGGTCAACTCTTATAATTAGCATCAGAGCAGAAATTTCAACAATTTCAGTTTGCAACTGAGAAACTTTGAGTCAGTACAAAATCTCATTTCACAGCCAAACTTTACAAACTATATACCGTAGGAAAGCTCAAGGTGTAAGCTTTTCGATGGGTATAAGAATTAAACCTAATCACATACCAATATATGAAGTATCACCACTTCTTTTTACCCTGTTCATCATCTTCTCCAAACAAACAGCAAATTTACAACACATTTCAAATTAAAAAGAAACATTTCATTCAATCGTACAACCTACATATCTTAACTACAATCTACAATCAATATATCGTTGGAAAGCCAAGACAACTAGCTTTCTAATGGTATAGGATTCAAAACTAATCTCAAACTCATACGAAAACTATCAATCTTTTTCTACCCATTTCACCATGCTCTATCAAGTGAAGTTTTAACTTACTCAACTTCCAACCTAGAACTTCTGAATGAAACTTCAATCCACATAACTAAAACAACAATATACAACTATATAGCAATCAATTACACACAAATTCAAGAAGTTTAGAAAGAACAATAGTTACTATCCCTAAACACAAAGGAATCAAAATAACTTGGTCTACTCAAACAACATTCAACAAATGCAATCATAATCATGATGCACAAAACATGAACAAGATCTAAAATGAGTAAAAAAAATTTCATAAACACAAAGAACCAAGAAAAACGCACAAAGAGAGTGAGAAATACTCACAATTATGTAACCTAGCACAAAAACTTTCGCACCCGCACTCACGTACGTGTTCTCGTCTTTTCTTTTTTTTCTTCTCCTACCTTTTTTTTTTTTTTTTGGATGGCTAGAGAGGAGTAGCCTTCATCCAATATAACTCAAAAAGAATAAACCCTACAAGATTATAGTTTAAAATAAATTATATAGGCACCACTATTTCGCATCACCAGTTCCACTTAATACTACCACACACAGGCGACAGTGTTTCATCTCTTAACTCTTTTTCTTATTTCGCTTGATTATTGATTATGGATTACTGTTTGAACATAATTAATATGTCTAGCTAAACTCCTCTAAACTAGGGGTTGATTCGAAACCCCGAACATGTGTTTTATGAATTAATTGAATTTTATCTTCCTTGCTATTAATTATTGTGTTTTGCTTAACTGCTTTATAGAGAACATTTCTTTGTATGTTTGTTAGCAAGTGATTATTGAAGATTGAATTATGAGCATATGTTTGGTGTGTGGAGATAAACCCTTAGCTAATTTCTCATATTTGCCATCCCTTTAGTTTTATTATCTTTATAGTAATTTTTGTAGTTATTTTCATAGTTTAACTTAGAAAATCCAATCCCCCAATATTTACTTAATTAGGTTGTTAGTTATTTTTTTTTAAGTTATTCGTAGTGTTAATTGGCAAACCTTGTAATCCCCGGTCCAGAACGATCCCTAGTTATTCTATACTACAATCACAAAGCAGGATATTAAGTTGTGTGCTACAAAAATAGCGCATCGGCCAGTACATGACGACACTGCTACCTGACGATCCTCAATCAGTGCCTAAGTTGACTTTCCGTTCTACCCGAAGCATAGGAGGAGAACAACCGACCCCAGACAACAAGGCCCCGGTAAGCCTTCAGGGCAGGCCCAATGCCGGACAATCTGAAGAAGAGACCGTTACGGTCTACCTTGGTAGCCCTTTCAACAACAAGGCTATTAAGATCGGTTTTCGCTTAAGAGAAGGATTGGTAAAGCAACTCACGGAGCTGCTACAACGTAACCAGGACATATTTGCCTGGACCATGCGGGACATGGTGGGGATCGACCCGTCGATAATCACCCATCGCCTAGAGGTGGACCCCTCAAGGAAAAACGTTAGGCAGAAGAAAAGGCCTGTGGCGCATGAAAGGAACGCGATCATAAACGAGGAGGTACAACGTACTCAACGCGGGCATGATTAAGGAAGCACGATACCCCGACTGGATGGCGAACACCGTTCTTGTAAAAATAAAAAACGGGAAATGGAGAGTATGTGTGGACTACACTGACCTGAACAAAGCCCTCCCAAAGAACAACTTCCCACTCTGCCACATCGATCAGATCGTGGACGCCACTTTTGAGCTCAACTTACTCAGCTTCATGGACACCTATTCAGGCTACAATCAAATATTGATGCACCCTTCAAATCAAGAGAAAACTTCCTTCGTGATGGAAAAGGGGATATACTGCTATAGGGTGATTCCTTTCGACTTAAAGAACGCAGGTGCTACATACCAACAGCTAGTCAACCGAATGTTCAAAGAACATATCGACAGAACATGGAGGTCTAAATAGACGACATGTTGGTCAAGAGCTTCCGCAGCCCTGACCACATGCATGATCTCGCCGAAGCGTTCGACTAACTCAGAAAATACTAGATGAAGCTCAACCCACAAAAGTGCACGTTCGGAGTTAAGTCTAGAAAATTCCTAGGCTATACAGTAAACGAAATAGGAATCGAAGCCGGCCAAAAATAGATTCAGGCCCTTCTCGACATTAAAGCCCCAGCCAACATCAAAGACGTTCAGAGCCTGACGGGGAGGGTAGCAACACTCAACAGATTTATATCGAAGTCGTCCGACAAATGTCTTCTTTTCTTTAAGATACTAAGAGGAAGCAAATGATTATCTTAGAACAAAAAGTGTGAATAAGCCTTTCAGAGCCCGAAAGCGTACATGGAGAGTCCAGAGCTACTCTCCAAATCTGCGACAGGGAAAGCGCTCTACTTGTATTTATCTGTTTCCAGGCACGCTGTCATTTCAGCCCTCGTGCGAGAGGACCGAGGGACCCAAAAACCAGTGTATTACACCAGCGAAACCTTCGTAGAAGCGGAAGCACACTATTTGAACCTGGAAAAGTTGGCTCTAGGACTGATCGTATCCTCTAGAAAACTGAGGCCCTATTTTCTGGCCCACTCTATAACGGTCTTGACCAAGCATCCACTTCGCTCGGTATTACATAAACCCGAGCTATCATGCAGGATGGTGAAATGGTCAGTGGAACTCGAACATTTTGACATAAACTACGCTCCAAGGACCGCCATTAAAGTCCAAGCGCTGGCAGATTTCATTGTTGAGTTCACCGTGGAGAAGAGCCGAAGACAGACCACCAACCCTTAGATTCGAATGACCAAGCGTGGATCTTGCGTTGCAATGGGTCTTCGACTGGGAAGGTGAGTGGAGCTGGGATCACGCTCCGCTCCCCAGCGGCTTCACCCACGAAAAGGCAATCAGTTTCGGCTTCCCCGCTTCAAACAACGAGGCCAAATATGAAGCCCTCATATCCGACCTAAAGCTAGCATTAGGGATCAGTATAGATCTCCTAACGACATACAACGACTCAAGACTGGTGGTCAACCAGGTCAAGGGGGATTTCAACAGCAAAGACCCCCGCATGATAGCCTACCGCGACAAGGTACTTAGCATAATGGGCAGGTTCAAGAACTGTGAACTCATACAGTGCCCTTGCGATGACAACAAAAATCCTGACGCGCTAGCTAGAGAAGCCTCAGCCTTCGACAAAATCTCTAGCGGCCTCATTGAATACCAAAAGCAATCGAGCCTCGATGAAGAGGAACATAGAGATTTTTGCGCTTCGGAAACGCAGCCAAATTGGATGACTCCAATACTGGAATACATAGCAACCGGACCCCTACCAGCTGAGAAGGTCGAAGCGAGAAGACTAAAAAACAGAGCAACAAGGTACACTCTCCTAAATGAAAAACTATACAGGAGATCAGTGATAGAGCCCCTGCTCCGATGTTTATCACCTCCAAAAGCAAGCCAAATTCTGGGAACAATCCACAGCGGTATATGCAAAAATCATCCGGGGGGGAGAACCCCCGTCCATAAGGCTTTAACTCGGGGATACTATTGGCCGACCATGCACTGAGACGCCAAAGATACTGTTCGCAAAAGCGACAAATGTCAGAGGTTCGAGCCATACAACATATGCCGCCCCAACCACTAACTATGATGACTAGTCCATGGCCATTCGCGCAACGGGGAATGGACATTGTCAGACCGCTCCCGGCATCAGCCGGTAAAAAGTTATTTCTTGTGCCCGTCGGCTACTTCACCAAGTGGGCCGAAGCTGAGCCCCTATCCAAAATCGGGCAGGTCCAGATCGAAAAATTCATATGGGCCACCATCATATGTAGATTTTGCAATCCCCAGAGCATTGGTCAGCGATAACGAAACTCAGTTCGAAGGTAGCAATGTCAAAAAACTGTGCAAAAGTTTGAGTATTAATCACCACTTCTCCTCCCCAGGACACCCCCAAGCCAACGGCCAAGCAGAGGTTACTAACCGTACAATCCTAGAGGCCATCAAAAGAAACCTTGACTCATCTCTACCAGGAATACTCTGGGCATATCGGACAACCAAAAAATTCCCTACTGGAGAGACATCTTTCGTCCTAGCATACGGTTCGGAAGCTATGGTTCAGGTAGAACTCGAGGTGCCAACCTTCCGAATGGAGGAGTTCAGACTAGACGGTAATGACGAAGCCTTGTGCGTGGGGCTAGACCTCCTTAACGAAAAGTGGGATCTAGCCTCAGCCAAGATAGCCGCCTACCAAAAATGAATGGCGCAATATTACAACAAGAAGGTCAAGCCGCGCGAATTCAAGGTGGGGAATGCGTATTCAGAAAGACCTAGCAGAACACCAAAGAAGTCAGTGCGGGAAAGTTAAATCCAAACTAGAAAAGACCTTATAGAGTTGTCAAGGTCAACAGGTCGGGAACGTATTAGCTGGAAGATGCAAACGGCGATGGGCTAAAACGACCATGGAATGTAGAGCACCTCAAAAAAATTATCAATAAAACATTTGTTTTTACCAAAACTTCCATTGTTGTCTGTTACAATCCTCGACCAACCCGGCTATGGCCAGACTCAAATATCAGCCCAACGCCTAGTCCACGCATAGTCCGCTATGCACAGACCATGACGGTTGAGGAAGTGGGAGTCCAATCAGTGCTTGTCCGCTAATGACGACGACTCGCCAAGGGATCATTGCTCTTCAACAGACAATGATCGCCGAACTTACCAGGTAAGCTTAGTCAGTTCGTGACTGATGACGATGGCTTATGGTGTCCAACGCCTAGTCTGCTATACGCGGACCACGACGGTCGAGGAAGTGGGAGTCCAGTCAGTGCTTGTTCGCTAATGATGACGACTCTCCAAGGGATCATTGCCCTCCAACAAACAATGATCGCCAAACTTACCAAATAAGCTTAGTCAATTGGCGACTGACGACGATGGCTTCTAGTGCCCAACATCTAGTCCGCTATGTGCGGACCACGACGGCAGGAAGTGGGAGTTCAGTCAGCACTTGTCTGCTGATGACGATGACTAGCCAAGGGTTCATTGCTCTCCAACAGACAATGATCACCTAACTTACTAGGTAAGCTTAGTAAGTTCACGACTAATGACGATGGCTTCTGGTGCCCAACGCCTAGTCCGCTATGCGTAGACCACGACGGTCGAGGAAGTGGGAGTCTAGTCAGCACTTGTTCGCTGATGACGACGACGTACTCACCAAGGGATCATTGCACTCCAATAGAAAATGATCGCCGAACTTACCAGGTAAGCTTAGTCAGTTTGCGACTGACGATGATGGCTTCTGGTGCCCAACGCCTAGTTCACTATGCGCAGACCGCTACGGCCGAGAAAGTGGAAGTCCTGTCAGCGTCTGTCCGCTAATGATGACGACTCGCCAAGGGATCATTGCTCAGATAATGATCGTCGAACTTAACAGGTAAGCTTAGTCAGTTCGCGACCAATGACGATGGCTTCTGGTGCCCAACGCCTAGTCTGCTATGCACGAACCACGACGATCGAGGAAGTGAGAGTCCAGTCAGCACTTCTTCACTGATGACGATGACTCGCCAAGGGATCATTGCTCTCCAACATACAATGATCGTCGAACTTACGAAGTAAGCTTAGTCAGTTTGCGACTGATAATGATAACTTCTGTTGCCCAACGCCTAGTCCGCTATGCGTGGACCACGACGGCCGAGGAAATGGGAGTTTAGTCAATGCTTGTCTGCTGATGACGAGGACTTGCCAAGGGATCATTACTCTCCAATAGACAATGATCGCCAAATTTACCAGGTAAGTTTAGTCAGTTTGCGACTAATGACGATGGCTTTTGGTGCCCAATGCCTAGTCCACTATGTGCAAACCACGACGGCCGAGGAAGTGGGAGTCTAATCAACGCTTGTCCGCTGATTACAACGACTCACAAAGGGATCATTGCTCTTCACCAGACAATGATCGTCGAACTTACCATGTAAGTTTAGTCGGTTCGCGACTGATGACAACAGCTTCTGGTGCCCAACGCCTAGTCCGCCTGTGCAAACCATGACGGTTGAGGAAGTAAGAGTCTAGTCAGCGCTTGTCCGCTAACGACGATGATTCACCAAGAAGTCATTACGTCTCGATAGACAATGATCGAGAGTGCCTCGTCAGCCCTCGACTAATGACGATGATTTTTGTTGATCAACGCCTAATCTGTCACAATGTCAATGACAATGACCTAAAGCAGCAATATATTTTGACTAACATAGACAGGCGCTCCGTCCAGTAGTACTAATTCTATGATCTACGAAGCATCTAAAGTAAACTCGACAATACGGGGCAAAACAATACTTACATTAAAAAATTGTTTTGTTTGTCTAGGAAGGACGTTAAAACTATTTTAAGGAGAAACATCCTCTTCCGCAGCTAGTCCAGCGGAGACAGAGCCCTCTTCTCGATTAATCGGTTCGAAAGCAGCTCTCCTGTAACGGGCAAAATCAAGATCGACATCAAGATGCTCTCCTCTGATTAGCTCCAGAAGTTCCAACCTGCCCCGAGTAACCTTGTACGAGATCAACGACCTCCTGCCCGACACGTCGAAATCCACCGTACCCAACAGGGCTGCATAGTGCGAACGCTCCTCCGCCAACAATCTTTTCGCCTCACGAACGCGGCGAAGCCCCTCATCAACTGTAGACTCTAGCTGATGTCGTTCGATGGCCCATTACATCTCCCCCTGCCTCATCTCAACTTCTTGGGCCGCCAGATCGAAAGACCATTTGTCCACAGCTACATCCAAACGCTCCAGTTTGGCCCTGGTCTGCTTCAGTTTAGCACGAGTTCACACCAAATCAGACTTGGCTACCCTCAGTTGAGATCTCATACCAGCAAATCCGCTTCGGTGGCAGAGATCACGGCCCCGAGGTTTGGGACGGTACCGGAACTTTGCAGCTGACCATTCGGGGAGTCTACCCGGTATAGAGCATTTGAATATGACATTCGCATGTCCGCGAAGGTCTTCTCCAAAGCAAGAATTCTCCTGCGGGCTCAAGGTGCAGCGAAACAGGACTGTAAGACTCAAGGACACGAGCGACCATCTCGGGACTACGGTGATGCGAAACATCAACACGCGGTCCAACATCATTGCCCTCTAAGTCAATAGGGAAGTAGGAGCATCAGAAGGGATGCTACGACCACCCGAGGATGTCACCTGTGCAGACCGCGACGACCCAAGGGGAGAAGCTACCCGGTTAGGGGTTGGCTCCTCTTCGAAACATTGACGGAAGGCACGTTAGCCTCCAATTCAGCAAGCCTGGACGGGTTGGGCAAGGCTAGACTTTTCTTTCTCGAACGACGATTGACAACCCCCTCAGCCGGTGAACCTGGCACAGGGCGGACATCATGAGAACACCGCAGTAACCCAATGCGCACGACAATGCCTAACACTATAACCCCCTCTTACAGCATGCTAGGCTCATATGTCTCACAGCTATCCTCAATACTCGTACGCCCTACAAAGACAAGTATCTCGAGGATCAGCTTCAAACAGACAACTACATCAGCTCTCTGCTTCCAACTAGGTAGCAAATACTAGAGTACATATCACTCACCAACATCACCGGTTAGGGGTTGGCTCCTCTTCGAAACATTGACGGGAGGCACGTTAGCCTCCAATTCAGCAAGCCTGGACGGGTTGGGCAAGGCTAGACTTATCTTTCTCAAACGACGATTGACAACCCCCTCAGCCGGTGAACCTGGCACAGGGCGGACATCATGAGAACACCGCAGTAACCCAATGCGCACAACAATGCCTAGCACTATAACCTCCTCAACGAATGTCAAAGAGAGTTTGAAGAACTCCCTCTCTATTCGCCTTTCTTCCTCGCTAAGAGACGAAATAGCAAACTTCCCTGAAACAAAGGAATAACGTCAGAACCAGCGCCGCATCGGGGATACACAAAAATATATATGTAATATGTTGGCAACTAAGAAACTCACCAAACTGAAAGTATCGGGACACTTTACAACTCCCAAGCTTGAAGTACGCATAATCCACTGAAACCAAGAACCAATACTTCTCCCAAGGTTCAATGTCGCTCACCACTAAGCGCAAACAAGAAGGGTAGTTCAATATGCAAAGACCCCAGGGGTCCAATCGAGCAGTGGTCATGTGATGGATCACCACCGGGGTCAAACGAAGACGGCATCATGAGCCCTCAGAAGAATCGCAAGCAGAGTCTTGAACCCATTGGAACCATTTGAGTGGGAGGCATACGAAAATTAAGAAAGAAGTGTTAGACGACATCTGGCACTGGAAATCAGAGCCCATACTCGAACATGCCTCGGTGCAAACTTATGTAATCTTGAGGGGGTGTAGACGGAGCCAAATCTCCTGGAATACGCTACAGACTAAGAAGCCTAATCAACTCGATTTCGTCAACCAAGCTACCCTCGAAGAACTTGATGCAAGTAAAGGATAACATGTCCTTGAGAGTAAGTTCAACATTGTCAGTCATCGGTGGAAAGAACGGATCAAACTTCATAGCGATACTATTGCTTGAAAGACAACGCAGATAAGGATGAGAAAATTTTCATCGAAGCAATAAATATTTATAGGGAAGGCAAATCGCATTTTTCCTCCTTGAGCAGTCACGTACCCATTAATGTCATGCGCCGCTCGAGACAAACGCTTCGAGTCCAATCATTACGACGGTAAAGTTGTTTTTCTAAAGAGTTAGTGGACCGATTTAATGCCCCACTAACTCGGAGAGAATAGCTGATGATACACCAAAATGGTCACATCCCTTAGCTATATACGTGCTATGATGATCTCGAGGAATTACAGGCTCCAGCGTCAGTCCAGCACTGATCCGGCCCAAGCAGTTCCAACCCCGCCCAATACAATCCGCCAGACGTACCCGAACTCTTACAGCATGCTAGGCCCATATGTCTCACAATTATCCTCAATACTCGTAAGCCCTACAAAGACAAGTATCTCGAGGATCAGCTTCAAACAGACAACTACATCAGCTCTCTGCTTCCAACTAGGTAGCAAATACTAGAGTACATATCACACAGAAAAACTTTTTCTTACGCAATACCCTCAGATAGGGAACTATCCCTGCGTATCTAGAAATACAGGGCTAATATGAAACTTTCCTCCTACAGCACGACTCCTAATTAGAGAATGATCTACATGAAGATCTCATTCCTAAACTATGTCATCGATGGCCTGGCCGAACCAGGACTCCTACACTATAAATAAGACATGGGGTTGGTAAGCTAAGGTACACTACAAATTCCCTGTTTACAGCATTACACATTTCTCAAATCATTGTCTGACTTTAGCATCATAGTGTCATCAACCACCACAACGATGGTTTGTAGCTCACGTGCATTACTTGTGCAAGTCAGTAGGGCAGAAAACGACTGCATCAATAATCTAATCGCAAACTCAATAATACCATAGCAAATTATAATTGTAATATTGAGTCATACGTTGTACCCACCTTTAAAAGAATCTCATTTCAAGATTAAAAAAGTAAGAGTGTTGGGTGCATTTAGAAAATTACAACTTAACAAACAAAATTAGATTTTAAAATATAATTTCAAATAAATTTTAGATATATAAATTTTATTATCATTGAAAAAATACAAGTGTTACACCACATATCGTGTCAAAGTTCATTTTGTGTTCTATGATTCTATCACCATTTTGTGCTCCCAGACGGCCAGACCTCATATGCACTCAATTACAATCCTCCCCCACTTTTAATTCATGACAGCCACATTCTCCATTCAACTTGCTGATACAAAATCCAAAGCAATCATTGGCAAACGTTACCATATATACTGCCATCTTATCCACATTACCATTCCATCTCAAACCATTCGATGGTACATTGTGCATCTCCACAGTCCCTCAATGGCTCACAATTATTTTGCATATGAACAATATAAATTGCATAAAAGAGAATGTTTATTCAAAGGAGGTTGCGTGCCAGCAATATAGCATTTCTCTAATCTCTATCTGGTGGAGGTAACTATCCATTCTCAGATATCAGCCTTCTTTGTTGACCAGACACCAGCCCAAGTCAAATTTTGCATCATCTAAAAAATGCATGCAGAAAACCTATATTTGTACACACACAGGTCCATAATCTATAAATACACACTCCACTCCATCTTATCTTCTCATCAATCCAATCCAACTTTACAATGGAAGCACCAAGTCTCTTTTTGCTCCTCCTGTCACTCTGTCTCCTCTCATTTTCCTCTACATATTCTCATGCAGCAACCATTCGTTGCAACCCAAGTGACTACAAAGTCCTCATGCAAATCAAACAGGCACTTAACAACCCTTACCACCTTGCTTCATGGGTACCCAACACCGATTGCTGCAATTGGTACACACTCGAATGCGACCCAAAAACCAATCGGGTCTACGAACTCACCATCTTTTCGGGTAACATTTCGGGTCAAATCCCACCCCAGGTTGGCGATTTACCTTACCTCCAAACGCTAACCTTCCGCAAACTCACCAACATCACCGGGTCAATCCCGCGATCCATCACCAAACTCACCCACCTCAGATCGCTCCGAATCAGCTGGCTTAATATAACCGGTCCGGTCCCCGATTTCCTTTCCGAACTCAAAAACCTCACATTCATCGACCTCTCATTCAACCAGCTCTCCGGGTCAATCCCACCGAGTCTATCCAAACTCACCAACCTCCTCTCCATCGATCTGAGTCGGAACAAACTCACTGGGCCGATCCCTGACTCGTTCGGTCATTTCACCGGGTCAACTCCCGATCTGTATTTATCACACAACCAACTCTCTGGTGCCATTCCAAAGTCTCTAGGAAATTTGGACTTCGGAAGAATTGATTTCTCGAGGAACAAGATGACTGGGGACGCGTCGATGTTGTTTAAAGCAAACGGTTCGACGCAGCAAATCGATCTGTCCAGGAACTTGTTAGAGTTCGATTTGACAAATGCTAAGTTCCCTAGCACCAGCTTGAATGTGTTGGACTTGAACCATAATAGTATCTATGGGAGTGTTCCAAAGGGGTTGATCAGTGTGGAGAATTTGCAGTCCTTCAATGTGAGTTACAACCGCTTGTGTGGTGAAATTCCAACTGGAGGCAAGTTGCAAACTTTTGATTCTACCTCTTATTTCCACAATAAGTGCCTGTGTGGTCCACCATTGGCAAAGTGTACTTAGTGAGAGTTACTGTTTTTTGTTGCGTACTAAATTAAGCTAGTTGATGAACATGATTGATATATATTGTTCATTTTCATGGAATACAAATAAAGAAGCATCAACTTTTATGTTTTAAAATGTCGTGGTTTTGATTAGGATTTCAGAATAATCTAACATTTTTTAAAACAAATTCCCAGCAGTATCTAGATCGCATCATTTTGCAACGGTATGCATGAAGAACAATTAGCAATTTGCCTGATCTTTTCAGCAGCAGGTAACTTGGCCTGCCCAGAGGGCAAAGTTTATTTCAAAAATAAAAAGACCAAACCACGTAAAATGTGGGGCCCAAAAATAGCCATATCGTGGGGCCCAAAGCAACTCCTTGCTCAGACTCTTGCAAATAAACCCCAACGATTCTAGCTGGCCTGGGTCGCTGCCTGGACACTCCTTGGCACGTGATGGAGCTTTTTGAAGGGAGTTTTAGTAGGAGTTTCAGTGAGAGAAAACCTAATTTCGATTTTGGTTTTGGTTTTTGGCTCCATCGCATCCTCCCTTCCCATCGAAGAAGAAACTCCATCGCATCCTCCCCATCGTCGACTCCACCGAGAGAAGAATCGAGAGAAGAAGCTCCCCATCGCACGAAGAAACCAGAGAAGGTAAGTGCCTCTTTCATTTCTTCTTGATTTCTTCTTGTGGGGTTCTAGATCTAGGGTTCCTACTTTATTATTACATGTTTCAGCAATAACACACAACATTATAGAAGTAGTATGAATGTTTTAATTTCATCTATCTCTAAATGCTATATTAGCGATAGACTTTCTCTAGAAACCTTTAAAAAGTGTTCTGGTAGAACATTTGTGGATCAGATTGAATTGATTAGGTTAGCTATTAAACTCGACGTGTTTGCCTTTGGTACCATTAAGCTACTTTGTACATTCGCTTTATTTGTTGTGCTTAGTTTGTCTCTCAGTTTTCTTTGAAGGATGTTTATGGCATTGTCATAAAATTTCCCAAATAAAACTATATAAGTTGAGCAAGTTTAACCATTGCCAATTGATCCAAGAAACATTGAATAATTTTGACATTGAATAATTTTGCACCCCCCATGATTTTTTTATCACATTCGACGCGCCTTTTAAAACTTCATTTGCTTCTGAATTCTAATCTGTGACGATGGTGCAGTAATAGTATTTGAGATGCTAGCAAAACCAAATCATTGTCTTAAGAGAGAATTATGGTTGAATTGATTCTGAAAAGTAGTAACTATCCTTTCTTCCTCCTGTTTGTTTATTCCTTTTCGCTCATAGAAATTTATTTCAATTGAATTTCTTGTTTATAGACATTGTACATAATTAAGGTTTTTCTTTACCTTAGGATGTGATCAACTTCCTTACGTACTAGTTCAACTAGGTCTTACAAGTAGCCATTGCTGATTTTCTGAATAGCTTATTGGTTCTGTGCTTGATTTCAGTACTCTGTTCAAGATTTACTCTTCAAAACGTATTACTTTACTTTAAGAATTTAATTCATGGCAATAGTACTAGAGTACTTGAATGTATTTCTGGCTGTTAGTGTTGTTGCTTTCTGTCGAAATACAAAGCATTCTGGCTATGAGTGTTGTTGCTTTCTTATCTCAAAATGGGAAGTACTTGAATGTATATATACTACTTTAGAGATTGAATGGGTAGTGTTTCTTTATATATACTTTAATACCTAGTGTGATCTGATCATAAATTTAATCAAGTTTGCCTCATTAAAATACTCAAAGAACCTTTTATGGATTCAGATGTTTGTACATGTATGTATTAGGTTTAAGAATTCAAGATGGTGTCTGCAAGATGATTTGGTCAAAATATTGGGGAAAATGGGGTTTGAACACAAAGCCAAGTAGTAGAGATCAGAGTTTACAAGTATTTTAATATTGAACTTGGACAATATTCTCTGACTTGGACGAGGACTAATTGATGTGGTGCAATGACTACAGAAATGTCTTTTGAAAATCTTGTTTTAAAACTTTTTCTTCTTTTCTTTCAAAACTTTCTCAGATCTATTCTTGTTGAACATCTCGTTATACTAGCTCGCACCTAGTATCGACACAGTTCTCTCGAATAGTTTACAGAAATGTCTTTTGAAAATCTTGTTTTATTTACAGTAGTGTATTATTTTGTTTGTATGTTTCTGTTTTTCTATCTTTTTTTCTCTTCTGTTATTCGTTTTCTATCTCTAAAATCCCTCAAGCTATTAGTTGTGCATTTATGTTATAACAGTTGTTGTATGTTATAACACATATTTCAGAAATGGATAGTGTAGAAGATAATGAATTGATGGAAAATGAAGAAAATTTAGAAGAGATAATGGATCCTACAGAAGGGATGCAGTTCAACAGCATTAATGAGTACCAACGATATTTTCATGATTATGGTAATAAAATAAGATTTCCAATGAAAATAAAGAATACGGAAAAAGATGAAAATGGAAAACCTATATTCATTACGCTTGCATGTGGTCGGTCTGGGCAGCATAAAAGTCAATCAAAAAATGTTGTAAAAAAGCGGGGTACAGCTAAATGTGGATGTTTGGCTAAAATTAGAGGTAAAATACGCTCTGATGGAACAGTGTCAGTGACAAAAGTAACACTTGATCACAATCATGAATTGAGCCCCGGAAAATCTAGATTTTAGGAAAATCTAGATTTTAGGAAAATCTAGATTTTATCCGAAAAATAGAGTTATGAGCTTGTATGTGAAGAAGAAGCTGGATTATAATGATAGGGCGGGTATTAGGCCAAATAAGAGTTTTAATTCATGTGTGGTTGAAGCTGGTGGTCGTGATATTCTGCCTTTTTCTCAAAAAGATTGTTACAATTATCTGGATAGAATGAGGAGGTTGGGGCTTGGGGAAGAGGATGCGGAGGCCATTCATAACTACTTCCAAAAAAATGCAAGCTAACAATGCTGATTTCTTTTATATGTTGGATTTGGACAATAAAGGTAGATTGAGAAATGTCTTTTGGGCTGATGCATGGATCATAGTAGTTTACAAGGCGTTTGGAGATGTTGTTACCTTCGACACTACATACTTAACAAATAAGTATGAGATGCCATTTGCTCCTTTTGTTGAGGTGAACCATCACGGCCAGTCAATTCTTTTGGGATGTGGATTGATATGTGGTGAGACCATTGAAGAGTTTGTTTGGTTTTTCCAAACTTAGCTTGTGTGTATGAATGGCAATGCTCCGACGGCTATAATCACTGATCAAGATAGGGCAATGAAGAGGGTCGTTGAAATTGTATTTCCCAACACACGACACAGATGGTGCTTGTGGCATATTATGAAGAAGTTGCCTGAAAAGTTGTCCGGTTGCAATCAATATGAAGCAATAAAGTTTGCAATGCAAAGAGCAGTTTACGATTCATTGTCTCATGAAGAGTTTGAAGTAAATTGGCATGGTTTCATTGAGAAATATTGTCTGCAAGCAAATGATTTGTTGAAAGGATTATATCTTGAAAGAATGCATTGGGTGCCAACATATCAAAGATCTACTTTCTGGGCGGGGATGTCTTCAACTCAAAGGAGTGAAAGCATAAATGTTTTTTTTATGGTTATGTAAATTCAAAGACCACTTTGAAGCAATTCGTTGAACAATATGAGAATGCACTACGAAGTAAGGTTCAAAAGGAAACTAAAGCGGACTTTAAATCGTTTAACCGACAGATCCCTTGCATTACTCCTTATGCAATAGAGAAAACTTTTCAAACTGCCTATAGTACAAAAAAATTTAAGGAGTTCCAAGAAGAGATAGCAGGGAATATATGTTGTACAATTCGTAGTGAAGTTATAGATGAAAGTGGCTTTGAGGTATACACTGTTAGACAAGACTTGGTGATAGGAGATAGACAACGTTCAATCAATTATATAGTATATTTTAACATTGTCGACTTCAATATCAAGTGTAATTGCCAATTGTTTGAGTTCAAGGGAATCTTATGCAGACATGTATTGAAAGTATTGTTTGAAAGAGATATTCATGCTGCACCAAATAAATATGTTCTTCGGAGGTGGAGGAAAGATGTGAAGAGGGCGCATACAAAGGTTAAGATTGTTTATTCAGATTGGGGAATGAAGCCTGAAAATCAAAGGTTTGACAAGATGTGTCACTTCAATGAAATGGCCGACTACGCCGCTGAGGATGAAAAGAAGACATGCCAAGTTCATGAATGGATCACTTTGAAAATGTAGCAACTCAAAACTGATGATGGTGATGAGGATGTTGATTCACATGAGTTATTTGAAATTGGCTCCAATACTACTAGTTCTGGGATGCAATCCAACATTCATAGTCCATTACCGGTTCGTAGCAAAGGCCGACGATCTAATTCAATGATGCAATCCACAGTCGAATTTTTTTGTAAAAATATACAGAATAAAAAAAAAAAAAAAAAGCAAATAAAGATCAGGCCCTTGAGAAGAATGTGGTATGTTTTGCAATATATTTTTTATGAATATTTAATTTTTTAAAGTCTAGTATTAAATTTTATGTACACGTCATTTGTAGGGTTGTTCCCAGATTGGAATTGAAGGGTCAGAATATTTGACACCTCATTCATTAAATCCAAATACACAGGTTTGAATTTAATATATTTACTGACGCGTACTATCACTTATGATTGTTTACTTATGATTTGTATTTGTCAACTTGAAGGATGAAACAATGGGGTCACAATCTGGTATTCCAATCTCATTTATGGATCAATATTTTTCATTGATGTCACAGGTATATAAACCAAGGGGTCACACTATTTCTTAGTACTGTTGTTATTTTTGCAGTGCAATTATTTATATTTTATTTATTTTTTTCGCAGCCACCACCTTCAAGATGATTTGTTGAAAATTAAAATGTTGTGAAGATGCTAAAAATGTTGTTTGCTGAAAATGATAAGTTTAAGCAGTGAAGATACTGAATGATGAAAAATGAAGATGCTGAAAATGAATGCTGAAAACTCTGTGAATGCTGACAATGAAGATGTTGAAAATGAATGCTGAAAACAATGTCAATTTGCTGAAAATTTGCTGAAGTTAAGTGGTTGAATTTGCCGAAAATTTGATGCTAAGTGGTTGAATTTGCTGAAACTTTGTAAATTTTGTCAGACTTTGAAAGTTTGATATCGAAGTTAAGTGGTTGAATTTGCTGAAAATTTGATGCTAAAGATGCTACAGATTTGTTTGATATTGAAGTTAAGTGATTTGATGCTCGAAAATTCTGTCAGATTTGTTTGATATCGAGTAACACATTGGAGTCACAAAACAAAAAGTACCATGTAAGTTTACTAAGACAGAGATAAACAACTCCAAGTCATTGCATCTGCTTGCTACCAACAATTAAAATGCATAAAACATCAATGATATTTCCCATATGATAGATGCAGTGCATATGTTCCCTAAAGCACAGCCTTGTGATCTTATATAATTCATAAAAAATCAATCAATCATCAAAACAAGTTTCATTTGTATTTCAACCATTTAACTAATTTTAAAAGAGTCTTCACTACAAACTCTAACTTGTTGCCACTATATGACATGATGAACTTGAATCATCAAGCCTGCTCACACCACAACCAATTATAAGCTGTATAATGAAGACGATGACCTGACAATCTATGGGTTTTTTTTTGTAAACTTCTAGCCTAGCTTTCTGTCGGATGATTTTGATTTTAACTTATTTTATATCATCCTTTATTTCATATTCTGATTACCTCAAAATTGCATTTGAAAGAGGAAAACCAAAATGGTTGATAATTCCTCATAGAGAAGAGCTTCCTAAGAAGCACTAAGTTTTGACACGCTTGTTCAGGATGAGTGCAACTTGCACTGCTACGCTAATTACAAAACCAAATATTCATGTCAGGCCATCTGTTTATAAATCCCCCAATAACCAGGGTAGTATAGGTTTAAGTCTGCCCACTGCTACATAAAACAAGACAAACAAACAATGTTGCTAACTAATTTCTCTTCAGATTCTGATGTAACTGTCAGAACTAAGGCTGAAAATGGGAAGAATCACGTAATTTCATCAAACACCTTTTCATTCAAAACCAAATAACACAAAACAAAATGAACAAAGAAACTCTAAGTTCCATCATAACTTTATGTACATATTACATTACACATCTTTACATCATTCGATCAAGAACTTAAGAATTACTAGTACAATTAAAATAATAATTACTATTATTAAAGTGTTGATTAAGTCCCTCGTAAAAGCCCAAGGATCATTGACTTGAGCGGCTTGATCGTTAACTTTGACATCTTCGTTGTTGTTTAATTCTTCCCGGTTTTCTCTCGCCTCTTCTGAGCGAACCCACATCCCGTATGATCTTTCAGCTTTGGCAACTGACATAAACCCCTTATAAACAGCACCGGGGTACCCTGATACCAAAGATAAACATGTTGGCCAATCAAGATATACTCCGGGTCTACGACCACGATAGACAACATATGCTGTGAATGTCATTCCTGCATTTTAAAAAAAAATTATAAAAAAATCATTCTCATGTACGGCTTTGCTTCAAATTCACCCAAAACCATCCAAAATTCAAAAAAATTTCATTCTCACGACATTATGTCTAGTACTATTGCATGCTCATCTTTTGTTTCTACAAAATGCTCTTTTCATCAAGAACAAGGGATGTTCTTGAGAAGTCTGAAACCATTACCTCAAAGAAGAGGCCTTGTAACAAAGCTTCAGGACTCGAAGATGTACAAGACTCCATTGGTAATGGGAATGGCAAACAACAATCGAACTTTGTTTTTCCTATGCATTTTATAATTGGTTCCCCAACCTCTCTATGGAGTGTTGTTAAACAATTTTCCCCATTTCTCTTCTTCCCCTACGCATTTTATGTTGTGTAATTATCTTCAGACTGATTAGACTAGAGTTGTTGACAGCACAACAAACTTTGGAAGATATTCTGCGTGGGGATGAATGAAGAAGAGTTGGAAGTATGAAGAAATCTCAAATAACTTGCAATATGAACTTTACTTTCTCAAATTTGTAGTTCTATTTCGACATTTCAAAACAGTTTTTGTTTGTCAGAAACCCTAGATCTAGAACCCCACAAGAAGAAATCAACAACAAATGAAAGCACATACTATACGCACATCTCATATTTTCTAGGGTTTTCCATATGCAGCTTGGATGATAATATGCCACAGACTGTCTTCTTCCTTCAAAAAATTCGATCCACTTCCTTAAAAGTTAAAAGGATCTTAATTTTTTTTTTCTTTAACATTTTTTTCTAAAAGTAATAACTCATTAATAATCCAATTTGATTGCACTAAAGACACATAAAGACTCCAACTGCTGGATCTTTGAACAAAAAGCTGGTTACATTGTTACCCAAACAAGATCACTAGCTTACAATACATCTGCTGAAAACAAGAAAATTAGAACTTAAAAAACTAGTGCTCTTAAAACTCACATACAAAAAAAGAAAAAAAAAAAAAAAGTATGTGCGTATAGAAAATATGAGATGTATCTCAAATAACTTGCAATATGAACTTTACTTTCTCAAATTTGTAGTTCTGTTTCGACATTTCAAAACAGTTTTTGTTTGTAAGGAACCCCAGATCTAGGTCCAGAAACCCTAGATCTAGAACCCCACAAGAAGAAATCAAGAAGAAATGAAAGAGGCACTTACCTTCTCTGGTTTCTTCGTGCGATGGGGAGCTTCTTCTCTCGATTCTTCTCTCGGTGGAGTCGACGATGAGGAGGATGCGATGAAGTTTCTACTTCGATGGGGAGGGAGGATGCGATGGAGCCAAAAACCAAAACCAAAATCGAAATTAGGTTTTCTCTCACTGAAACTCCTACTAAAACTCCCTTCAAAAAGCTCCATCACGTGCCAAGGAGTGTCCAGGCAGCGACCCAGGCCAGCTAGAATCGTTGGGGTTTATTTGCAAGAGTCTGAGCAAGGAGTTGCTTTGGGCCCCACGATATGGCTATTTTTGGGCCCCACATTTTACGTGGTTTGGTCTTTTTATTTTTGAAATAAACTTTGCCCTCTGGGCAGGCCAAGTTACCTGCTGCTGAAAAGATCAGGCAAATTGCTAATTGTTCTTCATGCATACCGTTGCAAAATGATGCGATCTAGATACTGCTGGGAATTTGTTTTAAAAAATGTTAGATTATTCTGAAATCCTAATCAAAACCACGACATTTTAAAACATAAAAGTTGATGCTTCTTTATTTGTATTCCATGAAAATGAACAATATATATCAATCATGTTCATCAACTAGCTTAATTTAGTACGCAACAAAAAACAGTAACTCTCACTAAGTACACTTTGCCAATGGTGGACCACACAGGCACTTATTGTGGAAATAAGAGGTAGAATCAAAAGTTTGCAACTTGCCTCCAGTTGGAATTTCACCACACAAGCGGTTGTAACTCACATTGAAGGACTGCAAATTCTCCACACTGATCAACCCCTTTGGAACACTCCCATAGATACTATTATGGTTCAAGTCCAACACATTCAAGCTGGTGCTAGGGAACTTAGCATTTGTCAAATCGAACTCTAACAAGTTCCTGGACAGATCGATTTGCTGCGTCGAACCGTTTGCTTTAAACAACATCGACGCGTCCCCAGTCATCTTGTTCCTCGAGAAATCAATTCTTCCGAAGTCCAAATTTCCTAGAGACTTTGGAATGGCACCAGAGAGTTGGTTGTGTGATAAATACAGATCGGGAGTTGACCCGGTGAAATGACCGAACGAGTCAGGGATCGGCCCAGTGAGTTTGTTCCGACTCAGATCGATGGAGAGGAGGTTGGTGAGTTTGGATAGACTCGGTGGGATTGACCCGGAGAGCTGGTTGAATGAGAGGTCGATGAATGTGAGGTTTTTGAGTTCGGAAAGGAAATCGGGGACCGGACCGGTTATATTAAGCCAGCTGATTCGGAGCGATCTGAGGTGGGTGAGTTTGGTGATGGATCGCGGGATTGACCCGGTGATGTTGGTGAGTTTGCGGAAGGTTAGCGTTTGGAGGTAAGGTAAATCGCCAACCTGGGGTGGGATTTGACCCGAAATGTTACCCGAAAAGATGGTGAGTTCGTAGACCCGATTGGTTTTTGGGTCGCATTCGAGTGTGTACCAATTGCAGCAATCGGTGTTGGGTACCCATGAAGCAAGGTGGTAAGGGTTGTTAAGTGCCTGTTTGATTTGCATGAGGACTTTGTAGTCACTTGGGTTGCAACGAATGGTTGCTGCATGAGAATATGTAGAGGAAAATGAGAGGAGACAGAGTGACAGGAGGAGCAAAAAGAGACTTGGTGCTTCCATTGTAAAGTTGGATTGGATTGATGAGAAGATAAGATGGAGTGGAGTGTGTATTTATAGATTATGGACCTGTGTGTGTACAAATATAGGTTTTCTGCATGCATTTTTTAGATGATGCAAAATTTGACTTGGGCTGGTGTCTGGTCAACAAAGAAGGCTGATATCTGAGAATGGATAGTTACCTCCACCAGATAGAGATTAGAGAAATGCTATATTGCTGGCACGCAACCTCCTTTGAATCAACATTCTCTTTTATCCAAAATAATTGTGAGCCATGAGGGACTGTGGAGATGCACAATGTACCATCGAATGGTAATGTGGATAAGATGGCAGTATATATGGTAACGTTTGCCAATGATTGCTTTGGATTTTGTATCAGCAAGTTGAGAGGAGAATGTGGTTGTCATGAATTAAGAGAGATTCTAGATGTCGAGGAAATGGGCGAGAGACGGTGTGGCGAGCACGTGCAGAGCTGTTGTGGCAAAAAAAAAAAAAAAAAAAAAAGGCGGGGGAATTCCAAAATTTTGGGGGAGAAGAAGAGGGAACCTCTCCCTCTCCCCATTTCCATCTCGCCCTCATCTCTGACAGAGAATCGCCTTCCCTCCCTCCCTTTCCACAAACGAAGCCTGAGAATCGCCCTCCCTCCCTCTCCCCAAACGAAGCTCGACAGAGAAGCCTCCATCTCTCCCAACGAAGCTCGACAGAGAAGAGAAGTTTGGAGACGAATCGCCACCCTCTCCCAAAAGGTACTGTATTTTTTCTCTCATTCTCTCCCTCTTTGTGGGTGATTTATTGTTGGGGATTTCTAGATCTAGGGTTTCTACTAGAGCTAGGGCTAAAAATTTGCATTCTTCTTGTTGGGGATTTCTAGATCTAGGGTTTCTAGATCTGATCACAAATTGATGCATATGTAAGATAAATGTTTTTGGTGAGAGATTAGTATAATTTTCAAGGTTTGTTGCCCATCATCTTAGTGTGTATGGATGATACATCCATTTCTAATAATGTAGTTTTCTTTGGCAGCGTCGCTCACCCAGCTCCCGGGATTTCGGAGGGTTTGATCCAAGAGATGTATAACCACAGCCAAGGTGTCTCAAAGAAGCTGAAAGAAAACTGAATTTGATAATGGGGTACTCTATCTACCACTCTCCATTGCTTCCCTTACACTCTCATCTCAAACAATCGAAACCAACTAGTTTGTTTTGGCTCCCAATAAAAGAACCAGTTGAAGTACTCAGAAGGAAGAACAACCAATATCCTTCTTCAGTACTACCTCTAAGGACACAATCAGCTCTCACCACAACAGCTCTTCTTCTTCTTGACATCGAGTCTAATGTGCCCGGTTCTCCTAAACTCTCTGTTTTCATCTTGACAAGGTACCACATTTTCTTATCCTTTCAACATAAACTACTTGAATCTCCACTTTTAGTTTGATATTTTTTCTATATGAGATTAGCCATATATGTTCATTTTTAGATAAGTTTTTCAAGTTTTTTGTTAGTATTATTACCATGTTTAATGTCAAATCAAGCTTATAAGATTTTTATCATCTGAATGCTTAATTCATGCTTTTACTACTTTTTTTTAATTAATCAAACCAAAAATGTTCTGAGTTTTGCTATGGGATAGTTATTCTTGAATCGAAGAAGGTATGCATGATTAAGCCAACAGCTTTTACTTCATTTGATCCCAATCACCTAGTTGAAGGAGAAAAAAAAAATGTTGTTTCTAGCTTAGATTATTGAATTGTTGTTCTTTTACCAACTTTAGTGCCACCAACTGGCCCAGATGCTTCATTGAATCAATCGATATGTATTCATGGTCAGTGAATCATTGACAGTATAGGGTGTCCAAATACACAAAACAATTTGGTTTGGTGCTTAGATATATATCTCTAGATAAACATTGCATTGTGTTGCATATTTGGTTTTCTTTTGTAGCAGAATGAATCTGTAAGGATGCATAGAGCTAATGCTTGTTGGATGAATTAAGATAAATACATTGTGTTGATCAATTAAATTTTATTGTTCTGATATAATCCCTTTTACAGTGTGTTGTTTCTCTCCCTCTTCTGGATTACCAATTTCGTTGTACCTGACAAAGTCACCAAGTACCTTGAATCCAAAGAGGCAAGTGAAGCATAAGACCCATCAAAAGTCAAGTAGATGAAGAAGGGAGATTGCTAATGAAAATCAAATAGAAGAAGAAAGGAGACCTACAATAGTGCATGGCTACAGAGGTTTGCAGTCAACAGCGTGTCATTTGTTCAACAGACACACCATTGAAAATCGCAGATTACTTCCAGATTTCTGGTGTGTTTAGTGTCGGAAACATTGCAGACCAACCTAATGGTGGGGGTGCTTACTTTCAGACCTCAGTCATGCATGCATATTTCCGGTCTTATGTTGAGATTGTGTTTGAAAACTGGGAAAACACTGTCCAGTCATGGCACATTGATGGTTATTCCTTCTTTGTTGTTGGGTAAGGCTCTATGTCTCAATAGGTAATTTGTAAGTTATTTGGGCAATCATTTTTTTTTAGCTTGATTTGTGAAAATTGGATTGTTTGTGGGTGGCAGGATGGATGGAGGTGGGTGGTCACCTGCAAGTAGATTGCGTTACAACTTGTGAGACACTGTTGCTCGTTCTACCGTTCAGGTAGGAAACAATTGGTTCTTCATTTTTGCCCCCGTTTTGAATCACATTATCAAAACAGGGCTTCTAATGACATGATTTGTTGCAGGTCTATCCAAGGGCATGGACTGCTATTTACATGGCACTGGACAATGTAGGAATGTGGAACATAAGGTCTCCAAACTGGGCTCGACAGTACTTGGGTCAGCAGTTGTATCTTCAAGTTTACTCCCCTGCACATTCATGGAGAGACGAATACCCAATCCTGAAAAATGCACTTTTGTGCGGTCGGGCAGCTCATCGTCGAACTCTTCCTTTCTGATTTTAACAAGATCAAGATTCTGTCATGAAGGGGTGACAGTTCAGGGGCTGAGTTAGATAATATTCTCCTTGATGAAAATAATTGCATATGCATGCTGAACTCAAGCATGGTTTGTTTTAATTTTCGTGTTTTTGTTTACCAATTTTGGTTGGCAGAGTTGCTCACGGTGTATAAGGCGATTTGACCACGTATGCGCATTTGCAACATTAATGTTACCGATTAGTTGTAAGCTGGCACATCTATAGTATGTAAGCTTTGTAATGTGTTCTTATTATAATAACATTTTGAGTCATTTCCAAATGTTTGACATCTTTTGCTAAATTACAACTGATGTTTGGTTTACTATGTATATAATATATAGGGAGGATTGTCTGGAATTCAAGAGATGTAATGGTGATTCTGTGTAGTCGATGTTGGAAATAATGAATGAAATTTTGTGTCTTGCCATTTCTATGTTCTTTGTGCAGTTTCCTGTAATGGTTGGTTAATCATTTCTGTTTTCTGTGTAACTTTCTAAAGTTATTGTTATGTTTTTATCAATTTAGCTTTGGTATGATCTAAAACTTTGATGTAGTGAAATCTGAGGCAATGTAAAATCCTGTATTCAATGGCAGTCAGCCCTCATGTTTTACTGTCTTCTGCTGGTTGTTTGATTGATAAGATCGAGTTTGCTGATATTATGGTAATATAATTCACATCAAAGCCATTGCATTCCAACAAGCTCTCTAAACTTTCTGCCAATTACTCATTAACTCTGCTCCGGAGCTTCTAATCTTTTCAAAGAAGTTCAACCAATCAACATAAAATGGCTACAGACAATACTAATTGTATTCAGAAATAAAACTCGCATGTACATACAGAACCCAACACAGATTGACTTTACTGTGTTCAAGCATACCAACAACATTTCTTCAATCCTTACAATGACCAAGTCACAGTGAAACAATGAAAATATAAGAGAGCAACTGCACATTAACAAAAGCAAAAAATGAGATCGAGCTATTTGCAACTAATAGTCAGAAGTACGCAGAGATCAGTGCTGTGAGAAAATGCTTCCTTCAGATAACTCATAACATATGTCATCAGCAAGAAAGTCAACTTCAACTTCTGAAGATCATCGACACATACAAATGTTCCATTCCCTTTTTTTAAGACTAGAGCTAAGTATACATGGATTGTGATATGAAAAGGTTTTTATGGACTGAAGAGCTTCCTGAGTGGTCAGGTCCATCCTTACGATCCTTTCCTGCTCCCGTTAGAGCAAGGAACCTTTTAAATCCAGTTGTATAAGAATCCTTCCAAGTGCAACAGTTCGAGTTAGCACATCCTCTCGGGAGGCAATTGCTCCAACTGAAGCTTGGTTCGACACTGCAGCACGGGTAGGCGGGGCACTGGGGGATGCTGGCACGACTAATGGTGCTGCCAGAGAAGGTTGCATGATCACTGCTGGCGCATGCTTGTTGAATCATCAAGTATACTTTGGTGTTCTGCTTTCTTCAGGCCCTGTACATACTTCAAATGTAGTAACGTATTGTCTAGTGATAATACTCTATAACATGAAAAAGTATATGAGTATACTATTTCTCAATATCAAGGTTCCACAAGAGGTGGTTGATTCATATTAACCAATTCCTACTGTTACATTAGAATTGCATATTAACCAATTGACTAGAGAAACAAAATCTTTTCGATTTCAAGGTTTTCGAGTTCAATTAATCAAATGAAAAGATGATAAGAAACTTACAGCCAATCTAAACTTGTAAGACCTTAAAATTGTAATAGGATTTACAGTCACTGAAAATCAACCACAATCCTTTTCTTGTTCAAGCTTCTCTTCTCGTTCGTGAACTACAATAACAAGATACAAACCAAAAGAAAATTACTTTTCAAGCTAAAAATTTATTGAAATCTTCAAATAAAATCAAGAATTCGATACCAAATAAAACAAACCCTAGAAAAATAATTCACACATATATAATTGATGTCCATGAACAAAACCTGAGTCGATCTTCCTTGAGCAACCCCAACTCGATAATTCGCAGCTTAGGAGCATTAGGCATCTCCTGGCTGTAGAAGCTATTTTCATCCAGAGTGAAAGGTCCCAAACTAGCTGTCTTTGGCAATGGTGTACGAAGGGCAAAATGCCATTCTTTGGCAATAATTGTCTGCAAAAATCATATTCAAATAAAATCAGAATTGCATACATATAACCTGAAATAACTTACGAACTAGCTGTTTGTTTGTAGTGAGAATCATTAGACACAAAGATACTCAGTTCCTAATAGAATGCTTTTGAAGAATTTGAACTTACAGCTTATCGAATTGTCTTTGAAACATAGAAAATTGAGATGGGGTTTATTAACAGAATGGAACATCTTCAATTTTTTCAGGTTAGGGGAAATTGGTCAAAAACCTTATGGTTGGGATTATATTTTCGACAAGAAGACTATTAGATTGGTAACTCCAATCATGAACTAACACAAAATGGTTGTCCCATTGCACCAAACATTCTGTACTCCTCGGTACTAAAATACAACATTTCAATACAAGTGATTCACTTACTGATTCACTGAACAACATTTATCCCTTTGTGAAATTAGAAACCCTAGAGAAACCCCAGAGAAACTTGAGATCTAGAGACCCACCACCAGATCGACACTGAAAAACCCTAGAGAAAACCAAATCTGAAAACCCACCACCCGAAATCAACAAGAAATCCAAGTAGAAACCCTAGATCTAGAAACCCAATACCAGAAATCAACAAGAAATCAAAGAGGGAATTTGAGAACTTCTGAGCCTTTGTAGTTTTGAAATGCTGAAGACGAAATTGAAGAGGGACTTGAAGACGAAATCAAAGAGGGAGAATCTGTCCAAAATGGGGAGAGGGAGAGGGAGAGGGAGAGGGAATGAAAATGGGGAGGAAGAAGCTTTCGATTCCCTCTTCTTCTCCCTCAAATTTTGGATTTCCCACTTTTTTTTTTTTTTTTTTACACCACGTCACCTTTGCACGTGCTCGCCACCCTCCCTCGCCCATTTCCTCGCCCACTTCCTCGACATCTAGAATTACTCATGAATTAAAAGTGGGGGAGGATTGTGATTGAGTGCATATGAGGTCTGGCCGTCTGGGAGCACAAAATGGTGATAGAATCATAGAACACAAAATGAACTTTGACACGATATGTGGTGTAACACTTGTATTTTTTCAATGATAATAAAATTTATATATCTAAAATTTATTTGAAATTATATTTTAAAATCTAATTTTGTTTGTTAAGTTGAAATTTTCTAAATGCGCCTAACACTCTTACTTTTTTAATCTTGAAATGAGATTCTTTTAAAGGTGGGTACAACGTATGACTCAATATTACAATTATAATTTGCTATGGTATTATTGAGTTTGCGATTAGATTATTGATGCAGTCGTTTTCTGCCCTACTGGCTTGCACAAGTAATGCACGTGAGCAACAAACCATCGTTGTGGTGGTTGATGACACTATGATGCTAAAGTCAGACAATGATTTGAGAAATGTGTAATGCTGTAAACAGGGAATTTGTAGTGTACCTTAGCTTACTAACCCCATGTCTTATTTATAGTGTAGGAGTCCTGGTTCGGCCAGGCCATCGATGACATAGTTTAGGAATGAAATATTCGTGGAGATCATTCTCTAATTAGGAGTCGTGCTGTAGGAGGAAAGTTCCATGTTAGCCCTGTGTTTCTAGATACGCGGGGATAGTTCCCTATCTGAGGGTATTGCGTAAGAAAAAGTTTTCCTGTGTGATATGTACTCTGGTATTTGCTACCTAGTTGGAAGCAGAGAGCTGATGTAGTTGTCTGTTTGAAGCTAATCCTCGAGATACTTGTCTTTGTAGGGCTTACGAGTATTGAGGATAGCTGTGAGACATATGGGCCTAGCATGCTATAAGAGTTCGGGTACGTCTGGCGGACTGTACTGGGCGGGGTTGGAACTGCTTAGGCCGGATCAGTGCTGGGCTGACGCTGGGGCCTGTAATTCCTCGAGATCATCATAGCACGTATATGGCCAAGGGATGTGACCATTTTGGTGTATCATCAGCTACTCTCTCCGAGTTAGTGGGGCATTAAATCGGTCCACTAACTCTTTAGAAAAACAACTTTACCGTCGTAATGATTGGACTCGAAGCGTTTGTCTCGAGCGACGCATGACATTAATGGGCACGTGACTACTCAAGGAGGAAAAATGCGATTTGCCTTCCCTTTAAATATTTACTGCTTCGATGAAAGTTTTCTCATTCTTATCTGCGTTGTTCTTTCAAGCAATAGTATCGCTGTGAAGTTTGATCCGTTCTTTCTACCGATGACTGATAATGTTGAACTTACTCTCAAGGACATGTTATCCTTTACTTGCATCAAGTTCTTCGAGGGTAGCTTGGTTGATGAAATCGAGTTGATTAGGCTTCTTAGTCTGTAGCGTATTCTAGGAGATTTGGCTCCATCTACACCCCCTCAAGATTACATAAGTTTGCACCGAGGCATGTTCGAGTATGGGCTCTGATTTCCAGTGCCAGATGCCGTCTAACACTTCTTTCTTAATTTTCGTATGCCTCCCACTCAAATGGTTCCAATGGGTTCAAGACTCTGCTTGCGATTCTTCTGAGGGCTCATGATGTCGGTCTTCGTTTGATCCCTGTGGTGATCCATCACATGACCACTGCTCGATTGGACCCCTGGGGTCTTTGCATATTGAACTACCCTTCTTGTTTGCGCTTAGTGGTGAGCGACATTGAACCTTGGGAGAAGTATTGGTTCTTGGTTTCAGTGGATTATGCATACTTCAAGCTTGGGAGTTGTAAAGTGTCCCGATACTTTCAGTTTGATCTTGGTGAGTTTCTTAGTTGCCAACATATTACATATATATTTTTGTGTATCCTTGATGCGGCGCTGGTTCTGACGTTATTCCTTTGTTTCAGGGAAGTTTGCTATTTCGTCTCTTAGCGAGGAAGAAAGGCGAATAGAGAGGGAGTTCCTCAAACTCTCTTTGACATTCGTTGAGGAGGTTATAGTGCTTGGCATTGTCATGCGCATTGGGTTACTGCGGTGTTCTCATGATGTCCGCCTTGTGCCAGGTTCACCGGCTGAGGGGGTTGTCAATCGTCGTTCGAGAAAGATAAGTCTAGCCTTGCCCAACTCGTCCAGGCTTGCTGAATTGGAGGCTAACGTGCCTCCCGTCAATGTTTCAAAGAGGAGCCAACCCCTAACCGGGTAGCTTCTCCCCTTGGGTGGTCGCGGTCTGCATAGGCGACATCCTCGGGGGGTCGTAGCATCCCTTCTGATGCTCCTACTTCCCTATTGACTTAGAGGGCAATGATGTTGGACCACGTGTTGATGTTTCGCATCACCGTAGTCCCGAGATGGTTGCTCGTGTCCTTGAGTCGTACAGTCCTGTTTTGCTGCACCTTGAGCCCGCAGGAGAATTCTTGCTTTGGAAAAGACCTTTGCGGACATGCGAATGTCATATTCAGATGCTCTATACCGGGTAGACTCCCCGAATGGTCAGCTGCAAAGTTTTGGTACCGTCGCAAACCTCGGGGCCGTGATCTCTACCACCGAAGCGGATTTGCTGGTATGAGATCTCAACTGAGGGCAGCCAAGTTTGATTTGGCGTGAACTCGTGCTGAACTGAAGCAGACCAGGGCCAAATTGGAGCG
Source organism: Berberis vulgaris (assembly GCA_963556465.1). NCBI lineage: Eukaryota > Viridiplantae > Streptophyta > Magnoliopsida > Ranunculales > Berberidaceae > Berberis > Berberis vulgaris. The sequence continues at coordinate 17,646,838 of OY747133.1, forward strand.
CTTGGATGTAGCTGTGGACAAATGGTCTTTCGATCTGGCGGCCCAAGAAGTTGATATGAGGCGGGGGGAGATGTAATGGGCCATCGAACGACATTAGCTAGAGTCTACAGTTGACGAGGGGCTTCGCCGCGTTCGTGAGGCGAAAAGATTGTTGGCGGAGGAGCGTTTGCACTATGCAACCCTGTTGGGTACGATGGATTTCGACGTGTCGGGCAGGAGGTCGTTGTTCTCGTATAAGGTTGCTCGGGGCAGGTTGGAACTTCTGGAGCTAATCAGAGGAGAACATCTTGGTGTCGATCTTGATTTTGACCGCTACAGGAGAGCTGCTTTCGGACCGATTAATCGAGAAGAGGGCTCTGGCTCCGCATGACTAGCTGCTGAAGAGGATGTTTCTCCTTAAAATAGTTTTAACGTCCTTCCTGGACAAACAAAACAATTTTTTAATGTAAGTATTGTTTTGCCCCGTATTGTCGAGTTTACTTTAGATGCTTCGTAGATCATAGAATTAGTACTACTGGACGGAGCGTCTGTCTATATTAGTCCAAATATATTGTTGCTTTAGGTCATTGTCATTGACATTGTGACAGATTAGGTGTTGATCAACAAAAATCATCGTCATTAGTCGAGGACTGACGAGGCACTCTCGATCATTGTCTGTCGGGACGTAATGACTTCTTGGTGAATCATCGCCGTTAGCGGACAAGCGCCGACTAGACTCTTACTTCCTCAACCATCATGGTTTGCACAGGCGGACTAGGCGTTGGGCATCAGAAGCTGTTGTCATCAGTCGCGAACCGACTAAACTTACCTGGTAAGTTCGACGATCATTGTCTGGTGGAGAGCAATGATCCCTTGGTGAGTCATTGTCATCAGCGGACAAGCGTTGATTAGACTCCCACTTCCTGATAGTGTGTTTTTTAACCTCGGTTGTGTTAAGCATTAAACTGTTATCCTCTCGCCGACACAACCACCTAGCCGACATGTTGTAGCATTCAACCAGACAACTATACTATTACAACAGGTGCATGACGTCGAGACTCCAAATCATCTTCATCCTCGACTTCAAGCTGCTCATGTCAACATCTCTGAAGAACACCTACCAACAGGTTATGTTCAAACTCAAGCCAGCATCAAGATCTCTGAACAAATGGAAAACAATGAAGGAATTTCCTTGCAAGGAACATCAGCTTCTTTTGTAACGAACACACCATCGCCCACGCTCCCAACTATTCTTGAACATTTCACGTTGAAGGCGCCATATTTAAATCAAATGATGGTAGTAAATGATGCAAATCAAACAGCCATGGGGACGCTTCATGCGATACCTTCCCTTCTCTGTATGGTTTCATGGATTCTTATGACTTTAATCTGACTCCAAGAACAAAACACATGCACAAATAGAACCCAACCATTGAGCAAGGTCAAGAGAAGGAAAAGCCAGAAGAGAATGTATGTACCAAGAATGATCAGGCTCTTAATGCAGGGGATAATGTGATATCAGTTGTAAAAAAGGACACTACCTCAAGTGTGTTACGGTTTCAATCATGCTCAAACTCTGCCACTATCATGAATACACATAAAGGAAAGGGCAAAGCGGACTATGATTAAGTCTGGAAGTCCACACAACAGAATCCCACTCTGAAAATGCTTCCTGTGTTCTTGCAACAAAAGAAAATTTCGGGCAAAATTTGGTTGATGAACACCATGTCCCAGACACTCTACAGACCAGTTCCACAGCATCATCCAACAACTCTTCTACAGTTCTTGGACTTGCCAGGGAGGACAGGGAGACTGCCGATAAAGGGTCGCCACCCTCTCCATGATCATTGCATGGAACGCTCAGGGCATAGGGTCCCCTGGCGCCATCCAAAATCTAAGGGCCCTTTCCCTAAAATCCAAGTTTGATTTCATCTTTTTATCCGAAACAAAAGCCACAACCGCCAGAATGGATCGATTATGCCAGAGACTGGGCTTTAGACACGGAGCATCGGTACCAGCCACTTGACTTTTTGGAGGTCTCGCATTATTTTGGAAATAAGGTATCAATTTAAATGTTATTTCATCCTGTAAATATTTCTTTTTTTGCTCTTTAGATAATTATTTCACTGCTAGCACTTGGTCTATCATTTTTGTGTACGGGGAATCAAATCCAGCCCTAAGGACATCATTTTGGGAATCCTTGTCCCAACTGTATGCAACTATTAGACATCTTTCTACTTTCATCGATACTTTCAACATGGTGGACTTCTCCCTTAATGGTTCTAAATTCACTTAGAACAACAAAAGAAAGGATCACAATGGTATTAAAGCCAAATTAGATCGAGTCTTAGTTTCCAATGATTGAATAACCCTCTTCTACAGCTAGAACTATCCACACCTTCTATTCCGATCACAGAGCTTTCTCTCTCAATCTGATCACAAACTCAAACACTGGACCTAAAACTTTTAGATTCTTCCATATGTGGACAAGAAACCATAACTGTCATAACTTGGTCAATAAAACCTAGACTCCTAGACTAAACCAATCACTAGCTCTGAACTTCCACCTCAAAACCAAGAAACTGAGCCATGACCTTACTAGATGGAACAAGAGAGATTTTCAGAACACCCCTAATAACATCAAAGAAACCATGCAAGCCTTGGATAACGCTCAAAATGCCAATCCATCGGCAGCCATTGCCAATACAATTGTTATCCTTGAGGCACGCTGTTTGAGCTTTACCATCGGGAGAAACTTTTTTGGCATAACAAATCAGGAGAGTCCTAGCTTAAGGATGGCAACAAAAACACCAAGTTTTTTCATCATGCCACCCTATTGCGTAGAAAAAGAAATCAAATCCTTCGTATCCAGGATAATCTAAAGAACTGGCACTCTTCTTACTCGTCCATTGGACAGGGTCTTAATGATTATTTCAACTCCATCTTCCAGTCGTCTAACCCATCTGCTAGCGCAGACATTTCTGGACTCTTATCTCCGGTCATCTCTATCCAGAACAATGACTCACTTGTTAGTCCTCCTACGAAAGAGGAAATCAGAGCCACTATTTTTATTATGGGAAATCACAAAGCAACTGGCCCTTACGGTTTCCACGTTTTTTTCTTCAAATATTTTGGGAAACTTTCAAAACAGATGTTACAGAGGTGGTGACTAATTTCTTTTTCATTAGAAAACTTGATCCTAAACTTAATGAAACTTTCATAGCTCTGATCCCTAAGGTTTCGAATCCAACCACTTCTGATAAATTTCGACTGATCGGCCTTTGCATTGTTATTTATATAAACTATTTCAAAAATTCCTGCAATTAGAATAAATTTTTTTTTGGATAACATCATTTCCCCAAATTAAGGGCCATTCCTCAAAGGATAATCGATTACTGACAATGTGGCATTGGCTCACAAAACTTTCTTCCAAATGAAACGCTGCCATAAGAAGAAACAAGGGTGGATGGCCATAAAAATTGACATGGCTACGGCATGCGATCGAGTCAAATGGCCTTTCCTCCTTCTTATCCTAAGACAATTGGGATTTACAGAAGAATGGATACAAATTATCAATCAGTGCATTTTGGCTACAACTCTCAGGGAACTGCTCAATGGAACACCCCTTCCAACCATCTCCCCCTTTCGCGACCTGCACCAAGGGGATCCCTTCTCCCCATATATGTTCATCCTGGTTGTTGAAGCCCTTTCCAGAATGCTTGCAAAAGCAGAAGCAACCAATCAAATCAAAGGGATCAGTATCAAAAGGCATTCCACTGCTATCAGCCATCTGTTGTACGCGGACGACCTAATGTTTTTCTATAGAGTCTCGCTATCCGAGGCTCATGCAGTAAAAGATATCCTTATCTCTTACCGTCTTGTCTCTGGACAAGCAATTAACTTTGACAAATCCTCGGTCTACTATAGTTCAAATGTCTATCCTAGACATACCAAAATGATCAATAGGATACTAGGCTCAAAATTGTACAACCCTAAAGATAAATATCTCGGATCGCCTTTGCTCATCTCAAAGAAAAATCCACAAATTTTCAATTTTGATCGATAAAATTAATTCAAAACTGTCGGCTTGGAAATCAAAAGTATGTTCTCAGGTGGGGCGAACAGTGATGATTAAAGTTTTCCTCAATTCGATCCCCGTCTACACCATGCAAACATTTCTGTTTCCTTGGTCGGTTACCACTAAAATGGATCACATGGCCAGGAACTTTTGGTGGAACGAAACGGATTGTGGGAAAGGGAAGCACCTTTACCCCTGGGCGAACATAACCCTTCCTCGGCATTTGGGAGGTTTGAACATTCCAAACAACCGTACTAGGAACAAGACCCTTATGGCAAAGAATATTTGGCAAACACTCTCTATGCCTCATAATCCTTGTTCAATCCAGCTTAAAAGCATTTATTGGAAAAACAAAACCCTTTTACAACTTGTTAAACCGCCTTCCCAAGCCTCTTTCGCTTGGCAAGGGAGTCTGACGGTCATCAACAAAATGAAACAACACATTTGTTGGCAGATTGGATCAAGCAAATATATTGATCTTTGGAAATATTGTTGGGTAAAATTGAATTGTCTGCTAAAGGATTGCCAAAGCATCGATCTAGGGACACACGCTACCATCCCTTCTAGGATAGCGGATCTTTGGATTACCACCCCTGGGGAACAATTGATCTGGAACACGGATCTTCTCATATCCTTGTTCCCACAACAGGTAGCGAAGGACATTTAAGACATCACTATCAGGGCTTCGACGAACCTGGACAAGCCCATTTGGACCTCTGATAAAAGGGGTACTTTCTTGGTCAGAAGTGTGACTAAAACCTTCTTTCAAGATAGTCAGGTTGTTTCTACATCCTAGACCCAACTCCATCATCTTCCTGCCAAGATTTCCCGGGAAATGTGGAGAATCAAATAACCAATTAGTGCCCTCTTTCATCTCTAGAAAGTAGCTCAAAATCTATTTCCCACCTTGACCAACCTTAATAGGATTCATGTTCCTATCGATAATTGATGTATTTTATGCCACAAACATCAAGAAGATATCACACATCATTTCTTTTTATGCCCTATAACGTCAAGACTCTGGCATCTCACTCCTCTTCCTATACGCTGGCACAATCTGCCAAACATAGGATACGCGGGAAACGATACCCACGCCATGTTCAAATTCATATGGGAAACTGTTAAAACTCACAACCACAAAAGAAAGAGATGTTATCTCAATTCACCGCAGTCATTTCCACAATCTGGTCTGTGCGAAATGATATCATTTTCAATAAAACCCGATTCTCAGCCCTCTATTCAAATAAACTTTCAACAACACTAGGGACAAATGGTTCAAAATTCCCCATCACAATGCTAACAATACCGAACCAGTATCCCTTCACTCTATCCTTGAGACAACAACCACAGATAGAATCACAAGTCCTACCATTCCTTTAAATCCAATTACGCCCCCCCCCCCCCCCCCCCGCCACTAAGACCTCAACCGAACCTTGTTGGTTCTTCTCAGCAAATTCTTAGGTCGGATTTGATTAAATCCCAAATCCTAGCACTGTCAGACACCACAAAATAACACTCAAATCAGAAACCAACAACCTTTACCAGATGAGATACCCCACGACATGATTTTTGTTACTTATGATGCTTGTTTCTTTCCATCATCTCAGCAAAGAGCTTTTGGAGTCTTGGCAATGGACGACAGTGGCAGAGTTCTAGCCAAGATAACTTTTGCGATCTCAAGAAAGGTGGTTGATAGTACGATGGTCGAGTGTTTTATAGTGGAGGTTGCATTTTTGTTGATCTGTTCCACACAATGGAATACAGTTCTTATAATGGGAGACTCGGACACGCTCATTACATTCCTTGATGAGGATCACCGGGAAGAACAGACTGAGGTCTGTTGGATGTGGCGACCTCTGATTTTTAGTATTAAAAACTTATTCTCTAGTTTACATAACTGGCACTGTAATTATATTCCGCGTGACCTCAATAGAGAGGCTCACGAACTAGCTACCTATGTTGGACATGTTTTTTGCTCCTCTATCTAAAATATTATGCACAAAGCTTTATAAAAAAAAAAACTCATAAACAGGACTATTTGTCTCATGTTATATGAACCTCAAACGCTCAAGTTAACAATGAGCCAATAGGAGCTAACAACAAAGATGTAAAAGTTAGTGTAAAACCAAAAGAATTGCTGAAATTCCAAAGGGTGAAGCGAAATTCCCTGTCGTTTCGTATTTACAGAATGAGTAATTCTACACGGCCAGGACTCGTGGCCAAATTTGTCCTAGGAGGTCACGCTACGGCCGAGTGAGACTCCTCTTCTTCTCCTGGTGATCATCATCATCATCATCATTGCTCCTCATCCTCCTTCGCCTCTGAACCTGAATCCGACAGCGGTGTTGTTGGTGATGTTGTTGTTGCTTCTCCTCCTCACATCGCATCAAAGAAGAAACCCGTGTGTTCCTCCTCTGCCTCGCCAACACCACCACAGCAGCAACAACAGACACAACCGCTTAAGAAGCAACACACGATGAATAATCATTTAAAAAGCCACACAAACCAGTAGGAGAAGGAGATGAATCATCAACGGCGACACTACGCCAAAATGACCAATTTGCAACACGACCAAATTTTATTTGTATCATTTTTGGCATATTACAATATTTGTAATAGTTTAATTAAGTAGCTAGTGATTTTGTATGATACAATCACTAACATCTACCAACCCTCTCAATCTCTCTCGTGATACAATCACTAACATCTGTATTTTGAATAAAAAAAAAGGGAAAATGACTTATAAGACATACTTTTTATAATTATAGACCACATCATACTCTAATAATTGAAAATGCTTAAAAGATCCATTTTAATAATTAAATACTCTTAAAAGCCACAAATCCAATCCATGGTTTAAAAATGATTAGAAACACATTCTTATCCTTTAACTTAAATAATCAATTTTCAAAATTAATTCACCTTAAAATCAATCATAAGTTTATTTTCAGATTTTTGTTTTTAAAGTTTTTACTTTCAGATTTTTAAAGTTATTTTAATTCACCTTAAAATCAATCATAAGAATTGATCAGTTGTGTTGTAGTGACATGAAACAATTTGAAAAAAAATCAAATTGCGTTAAAAATTGCATTTTTTGCTTGTTTCAATGTAAATAGAATTTGAATACATAAAGAACAACGCCACGTCAATGTGTCTAGGAATACAGGTATATTTGTCTTTTTACATATCTTTTAACTATGGTTAAGGTTTGTGGCCTTTAATAGTCTTGAATTATAAAAAGTAGGTCTTTTGAGGCATTTTCAATTATTAGGGTCTTATATGGTCTACAATTATAAAAGTTAAGCCTTATAAGTCATTTTCCCAAAAAAAAAAAAAAAATCTCAAACTCTCCCTCCCTCGACCACAATCTACAGGTTAGGGTTTCGACTGTCTCGAATTTGATCGGTGAGGCAAAAAGTTTCGACATCATCTCTTCACTCTCTCGCTTCAACTCATCAGCAATCATTCCAAGGTTAGGGTTTTGATACACTTTGAGCAGATCTCTATTCCACTTCTTCATAGTACTGATTCTTATTCTTTGACTAACTCGTTCGAATTTGTGTTATCGATTATCTCATTTTGTGTTTCAACTAATTTAAAATTCATATCAAGAGTTTTGAAGGATTCGATGATTGAACTCAACTTGTTAATCTAATTGTATGCACGAAGTGAAATTCTAACCATTATTTGGCAATATCGGCTTAATATATGATGTATTTGTTAGGCAACGATTATGAGGATGCATTGTTGGTTCAGTGAGGTTTATTGAATTCATTGGACGTAAATCAGTATGCAATATACAGTTACCATGGCTTTAATCCAAGTTATTGCTGATGATACATAAAAACGATCACACCCCGTAGCCGTACATGTGTCATGATGATCTCGAGGAATTACGGCCTCATACGTCAGCCAACACTAATTCAGCCCAAGTAGTCTAAGTCTGCCCAACCGCAGTCCGCCAAGTGAACCTAAACTCTCACAACATGCTAGGCCCACACGTCTCACAACTATCCTCAATACCTGTAAGCCCTCTTCACCCAAGTATCTTGAGGCTTCGGACGGGCAACTACAACTGCTAACTGCTTCCAACTAGGAAGCAAACACTAAAGTATCTTTCACACATGGAAACTTCCTTTTACGGATTGCTCTTGGATTGGTAACTATCTCCCGCGTATCTAGGAGCACGGAGCTAACATTGGACTTCCCTCCTACAACACAACTCCTAATTAGGGAGGGATCTCCACGAAGATCTCCTTCCTAAACTACGCCTACGATGGCCTAATAGAACCATAACTCCTTGCACTATAAATAAGACATGAGATTGGTAAGCTAAGATACACTACAAATTCCCTGTTACAGCATTACACCTTCCTTAAAACCATCTCTGGCTTTAGCATCGGAGTGTCATCGACCACCCCATGGTGGTATGTGGCTCACATGCATTACTTGTGCAGGTCAGTGGGACTAGGTCAAATCAGGGAGCGAAAAAAGATTGCATCAGTTTGGCACCGTCCATGGGGACGACATAGTTCTAACTTTATACTAATTGTCGTCTCCTATCAAAACCTAGAGAGATGGTGACCACAAGGTCACACGACAACAGAAAACCAGGGGACACATTTGAAGCTCAAACCATCATTGTACTGCCTCTCTTGACGGATCCTGTCGTGCACGGGCAGCCAACTCACGCTCCCACGCCAACGGAAGCACCGTTGAACCCCGGGTCGGATGCACGATCTATTTTCACACACCAGGCTATGTCGATGATTAAAATGCTTGAATCAATGAAGCAAATCCCTGAAGAGATGCTAGAGACATATGTAACCCGCTTTAACAGCGAGTTTACTATTGTTCGCATATGCAGTGACGTAACGACCGTCTCAGCTTTCATCAACGTGTTGCGAAAAGGAAAGTTTGACAACCGTCCGACATTGGACCCTCCAACAAGCATGGCGGACCTGACAAAGGAAGCGCAAAACTTCATCGTCCTGGGAGAAAGACGGTGGGGAACCGAACTCGGGGAGCCATCGGTCAACAGAGTACATGTACTACATGGAGCACATTCCGAGTTCGAACTATCCAATAGGTCCAGAAAGAGGGCTCTACGAGTTATGAAGATCCAACCGATACGTGGCGAGCAATCGCCACAATAGGATCAGAAGCACGACTCATCCGCGCCATTGGCATTTACGCAGAAGGATCTCCAGAGCATACAACTCCCGCACCATGACGCCCTAGTGGTGACAATTTCCCTGGCAGGCTGGGAGGTGAGAATGTCCTTGGTTGTACTGGAAACTCAATGAACGTCGTGTTCCTCTGCACGCTCCGCAACATCCAACTAGACGAAACAACATTGACCCCTGACAGTCGTCCAATGACCGACTTCAGTGACGAGAAACAGTTCCCCGTGGGAAAGATACAACTGACATTAATAGCGGGAAAACAACCAACTCATAAAACCTTGTTTCAAGAATTCATAGTGATCAACACGCCTTCGGCGTACAATGCGGTTTTAGGAAGACTCTAGATAAATCATATGGGAGCGGCGGTCTCCACCCTGCACCAGTGCCTTAAGTACCCTACAAACCAAGCGGTCGGTACACTGAGAGGAGACCAGTTGGCGGCTAGGGAATGCCAATACATGGAAACTTTGCCTCCCGGTAGTCCTCAACAGGCAGCAAATCGAACAGCCAAAACTATCCTCCAAAAAACCTATAGCACAGGAGAATAGCAACAGACACTGGGTAACGAGGCACCAATAAGCCCTCGAGGAAGGCCCAATGCCGGACAGCCAGAGGAGAAAATTATCACGGTTTACCTCGACAGCCCTCGAAACAACAAAGCCATTCAGATCGATTCCTGCTTAAGCAAGGTAGTGGCGAAACAACATACGGAGCTATTGCAGCGTAACCAGGACATATTCGTCTGAACCATCCGGGCTATGGTGGGGATCGATCCGTCGATAATCACTCATCGCCTCAAGGTCGACCCCTCGAAGATAATCGTTAGGCAGAAGAAAAAGCATGTGGCGCCCGAAAGGAATGCAATCATAAACGAGGAGGTACAACGTTTACTCGACGTGGACATGATCAAGGAAGCGCGATACCCCGATTGGCTGGCAAACACCGTTCTCATGAAAAAGAAAAATGGGAAGTGGAGAGTGGGCGTAGACTACACTGACCTAAACAAAGCCTGGCCAAAGGACAACTTTCCACTCCCCCGCATCGATCAGATTGTAGACACCACTTCGGGACACAGCCTACTCAGCTTTATGGATGCATATTCAGGCTACAATCAAATATTGATGCACCCCCCAGATCAAGAGAAAACATTTTTCGTAACGGAAAAAGGAATATACTGCTATAGGGTAATGTCATTCAACTTGAAGAATGCAAAGGCTACTTAGCAACGATTGGTCAACCGAATTTTCAAATAGCAGATCAACAGAAATATGGAATTATACATCGATGACATGCTGGTCAAGAGCCTTCGCAGCCCCGACCATATACGAGATCTTGTCGAAGGATTCAACCAACTCTGGAAATACCGGATGAAACTCAACCATCAAAAGTGCACGTTTGGAGTTGAATCGGGGAAATTCTTGGGCTACATAGTGAACAAAAGAGGGATCAAAGCCGATCCCAAACAGATTCAGACTCTTCTTGACATGAAATCCCCAACCAATATCAGAGACGTTCAAGACCTGATTGGGAGGGTAGAAGCACTCAACAGATTTATGTAAAAGTCGTCCAACAAATGCCTCCCATTCTCCAAGATACTAAGAAGAGCAAAGGATTCTCGTGGAATGAGGAATGCAAACAAGTCCTTCAGAACCTGAAAGCATACATGGGGAGTCTGGAGCTACTCTTGAAGCCCGCGATAGGTGAAACACTATAATTGTACTTGTCTGTATCCAAACACGCTGTCAGTTCAACCCTCGTACGAGACGACAAGGAACCCATAGGTCAGTATACTACACCTGCAAAACCTTCGTAGAAGTAGAAGCACACTATCTAGACCTGGAAAAGTTGGCTCTGGTACTGATCATATCTTCTAGGAAATTGAGGCCCTATTTTCAAGCCCACTCCATAACGGTCTTGATCAAACATCCACTCCGCTCGATATTGCCTAAACCTGAGCTGTCTGGCAGGATGGTGAAATGGTCGGTAGAGCTCGGGTATTTCGACATAAGCTATGCTCCGAGAACCGCCATCAAAGCCCAGACGCTTGCAAATTTCATTGCTGAATTTACCGGCGGACAAAAGCAAAGGGTAAACTTTCAACCCTCGAAATCAGATGTCAAAGCATAGACCCTATGTTGTGACGAATCGTACTCCGTTCCCCTAGCGGCTACACCCTCAAAAAGGTCGTCAAATTGGGCTTCCCCGCTTCGAATAATGAGGCCAAATACGAAGTACTCCTGTCCAGCTTGCAGCTAGCTTTCGGGATCTTCATAGATCACCTTACAGCATACTGCGACTCAAGACTAGTGGTCAACCAAGTCAAAGAAGATTTCCATAGAAAAAATCCTCGCATGATAGCCTACCGCAACAAGGTACTTGGCGTAATGGGCAAATTCAAGAATTACCAACTCACACAGTGCCCCTGAGATGATAACCAAAGAGCTGACAAGCTAGCAAATGAAGCCTTAGCCTCCAACGAAGTCTCTAGTGGCCTTATTGAGTATCAAGATAAGTCAAGCCTTGACGAGGATGAGCACAGAGATATCTACGCTGCGGAAGCACAGCTGAACTGGATGACTCAGATACTAGAATAAATAGCGTCGGGAGCCCTACCAATCGTGAAGGTCGAAGCTCGAAGACTTAAAAACATAGCAGCAAGGTACACTCTCCTAAACTACAAGTTATACAGGAGATCGGTAACAAGGCTTCTGCTCTGATGCCTATCGTCTTCAGAGGCAAACCAAGTCTTGGGAACTATCCACAGCGGCATTTGCAGGAATCACCCAGGCGGGCGAACCTTCGCCCATAAGGCCTTGACTCTAGGGTACTATTGGCCAACCATGCTGCAAGACGCCAATGATGTTGTTTGCAAGTGCGAAAAATGTCAAAGGTTTGCGCCATAGACCCATATGCCGGCCAACCCACAGACTCCAATGACTAGTCCATGGTCGTTCGCACAATAGGGAATGGACATGGTCGGGCCGCTCCCGACATTGGCTGGTAAAAAATTCATTTTTGTCGTTGTTGACTACTTCACTAAGTGGGTCAAGGCAGAGCCCCTATCCAAAATAGGTGATGCGTCGCATATTATCTTAACTTTTACCACATTTTACCTCTAGAATTCACTCGAATTCTAATTGTTTTTGTTGGGTTTAGGCCTCATTGCTTGTCATGTATATTTTATTTTAAATTTGATGAAATTAATAAAGCCCAATCTTCTTGGCCAAGCCTGTCATGCTCAAGAAGCTACTTTAATCAAGCCTATTATTACAACCCACATTAACTCAAAATACAGAGTTTTAGTGGCAGCAGAAACAACAACTTGGAGCCCTGATTTTGCTTAAAAAAAGAATGGAACGGTTGTTCTTGGAGTGGAAATTCAAAATTGGGTGGTTGCTATTGCCTCAACTTGGTAGTTTTTCAGTTTTTGGCAGTTTTTGGTACAGAAATCAGAGAAGAGAGAAGGGCTGGAAATTCTGGATCTTTGACAGGGAAAAGAAAGGGTGGAGAATAAGAAATGAAGGAGATAGTGGAGATCTAGATGCTACAAAGCAGTCAAGCCGCACCAACATCCCTTAGTTTGATTTTCTCTACTCCCAAATTCAATTTATGTTGAACTTTTCTGTTATAAGTTTAATTTCCAGCATGAACTAAGTTATTTCATTCTAGGGAAATGATGTATTATAGTCTCAAATTGTGCTTATTTTCGTAATGTTTGTTTGAAATAAATTCCTACTTTGTTTGTTCGAATTATGCCTCGCTTATTGCTTCTAATTGACTGGCCATTAATTAGATGAATTGGATCTTATGATTTGCTTTCGAAAGTGGGAATTATAAGATAGACCTTTGGATAATTCAATATAGACAATTATAGTGATCGAAAGACTTATAAGAACCTATGTAGAGAATCACCAATCTTAATGCATTCTTGTTTATCAAATTGCAAACTCTTTTGTGAAATGATTTCTAAGAATAGTTTCAATAGACTATCGAAAGAGGCTATTGGAAAAATTGGGAGTTTTTGCTAACAAACTTGTAGGATTATTTATTAGATGATAATAGCATAATGATGGACTAGAAATATCGATTTCCTAGAATTTTCTTACCGATTCTTTAATCAAACATCTATATTTATGTCATTTGATTCGTTATTATAGATTTCAAAAGCAACTTTGTGACTTTTCTAAATAAAATCAAGATTAATATTAGAAAATCAAGATTAATATTAGTTCGATACTTGTTAAAAAAAGTAAATTATCAATCCCTGAGGACGATACTCTTTATTGTCACTTTACTATAAAACTACGATACTGTGCACTTGCAGTTTTGCACCTATCAATAGGGCAGGTCCAGATCGAAAATTTCGTATGGGCCACCATCGTCTGTAGATTTGGCATCCCCAGAGTATTGGTCAGTGACAACGAAACTCAATTCGAAGGTAGCAAGGTCAAAGAACTGTGCAAAAGTCTGGGAGTCAAGCACCACTTATCCTCGCTAGGACACCCCTAGGCCAATTGGCAAGCGAATGTTTCCAACCGGACGATCCTAGAGGCCATCAAGAGAAAACTTGATACAGCCAAAGGAAAATGGATTCCAGAGCTACCAAGAATACTCTGGACATGTTGAACAATTAAAAGAATCCCTACCGAAGAGACACCCTTCGCTCTAGCATTCGGGTCGGAAGCACCATAAGAGCACCCCGCAGCTTAGTCAGTTCGCGACTGATGACGACAACTTTTGATACGATAAGCCTAATCCGCTCTGTCTGGGACACGACGGCCGAACAAATGAAAGAAGAAGTCAACACTAGTCTTCCAACACTGAAGGAGTCTTTACAGACAATGATTGAGGGAATCTGGTCAACCCCTGGCCGACAACAACTTTCGCTGATTAACCCCTTATCTGTCACAATAGCAATATAGTTTGACCAAAGAAGATAGGCATTTCGCCTAGCAGTACAAATTCTACGGTCTACAAAGCAACCAAAACAAATACAATAATACAGGGCAAAAAACTACACTTTCATTCAAAAAACATGTCTATATAATATCCGCTTAGGAAAGGACATACATTCAATCTAAGGAGAAACATCATCCTCATTTCTTAGCCTTGCAGTACCAAAGCTCTCACCTCAATTGATTAGCCCAAAAGAAACCCTTCTATAGTAGGCAAAGTCAAGATCGATATCGGGGTGCTCTCCTCTAATCAGTTCCAGGAGCTCTAGTCTGTTCTGAATGACCTCAGATGAGATCATCGGCATCCTGCCGGACACGTCAAAGTCCACAACACCCAACAAGGCCTCATAGTGTGAGCGCTCCTCCGCTAGTAACTGTTCCGTCTCTAGAGCACGGCGAAGCCCCTCGTCAACCACTACAACACAAATGCCCAATAATAGCATTTGTTAATAGCGGTTTTACTAAATACGCTATCAAAGATCAAATTTTTGGCGTAAACAAAAATGAAAACGCTACAAAAAAAAGGCGGGATTTTTGGCCCTCGCTTCTGTCCTCCCTCGTTTTACTGGGCGCTCAAGTTAGATAGAGCTCGATGAAACTCCACCCTCCCCTCAATCTCGTCGTCTCCCTCACTGATTGCTCCCTCATCTCGCCATCTCCCTCCCTGCTCTCTCCATATCTCCATCTCCCTCACTGCTCCCTCCATCTCGCCATCTCCCTCACTGCTCCCTCCATCTCTCCATCGCCCTCACTGCTCTCTCCATATCTCCATCTCCATCTCTCCGTCGCCCTCCCTCTTTCGATATTTATGTTCTTCATTTATGATATTTGGTTCTAATTTTGTTGGTTTTTCAGTACAATGAGATCCTTGGGAAAGGAGCTTCAAAGACAGTGTAAGAAACTTAAAACCCCATTTGTTATTTTTTCATCCCTTTTTGAGATTTTGAAGAAATTTCAGTTTTTTATGAGAACTTTTGCAGTTTTATGAGATGGGTATATGTTGATTTAGTTCTATGTTGGTGGGTTTTCTTCCTTTTTGGTTTTGGGTGTTGCAGTTACAGAGCTTTTGATAAGTTCGAAGGGATTGAAGTGGCTTGGAACCAAGTCAAGCTGTATGATTTCCTTCAGAGCCCTGAGGATCTTGAGAGGCTTTACTGTGAAATCCATCTTCTCAAGACCTTGAAGCACAAAAACATCATGAAATTTTACACCTCTTGGGTTGATACGGCCAATAGGAACATCTATTTTGTAACTGAGATGTTCACTTCTAGGACTCTGAGACTCTGAGACAGTAAGTTTTCATGGGATTTCATTGATTTCCATTTTCAGTGTTTATGAGTATGGTACTTGAGATTTGGAATTTAGGGTTGTAATGTTTTTTGTAATTTTGATTCTCTTTTGATTAGATATAGGCAGAAGCACAAGAGGGTAAACATTAGAGCAATGAAGCATTGGTGTAGACAAATCTTGAAAGAACTAATAGTGAACTCCTATTTGTTAAAGTTTGCCTATAATCAATAGTCAGTGCCATGGAGAACTCCTATTTGTTCACGAATAACTGCAACTATAACTGTATGTTCTTTTGGAAAGGAATAAGGAGGTTTTCTTTAATTGTTTATTTAGTTTGTTCATTGCTTTATATGAGATATTATTAACTATTCTTTTGGTGCCTAAATGGCTAAACAAGTCATGCCATTTCGATGGTATACAAGTAGCACATGTTAAGGAAATATGATGAAAGGGTCTTTCCTTGTAAGCAATACATTGCTAGTAAAGTTCCTTTTTTGTTTATTTCTTGTTAGGTTAATGTGACTCTTTCTTATATTAGTCCACAAGTTTTTCTCTACCTACTTAATCTTTTGATGCAATCTATATGTTTTGTTCCATTAAAAAAAGATTGGAACCAAGTGCAACTTCATTTTCAGTGTGTATCATGTCATTGGGGTGCAGTGAAGCGCCGAAGGGAGTTCATTTGGAGTTTCTTCTAGTGCTTTGTTGTAGTTGTATTAGTAGCAATCGGTTATTTATTAGCCTCTTATCTCGTCTTTTAAATGAATCAATTTTTACCTTTTCAGTAGGTAATTATGCTATTTTCTGTTTTTATTTTAAAACTTGATTTTCGCAATGCTAAGGTGATAAAATGTCTATTTTGGCTTTCTTTTGTTTCAATATAATTTTGATTTCTTATTGGTGCCTTTCTAAAATAGAGTCTAATAGCAACTAATTTTGTTTATAATGATGACGCCATGAATGTTCTTGAATTGGTTGTCTTGCACTCTTGCCCTTTATAAGTCGTATTTGCATCATCACCCTGTTGTTGTATTTATTGTAAATTTTCACTTTCCTAAATTTCTGTATAGTTTCTATGAGAGGTATTAATAACAATTGAAATATTGATTCCTTTCTTCCATTCCCACTATGCTTGCGTACTTTTTAGATATCAGATGCCCTACGGGACGGTGCAGAAGGTTTCTTCAGGAACTATTTCCAAAATGGCATTATTGTTATCACTAGTGATTTTTTGCATCTATTTGTTCCGTAGTACAACTTCTCAACAAGAATCCTCTGGTCTTGGGAAGTTAGATATACTATTCCAATCTCAATGTTCAAAAATGTTTTTGTTCACACATATCTTAATATGTTGTTGCAGGTCAGCATCGCTTATATTACAGTTGCTACTTTTCTTCTCGAAGCTATATGCTCAGGTGTTGCTGGCTATGTTGGTATGTGGGTGTCTATACGTGCCAATGTTCGCGTCTCCGGCGCTGCATATATGCATATAGACACACATATATGCATGTGCGTACCATTCATCGATTTGTGTTTGTGATCCTTTTGCAGCACGTGTGAAAAATTTGTTGTTGAACCTTTTAATAATAGGTAAGTTTACAACTTATTGACAAAACATTACGTACTCATGTAGTGTCTCTTCTCTTGGTGGGTTACGGTTTTGGAGCTTCCTTTGTTGCCCTCTTTGCCCAGTTGGGTGGTGGAATTTACACTAAGGCAGCTGATGTTGGAGCCGATCTTGTTGGAAAAGTAGAGCAGGGAATACCCGAAGACGATCTTAGGAATCCTGCGGTCATTGTAAATCTGGCAAGTTGATTGTTCTTTTATGACTAGGATACAATTTTGCATAGTGTTGCGACTACATGTCATGTTATTTAGTCCTTTTGACATTATGTTGTTATCATGGTATACATTTCGATAAAAAAGTTATTTGTTTTGGCTAAGCTATTTAGCATTTTGTTCATTGTTCTTTTTGAATAGTTTATGAATGATTTTTGCTATGGAGATGCAACTATGTTGCATAAAACTCCTCGAAGTGAAAATTTCAATTGTTATTGTTATAATTCAATACTTAAGAATGGCGAGTCCGGATATTCAAATTCTTACATGTGTTCGCCATTGTTTAGTACTTGTTGGCCATTGTTTAGTCCTGATTTATTTTGTTGGAATTTATGCATTGAATTGCATGCACGAAAGACAAATCTTGATAGTCTGTTGGTTTAGAACAATATTGTTTCTACCGCATTTAAATGATAGTGTGTAGATATATGGTTTTGTATTACGAATTGAACTGAATGGCGAAAGCTGGGTTTTGGTATAGTCCATTGGTGGTGATTACATTTAGCATGATGAATGTTTGACCAAAATTTTTGTAGGGTTTCAAATTGTGTTTTTATACTGAATTTTGGTTGGTGGATAGATGGTTATTTACATTTGGTGCTATTTTGTTGTGTTATGCAGGGATTTGCAGTCTTATGGATCATCTCTTAGCATATTTTAGGCACTGAAAGTACTTTGTTTTTGGTGGATAATCAGCCATTATTGACAGACTTAGATTCACGGGCAGCACACCTGTGGCAATTGATAGTTACCAAGGTTGCAAATGAAACCACTTTGATGTCATATTTACTTTTGTTTAGAAGGCAAATGTTTTCAACTTAAAAAAATTGATTTGTGTTCGTATGCAGTCCAAGTTGTCCCCATTCGCGAACAATAGAGCACGGCGGGGGAAAAAGAGATGTGAATTAAAGGATACGAGTATGAAAATAGCATTTCTTCATGGTTCTCTGGGTCACATTATGAGCAGGCTTCAAATAGCATTTCTTCATGGTATAGCATTTCGACAGTATAGAGCAGGCTTCAAATAGCATTATGAGCAGGATACGAGTATGAAAATAGCATTATGAGCAGGATACGAGTATGAAAATAGCATTTCGACAGTATAGAGCAGGCTTCAAATAGCATTTCTTCATGGTACTTCGGGTCACATTATGAGTTTCTTCTCTTGCAGAACTATCTTGATTCTATCATAGGTACAACTCTCAACTCTAACTATTTCCAGATTTTGTTACAAGTAGACTCAAATTCAAGCTATAACAGACCAAGCTTCCCAGTAGTTTTATCCATGGAACAAATTAGACTTGGTTTAAGATCATTCATATGCATCCCACCATAGTATCAATAAGTTTTTTTTTTTTTTTTTTTTTTTTTTTTAATGTTTTGTTTTGTTTAGCACCCACTTGATTCTCTTATTACTCAGTTGCTGACATTGTCTTGTGGTACTTTATATGATTCGTGTTATTAACAGTGATCATATGATCATTTTATCAATTTCTTCCAAAAGACATAAATTCATCTTTGATTGTTGCAACCATTTCTTCAAGGTAGCACTGGTACTTTAGAAAAACTCACTGTGTCTGACACGTGTCGGAAGTCAGACAAAGACATGCCTATGATGGAAACACTTAGGTCATACCCACATTCATCATTTCTTCTCTTGCATTTTTAGTTGTCTTGATTTTAGCATGCGCTGTTTGGAATTACTGTGATTTTTGTTTTCCTTTATTTTCTTCTTGGAACGACATCCTCAATCTAATAGGGACCATGATCCTATGTGGGGCTAGTTGGGAAGTAAGGTTTAATGATTAGGGTAATTAAAAGGGTGTGATGTTGAAGACCTATGATCGTGATGTGTTCTCCCGTCATTCACATAAGTAAAGGACGTGGTTAGGTTTGATTCATGAGTGTATCCACACAACTCTGTCCAAAACAGAGTGCTCTGAAATAGAGACAACGTGGGAATATCTTGCAAATTCTATGCCACTTGCCATCAAGAACTAGGGCCAACACCACCATGAAACCGTCACGCATCAAGAGCATGAAACGTTCTTTGTTCCAGCACCCAAAACTGCAGCAACCTTGAGTAACAAAAGCTGCAGACAAAGTGTATGACACTGCAAAAAACATGGAAGTGATGCTTTGTTTACTTTGTATCAGACCCTGCAAAAATGTAAAACTGAGTACAAATATTTTGGACAGTAAATGGACAGTCCAAACAGTCCTAGAAAACATATCGAATTTCACTGTTACCTAGATCTCCTCAACTAAAATTCAACCTACTTTTATTCAGTTTATTTGCAAGTAACGAAATATCATTTTGGATGTGGTGTTTGGTGATGTGCACCAGACTTCAATTTGCAAATGCATAATGTACATTTTGTCTAAGAAGACGATTGACCACTTGTTAGTTTAAGTGGCCAGATTGGATAATAAAGAGTTTCTATGACATACAAATGTGGGCCTAATACTAACAAGCATTTACTCTTCTGTAGGAACTCAGTACTTGAGTGAGAAAGAATAGCAGAACGCATGAAAGCTTTGCAGGAACTGGTTCCTAGCTCCAATAAGGTAGTTTTCTCTTTTGTAGTCATTTTACCCCCTTTAACAAGCTTTAAGCGTTCTCCTTGTACATCTGTCTTCGCTATTCTTTCACTTCCAGCAAGGTCAACAAGCCACAACTTGCTCCTTGTGCATTCTCCATTCATCAAGTTCTGCCCCTTTACCATCACACAGTGAATGCTGCAAACTTATAACAATCAAAATCTATCTCTGACCATTTGATGTTACATGATAAATGTGTTTGTTGACTTTTGAGAATATGAAATTATATAGGAATTATATTATTATTTTCAGAAATGTATAGGTAGGTTTAAGATAGTTGGGGCTGAAGTCTGATTAGATAGTAAATAAGTATTCTTTTGAGTCAAAATAACATTTTTCCTCACAGTATCGTATTATTTTTTGTTGACTATGCTATCACCAAGGCTGCCTCCTTGTGTTCTGGAGCAAGCTCCCGTGCCACTCACTTGGATACGCGGTCTGCTGAACTTGATTTTTGTGCCCCAGTTGTGCTTTTTACATCCTTCGCCCCCTCCTCCTTTTACTTCCCTCAAACTTCATTAAGTTTTGTTTGTTTTTCTGTCCCTCCTTCCTCCCGCCATCCCTCGTTGAAATTTTTTAAGAAAAAAATAATAAATAGTAAAATGATAAAAATTCGTATTTTTGTATACAAAATGACTAAAGATGTTCTTGCAGAAAAATTACCACAAGGCTTATTCAGTTAGTGAAGAGGTCCAATCAGTTCTGTTTTGTTTTTCTACTAAGTAACAACAACACCAACAACCATGGGCGGACCTACTAAGGGGCGAGGGGGGGCAACTGCCCCCCCTCAACTTTTAAAATATTTTTAGTATATATATTTTAGTCTTAAAAAATCGATTATATAATGTAGAGTACAATATGATAATTGTTTATGAAAATATTTAAACATATCTTTGTTCGTGTAGTGGTTGGAGGTTTATCACTTTTAGTAAAAGACCTGAGTTCAATACTCTTCGAGTGCGTTTTTTATTTTATTTTCAATGCAATTTTATTAGTAATTACAAACATTAAAAAATGTTTAGTTTAATAAAAATTTATTAACATTAAAGAAATGAATTGTTTTTCAAAAGTGATATTAAACCCCTAACAAAAAAATATTTAAAATAATAACGATAGAATTCAATGAAAATATATACCATTAGCCAACTCGTATAAAATTTGAGCATCATATAAACTATTTTTTCTTTGAAATTGTATTATGATCATATTAGATTCGCAAATTTCAAATTATTTTTAGCTTCACCTATAACTTATCCTAATTATTTTGTGATTCTCAATTCTAGACAACCAGGCTTTATAGCCACTTTTTGGTCAGATTTTAAGTTTTTTACATTTCTATCCATTCTATAGAAAATGTTTGTGGTTGTATTTTAAAGAGAATGGGTAAATGTGTAAAAATGCTCTAACCTGGCTAAAAAATGGTTTTAAAGTCTGGCTTCCTAGACAAACTCTTTTGTGATATTAGTTATATATTCTAGTTATATATTCTATACTTGGATCCAATTTGATATATACATTGTATTTTTTATAGTTGAATTTTTTTTATTAGTTACTAGCTTCGGTAAAAAAAAAATTTGGCTTTACCATTGATAACTACTATTATCAATTAATAAGTATTTTTCATTTCGCCCCCCCTCGACTAAAATCCTGGGTCCGCCCCTGCCAACAACAGACACAGATATCAAGGTTTCAGACACGTCAACTAAATACCAATTTGGCGTTAATTACACTTGAACATTACCATATTATCTGCCTTTTCAAATATAAAATTTATAGGTTATTAGTCATATCTTTTTGTGCAGATCAGTATTGCTAAACATGTATTACCAAATTTCAATAAATATATTTATATTGTTTTATGATCTAAAGTATGGAGTGTCCAACTTGTGTCCAGGTGTGTCGGAGTGCCAAATACTGTTCGGAACAGGATTTTTTTATTTACTGAAAATGATGTGCGTCGTTGTTACATTTTGTAAGTAATCCTGTTGACACTGAAATACAATGCCAAGGATGTGATACTTGTGAAACTGAAACGAATGCCAGACCATTTTATATTGTAGTTAGTCATATGTCAAATGACTTTCAGAAAGTTACTTCACGATGTTTTTCTAATCTCAGTTTGCCACCTGATGATTTCCACTATTTTATAGACAATCATGTTTCTCCTGAAAGTTACTCATGCTACACAGGTTGTGCATGTCTTTACAGGTTCTAATGATGCTTTCATAGATTCATCATAATGACTTCTACAACTCTATGTTGACTCTCCTTATTTGGATTGTGATTCAACTTCCACCAATTCAGTCATATACTGTTTCTGCTGTCGTTGTTGTTGTTGCAGGTGTAGATTAATAAGAGTTTGTACATTATGTACATTCATCATCACAAAAATTATGTCGTTGCTTTCGTTCCCTTTTTTCCCTTGAAACATTATGTACATTCATCATCACAAAAATGTTTAGATCATTCAACATTTCTTTTAGCAAAAGGAAGTGAAAATAATACATTTTATTTTCTTTTGCTTGATCACCAACATGGTGTTTCTTGTCTTTGTCACAATGAATTTCGAGTGCTCAGGCTAATGCATACATGATAAGATGTAATAAAAAGTCATTTGATAGTAAAAAAAAAAAAAAAAAATTTGCTATGTATACTTACCAAACGCTATGGTAAAGTCTACCATAGCGGTTTTAGAGTCTACTATAGCGTTTTTAAAACGCTATGGAAGAGGCTACCATAGCGGTTTTGAAACGCTATAAAAGCCAAACTTACCATAGCGTTTTAAAACCGCTATAATATCCCCTGGGTCTATTATAGCGCCGGCTGTCATAGCGGTTACTAAACCGCTATAGTATCCTACCATAGCGGTTTTTAAACGCTATTGATCACAATTTTTCTTGTAGTGAACTACGACCTCCAGTTTCCTTTTAACGAGTCATTCTTCATCCACCCGCTTCCTTTCGATTTCCTGAGGCTTTAGTTGACGCCAGACAGAATAGCGATTATTATGCAGGCTAGTTTCAACAGATATTTCACAGGGAAAAACACAAGAGAATTGCCCAAAAACACAGAAAAACACCTCTAATGTTCAATTCAAAATTATGCAAATCAAAAGTATTTCAAAAGTCAGCCCACAAGCCGGGCTTTATAGCTAAAATTTGCCATTATCAGAATTTTACCAAAACTAGCAAAATCTAAATAATCATACCAAATTGAAATACATAATAAAAGAAGTAATCTGCCAAAACTCTTGCCCAAATCGTGTTCAGAATCACTTCCTAAACGATAAATGAAATATTACCATAAAAGGAAAAAAAATTACTAAAATTGTGAATTCGGAAGGGAAAATAGTGGGTTTTGACCTCGGAAAAGGTATGCACCGAGCATAACTCAGTAGCCACAATGTGCGCGTCGAAAATAGCTTTCCGAATTGGGGTCATATGTGCGGTTCTGATACCTGTAGCCAAAGTTATGGCCAAAATACTGAAACGCACCCAAAATTGCTCCAATTAGGAAAAGATCACGACTACCTGCCATCTTTGTGTTGATCTGCCAACTCAAGGTATCTCAGTGCCAACAGCGTGCTATCTGACAACTCAGCATCATCTGACTCGGATCCTCTTTCATCACTAGTTCAGAAGACCACCTGTCCACTGTTGCATCCAGGCGTTCTAGTTCAGCCCTGGTTTGCCTCAGTTCAGCATGGGTTGACTTCAAATCGGACTCGATAGCCCTCAGTCGTGCCCTCACATCAGCAACCGCCCATCGATAACGAGGGTCGTGGCCTCCTCGCCCTCACGGTTCGCGATAGTGCCAGAACCTTCCGCCTAATAGAAGACATCCGAATACGACATCTGCAAATCAGCGAAGGCATTCTCCAAAGCAAGCCCCCCCCCAATTCGGCATCTACAACCGGAGGTACATTCATCTCCAATTCGGCAAGCCTGGAAGGGCTGAGCGGGGCTAGGCTTCTCTTCCTCATGGGACGAGCAACCACCCCCTCAGCCGGTGAACCTAACACGAGGTGAGCACCATAAGAGCACCGCAACAACCCGCTGCGTGCAACATTGTCTGGCATTACAACCTCCTCAACAAAAACCAAAGGGAACTCGCGAAACTCTTTCTTTATCTGCATTTCTCCCTCACTGAGAGACGGAATAACGAACTTCACTGAAACAAAGAAACAACGTCAAAACCCATGTCGTAGAAGATATGCATGCACCAACAACCAAGGGACTCACCGAGGTCAAATTGAAAGTATTGAGACACTCTGCGACTCCCAAGCCTTAAGTAACCAGAATCTGCCGAAGCCAATAACCATTGCTTCCCCCAAGATTCGGTGTTGTTCGCCGTCAATCGCAGATAAGATAGATAGATCAACATACATATACCTATGGAATCCAGCCGAGCATCGGTCAAGTGATGAATCACTAGCGAAGTTAAGCGAATGCCAACATCATGAGCCTTCACGAGAATTGCGAGCAGTATCTTGAACCCGCTCGGAGCCATTTGAGTGGGAGGCATGCGAAAATGGGTAAAGAAGTACCAAACGTCATCCGACACCGAAGCCCAGACTCGAACATATCTTGATGCAAGCCTATAAACCCATGAGGAGGCACAGTCGGACCTAAAACTCCAAATGCAGGAACAATTTGATAATCTCCAGGGATACGGTACAGACTACAGAGCCTGATCAACTCAGTTTTGTCAACCAAGATACCATCAAAGAAATTCATGCAGGCAAGGGATAACGGATCCTTGGAAAAAAGTTTAACGTTGTCAGCCATTGGGAAGGAAAACAAGTATTATGGTTCTAAAAGATAGCGCAGATAACAATGGGAAAATTTTACTCAGAGCAGTAAATATTTATAAGGGAGGCAAATTGAGCTTTCCCTCCTCAAGTAGTCACGTACCCATTAAATGTCATGCGCAGCTCGAAACCAACTCTTCGAATCCAATCATCACGACGGTACAGTTGTTTTTTCATTAAGCCAGTGGATCGACTTAACACCCCATTAACTCGGGGGGGGGGGGGGAGTAGCTAATGATACATAAAAAATGATCACACCCCGGAACTGTACATGTGTCATGATGATCTCGAGGAATTACAGCCTCATGCGTCAGCCCAACACTGATCTCGCCCAAGAGGTTCTAAGCCTGCCCAACTGCAATTCACCAGGCAGACCCGAACGATCACATCATGCTAGGCTCACACATCTCACAGCTATCCTCAATACCTGTAATCCCTCTTCAGGCAAGTATCTTGAGGATCAACTTCGGACGGGCAACTACAGCTGCACTCTACTTCCAACTAGGAAGCAAACACTAGAGTATCTTCCACACAGAGAAACTCCCTTCTGCGGATTGCTCTTGGATTGGAAACTATTTTCTGCGTATCTAAGAGCACGGAGCTAACATGAAACTTCCCTCCTACAACATGACTCTTAATTAGGGAGGAATCTCCATGAAGATCTCCTTCCTAAACTACGCCTACGATGGTCTGGTAGAACCAGAATTCCTTGCACTATAAATAAAACATGAGGTTGGTAAGCTAAGGTACGTTACAAATTCCCTGTTATAGCATTACACCTTCCTCAGAACCCTGTCTGACTTTAGCATCGGAGTGTCATCGGCCACCCCATGATGATGTGGCTCAAGTGCGTTACTTGTGCAGGTCAGCGGAACTAGGTCAAATCAGGAAGCGGAAAAAGACTGCATCAATTGCCATATAATTTTTTTTCATATTTACGTATTTGATCGAGATACATGGTTGGAAAGAGCCACGTTAAGATGTTTATGGTTTAATGATCAGTCGCACTGTCATTCAATCTGTTGAAGTTACACATGGTATACTAATTAACCTTCTCGATGGAATTGTTTATAATGTAGAAATTTGAAAAGATCTGATGATTTGGAATGGCTTGAAGAAACTCATTCTCAAGGAGAAAAAACCGTTGATCATCATTAGAGGTGAGACTGAACCAAAGGACAAGGTTATTCAAAACAACTTTCAATCATATTTGAGTTCATATTGTCTCCCACATCCCACCCAAAGAAACTTGGGCTCCATCTTGGCCTCGTACAAGTGAGAAGTAGATAACCTTTGTATCTTACTCCTTTCACACATTATGTGAGACTACTCTATCCACCACACTTGTCCAACAGGCCAGGAGTTTTTTCAATTTTATTGGCCAGGTTTGTTGGCTTCATTTCTAAATTTTATTTTTCTATATGTTTTTTATTGATTATGTCAAATGTGTATTTCTATTTCTGATTGAAATCTTGTTTTGGGTCTCTTTAGTGTTAATTTATTTGTTTAAGATCACTTTGGTTGGCTGCTATGGAAAGTTTTGTTAGTGGAAAAAGTTTGGAATCCCGGTTGCTAGTTTGTATGTTGAAGAAATCTCTTGTTTGTCTAGACTCTACCACCTACCAACAATCAATTCATCTCTTGAAGGCTCTGTATGCTTCTGTGTCTTTGTCTATCTCTCTTTGAGGTATTCTTCAATTCATTTCATTTCATTTGTGGATCTATGAGCTAATACTGTATTCGATTTTTAGCTTTCGAATGGTTGATGGTTTGTTTTTATTTGTTTACTTCATTAATTTACAACAAAGAGTTCAGGAGAATTGAAGTAAACCCATGTTACGTTAGCTAGTTTTTATTAGGAAACACTTGTGAGGTACATGTTGGGGTCGATGGACTTTTTCTTGATTGATGTTTGAATAGAATACATGTTGGGGTTGATGGTGGACATTTTCTTGATGAATCATAATATGTCTACTACATAAATCAGGCTACAATTAATATCAGCCCATTCATTATTTTGTTATTATTTAGAATGATAAACCTTATTCTTATTTTATTTTTTTCTGTTGCAGATCATTGACCTTAACCTAAATGTTTGGAGCACATAATACTTATTCAAGCGCAGCATCCAGATCATCTTCCCAACAAAGAATCCAGGTTGAGTTGAATGAGCGTGGCCAAGTGGTGGGTGATAATGCAAGAAAACTGAAAACGAAACTTGGCACGCTTGTTCAGACTCACGTTCCAATCACTTGCACAAATTCATTGCCCTTCTCCCTAAGTCTCTCACTTTTCTCTTTGATTTCCCTAGGATTAGTTTCTCTGCGATCTTGACTCTTGAAAGAAAAGTTGTTTTGAATTTGTGCAAACCCTATTTAGTCACAGTGTATCAGTGTCAATGAAGATTTTGTTGAACGAAGAATGCTTATTCACATAATGTAAGTGATTAAAGGTTCTGAAATTTGAACTCATTGACTTTTTTTATGTTGTTGTTCTATTAATGTTCCTATATATATATATATATATATATATATATATATATATATATATATATATATATATTTTTTTTTTTTTTTTTTTTTTTTTTTTTAAAATTTCGTTGACCCTTTTTATTTATTTATTAATCTATGCCTGAAGGCTACATGACTGACCCAATAGGGTTAACCAAACCAGACCCGAAGGCTACAATATTGTTGCCACTTAATGTCCTCGTCTCCTCCATCTTGCATAGAGACTTACTTTCGCTCCGGTACATCGCCTCCACCTTGCATGAAGACTCGCTTTCGCTTCGCTCCGGTCTAGTCCATCTAAGCAGCTGCATTCAATACCTGAAGGCTTATCAACGGCAGAGCAAATGTGCTCCTAATAATCGGGCGAAAACTCACAAATCCTAACTGGTGAGTTTCGAACCCGCGACCTCTCACAAGGAGAGTGGATGTCCGACCAACTGAGCTACAATTGGTGGACAATGTTCCTATATTGTTGTTCTTGCTGCTGCCGCAAAAGCCTTATGGCTACTCTCAAGCAGCTTACGTCATTTCCCTTATTTTGCTTGTACTCTTCACATTAGTCGTCTTATTAGTCCCCATACCCTTCCACGTCTCTTCTTTCTTTCATTTGACACTATACTTTTTTTGTTGGATCTCTCATGACTTAACATTGTTTCATTTGGTTGTTCCAGCATTGGATGTGGCGTTTTGTACACTGGTGGTGAAAATTTTCATGGGGGGAGAGCAGAGACCTTGCTCTATTAGGAATATTAATTTACTATGCTCTGCCATTTAGTTTGTACGGGTCAATAGCATGTTCTGTTATTTTACCTAGTCTTTAGGAGAGTACGTGTCTTCAGTTTGTTTTGAGTTTGTTTTGCACGTTGTGAGTAGTGCCACATGTTTTGCTAGAACGTTGGGTTGTATTGCCTATATATAGGCTGATTGTTTAATGGAATGAACTGCAGTTGAATACTTTCTCTTGCATTTCATTTTGTTCTTAGCCTTAATTTATTTATGAGCTCTATTTTTATCATGGTATAAGAGCATTGGTCCTCGGAGGTCGTGGGTTCGAGTCTCGTCCAGCGTAATTGCTGCGAGAATTTTCAGTATTTTCCTCTCGCTTGCGCTGAGGATGAGTGTTGGAATATTAAACCCACTTCAATTATCCATGGGTCTAAAATTTTCCATGTATTTATCCACGGTAGTACCGTGTGAATTTACGGTGTAGTTGTACGATTGGTACCCACCGATATAGTTATAATCTCACGACTCCGCTTTCGCTTCTACTTGATATATGATTGAATTCACATTCTCTATAAGTTCGAACTTTTAGAGAGTTGGCAATTGATCATGCTCTATCTTGTGAGCAAAGCACAATACACTTTTGATAACCTTGGAAACGTGACATCATATATTGCTGCAGCGAAGAATGTACAAGTTAGTAATGTGTTTCTACCTACAGAAATCCAAACCCAAATTGACCAGGTTGTCACAATGGTTTCTCAAAATCTTAACACAATTTCCACTCGCTTAAACGAGAAGTTTTGGATAAAATGTGTGTAATTCCTCTAAAGTGCCACTTCCCTTATTATGCTGCATTTTTATCTTTTCGTTTGTTTGATATGTGGCTTATTGAACATGCAGAAGAGTGAGTCATCGTCCTTTCTGCCATAATGCTCTTTTTGGCGATTGTTGGATTCTGTAAGCAAATTCATCCCCTAAAAATCAATTCTTGGAAGTTTTCATGTCACCCAATTCCCTAAAAGATTTAGTATTTGGTTCTCCCTAGCTGAAGTTGAAGTTATTGCCTCTTAAAAAAGAAAGTCGATGTTTACATTGTGTTTTCCTGCAGTGTTATCTCTTTGTGGCTTGCGATCAATTATCTCCCTGTGAGTTAGATAATCTGCACCACGTTTGATTTTTGAAGTTTAAGTTATATCATCATTGAATGGAAGTTTCATTCGTGATGTGATTGTTACTTAATGGATGCAGGTTAGTGGTGATAGGATACTTGTTACAGCAACATTTATTCTGAGGGTGTGTTTGGTTGCCTGAAATTCTATGTTATGAGAATTCATGAGAGGACTCCTATATTTTACGTTAAATTGATAAATCACTCCACATCTATCACTTGACCACCATTTGATTTTGTGATCAATCACATGAACATGAGAATCTCACTCCTTGATCCCCCAAGACATGTGATTCTTATGTTCATGAGACTTTCATTCCCACCATTGATCACAAAATCAAATGATGGATGTGAAGTGATACATCAATTTAGCCTAAAATATAGGGGTCCCCTCATGAATTCTCATGCAACCAAACACACCCTTAGTGGAATCTGTTTCTTTTTACACAAGTAAGTCGAACCAATAATTATTTATAGGTTCACGTAAAGTTGAGCAGTGATACATTACGTAAACTGTATTTCCCAATCATCATTATCTTTATAAGATTTTCTTGTAGACCTTTATTTTGAGATTTTCGTGGGATGAGATTATCCAACATTTGCATATGAGACAATATGAAGTTGTTCTTCAAGCTAGATTAATGTCTCATATCTCTTCATCAGTATTGTGTTTTCTCCATTTACTTTCATCCCCTCTTAGATTGTGTTTTCTTCCGGTATTATAATAGAACATTGGAAAGGTTTTCTAAAGAATGAGTCTACTATTACTACTAAGGAGAAAAGGAAGCAAACCAAGAAAAGTAGATCAAAGATTCGTGGCACTCACAACAGTAGGCGTTTTGGTTATGTTAGGGTAGAGTACAAAATGGTATGTTTTTTATTGCTACATTGCCATAGTTTCTCGTTGGATCTTCATAATAAGAGGCTAATATCATTTGAATTTGCACAAAAAGAAATGGCCAAATCGTACAAAACCAATCACACGCACAGATATGGGGTTGAAGCTCGTACTAAGAAAGATGGAACTCTCCCAGAAGATATCGAATCAATCATGGTGAGTATCAAACTTTTTATTTATTTATTTTTTATGTGAATTCATATGTCTAAGAACTTGTTTGATCAGGGAAATAAAATTGTTGCATTAATATTGTAGTAAAAAATTAGTCTTACCCTTTAAAAGGCATCTCATGGACCATTATGGTTAGAAGGTGTAAGTGTACAAGATAAACTAATATCCAGTTTTCAAAACATAGACAAAAAGGTGAAGGTATGAGCAAGAATGGGTTTGGAAGCCCATAAGAAAAAATCAATATATATTCCTATATGTGGATACCCACTGGCCAAATCATCGAACCGCTGGCGCGGATGCCATTGTCCTTTGCCATACTTCAACAAATGTATTTTTCTCTTCAAATGTTCTGCTCATTCAAGAGACCTGGTATTCTTCTTCAATGGCTTTGAAATTCACTACACCAAATTGGTACTTTTGTAACAACTCTCAAAACAGTATCACTTTTGAGATGTTACAATCCACCAAACAATTTTAAATCAAAACTAAATTTAGTTAAAAAAATGAAAAACAGTAACTCAAAAAAAATGATACAATAAGTTGGATCACCATGAATAGTATCACTTTTATAACCATACTCTTCATGGTGATACTATTATTGTATCATTTTGTTTGTTCAAAATATGTAAAGTTGTTAGGTGAATTGTTACACTTCAAAAATGATACTGTTTTGGGGGTTGTTACAAAAATGCCAATATGGTGTAGTGATTGCAGTAGTTGCTCCTTTTCATCTTCTTACGAAATGTATAGGATACTTAGAAACGCATAATATAGTATAGTGATGGGCAGTGACACAATCATTCCAAATATCAATATGCAAGTCAATATAGATGACACACTTAAAACTCCATAAAGAATTCACAATATAAACGGATGCTGATAAACAAAATAAACATGAACATGGGACTTATGCAATCCTTAATACGTCTGAGTTAGGTTATACTCCCTTGCAAATAGAAAAGGAACTATTCCTTGTGGCAGAGTAACCTGAATATAGAAACAAGTTTAGGAACATATGAACTGCAGTAAAGGACACACATTATGTAATTAAGGCACTACAAGTCTAAAGGCACTTATAGTCTCACAGCTCATCTGTGATTATTCATTCAAGAACCTCTTCACTGAAGTAAAAACTCCAGGGGTGTAAACCTTCTCTCACTATTCAACTATTTCATGTCCACTTAAATCCTTGATCCTGGCCATAACAAATAAATTTTTGGTGTATCTAGAGACTTTTCTGTTCTCAGTTTTCACAATGTTTCGGTATACTGTAAGATTTTATATATGTTTTCTCTTGATGCTCTATCCTAATGTGCTACTGATGACACCAGAGTTCCTCTCATTTCTAATAATCTTTTTATCTGAAAGCTCCCCAGTATCCATTTTCCCTGAAAGAATGTAATCACATCTAATGAGTAAGATGCTTTATCAGGAAAGGCAAATTGTGATTCAGATCAACTTCAAATTCTTCAAAAAGTTATATTGGTAAATGGTATACATTGTTCTGCCATATTCAGCGGCAAGCCATATTTCTGTTCCAAAAACTGTACTGCATTTGTTTAAAAAAAACCAGTCTCAATCATTGATTATGAATTCATTCAAAGAAAATGAACTTCAAATCTTTGTGATAAATTGCACTGCAGTACAATCCTTGTGCTCAAGATATTTTCATCATTTTTGGCATGTGGATTGTTTGCTTAATGCTTCAAGTTTTATTAGTAAAACTTATTTTGCCATTTAAATCACTCTGTCCATATAATTTTCTTGTAGAATATTTTTCAAAAATGTACTAAAGTTGGTAAATTGGCCTAATTTTTATCAATGACTTTACAGGGAAGGAGTATGAGATATGGGGGAGCAAAAGAAGATATTTTAGCTTAGATGATATACATTTTAACTTACTCTTGGGTTCTTTTTTTTTTTTTTTTTAACTGAGATCTAAAGATTTTTCTTGAGTTCAAAACATGAAATCAAAGCTACTGTTGGCCAGCATCATAAACCAAGGCTTATCAGTTGGAGACCAAGAAGGTCTTCTCTTCTGAGTAGAAGCACGGAGTAGGAGCATTTGACAGAAGCCAACCATTAGAGGAGGGCTGATGTAAACAATTTCGAATGACAAAAAATGTTCTAAATTTTCATTAAGAATATGCCGTTTGAAACGGAATCGAATCCCATCTTTTGGTGCATTCTTTCCTACAGTAATTTTGTTCTTTTTTGTTGTGACTGGTGAAGTTCCAATTCTTGGTTTTCCAGAATTATTATAAGTATTGTGTAATGAAATCAAAGAACCAAAGAGAACCCCATTTGGCAATGATGCCAACAAAGAGCCTGATACTTGCATCATGTAATGATCTTTTGTATTGCTTGTATTAGCTCTTGTAGCGACAAACATAGATTTTGAGATTAAGTAAAAAAAACAAAAATTATCCATTTTTTTGCTCTTATTTTTAGGCTGCTATTATATGTATTGTGTTGTGAATTATTTGTTTACCTTGAAATTCATTTAAAGTGTAGTGATTTCAATGAATGTAGAAGTAGTCTATTGAAGATTTTGGATGCATACTATCATTTTTTTAGCTTTTTTTTATTTGAAAAATATCTTAAATTAGCTATAGTTTCTACATGATACAAAGCAAAATTGAGTATCAACTTCATTTGAAATTAGTATTAGCTAGTGTATGTAACTATATAAGATTCAATATTAGTTTTATCATGTTGCAATTATTCCATTAGTATGGGTTGGTTGATGACACAATTATTCCATTAGTATGGGTTGGTTGATGATACAAATATTAGCATCACCTCATTTGGTATGGGTACAAAAGTGTTACAATTCATTTTAGCAACATGTAATAGCTATGACAACAACCCCTTTATGGTGTAGTGTGGCAACAGTGCACAATCCACACAAATCCGGAGGAGGAGGTGATTTTTGTTTCTCTCTCCAGCTACACGTGCGCATCGTCACCTCATGATGCAAATTTGGCCACGAGTCCTGGCTGAGTAGAATTACTCCTACAGAATTGGTGTCTCTATGGTGCACCATTGATAAATGTTCAGATTAGCTATATTTCTTAACTTTTATATTTTTTTATTGTTATTACCTTTTTTATAATCCCTTAACCTCTCCCACCCAGGATGCCACTAACAGGGTTCGAACCATAAACCTGTGATTCCATTCACCACATGCCTAGCACTAAGTTGGTACCCCATTAGCTATATTCCTTAATTTGTTGTTTCATTCATGTACTTCATTCTACGTTTGTTCAGTCAAATCAGTCACAATTTTTGGGTTCCGGGAAACTTGAACATCATCTTTTTTTCTTTGTTTTTGGGGGGCAACTTCAACAAGCCCAACTGAGCCTAAACAAGCTTTGTCCCACCTGTAATGAGCTATGAGCCTAGACTCACAAAAACCAAATTGATCTTTAAACTATATGGTCATTTCCATGGATTCTAGCTCAGAAGGCGGTCTCTTAGATTATTCTTGGAAAATTTACATATATACTAGAGATATATATATAGGTAGCCTCTAAGAACTTTGTTATCCCATTGTTTGATAGAGATGGTATCTTGGAGCTTCCATATGTATGGTTCTAAGTTGCAAAGGAAGAGAGTTTCTTAGGGATTTTCTCCGAGTCTAAGGCTATTGTTCATTTAGTTTATTTTAGGCACCTATGGTTTATGATTCCTCTCGAGGGTTGAAAGTGGTGCATGACCCAGTCATAAAGAATAAGTTTTGGTCGTGAGGTGGTATGTGGCAGCTTGATTTGTTTTGTAATTTAATTTTGTTCTTGTTAACATTTGGGCTTGTTAAGCTTACCTCTAGCTTGCTAGGACTTTTGCTCCTAGAGTAGTGTATGTATAGTGGATCTAGATGGAGGCTTTGTGATCTTGTCTAAGCACGTCTCTCGTCTCTAGGTAGGCATAGATGGTTTGATTCCTATGCATTAGTAGTGTAGGTTTGTTTCATGATGGTTTATATTAGTATATTACCGTCTAACAACTGTGTTACCGGGTTCCCAAAATAAAACCAATATTGCTACATACCTTATGTTGAACCCATTCGTAGAGCATTTGTAGTAGGGAAAATGGAAAACAACCCACACAAAGAGAGGGGCTCAAAGAGTGGAACAGTCCATCTGCTAGGACTAGGCACATAGCAGCGCCTTTTACTGTGTTTCCCAAATTCTAACATCCGGCTCGTGGGGGGATACTTGGAATTCTCTCCAAATAGCCCTTTTGCCCGATTCTACAATGGTTCTGCTAGTGGTGCGAAATCTAATTCTACCAACTCTCTAATACTAGGCCAATGGTCTCCAAAACCTGGTTCCTCGCCGCGGTGAAATACCTCTTCGTCCATCTAGTTCTCCTCGAAAAAAGCTACTATTCCCAGTCAGGGGGAAATTTTTAAAATATCTTAATACAGTTGGTTTTCGATTTCAGCAATCTAAAAATGTAATTACGTTGTGCGGCATTTGATATTTTGTTTCATCAAAGGGACCCCTTCCGTCAAGTACTTCCTCCTTAGATACACTCTGCCCAAAGCCTTTGTCGAATCCACTAAATGCCATATTGCTTTGAGCCTGAGTGGCTAGAACAACTTGGCAAAAACTTCTGACCCCAAGACCTCCCTCATTGATGGGTTTGCTAGTACGATGCCAGGCTACCAACTTCGTTTAAAACACCCTTCATGCTCTCCACAGAAGAACTGACCAGGATGCCATGAATGCAATCCAATATCTTCAAAGGAATACAGGTGGGTGCCAAAGACTAGCATGGAGAGAATGTGCTTAATCAACGCTAGTTGTCCACGAGGAGCCTCACTTTCCATCCATCCACAATTTTCTTGATTTTATTAACAAGACCATCAAAATAAATTATTTTGCAGTCCTTGGTATATGGTAACACCCAGTAATTGAATGGAGATGATATATGTCGAAATCCGGTCCAACTGGATCTAATTAGGTTATTTGTTGAGGATTTGAAGAAATTTTTCATTTCTACTTGGCGAACAAATGAGCAATTGTATTTGGTTCATCATTTTTTTAATATAAAGATTTGGGGATCTTTCAAACCCTGCTCGCTTTCCAAAAAAGTATCATTCAAAAAACACGACTTTGGTGCATTGAAGTAACCTATCTGTGCTCTGTAGAAGGCTCTAGTGAGTCATCTGTTTGATACTTCCATAGTGATGATAACAAAAAGGAGTGGGGAGAAAAAATCTCGCTGTCCAAGTACCCTGGGGACTATCTTAGTATTTTCATATTATATTAACTGAAAAATGTTTCATTAAAAGTTAAATAATACTTGTAAGATGAAGACAATATAGCTAAATAAGCATGAGTGCAATGACTTTAAGTGAATGTAACTGGATTATCTCAACAAATAAGCATGAGTGCAATGTAAGTAGGGATTATCTCAAAATCCATCACGTTCTGTAATGCTTGTATGCAATTTATGGACAGTGGTTCAGACTTCGGAATA
The DNA here is from genome assembly GCA_963556465.1 of Berberis vulgaris. Lineage (NCBI taxonomy): Eukaryota > Viridiplantae > Streptophyta > Magnoliopsida > Ranunculales > Berberidaceae > Berberis > Berberis vulgaris. Next base: position 17,682,536 of record OY747133.1, read on the forward strand.
CCAACATGTGCACATGGATTCAAATTGAGCTGATTCAAAAGGTATTTTTCTATTTCCTGTTCACTTACTTATCACAGCACAAGGTTTGTATCTGCCTAGCAACAGATTGAAACTCAGTTATTAATTTTGTAGCCCAGAAATCATTCGACCGATGTAAAATATAATCCTTGTTGGTCACAAACAATACATCGGAATTGAAGAGGGAAAATAGTAAGTTGGTTATATAATAATTTGTTAGCTCCATAGGTGAATGATGAACCTTAATACTTGAGCTAGTTTAAAAGAAAACAAACCCATGAGATGCACATAGTAACAACCTTCATTGTTGGCCAATCAAAGTCAATGTTCTTTCATCAGTATTAAAATTAAACGCGGGAAACTGCTCTTTGTATCCAGTATAAATATCTATCTTCAGTTCTCATCCATGCAACAATAACAACTTAGACACAAGTAATCTATCTAACAACGATTAAGTACACCACTCATCTGTCGTCTCTCCTTCTTGTTCTCATTATCCTCTCACTGTCTTCTTCATTCTCCTTCGCTGTTACCAAACGTTGTAACTTAAGTGACTACAAAGCTCTCGTGCAAATCAAGAAAGCCTTCAACAATCCCTACTACCTCGCTTCATGGATACCCAACACTGATTGTTGTCTCTGGAAGGCTCTCAAATGTGACCCCAAACCCCACCGCGTCTTTGAACTCGCCATCTTCTCTGCTGCCCTTTCGGGTCAAATCCAAGCCGCTGTTGGTGATCTACCTTACCTCCAAACACTACCCTTCCACGGTCCATCACCAAACTGAAATACCTCAAAGAACTGCGACTCAACTCTTTGAATCTCAATGGTCCAATCCCGGATTTCATCTCCGAACTCACCAATCTCACCTCCATCAATCAGTTCTCTGGTCCAATCCCAGCCAGTCTATCTAAACTCAAAAATCTCCACTATATTGATATCAGTTACAACAAACTAACCGGACCCATCCCTGATTCCTTCACTGGGTCAATACCTGATCTATACCTCTCACAGAACCAGCTCTCTGGTCCCATTCCTAAATCTCTAGGAAACATGAATTTCAAGGAAATTAATTTCTCGAATAACAAACTGGTTGGTGACGCATCCATGTTGTTTAAACCCAAAGGGTCATCTTAGATAATCAATTTGTCAAGGAACATACTGGAGTTTGATTTATCAAAAGTGTCCGGGTTCCCTAAGTCATCGCTTTTATTCAATTTAAACCATAACAGGGTGTATGGAAGGATTCCAAAGAGGTTGATTGGGTTGCCGAATTTACTCATTTTGGATGTGAGTTACAATAGGCTGTGCAGTGAAATTCCAAAGGGTGGAGCGAAATTCCCTGTCGCTTTGTATCTACAGAATCGGTGTCTCTGTGGTGCACCATTGATCAAGTGTCATTAAAAATTAACAATGAGGGTGTGCCTGGTTGTGTGTAAGCTTACATTCTGTTGATTATAACGTAATCATAGAAAATAAATAAATGAATAAAACTACCATGGTAATCAAAAATAAATAAATAAGAGGACCTTGGTTTGTGTTTTAAATTTTTTTCTTTGTTGAGAATCTTGATATATGTTCGGATTAGCCATATTATATCATTCATGTACTTCACTCTATGTTTGTTCAGTCGACATCATCAAACCAGTCACAATTTTTGTTGTGTTCCAAGCAACCCTAACATCATCTTTTTTCTTTTCATGGGGGCACCTTCAACAAGCCCAACTGAGCCTAAACCAAAGCTACAAGCTTTGGCCCACCTGTACATACATATACTAGAGATAGGTAACCTCTAAGAACTTTGTTACTCCATGGTTTGATGGAGATATTATCTTGGAGCTTCCCATAATTATGGTTCTAAGTTGCAAGGGAGGCAAGGAGAGTTTCTTAGGGACTTTCTCTTGAGTCTAAGCCTATTGTTCCTTTGATAGAGATATTATCTTGGAGCTTCCCATATTTATGGTTTTGTGATTCCTCTCATGTCAAGGGTAGAAAATGGTGCATGACCCAGGAGAAGAAGCGGAGAGCTCCTTCTTTTGTAATCTTGGAGTGGTTAAACTGAGTCCACCATTTTACTTTAAAACGGCGGCAGAACCACTTTGGGGCATTCTTGGATTGATAAGGCTTGGATAGTTCTGAGCAATGATAATCCCAACATAAAATCCATGACAAACCAAATCTAATAAAGAACCAGAGTGATAAAACCTGCTCAGTTGGAGGTATTGGAGACTGGTACTTTGCTTGGAAAATCTTCCATCCCTCTTGAACTGCAGGAGGAAGAATATCTTGAATTTGACCAAAAATCAGTATTCAGTAGTGTAGGTTCGCTTTAAAGAAGGATGGTTTGTTGCCTCATTTTATTACCTTTTGACACCCAATAGTGCTATCATTCACACCTTTGGTTGAACCCATTCCCACACAAAGAGGCGTAAAGAATGGAAAAGTTGATCCGGTAGGAATAGGCAAATTGCAGCGACTTTTACTGTGTTTTCCCTTCATTTTAGACCTCCATGGTGAGTCGCCCCATTTCCCCTAGGGCTGAACAAAAAATCGACCAAACTTATTAAATCGACCAAACCGATCGGTTCGATTTGAGTTCGATTCGGTTTTCGGTTTTTATGTGATTTTAACCGACACAACCGAACCGACCGAAAATATATAATAAACAATATACATTTTATATAAAAATAATATAGTATGTTTAAAATAGTCGGTTGGTTCAGTTTTATTTTAGTTTTAGTTGGTTACGGTTTGCATAAATTAGAATCAATTCAGTTTCGGTTCGGTTTTGTTAATGGTCGTTTCGTTTTGAAAATTTTGAAACCGACTAGAGTCAGTTCGGTTCACGGTTTAGGTGAAAAACCGAACCGTCGATTCAGTTTTCAACCCTAATTTCCCCGCTAATAAGTCATAACAGCTACACTTTCTCAGCTCCGCTTATTTTGTCTGTAAGACAAAACTCATGCCAAACTATCCACCCAATTACATTACATTTATACTATTTATATGATTCACATTGTTACACACGAAGATAGAATATTAAAGCTTCAAAATTGTAATCTGAACAAAACTTGATGGGTCTGGATATTTCTCTTACACGAGACACCAAATCCAGTTAGCTTTAGCTGACCTCTTCAAGCCCCTCCCACTTCTAAACCATCTTTGTAAACTTGTCAAAACTATACTACTGATCAATTCAAGTAAATGTACATTATGATTTGCACTCAAACACGGGAAATCTTTTCCTTCCGACTTTCCTAGCCTATATCAAGATTACAGATTCTTCTCACGCTCACTCACTCAACAAAAAATTGGACTCCCTAACTCCTATTGTTCTAGTTCTCACTCACTTCCCCACTCTCATTTGCAGCTAAACACAAACATAAATGCCACAAACATGACTACAAGGCTCTCATGCAAATCAAGAAAGACCTCCATAACCCATACCACCTAGCATCATGGGAGCCTAACACGGATTGTTGTGAATGGTACATTCTTCGGTGTGACCCAGATACCCATTGTGTTTACGAACTCACATCATTCAACGGAGACATCTCTGGCCAGATTCCATGAGCTGTGGGCAACTTACCATACCTCCAAACACTAATCTTCCGAAAATTGACAAACATCAAAGGTACAATCCCCCGGTCTAACACCAAACTCAAGCAACTTGTTTTAGTTGTAGCAAACAAATTTCAGCACAATTAATTTAAGCCGCAATTGACAAAAAATTCCAGCACACAACTAGAAAAACAAATTTAAGTGCAAAGAATAGAAAAAATAATACAAAGATTTACGTGGTTCACCGTAATGGCTAATAGCGTTGGAAGCTCTGATTTCACTATAAATTATAAAGTACAACTTTGAATTACACCACTACAATATGTCCCATAGATCTCAATCAATGATCATAACTTAAACCTCTCCATGCCCCCTACATTGTGACAATATCACAATAACAATTGTGGTTTCTTCTCTTCTCATACACACTTCTCAAACTCTTAGACACGAAGAAAAAGAAGCATACACATACTATCACTAACTTCTCTTTTTGTTATAGAATTCTTTGGAATTATAGAAGTTATCAGACAAACAACTTCCCAAAAAACAGTTGGAGAAACTTCCTAAACCATCCAAACAAACTACCCAACTATTGAGTGTGCATATCAAACCAGAATTTTTGAAGCCAAAATTCTACAATCTCCACCTTGGCCAAAAAAATTTGATCAGCCTTGTGAAAATTAACGCTCCATCTTAGTAGAAACCTTCTTCTACTTCAATGCACCTCAAGTGGTGAGGTGACCCTTCAACTTAATCGAATTTGAGATTTAGTAAGTTCAGCAATGCTTGAATTTTATAGACAATGCACTAAGAGGCTGTAACATAGATCTCCATGAAATTGGTCCACTTGCACACATAAAAACATAACCTGTGGTAGACCTCTTTTGTCTAAATCACCTGAAAAGTTTGAATCTACAAACCCAACAACACAATCAGCCTCGTGCTTTCGCTCAAACACAATCCCCAATTCACTAGTGCCTCTCGAATATCTCATAATCCATTTGACGGCTTTCCAATGTTTTTTCCCTGGATTTGCCATATACTTACTCAACACTAATTACTTGGGAACTATCAGGCCTTGTGCAAACCATGGCATACATAAGACAACCCACCGCATTTGCATATGGTATCTTTGACATCTCCATAACTTTTCATCTATAGAAGGGCTTTGCTCTGTAATCAATGCAAAATGACATGCTAGAGGAGTGGACACAGGTTTAACATCAACCATATTAAACTTTTCAAGCACCTTCTGGATGTACTTCCTTTGATAAACCCATGACTTCCTTGCTTTTATGTCCCTCCTAATCTTCATACCCAGAATCTTGGTGGTTGCTCCAAGATCTTTCATGTCAAACTCATTGCTCAACAATTGTTTTAGTTCATCAATTCTTGACATATCTCTACACGTTATCAACATATCGTCGACATACAACATCAACAATATAATTGAACCATCATCAAACAAACGAGAATAAACACAACAATCATACTCACAACGTTTGTAGCCAATCTGTAACATGTACGAATCAAATTGTTTATATCATTGCCTTGGTGCTTGCTTGAGACCATAAAGAGACTTCCTCAATCTACACACCAAGTTCTTCTCTTCAACTTCACCAAAACATTATGATTGCTCCATAAAGATGACTTCTTCAAGATCCCCATGAAGAAATGATGTCTTCACATCTAATTAATCCAATTCCGTGTCAAATTGAGCCATCAAAGCTAACAACATCCTAATTGAAGTGTGTTTCACTACCGGGAAGAATATCTCATCGTAATCCACTCCTTCCTTTTGTGAGTATCCCTTTGTAGCCAACCGTGCCTTGAACTTAACATCTTCATTTTCATGTAAAGGTTCTTTCTTCTTAAACACCCACATGCAACCAACTAATTTTTTGTCATTTGGTTTAGGAATCAACTCCCATACAAAATTTTTATGAAGAGATTCCATCTCTCCATCATAACACCCATCCATTTATCCCTTTCATTTCTTTCCGTTGGTTCAATGTAAGTAGTAGGATCACCTATACTGGTAACAAGAGCAAAGTGAACTTCTTTATCCCATCCATGCTTTTTAAGGTGGCTTGGTTATTCTTCTTGCTCTCTCTTGTGCTATGGACAAAGGCTTCTCATGAACCTTTTGTTGTTCCACTCCACTAGAAGTATCAATCTCAACTTGCCTTTGAGATTCTTTTCTTGGACTCTCTCCAACAACTGGAACATAGTATGCTACAACTTTCATAACAATATTTTCACTGTATTCATTCTCTTTTTGTTCTGGTTGCGCATTCTTTAATAAATATTCCTCATCAAACACAACATCTTTGCTGAAATCCTCTTCTTGTGATCTGGATCCCATAATTTGAACCCTCTTATACCTTTCTCAAACCTAAGAAATATGCATGCACATGACTTAGGGTCTAACTTGGATCTTTCATTATTCGAAATGTGTGCATAAGTCGGGCATCCAAACACCTTCAAAGAAATGTAGTCCATGTCCCTACCAGTCCATAGTTCTTTGACAACCTTGAAACCAATAGCTTTTGATGGAGACCATTAACAACATAACATGCATAGTTAATGGCTTCGGCCCAAAAACTCTTAGGCAAACTCGCTTGAAGTCTCAAGTTTCTAGCCCTTTTACAACAGAGTTCTATTCATTCGTTTAGCAACTCCATTTTGTTGTGGAGTCTTAGGAATAGTGAAGTGTCTTGTAATCCCTTCATCCTTGCAAAATTGGAGAAATCACTATCTTTGTATTCTCCACCGTTATCACTTCTTAGCACCTTGATTTTTTTATCCGTTTTGGTTTTCAACTTGAGCCTTCCACTCTTTAAACTTAGTGAAGACTTATAATTTATGTTTCATAAAATACACCCAAACCATTCTAGAGTAATCATCAATGAAACTTACAAAATAAAGAGCTCCACCATTTGACTTGATTGGTAAAGGTCCCAAGTAGACATAATCAAGTACACCCTCACTTTTACAACTCTTACTTATAAGCTTGAAGGCTACCTCACTATGTTTACCAAGAACAATACTTACAAAATTTCAACTTACATGTTTTCACACCCTTCAATAATTGATGCTTGTGAAGTTCTAACATACCCCGTTCGCTCATGTGTGTAAGTCTCATATGCCAAAGTTGACACTCATCATCATTGGGCGCTATAGAGATAGAAACTCCACCTACAACTGTGTTCCCAACCAACTTGTACAAATTACCAAACTCGGTACCTCTCATAAGCACCATAGCACTTCTAGTTGCTTTGAGTGTACCATTCGTGGCAAAGAATGTAAACCCATTTGAATCAAGTGCTCCTAGAGAAATCGGATTTTTCTTGAGTGCATGTACATGTCTAACCTCATTCAAAGTTCTCACAACTCCATCATGCATTCTGATTTTGATGGTTTCAATCCCAAGGACTTTACATGCAACAACATTTCCCATTAGGACATTACCCCCATTGTGAGAATCATAGGTTGCAAACCAATCTTTAACCGGGCACATGTGGTATGAGCAACAAGAATCTAAAATCCAACATATGAAAGATTTTTTCCTTGGGAAACCGATAGGAGTTCACCCTCATTTTCTGAAGCAACACTTGCCAAATCTGTTTTTCATCCTTGGCTTTCCCATTTTTAATCTCCTCCATGTACTTGTAACAATCTCTCCTATAATGGTCCTTCTTGTGACAATGATGGCATTCAACGCCTTTCGTCCATCTAGATTTTGATTTATATTTCTTTCTAGACTTGTTTTCTCTCTCTTTCATTATTCCACGCTCATTTGATCCCTTTTTTACTACTAAACCCTCGGCTTGAGATTCATGCGCGGTTGTTTTCTTCATTGTGGCATGGGAAATCAATAGTGCGCCACTTGCTCAAACATCAGAGTAGTTTTGCCAAATATCATAGTCATCACAATATGCTCAAAGGAATTTGGAATAGAATTGAGGAACAACAGGGCCTTATCTACCTCATCGAATTTTACTTCAACTCCCAACAAATCATTGATCATCTAGTTGAACGTATTTAAATGCTCTAAAATATCACACCCTTCCTCCATCTTCAAACCATAAACCTTTTTATTCAAATACAACTTATTATACAAAAAATTTCCCATATAAAGTTTTTGAAGTTTCTCCCATAAACCCTTAGCAATATCTTCTTCCATCACATTGTACATCACTTCATCCGAAATGTGCAATTGAATGGAACTAAGAGCCTTCTCATCTAAGTCAGACGGAGAGACATTGTCGCAGGCTTTCCCAACAAAGCTTTATGAATATTTTATTGAATCAAAATGTTCTTCATCCTTTCCTGCCATAACCAAAATTGGTTTTCACATCAAAGGCTTGCACTTTGAATTTCACACTACCAAAATCAGAGTATTCTTCGCATTCATGTTTGGCTCTGATACCATTTGTAGTTGTAGCGAACAAATTTCAACATAATTAATTTAAGCCGCAATTGACAGAAGAAAAAAAATTCCAACACACAACCAGAAGAACAAATCTAAGTGCAAAGAATATAAAAAATAACACATTGATTCCATCCATAAATCTATCCCTATGAGTTCCGGTATCGATAAGAATTCTACTTCTTACTATTCATATGTTATGATATGAATATGCCATAGTAATTATACTAATTCGTTGTGTATGATTTCATTAATATGGAGCCAATTCCAATGGACGTATTGAACGTTCGCGTTGTACTGCATCCAGCAGGAATTGAACCTACGAATTTATATTTACGCGGTTCACCGTAATGGCTACTCCACGGGCTAAGAGGATTGGAAGCTCTGATTTCACTATAAATTGTAGATTACAACTTTGAATTACACGACTAGAACATGTCCCATAGATCTCAATCAAAAATCATAACCCAAACCTCTCCAAGCCCCTTTCATTGTGACAATATCCCAATAACAATGGCGGTTTCTTCTCTTCTCGTACACTTTTTTTTTCTCTTTCTCGTACACACTCCTCAATAACTGAGACACAAAGAAGCATACACATACTCTCACTAACTTCTTCGTTTTTCACAGAATTATCTGGAATTATAGAAATTATCAGACAAGCAACTTTGCAAAAAACAATTGGAGAAACTGCCCAACTGAGTGTGCATATCAAACCAGAATTTTTGAAGCCAAAATTCTACACTTGTATCCCTTCGGCTCAGCTGGCTCAATCTCACCGGTCCAATCCTCGGGTTTCTGTTCAAACTCCCCAAGCTCATGTCCCTCGACCTATCATATAACCACTTCTCTGGTCGCATCCCAGCTAGCATGTCAAAACTCACTAAAATCGATCAGAATCATTTGAGCCGCAACAAACTCACCGGTCGGATACCCGACTCCTTTGGTCAATTCAATGGGACAATCCCCTGGCTCTACCTATCACACAACCAACTCTCCGGTTCCATTCCCAAGTCGTTAGGAAAGATGAACTTTGAGACCATAGATTTCTTCAGGAACAGGCTAATTGGAGATACCTCAATGTTGTTTAAAGAAAAAGGTTAGACTTCATCGATCGATTCTGTCGAGGAACATGCTGGAGTTTGATCTTTCGAAGGTGGCGATTGCCAAAAGCTTGGTTTGGTTGGATTTGAACCATAATAGGGTGCATGGGAGTATCCCAAAGGGGTTAATTGGGTGGGAGTTGCAGCTGTTGAATGTGAATGGCGAGGAAAGGGGCGAGGGGGTAGGTGACCACTCATCGCCCTCGAGATGCGCATCTACACCTTCAAGATGTACAGTTACTCGAATCTCGAGGAAAATGAGTGGTAAAACCCCACCCCTCACTAGGGGTGGGCAAACGGGTCGAGGAACCGCGGATCCAAACCGAACCGAACCGTTTTACTCCAAACGGTTCGGTTCTGATTTTTAAAAATGTGAAACAATTCGGTTCGGTTCCGGAACCGTTCTTAAACGGTTCGGTTCCGGTTCTTATTTTTTTTTTCAAACGGTTCGGTTCCGATCCGTTTTGAACCGAATGAATATACCCAACAGTAACCCAAGTCCCAACCCATTATTACTTAGTTTCCAATTCCAATTTAGTTTCCAATTCCAACCCATTACTTGAGAGGAATCGGTGAATCACCAAAAAATCTTCCTCTCTCTCTGTCTTTATCTCCTCTGTCACTCTGTCTTTGACTCTTTAATCTTTATCTCCTCTGTCTCTCTGTCTCTGTCTCGGTCTGTCTCTGTCTCTCTATGGAAGAATGGAGAGGAGAGGAGATGTGAAGAAGAAGTAGCAGCAGCTGCGAGAACAAGAAGAGGAGGAGCAGAGGACGATCAGACGATTGGAGTTCTCCCTCTCCTCTCTCTCTCGGTCTCTGTCTCTGTCTCGAGAAGATGTCTCAAGAAGAAGCAACAGTCAATAGATCTCCTCTTTCTCTCGGTCTCTGTCTCGAGAAGAAGGAGCAGGAGATCTACGTCTCCTCTCTCTCACACACACTTTTTTTTTCCTCTCGTCTCCAAGGAGTAGAGACGCTTCGACCAACACACAGAGAAGGGCAGAAGCAGAAATTCGAAAAAGAGTTTGAAGAGGAAGAAAATGAAGAAAAGAGAGATATCAGACGATCGATCGATTCTCGATGAGCCGATGGAGGTGGTGGCTATCGCTCGACAAAGAATAGAAATATCTCAGACGATCGCTTGGTTCTCTATCTGATTTGTCTTTTGATGAGCCGATAGAGGCGGTGAAGCAGATGATTCAGTGTTGTTTGATGAATCAATTTGAGTGGTTGAAGCAACAGTAGCAGCAAAGGAGGAGTTGTGTCTAAAGCTAGTGGAGATTGTTGAAGTTGTCAGAAAAAGAACCGAAGAAGGTGTTGTTGAAGAAGTGTGAGTTCTCTTGCTTGCTCGAGTGTTGGATGTTTGTTGATATGAAGAAGGAGGAGCTATTTGTATTCCACAGTGAGCCTCTCGAAACTATTGACGCAAGTGAAGGAGTGAAGAACTGGAGATTGGAGATGAGTTCAGCAGGGGGGTGAACATTTATTTTTCTGTTTTTTTTTTTTAATGCAATTTTTCCTGTTCTTGATTGGATCTCTTATGAATCTGGATGAATATGATGGATCAATTTTTTGTATGATCTGTATGGATATGAATTGTATGAATATGATTGGAACCGTTTGGAACCGTAGGAACCGAACCGTTTAGAACGGTTCGAGTTAGGTTCGGTTCCAATTATCAAAATGAAGGGAACCGAACCGAACCGGATCCGTTACAATGTAAACGGTTCGAGTTAGGTTCCTTCAAATTTGGAACCGATCCGAACCGTGCCCACCCCTACCCCTCACCCGCCCCTTTCCTTGACAATAAGAAAAGAGGTGTGAGTTATAATAGGTTGTGTGGTGAGATTCTGAAGAACCTTTCTTATTGTCAAGGAAAGGGGCGAGGGAACTAGCGAGGGGAGGGGTTTTACCACTCATCCCCCTTGAGATTCGCACTGTTGTGCATCTTGAGGGGGATGAGCGGTCACACCCTCCCCCTTGCTGGTTTCTTCGCCCCTTTCCTTGCCATTTAGAATTTCTGGATTCTGAAAAGTGGCATGTTGCAGTCCTTTGGTCCCTGTGCTTATTTGCACAATAGGTGCCTCTGTGGTGCACCATTGATGACATATTAATGTTAGTGAGAAAGTAAGTAGATGTATGTGTAATGTTTGATTGCATGTCTGATCATAACTGCATTCTTTACTTGAGTAATTAAGATGTGATCGATCGTTAGTTTGTTCCCTTTCAATTTTCAAGTCTAGACAAACGCATTCATTAACCACACAATATTAGTTCATTAACAGGAAACATAATCTCTGCAAACATAACTAGAATAAAAGGAGTGTGAAAGTCCACCAAGGACATCCACTCTTCTTGTGAGAGTTATGGGTTTGAAACTCACTAATTAAGATTTTGTGAGTTTTCGCTCGATCATTAAAAGCATGTGTTCCGCCGTTGATAAGCCTTCGAGTATTAAATGTAGCTGCTTAGATTGAGTAGACCAGAGCGAAGAGAGAGCTAAGTGACAATAATATTGTATCCTTCGGACCTAGTTTGATTAGCCCTAAGGGTCAATCATATAGCTTTCCAGCATGGATTAATAAATAAAAAGAGTCAACTAAGTGTTATAAAACTCTTTGGACATTTGAGCATCACTGATGAGTAACTCCAAGAGTCATTTCAAAGCATCTTATCCCATATATCCCTCTCAAAGATGGTTGTTCTTTGCCCCTTCTTATCTCTTACGTTATTCACATTTCAGGATATAGAAAATGGAAGCATTTTAGTTTTAGTTTTTTTTTTTTTTTCAATCTAAACCTATGAAACAAAATGAAGTTGCACAATTTGTAATAAACATTTTTTTTTAACAAAGTCTCTTTTTTCACAAGAAATAAAGTGAAACTTTAATCTTAAGATTCTTGCCAGGCGAAACTTTATAATTTCATCCATGACTACAAAAGTTTGCAAAGCAGTCACTCCAAACACTTTGAAATCAAGGGAGTGATTGCATGGCGAATAATGATGAAAGAATAGTTAGTTCTTGTCGAAGAAACCCAGAGGTAGAACGTCTTGAAGATACACAAGCAAGTTTTCCTGACCTCAATCGAAATCGAGCACAAATCTCAAATTTTCAGAATTTATGTGCTGAGTGGCTTCTTTCATATATATAGTGATGAGGCTGAACAAAAATGGTAGGCACGTAGCAGTTCCCTAGGGTTGAGCCCAATCCCCATAACTATATTTTTCATAGTCTATGCTTCCTAAGCTTGGTACGCACATGCATATGTTCTCATGCTTTAATTATGACATTCAATCTTTCATAATGATTTCAAAATATAAAGTTCACCAAGAGTGAGGAAAAATCTATGAATGTTGTTTTATAATGGTTTACCTAAATCTATACATCATTCCCTACAAATACAGAAAATTCGAATATAAATTTCTACACAAGTTACATACAATACAGAAAATTTGAATATAGGTTTCTACACCAGGACACATACAAAATGAAAACATCATTGAAACATATATACATGAAAAACTGAGTTTGAACAAGATAACAAAAAATTGACTTGGCTAACCAAATCCTATTCTTTATTAAGAATAGTCAATCTAAGTATCAATTTCAGGAGTTGCAGTTTGACAACTTTTATGAGAAGCTCATGTTCACATTGATCTTTCACCAAACTAAGAAAAATCCTACATCTAAGTGTTAACTCAAAAATTGAAGTCTAGATAAATAACATCAAAACCCATAATACCTTCTAACCAGGGGGTGTACAATCTAAATGTTAACTCAAAATTTAAAGTGTAGATAAATAACATCAAAACCCATAATACCTTCTAACCAGTGGGCGTACAAAGAATGAAGAGCAAAATCATGGACTCACCGATTGAATCAAAACCTCCGTAAGGTAACTTTTATGAAATGCCACTGCTCAATTGTTCACACGTTTCCAGCCGCACCTTTTTGTTTCTTTTTCTGCTTCTTAGTTTCCAATGTTGCTAAACCAGTGCCTAATCCGACAGGAGCCTGATCCACTTGGCCCGTGACAGATCCATTCTCTTTGGTGTCATTTACAACAGGTCCATCAACCTCTTTATTTGGCTCATCTTTATGTGTATGGTCTTCATTTAAATCTCCAGGCTTGATGATGTTGAGCAATTGTGTTAAAGGGAAAGGTTGGATGGGAACACTATGCGGACGTACAAGGAGACCTCTTGCAGCTGCTTTCTTCCTAACCTCTGCTGCAGCACGCACAGCCCGCTCGTCAACTCCCCTCCCTCGAGGAAGGGTCTCACCAATCATCGCTGCACTGAGGGATTTATTGACCGATGCATCGACATTACCAGACCCTCCAGCTGCAGCAGCAGCTTGGAATGCCTGTATCAAATCAGGATGGGCCTGCAAGTAAAATCGTTACTGTTATTATTGGATGCGGGAACCACATTTGTTACATAATTCACAATTTAGTAGTTCGCCGTTAGATTATAGTGAATCCCTTGTATTCCTACAAATATCTACATCAAGCTTAAAGAGTATAATGTGATATTATAACCCCTTAAGAGAAGTCTGATCATTGTTGTTACAATCGTTTTCAAATTTCAAGTAGATACATCAAATGCTCTTTCCAGTAAACAAGAAGAACAAGTTTCTACAAGAAGAAAACAGAAAATAGAAACCTAGACCTTAACCTAAATCATTCTCTTGACAAGATGGCCAACAATGATGACCAATTAGACAAGGAAAATATAGACCTACCTTTAAGATGTCAATTGCCTTTTGGGTAGAAGCTGCATTTTTATCTTGCCCTTTCATCTTTTGTGCATTCACCTGAAACTTCTGTGTCAAACAAGCTCCAACAATCCCCAAATCATAAAATCAATATTCTATTTGAGGCAATCATTTACCTGAAGTTCCCGCATTTTGAATGTGTTAATCCAATTTTGTGAGTCACGTGTCCTTGAATCCTCTTCCCCAAGTTGTTTAACAAGTATATCATAAGTCTTCGTTTCATGCTGTGCACATATTATCACTTGTCAGGTTGACCAGATCATACAGTTACATCAAATGATCAAAGAATATGCAATATATCTATTTTCATAGACTTGCCTGAAGAGAAAGCTTGAAAGCACCCATGCAGTTGAATGCAATAGCAAGAGCATGATAGCACACCGCAGTTTGAATATGCTCCACACCTAGAAGGCGTTCATTCTTTTTTAATGCTTCTTGCAAGTAGCGAAGTGCAATATTCATCTTTCCAATATCCTGATACATCATTGCAACATTAATGAATGTTGCAGCTACATCAGGGTGATCAGGCCCACAAGACAGTCCTAACAGAAGCATTGTTCGAGACATGTGACGTAGAGCGAGCTCTGGTTGATTGAGGCCATGGTAGAAAAGGGCCATATTACCATAGCTGCATGACACGAACACAGTTCAATTGGGTACTTGAATCCATGATAAATTTTTGAAAAAACAAACCGAACAAGTTCATACCTGTGAGCAGTATCAGGATGGTCCAAACCGAGGCACCTTTCATTGATGATAAGCTCTTTATGTTGATGCGTTATAGCTCCAGCCATGTCGCCAGCATGATATAAAACCATTGCAAGGTACCTGAAAATTGCAAACAGTTTTGGATGTTAAACGAAAACACACAACCTTTTATTTGGAAGCTATTGTCAGTCAACTCATTCAAGTTAAAACTTAGAACAAAAGTGTTATAAAACCTTATCGGAAAAAATACATGATTATTTAAGAACTAAAATAACAATCTCCTTTAAGTTGTAAAAAGTCAATACTAAAGAAATAAGAAACAAGGATGTCCGCGTAATTATGCAATCAATAAAGAAAATTTTCAAACCATGACCTCACGCGAATTATACATGTAATTCAGTGCTATGAAAAACTATCATCTTGCAAAGTTGTCAGGTACAACAGACCTCAGGCTTGCTTGGGCTTTTTTCAACCGGCAACCAATCCAAAACTTGGGATGGATCTGTTTTAGATGGCGAACTAAACTTTCTAAACCAAACTTTGCCTTTTGTTTCATTTATAGAAGTATATTATAAATAAAGAGTTACTAGCATGATCTCTTGTAAAGTTATTATATTGCACAAATTCGGTGGGATGAGATACTAGCAGGATTGTAAAATTCCGTGATCCTATATTGGTTCCATGAGATCGGCAAGTGTTAAAACTTGAAATCGGTGTGCTAAATCATTATGTAAACAGGATTTAGAAAGAAGCAATGTTTGCATGCAAAAGACAATTACCGGCAACAGTTAGCAACCTCTCGATGCATGGGACCGGTAACCTGAATCAAACAGAAGTGTTAATGTGAAAGTCAAAAAATTAAGAATACTAAATCAACAAAGACTTGTAACATGAAACACATAGAATTGTGCATTGCAATCTTTAAAATACTAGTAAGCGAAGGTAACAAGAACATACTTGCTGAAGTATAGAAAAGGCTTCAGAAAATAATGTGTAGGCTTCGTTTAGCATTCCCTGAATACAATATCAATAAAAATAAGAATCTAAGATGGCATACATTTTCACTTAATGTGTAACAAAGCACCTATGAACCTTTGCAATCCTACACGAGTACATGAAGATATACCTCAGCCAATTGGACTTTTCCTGTTTCTACAAGATCCTTGGCTTCTGAACATAATGGAACTGAATGCTTCACAACAGGTTGTAAATTTAAGATATCCGACATTTGAAAGGGTGATGCAATCTCAAAATCATACTTGCGTGCTGCAATTGTTATGCCAACCTGTTGAGAGGAGGTAAGGATTACCTCTGAGCTTAGTAAAGAACATATGGATGAGTGAAATATTGATACTTGAAGAGAGAGATTCATAATTTACTTTTTTACAACAATGATATGCATAATCTAGAAAGCAAATTCTAATGAAGTTGAAAACGCGAAAATTTTTTAATATTTAGGAATATCGACTATGAGAAACGGAACAGTTCACCAATCCTATACTGGAGTATGCCTAGAAAAGTGCTAGCTATATTAACCAATTATAATGTTGAGCAATGTTAGAAAATTCTCCAAGATTCCTAGACATGACCATCAAGGAGAAGATGCCTAGTAGATAATTTGCTAAAACAGTTACCCTAAATAGAAGCCTAGTCATCCACAACAACATTGAATATTTACATCCTCAATTTTTATATGTAGTATAGACAAACAATAATGCTATAGTCTGGATCCTAAAAATTATGAGCAAGGAAAAGGTACTCCATCTACTTTGGGAGTCTCTGGCATTTTTTTCTCAACAAGGGTCTATTCAGCATGTCTTTTCTCCTGTACCGACTCTATTTGGGAATGACTCCGCAATTTGCGGGAAAAGCATATCATTCAGTGTGAGAAAACTATTTAGGGATCATATGCTAATTGCTACAGTGTGGCCATTATGGACAGAGCAAAACACAGGGTATATAATGATGAAACTAGGGGTGTGGAATACATTGGCTTTGGGGTATCAACAGGGAAATCCTTAAGGGCATTCCTTTCCAGGAATGCATCTTTAAATGAGTTCATTTAGTTTTAAGCGTGTTTGGTTCAAATGAAAATCCTCACAAAATCTGCTAGAAGTAAGAAGGGAGAGGGAAATGGGAAGAGAAAATGGAGAACATGAATTTGATGATGATCGCTATCCTCTTTTTTTTTCAATATTGTGGAAAATGTATCTTAGGGTGAGGGGAAATATTATTTCCCCATAATCTTCAAGGCTTCAAGATCAAGATGGAGAAGTTTTTAACACTCTCTCCCATCTCTTCCCATTTTGCTTCAGTTTTCCCAAGGAAAAAAATCCCTCGGAATCAAAAACATACTAAGGTTGTTTATTTGAAGGAGGGTGCCTCTAACCTCCTAACAAAAGGATGATTAAAGTGTTTGTTTAAGCTCTAGTGAGAACCTCTATCTAGAGAAAAGTAACGACTATTTTGTCCACAATGGGCAACTCACATTAGGGTCCCTCAAGATAATGGTTAACCAAAACTAGAGTTATTAGAATGTCTAACCAAAAATAAAGTTTTAAGAGGAGACCACATCTT
Organism: Berberis vulgaris; assembly: GCA_963556465.1. Lineage (NCBI taxonomy): Eukaryota > Viridiplantae > Streptophyta > Magnoliopsida > Ranunculales > Berberidaceae > Berberis > Berberis vulgaris. Next base: position 17,699,708 of record OY747133.1, read on the forward strand.
ATTAAAAGCAGCAAAACAAACATCAAAATGGAGGGACCAGCTCTGATTCAGACCTTTCCCTTGGAATCAAAGGCTAAACAATCACCTCATAAATGTTTTTGTTTACGAGTTTCTCACTCATTTTTGCTAATATAATCCCTTCAAGTGTTTTGGCGAGTAAAAGACAACCCAGAAAAATGTAAAGTGTAGTACTTTATAATAAACATGATGCAGTCAGGTGCATACTATTACAATATATTTTATGCCTCTACAACAATAGGTAATAGTTTTGTATGCCAACAAAACATTAACACAAGTCTATAAATATGAGAGAAAACACAAGTTTATACTTGCAGTTACCTTCTGGCACAAATTACGAATAGCAGAAACTTTTTTTACAAGCAGGCTTGCATCCTCAGGCAGATCAAACTGGACAAAAACAAAATTTAGCAGAGATTATATTATGAAGAAAAACAGAAGACTAGACCAGATTAACTGGATACCTGATACTTGAACTTCGCAAATTCCTGGATATCAGACCATAGAGATTCCGATGTAATATGCTTAAATGAAGGGTTCTTTCTAAAGGAGCCTTCTTTTTTCCATCTTGCTTGCCCGCGAGAAGAGTTACCTGAAGCTTGATGGCGGGCTCGATCCTTAAAAATCATGCATAATAGATGACATTAGTGGTTAAACATCGGTAGTAATGGTCATCTTAAGATCGGTATGCAACTTAAGTTTCTTGGAAATTGATGCAAGTTGCAAGCCATGATGCCTAATAAACAACTGAAATATTAGATAAATCTTTATAAATTTATAATTTCTAGCATTTCCGATGCTTATTATAGCTAGAACTATATTTCTGTCTGTCAGACTACAGCATGTAGAGTCAACAGTTCGAGGTTTAACTATTAAAACATTATTTGGCAGTCATTATAATGGCTATGACTGCTATTACCAATTTTCATTTTTTTTTTAATTTCAAATTTTGTCTATTTCTTACTGTCATTTTAGGCGATGAATATGTTATTCATCCAAATTTCATCTACTTTTAGCCATCACATAGATAACAGGTAACCACTACCCAGTTATAATGTCCAGTTCAAAACATAGTTACATTCTTATTACAATTTACCTAAAAATATTTGAGAAAGAATCAAGACTATACGTTGTACCTTCTTAAGTGGCCGGAACTGCGTAGTAGTACCTTTGATTGCAATAGCTTGACCCCGTCCAAAGAAGCAATTGAAGAAATGTGACACAGCTAGTGTAAGATCATGATCCTGAGATTCTCGCAAAACTTCCTGCATGAGAAGAAATAGGAACACCATGAATATTTCCTAGAAAACAAAGGTACCCTAAGAGTCAAAGTAAATGAGAGAAATCACCTTAAAAATGTGTTTGGCAGATCTAACTACAATCTCGGTTACACAAAGATCCCATACATGCGGTAGATGTTTCGTCATATCAGCTACCTGGAGAACATGAGTTCACAATATCAGATACTATTTGAACATATAACATCAAATATTTGAACATCAAAATAAGAAATGCTAAAGTTCACAATATCAGATAGTATCAGGAAAAATATAAAACATCATCATTTTTCATTCAATGCTGCTGCAACCACAAATCAAAATATTCAACGAATTTCTACTACCAAATTTACTCGACTCTGACTGCATTGATTAAACCAACCAAAACTCCAAAACTTGTAAGACAAACAAAAATATTAATCAAAATAGAAATTTTCAAGTTCTAGCCTAAAATTTCTAATAGTGTAACTTCTGATACAACTAAAATTCTAGAATTGTCACAAACTAGTAAATAAATATAATTACTCCTACGTCAAAGGCTTACCTTTCCAATATAACGAACATTAATTCCATGAGCATGGAGTGCCTCAGTTAATGTCTGGCCATCCATAGGTGAAACCTCGAGCGTGCAAAGATCTTGTACAAATCTTGGGAGCACAGTATCTTTAAGGTATAAACTGGCCTTTCTCACACCTTCTTCATCTGCAGCTACATCCTGAAACATTTGAAAGCAATAACTGAGATGAGAGATACAGTGCAAAAAAAAAAATTACACGAGAAAGGTAGTCATGGCCATGTCAAAAGCTCACGCAACTTACTTCTTCACTCCCACCCAACTTGAATTCTGTAAAGACATTAGGATTCAAAACTATTTCATCAGAGTTGGCACTGTTTTCAGCCGATGCAGTGTCACATTTGTGGACAGCCTCCGCTTCAGTTGGTTCCTGCACAAACAAATTGCTATCTTAGATAAAAATTGAGAGATGGTCTAGGTCGGTGCTCCATGTTTATATTATCATAAGTATAGTAGCAGGAAACTGGTAGAGCATTCTAGCTTAAACAATTATGCATTTCTTGCATTAGAATCTGACAACTGATTCACCTTAAGCAGGATGTGCATATGACGTCTACAGTAAATACCTTTGTCATTGTGCATGTGACATGCATATTCGATCATTATATGTATATCTATTGAGATATCTGATACATGCACTTAATCAAATGCGACGAGTATAAAAGAGAATCTATTTGTGACATTAGTGATTGCTAAAGAAAGAGACAAATATCCACTAAAACAAAAAAGGAGTTGTGGTAGTTTTTGTGGTGATGATGACAAAACTGAAGGATAAGAAGTTCAAAACACGAGATCGGATGAAAAAGTATTCTGGACAAGGCGTATGATTGCATAGACAATTAAGTTTGTCAGTATAGCAAGGGCTTTGACCCAGAAATTCATTTGATGCACCATACCCTTATCTGGGTATCAGAAGTTGATGAAGTCAACTCTTGAATAGCAGCATCAGAAGATTCAGTTACCGCAGGGACATCTCCATCAGTTTTAGATCTACATTTTAACCTCTCTTCAGCTTCCGCCTTTCTCAAACCAAGACATACAAAAGTTAGAAACAAGAAAGGGAGTACAGAACAAGATTTTCATGAAGATAAACAGCATAAGATACCTTGCAGAAGGCACTAACAAGCTCGTGCCTCAATACAAAATTTCGGGTTCCAGGCCCAGTGTAATTCACATCCCGAGGAGTTATCCTATTCAAATCCAAAAGATAATGCCTGATAACAACAAAAATTACAAAGAACAATTAATAAAAAGAAAATAAGAGAAGGATACAGATAAGATGAAAATGTTTCAGAAAGAGACCCAGTAGTAACTGCAAACAAACAGTATATTGGTCCAACTGGATGTGCTTAAACTAATTATTCAAAACACTGACAGTATAAAATTATGGAGTGAGAAACGATGACGAAATAGGATTCATGTCATCAGTTAAAATGTCAGCAAAAGGTGGTTGTGATGCCAGTCATGACAACGAGAAGCCCTGAGCTCTAAACTTTGGTGCAGCAATAATTTGAATTTAGATTGGTGCAATGTGCATACATGCAAATTTTGTAAATACCAATTCAACTGAATCAAATGCCAACATTGAAAAACTATCTAAGCTTAATGATTACCTTTCATCAGCGCCGACAATACCTTTGCATTCTACTGGTGCAGCTAACTTCACAACATTTCCAGACCCATCAAGGACAATGTGTTCCTTCACATGAAGGCGTTTTGCAGCCTCCAGAACCTAAATTCCAATACAAGTCAGTTTTATTCAATTCAAATCACATGACCACATGACTCAAACTCAAAATCATTTATAAATCTGATCCTCCATGCATGAATCTGATCCTCCATGCATGAGTTGATCGAGCCTACCACATGTTTGGTACCCCTACAATGTTTCTAGGTGCACCAGATTTTAGTAATTCCCGCTGCATGAAATTGTGAACTCCAAAAACACTAAGGAAACTTATTTTTAAATAATAGGATTAATATATGTGTGCATATGGTTTGCACATTTTACTCAGCAAATATAATAGGATTTCTGAATCTCAATATTTTAGTGAAAGTTACATCAGAATAAAATTGGTATTTTGGTATGTATACAGTAACATACTTTCTTATACGTTGTGTTAGACGCAAAAAATTCGAGTCAAAAGGTATTATGGAAAATAACCACATAAATAAAATAAAATAAAAAATACATACGTTGGCAATTTTCATTTGAATAAAAAATGTTGATATTGGGGGACAATTGAATCAGAGATAAGAGTATAACTAATGTCTCTCACGTAGTCTACAAACAATAAAATCATACAAGGGCATGGGGCAAACTTTAAATATTATTTCATAATTAAGACACTTTTTCAATTATATATCAATTGCTTTATTTTTGTTGCATAACAAGTATCACAGTCACAGATACGAGGTGTCGGACACGTTGGCCAAAAAACACAATAAAGGTATACTAGACACATTTTAAGATATGTGAAAAAGTTGATGATCTAAGCATAAGGAGTGTCTAATGAGAGTATTCGTGAGTGTCAACAGTTACTTTTAATTAGGTATAAATGGAGTATCCTTGTTACATCGATTATTTGTCATTTTGTATTGCCCTTCCCTTTTTAAATATTTATTTGCAGGGATTATTATAAACAAAAATACATCCTTTCATATGATTGTCGTCATAATATGGGATACTTAACTTATAAAGAATATACACCCCAATCTCTCCTATATTTTCAGATCATCAAATCAGACATTCCACATTAGTTTCAATAGAGCAAGTCCCAAACAATGGTCTAATAGTGATAGAATAAAACTTGCAGAATAACGGAATCTGAAAGATAATGCGGGAAATCAAATAAAACAAATTGAATGAAACCATCTTTTCATCAATCAACTTATTACAATGAACTACTCATGCTCCTATTTATAAAACGCAAACCCTAAATCTAATAGGAAACAATGTTCCAATTGGACTATTACTAAATAGGTCCTATTACAATATAACTAAGAAATATTATTCCTAAAAAAACTTATTTACATCAACCTCCCAAGGTTGAAGAAGCTCGTCCTCGAACTTAAAGTCGAATAAGTCTAATGAACACAAGCAACCGGTCACTAAACATAAGGTGAAGTGCATTCAAAGTAGTCTACCCCTAAACTTGCAACGATACGCATTGGCTAAAACCGAGGAACAAACTTAGAAAGATACCAAGGTGACTCAGAACCGGAAACTGCAAGAAACCTGAGAAGACGCATGTGCATAAGCGCATCAGAAAAATGTCCCAATAAGGATCAATATAATCATCGCCACTGACTGTATCTGCCGGTGTAGGAACATCCTCAGTTTGCTCAAAAATGGGAAAGAAGTCACAAGTCAAATGACTCACAAGTCAGAAATCATGTACGCGTGAATGTGCTTCAAAAAGTGGGATGGACTCCGACAAACAATATGGCTCATCCTTCTTTGTGTGCCTATGTGCAAGTTCATCTTCATTCCAATTTTGTATTTGCGAAACGCTCTGATTTCATCGTCAATCTTCAATGCACTCCTAACCATTCTCTGAAATCTCTACGGCGCTTCTGGGCAAGTTAATGTGCCTCTCATCCTCGTTGCTTCTTGATTTGTTAAATCTTGCAAAAGCTTCTATCTGTATGTCTCAAATTGTATCTCAGTGAAAGGGGCAGCAGGTATACATCAGTTGGGGGTGGGGGTGTAAGGCAAACTGGTTTAAGTGGTAGTGGTGTCATGTCATTGGACACAAGGGGGTGGTGTAGGAGAAACGGGTTTAGGTAAGAGGGGACATAGGTGGTTCATTGTGAAAAATAGTAAATTGGAGGATAAACGCTAAAAGACAACATGGGATATTGGGCTATACTTGGATTTGGGCAATATTGGTATTGGTATAGGAACGGTCGGACGGGGATAGGGAATAGGATGGGTACTAGTAGAAATAATAAGGGTATGGATACGGGCTATGTGATAAATGCGGATAATGGACCCTTCGCGGTCCAGGACCGATTTAAGATTAATCAGACTAATCAAGGATTAATCGAATTTAATCGGTCTACTTTTTCAAAGTATACATTTTGTACTCTCATTAATGTAAATTGCAATAAATAACACATTGATCACGGAGGATGGGAAGCTGCCGAAGGGACAATGTTGGACAGTAGCGATGACGGAGGATGGGAGAAGCGAGGAGGTTCCTATGGATTGTAAATGTGGCGGTGGCTGCAAACGGGGGAGGCTGTGGTTGCTTGCAACAAACTGCAAAGGGGTTGGCGGCTTGTTGGATAACGGAGTTGGCGATGGCAACAGCCTACGGCTTGCGAGGCGCTGGGAGGGGCTGCAAACGGTTGTGGGGGGATGGTTGATGCTAGCGACTGGTTGCAATGGACTAAGGCGTGTGGCATTGGTTGACGACGGTGGTGGGTCTGATTCCTTTTTGTCTTCTTCACTAAACTTTTCTTCGAATCTTCAATGATCTTCAATCTTTTTCCTTCAAACCTCCTTTTTTTCCAAACCGAACTAAATAATAAGAATCGTTCGGCTCTGATACCAATTAATAGAATAAAACTTGCAGAATAACGGAAATTGAAAGATAATGCAGGAAATCAACCAATTACAATTAACTACCTACGTTCTTATTTATAAAAATCTTACCCTAAACCTAATAGAAAACAATGTTCTAATTGGACTTTTACTAAATAGGTTCTATTACAATATAACTAAGAAATATTATTCCTAAAAGAAACATAATTACATCAAATAACAACAAGCTCCATGATCATAATGGCAACAGGCTCAATAATCAAACTTAAGTCTTATAGATGAAATCGAGCAATCTAGAACAAAAGAAAAAATAATTAGTCTATTTTGGGCTCTAGAAATAATACTCGCTTCATGGTCTACACTTAAAACAAAGAAATTATCATGCACTGACACTTTAATATGCGACATCAATCAATAATAAATGTGACTATCGCAAAAAAGTAGCCTTTAGGTGTAAAGAAGAGACGAGTAATTGCAGGAATCAAAGATGCAATAAAGGTACTTCATGGGATCAATTAAGGGTGGCCATCCCATCCCAATCCCTCCCATTCCGTCCTTATTTTTTCGGATCCTTTTGGGATTGATCAAACACATCATGATCCCATTTCGTCCCGATCTAGAGTGGGATAGGATCGGGATGGAGATTTTCAATCTCGCTCATCTTGTCCCGTCCCGAACTTATTTATTTAATATTTATTATCAATTTTAATCACACTACTCTTCTAAAGAAAGTTTAGGATGTGTTGAAATTAAATCAAAATATATATTGTTTGAAAGCTTACTTGCTTTATTTGGTACTATTTGTTTAGATAAAAAATTTAGTTTGAATATTTTAGGTCAAATGGAACCCATGAAAATTCATGTTTTTTTTACATTTTAGATTGGTGATACCACAATTATTTTTTATTGGACCATAAATTTTATATAACATTTAATATTGTTATGATGAAAATTATATGTACATAAATTAGGTATTATTTGTATGTGAGCAATGTGTGATGAATTTTTTTGTTATTCTTCATTGGAGGACTATTTAGTACATGCGCATCTCGTCTCGTCCCGATCCCGAACGAGATGATATATCCCGTCCCGATCCCAAATGAACGGGATGGAAATGGGATAGGGATGAGGTTCATCCCGTCTCGTGCCCACCCCTAGGATCAATACATGAAACACAAAAGGCAAACATAATGCAAGGTGAAAAAAACAGATTCAATGAGAGTACCTTTGAATGAAAAGCTTCGTTCCAGCAGATTTTCTTGCCATTGTCAACAGAACCATACAGGAGGGAATCTGACTTATCTCCTTGAAGGATACCAGGTATTATACTCTGTATTTAACAAATTTATGAAAGAAAAAAAAAACATAATTACATCAATAAGTTTTTCTCATATGCTGAAAAACTTGGGAGGGGACTATTGTCAAATCTCGATAAAAAATTTTGAAAGAATTTAACCTTCTTGGGTTAAGAAATTTCACAGGATGTATAACAGAACAAATACTTTCAGAAAGAGTAAGTAAAAAAAAAAAAAACAAGTGGCATTATATTACTCACCTGGGCTACTAATCTATAACCCCTGTAATCAATTATGGCCATTGCAAGATTGTAAAGTCCAGGAACATCTGCTTCTTGATAAGCTTTGGTTCCTTTCAAGTCATTATTTGCAGACGCATAAGTGGCTTGGTCACTGTCAGCTAACTCTGTCTCAGTAGCTACATCGGGTGACACATCTGTGACATCAACTGCTGCATTCTCCAAGTTGGTTTCACCGATGATTCCACACGATAATTTCTTGTTGGCCTTTTCAGATGTATCCTGTGCTGAGTCAGTGTTATTCGGCTTCAATTCAACATTTGATACATGGTTTCTGGTCAACTGTCCAAGATCGGCATCCACAGCAAAACTGAAAAATATATTGTTGTGTACATACCTACAAAAGAAAATACAAATAAATAAATAAATAAATAAATAAGTTAATATGGAAAATTATGGATACCAACTAGGAATAGTGAGAATCTGAAGGTGTTTCGGAAAAACCAAACCGTCCCCTGCGCCAAATTATAGCCTTATAGAATATGTAAACATAAACTTAGTTAGGGGGAAAAAATTTCCATGGTCAAGTACTCCAAACTATCATTTTCTAACAGAAAATGCCTACTGGAAATATGCATGTCCCAGTTTTACAATAATATGATGTTCTAATGAATATTACAATCACATCATAAACCAGCAGAAGTATGCATTATGCTTGAGAAATCAATTCATGCCCATCATACATTTCAACAATCAGGCCTATAGATGCACTTGGGCACAAACATTCTTGGTTCTTTATAACTTTAGAAAATACTTTGTCGTGACAGATGACACATAATATATCAATCATAAACTCATGCTCACATTTTTATTTTATAATTGATAAAAGATTGGCCAATATTTATTATATATTATGGTGTATTTGTATCCTAAATTTTTCATATATTTTTTTAATCTAACTCTACTGATCTAGAAATATAGACTACTCGATGTATGTTGGCCAACTGACAGAATGAGGACTAAAACAAAAAACTGAAAGACGTAGAAAACTTAAAGTGGAGCAAATTTGAAGGGAAATAAAATTTGATGCTTGTTTGGTGACCATTTGATGGGAGACAATAATGTCATGCTTGCAGCACTGAACCCTCACTGTGAGCTTGAAGCTCAAATGAAAATAAGCTATCGCAGCACAAATTTGTCTCATATGCAACATCATTAATAATAATAGTAATAATAAGGGGTCATTTGCACTTTGCCTCCTATAATAAATAGCTAATAAGAAGTTACCCTCGGAATAAATCGGTATTGCACTTTGCCCCCAAGAGTAGCAGTCAACGTGCTTTGACCGTCGGTTTTCAAAATAAATTACCAAAATACCCTTGACAAGACTGAGATTGAATATTTTGTATCTCGAACATCTCATCTCGAAAAAATATTTTGTATCTCGAGGAAAATCTAACACTTGTTAAAAAAAACTATCTTTTCTTCCCACCCACCCCTTCTTCCTCCCTCCTCCTCCCTGATTCGCAGCCCCTCCCACACCCCTACTTCTTCCCTCCTCCTCCCGGTTCGCAGCCCCCCACCCCTTCTTCCTCCCTGATGCACAACACAACATTTAAAGACTGGTTCACAGAACTTTAAAAATTAAACTTTGTTAAGCACCCTGCCAAAATAACTCAGCACATAAAGCTTTTCATAATCTGATTTATGACACCTCCATGACTTCTTCTTCTTTACCCCCAATAAAAAGATCTTGTATCTCATCTGCAACAACTTCTATGCCTGATCACATTTCTAATATATTGTGTAGTGACTTTCTGCTTAACTGCTCAAAACAAAGATTCAAAGTGTTTCCTTCTAATTGTATTATGGTCTCATGTGTTGCTGCTTTTGATAGTCTGAGTAGATTCTTGTGGGTGTGTTGTCACCTCTCTTGATGGGTTTATCTTTGATTTCAATTCTGTGCAGAATTTGAACTCTTCATTTAATCATTTTTGTTCGAACTTCAAGGATTAGAGGTGGATGTATAGTGGAGCATTGAAAAGGTTCAACCAGTGTTCTTTTTTGTTTGATGTGGTTGATCTCATGCTTTCCAAGGTTCATTTGAACATCTTTGTTGTAGTTATGAAGAAGTGGGGGGGAAGGGAAGATGAACCAGGGAAGAGGAGGGAGGAAGAAGGGGTGGGGATGGGGCTGTGAATTAGGGAGGAGAAGGGGGGCTGTGAATTAGGGAGGAGGAAGGGGTGAGAGAGGGGTTGTGAACCAAGGAGGAGGGGGAAGAAGGGGTGGGCGGGGGGTTATGAACCAATGAGGAGGGAAGGCGCAAGGTGGGGGAGGGGTTGCGAATGAGGGAGGAGGGAGGAAAAAGGAGTGAGTGAGGAAAAAGATGGTTTTTTTTTACAATTGTTAGATTTTTCTCAAGATACGTTATCATTTCAATTGGAACCTTTGATTTTTTTTTTTTTTTTTTTTTTTGAGATGAGATGATCGAAATACAAAACATTCAATCTTAGCCTTTGATTTGTCAATGGTATTTTGGTGATCTATTTTGAAAACAGACGATCAAGCCACGTTGACCGCTAGTCTTGGGGGCAAGGTGCAATACGGATTTATTCTGGAGGTAACATCTTATTAGCTATTTATTATAGAGGGTAAATAGCAAATGACCCTAATAATAAATAGAACATCTATAAAAATAAAAAATAAAAAGGGAAAAAAGGAAAACAATTATAATATAACCTGACACCAACGTGCCGACCTAGACAAAAACCAACAAGGAGGAGAAACTTTAAACTAATTCACTAAAATTCTGAGTTTTTTTTTTTTTAAACAGGAGGGAGGATTTGAAAGTGGAGTGGTTGTTTCCTTGCTAATTTACTGGCAATTGCTAATGTACCTGCTCAGTAGCAGTTCATTCTATTGTCAAGAACCATGGGTGCTATGGAAAGAGAGAAATGCTAGGATCTGTAGGGGTTCAAAAAGGGTGCTCACTCCCCTTGTAAGGAGATCAAAGCTCTCTTTTTTTGGCAGTGGGATTGTATTTGGGGAGCCATCATTGATGTGGCTTTCATGTCTGCATTTTTTTACTGGGATTATTTATTCACTCTGTAATAGTGTTTAGTTGTTCCACTTCTTGCCAAGTGACCTTCCCAATCACCCTGGCTCTTTTATCAATATATCTGTGTTTGTTTGATGGATAAAAATAAAATAAAAAAAATTCAAAAAAAAAAATTAAAAACCATGGATACTTTTATTTGGCCTACTAATTTCAATATATCTATCTGCATCAGCATGAACAATTTCTTCTGGAAATTCTGGCTACTATTTGGATGTTGACACGGGTTGCTTCAAATTCTTTTTTCCTTTTGTTTTTTGCTCCTTGTATCAGAAATTTAAGCATAAAACGCAAAGAAAGGATGAAAAATGATGTAGAAAGCAATCGATAAATTGACATTCTAAATATATGAAAAAAGATGCATAATGTATTAGGCTACACAAAATTCATGAACTGAAACTAGAATGAGAACAAGCTAATGTCCAACAGCAATCAAAAGGAAGCACACATATGTCCACATGAACAAGATTAACTTAGAACTCTGCAAGTGCTGAAGCATAGGAACACCCATCACCTACTTCAGGGCTAGACCAATCTCACTTACATGTGAAACCACTCTGGATCAGTTGGATTAATAGGAGGAATGCATCTATTGATTACACCAACTGCACCATTGATTGCGGCATCCACAAAGTCAGAAGTCACTTTATAGAGAGCCCTACCACGTAGTATCCTTCAAAAAATAATAATTCATGAAGATAGGAGCAAGCAGGCCATACTACTAATAGAAGTGTGTGCATACTTCATGAGTTCCTTGAGTAAAATATTCCTTAAATGATCTGATATTAATTGTGGATTTTTACATATTTAAATTTATTTACCTAAGTGCTGTAAATGGTTACAAAAAATATATTATTTATACTGTTATGCAAGAATATTGGTATTTAAATAACATAATAATGAAACAAAGTTCTTGAGATGGATGTATAAGAAAGAAACAATATATAAAACTTGACTGAGAAAAGGTTTAAAGGTTCATGCAGCCATTTAAAAAAAAAAAAAATGATAGAGAAAGGGTTGTAAAGGAAGAGACATTCTCCAGAGAACTTCAATAGGAGCTTGATAATGTTTGGTTTATTATTATAAAGCTTCAAAGAATTCAACTTATAAGAAGATCTTGATGCTTAAATTTTCCCACTGCATCATAAGAAACAAATGGAAAGTCATATAGAAGTGAAGTTTTCATCCCCAGTGCCACAAGAATTCGAAAGCATCTGTGAAAATTTTCCGGGGCATCCAACCCTTTTGAAAGTTCTATTGTCTCTTTCCCAAAAAAGACTCCAAAAGATAATACAGTTTTCACCCCTACCCCGCCCTTGAATATGTGGATCAAATTTGGTGTGGGTGAGGGGGAGGGGAGCTCCACCGTGACAGGCATATAGTTGCTCAAATCACACTAACTTGTTTTGAAAAAAACTGTTTCCAAAAGCATATACATTCTTAAAGAGTGCTTTGTTTTGAAAATATTTCCACAAGTGAAATTGATGGAGTATGTTGCAGGCACTGGCAAATACTACAAAAATTATATTTAACCAAATATACCTTTCTTGGGAATGCTTTTGCGGAAACTCCCTGCAAGATTGCAATTCCTCATTCCAATCTCTCTGCATGCCGACTAGTTCAGAACCAAATGAAAGAGTTAACGAACTCTCCGCCCTAGCTGCATCCCGCTTATGATCTGAAACACGTAAATTCATGAAAATTAATCAAGGAATATCTAAATGCTAAAACAAAAGATACTATAAAGGGTGAGCATAATAAGTTTTAAATTGGGGGATACTCTCAAGTTCAGGGGTGTTAATTGGTTCTCAAAAACCGACCGAAACGGCCAAACTGAATCAAACCAAACCGACAAACCCCGAACTGATTGAAAACAAAAACCGAATAGTAAAAGCTGAACCGAATGCAATTCGGTTCGGTTTCGAATTCGGTTTTGTTTTTTCCCACACCGAGATATGAACTGATATAACACATAATTTTTATTGTTTTCTTTATTCCAACACATCAATTCCATTATTTTATTTCAACAAACCCACTTATTGCAACACATGAATATTATTTTATTTCAAAACTTATGGTAACACATCAATTTTATTATATTCAACAAATCCACTTCCTATTATTTTATTTCAGCAAACCCAATTATTGCAACACATCAATTATACTATCTCTTTCATTCTCTCTTTATTCAATTCAAGAATAGAAGATAGAGAGAAACGGTGTTGGGTTGGGTTGTGTTGAGACAAGTGGAGCCAGATTGCCCTCCTTTTCGCATCATAAGTCGTCGCTCACCACCTCGCCAATCACCACAGCCAACCCGATCAACCTCACCAGCACGGATCGCCCCTTTCTTCATCCACAGTAGTCGTACGATCCCTCTTTTCCAGCCGCACACCTAATCGTCCTTTTCGCCAACACATAGGAGATCGATCACACACAGAGACCTCTCTTTTGTAGCCACACAACTGATCGTCCTTCTCGCCAACACATAGGAGATTGATCACACATACAGACCTCTCTTTTGCAACCACACAACCATCTTCCCCTTCACAACCACACCACCAGTTGATCGCCAGACTTTCTCAGGATCACCCCCTTCCCTGACGCCAGCCACAACATACAAATTGTGATAAAAAAAAAACGAAAAAATCGAAGCCCAACCAAACCGATTAACACCCCTACTCAAGTTTGTTGGAGTATGTAGACGGCATCTTAGAATTACTTGTTATTCAAATCTAATAAGCAAAAGATATAAGATGTTTGACGAATCAGAATGCTTCACTTCATTAAATTGAGAATTTTTTCTAGAAAAATTTAAAATAAATATTTGAAAAATATGGATATCTACTCACAACAGCAGAACATAACCGAAGACTTAATCAATCCGTAGTGACGGGAATCTAGGAATGAATGGGGATCCATATCAATAAAAAAATGAAGAAAATAATAGATTATAGAATTATCTCAATAGATTCTCTGGTCTGATACGATACAGTACAATACGAGACGATGGAATGCAATGGGATGGATGGTAGAAGGCTGCATGCGCCCCAAAGCGATGATTCACTTGTCCCCTTGTCCATACGATCAACCAATATTTATCAAATTTGAAAAAGAGTGAGAAGAAATGGTTCGATCCTCTTATTTCTTGAACTGAGAGATCCATCGGGATCATGATGCATATAGGTCCAATGGAAACAAGAATTTCCAGGAACATTTCGTTTCTGAGCAGAAGAGGCGTTTTCAATTTTTTCAAGTAGTGTTCGATCGATTTAAACTACATTTTAATAATTATTAAAAAATTAAAAAATAAGACGTCCTATCACAAATTAAAAACAATGACAAGAAGTTGTAACATCTGAGTGAGACAAATAGTTGAAGGCTAGAGGTATCAGCAATTATACAGTATCAGTGATTCGCAACAGGATAAACTCAACTATTTTTGGGTGAAGATGAATGAAACATGCACACGCAAAAGGATCTAAATTACTGAGAACTACAACAAGTAGCAGCTGCTATTAGTAATTTGCAGCCTATCTTGTTAGACAACAAAAATAATGTTTAGGTTTGAAATGATTCCAAAAAGAATCATTTAGATAGTAGGAATGACTCCAAAAATATCTTCTCTGTAAAAGAACTTCCATAGGTATATCTAGTTGGGGTTAGACTTGGCAACATAATTTTGTATAGCTAGCCTCAACCTCTTGTAATTTAGACAGTTTTGCATTTCGAATATAAGGTCACTTTTGTTCGACCAATCACAAAAATAAATTAAATACATAAAGCTGAAATCCAATTATTTTATAGTCAATTTCAGATAATGTTATCTGTGAACGACTATGATGCACGGACTCGAATACGCGTGTCAGACACGGATACGACACGACAACTGAGAAATTTTCAAAAAAATAGGACTCGACGACACGGTCAAACTTATTTTTTTAATATATTTTTTTAACATATACATGGATTTGAATGCTTACATGCAAATAAAAGGAGCAAAAACTGCATAACTACCTGGTAGAGTTATTCCATGTGTTATGATTTTATTGGAGAGTGACACAAGGAGCAAAAGGCCCAATGGGCAAAACAAAAATTCTTCCAAAATCAGACTTTAGTTTGGATAATCTCTATGTCTCATTTATTTAATTATTCCACTTCCATATAGTTTATCTTCTTTCCTTCATTTCACAACAGCAAGGTCTTCCTCCCAACTCAACTGATCTCCTCCATGACTTTCTCAATAACAAAAAAATCTCTGGATCGCTCCAATCAACAAGATCGCTCCACCATTCAGCCACACACATCTCTGAATCGAACCAGCCATTCTCGGCACCACAAAAGGAGAAATCGCAAGAAAAAAAAACGAAAGAAGGTAAGATCTCTCCCTCTCTCTGTCGAAATCGATATCTCCCTTTTGATTGATCGATCTCTCCCTCCCTCTCGACAAATCTCTCCTTCTCGACTGATCCCTCTCGACAGATCGATCGATCCCTTTCGACAGATCGATCCCTCTCGACATATCGATCTCGACAGATTGATCTCTCCCTCTCGACAGATCGATCGATGTCCATTGATCTGTCTATCTGTCCATTATTTCTGTCCATCGATCTCTCAACGTGTCCGGACCGTGTCCAAGACGTGTCGGTGTCTGTCAACGAATTTTGACCGTTGACCACGTGTCAAATACGTGTCGGGCGCATGTTCGACAAGTATTTGACACGTGATACGAGGGTTTTCCGGCAAGTCGGTGCATTAGAGGTGAACGATAACAACCATTCTTCCTTGGGAAACTTTACAAAGAAAGATTTTATAAAATAAATTTAAGTTTTGAAGTTGAAGTTACCTGACACGGGATATGCTCCTAGCCATGAATTTGGTGGTAACGGAGTTTGAACACTTTCGAAAGGATGAGCAGAGGCCTTCAGATCCAAAATTTCACGAAAAGCTTCATATAAGAATTAAATTGAACAATTGGTTAATACTAACCATGGAACACTCAAGCTAAACTTCATGCCATATAGACAAATAATAATTACACAAAATGTACCTTTCTTGAATTTGCCACTAATCTTTAGCAGGAGACCAATAAGGGTAGTTGCTTCTGCAGCAAGTTTAGCTGGCTTTGGATCCAGTGTATTTCCTGAACTAGAGTTCACATAAAAAGAATTTGTGGTTCCCGTAATACATAGGTTGCGGCCTTCCAAGGTCGCCACATCAATATAAATCAAATCTCCAACAAGCCTGGAAAGAGGGTAACAACATGGATTGAGTATTTGGAAGTTATACTATTTCCACCATTGCGAATGTTCAATGACAGAATACATGTCCACACCAATACACTCAATGGACAACATAGCTCATAGGACATAAAAGTCTGGCACTATTAATCATTTTTTACTTGAAAACTAAAGTAATTTTTGAAAAGCATGAATGTATATTATATATCCACCATATAATTTTTTTAATTTAAAGTTCTTTCGAAATGTAGTTACCTATTTTTTTTCCCCAGTTTATCGTAAATTTTATTAGAAAGATCTTTCTTTGAATGTAGATAAATGATATATCGTAGTATACAAGAAAGTGTCATGTCACCAACGCATGCTCCTATAGCCTAGAGGTTACATGGTGTCATGCCCCACAATTAAATGGAAGAAAGAAACAATAACTGCTAAATCGTTTAATTGTGTCTGACTTAATCAAACAGGAAATGATTACAACAAAAAGATGAAGATGCAGCATGCAAAATAGTTTAAATAAAGATGTTTGATGTAGAAGGTTTGACAAAAGAATTCCACCTTCTGTAACTTGGAGGGGGATTGAATGAAGAAAAGACAATACTCTCCACACATTTGATGTTTATCGATGAAGATGACACCAAATTACTCAGTGAACCGGTGATGTTCTCCATGAAACCCAATCCGTCGAGCTCTGGGACTTCAACTTTCTCTGCATCTGGATGAGGGTAACACTGTCAGCCATAAGAAGGCATAAAAAATCACAGGGAAGCCAGAACAAATATAACCATCACGTGTGAGATGGTTACAGGTAGCTAAGATGTCGAGCATACAGAACCTGCAGTTGTTTTTTGCATTTTCTCCTGCTGCAATGCAAGTGATGTCGATAACGATGCATGGAGACTGGAGAGAGAAAGCAATTCTCTGGCACGATGAACATGAGCCCTTATAGATCTATCATCATACAACGCTGTTACACATGAATCTTTATTAGTCCAAAAATAGCAGATATCATTCACACTCACATTAAACATGTCAACTGACAGAAGTAGAGAACAGAAATATCTTAAAATACCATCAACCATCTCCAAAGAGCAACCACCGGTCGTAATATCTCCAACTTCGGAAATTTCATTGTGATCCTCCAGATAATGAATTGCTCCATCCTTGGTATGAAGTATCAAATCATAGCACGTGAAGAAACAGGTCTCTGGTGCATCAACAAGGAATTGTCTCAGATCCAAAACAGAGTCTCCTGGACTTAGCTGCAAAACATCAGCCAATAATGTCGGAGTCAGATATGCTTTGGTTTTTGTTAGGAAAATAAAATAGTTGCAAACAATTGGACAATGATATTGACCTATCAAAACTTTATAGACAATTTTATTTGCAGCTCAGAAAATTTGGTTGGATGTGATTCTTGAAATGTTCCAAAAGGTATTAAAGTACTCCAGTGAAATTGATTTCACTAATTAAATAACTCACTCTTAGCTCTAGCTTCTCTCCAGATGGTGCTTTGACTGCGACAGGATAAAGATGAGCTTCACCTGTTCCAATAAAAGACAGAAAAAAAAATATATAAAAAAAAGGTGATAAAATGAAGAAGAAAAAACAACTTCGACAGTGAAGCAAAAATATATATGTTTCAGCTGCAGAAATTTTCTCAGTGCCAACATTACTGAATAAGGTTCACTAATTTGTTCAAACTGTCATGAGCTCGAACCATAAGTTACTATCAAAGACACCCAAGAGAAGATGTTCTATTTGTGCTTATTGTTGAAGGGTACCTGAGAGTAATGGCTTTTTCATATGTCCATAACAAACCTTAGGAAAACAGAACAGAGTAGGATACTTGATAACAAGGTAGAACGGAATACCCAAGTGTGATCAAATGGAACCAGTGGCAGAGATAAAAACTGAATAACACTAACTACAATCCGCAAATTCTTACAGATAATAGACGAATATGTGAATGAGGACAAAAACACAAAAAGTCACAAAACATTATAATTACTCAATCTAAGCAGTAAACAATAGAAGTGAAAACTAAACGAAACAAAAAAAAATCTGAGTTTGTGATGCTTTCTTGGGGTCTTATTTTATCTTCATTGTATCATGGTTTTTATTCCAAAACATCCATCTCATCATAGAAATGAAAAGGAAAATCACAAGCCACAAAAGCTGAGATAGAATAAGTGGTGTCTTGGATGGATCTACTACAAAACACTGCAACATGAAAAGTGAAGAAAATGAGTGTGCATCTCTATCCCTTCAACACTCACAACCTTCTTCTAGCACTCCTTTTTTAAATCATCCAAACCCAAGCAAATATCTTAAAGAGGGCAAAATGGGAACATGCCTAAGTGAGTGCAAAACACTTTTTTTTAATCATCCAAACCCAAATAAATACTTAAATAAGGCAAAATGGGAACATTCCTAAGTGAGTGAGAAACTCAGGCTACAACAAAAGACAGCATAGAAACAGCTAAGGGGTCATAAGATTTCCGCAGCTAAACATACACTCATTGTAGTCATTCTTCATTATACCCAAATAACCCTCCAATGCCACACCCAATTCCTAACACTTCTAGAACTCCTACGAGATATATACCAGGAAACAGTTTGGTCACAATTTGCAAACAACAAATCTTCTTGTGAACCTAACAGTGTAATCCAGAATTTTGTCTAAGAAAATTGACTGACAATTATTGATTTGAGACTATAAATCATGACAATACTCCTCAAATTAACTTCTAACCCTTGCGTTTCTCTCAATATGGAATTTAAAAAAAAAAAAGGGAAATCAAAATTTCTATTGCAATTGTGAATATATAATGTTGATATAGGCTACTTAAGACATGATAACTTTTAATGTCCATCATTTTCTTTTACTTAAAAAATAGGAACATTCACAATATCTAATCTAAGTATTAGCATCCAAACTTGGCAATGTTGTTCAATAACGAAATTTTTGTGTCAAAAAAACCAAATAGTAATATAAATGAAGCTACCTTCCACATGTTTTGCCTGATCGTGTGATGGTTCCGATGCGTTCTCTGGAGCCACTTCTATTACAGCATTTGATGACTTCTCCGAAGCCTCCTCTGTGACAGCAATGTGTGGCTCCTCAGAAACTCCATTGCTTTCCACTTTCGGTGGCTCAACTGTGATTTTTTGAGCGACATCAGATGAAGCTACCTGTTCTGCAGCAGAACTTGTTGAATTCTGTGATGCTTTCTTATTCCTTCCTTTGTTTGATCGTCCCGCCATTCTCTTCCTTAATCTAATACATCAAAATCAATCACTCCCTGCCATTAAAATCATTAAAAAAAGAAAAAGAAAAAAAAAAGTGTTTTACAATCTTTCAGACTCAATCAATCAAATGATCTCCAAATCGAGAATAGATAAATAAAAACTAAACTAGAAAACAGCAAATCAAACAGAAATCGCAGCTTCCGATGGAAACAATGCACAAAGAAGTAATCTGTGATAGAAGAAGCCAAACTGCGGGCTTATAAGCAAATAATGTATTCAAATCAACAACTACGGTCAAACTTAAACGAAACAAAACCAAAAACCGGATTGCTTTAGTGAAGAAAACCAAACAAAGATCTCATGATGAACGAAAACCAAGTAAAATCGAGAAAAAATTTGGATGACAGGTGAAATGTGAACACTGAGTACGAAGGAGATGAACATATACAATATGGAATCAAAACTACAGAGTGCTTACCAAATCGCTGTCGTTGTGGAAAGAGGACGAAAGCAGTGAAGAAGAAGAAGAGAAGAGAATGGGTTTTAGAGAGGGTATTGGGGCGGCGCTATGCTATGCCCTCGCTCCTCTCTCTGCGATTATTTTCTTTTGAGAATTTAATAGAACAAGATAACCAAAATTTCACACCTGACCCAAGCCAATAACAGGTTGGGTCATTTCGGCACGTGAATCAGGTCATTTGCAGAAGAGTTTTTCCCATTTTCGTTTTTGTTACCATGCTGACCTCAACATGGCTACCAAACAATTTTATAAAACATGGTTTCCCAGCATATTGTTTGCAGAATGGTACGTGCGTGTCGCTGTTAAAAAGCTTTTCGAGGGTTTACCCAACAGAAAATATACTTTATTAAGCTGCTTTTCAATAATTCCCTAACTTTTAGAAATTCATACCATTGCTAATTTCTTTAATCACGTGAACATGGTCATTTTTTTAATTCATTGACCCCTCTCATATTCGATGCCGCCGACAGAGTTAAAACCCTAGACTTGTGATTCCATCGGCGACATGCCTACCCCAAGCTAGTACCCCATTGGCATGAATCGGGTCATTTACTAATTTATGCATCTTATGATTGTTAATCAACTAATTATGTGAATAATGCAATATTTTAATCATGAATTACACTACATGAGACATAAATCTAAATATGCATTACAACCACCAAGATTTGATTGACCTTTGGTGATATAATATAAAGACCATAACCATAACATATAAATATAGGTACTTAATTATTCAATTGGGTTATGAGTAATATCACATACCATCATGGCATATGTTTAATTTGCGATACACAATTAGCGTAAAGTAACCCCAAATTGTTAATTAAAATTTTTACAGACTAAATTACCACTCCACTATAAGATTGTCTCTCTAAATGTCTCACTAGCCTCTCTAATCATTCTTATAAAAATATCAGAAACATTTTTTGTATCTCAAAAAAGATGACCAGCATATGCCCAACACATGCCACTCTAAATATGTACCTTCGACGATGTTCCACAACAATAAGACGTTGAACCTAGACACAAGTGACAGCCAGAAACCAAGATTTCCACCTGATATATGTTAGTCAAGTGTAGCACCTGAAGGCTCTATATAAGCAAATGGTACCCTAGGTAAAAGGGCAACTAACATAGGGAGGGAAAGAGAACATGATAAGGTTTTCCTGTGTAGTTATTCATACTAAAGAGTTTTCCTCAAGTAGGATCTAACTTAAGCATCAGAGATTCCAAACAGTCTTTTGATCCACTATTCGTCCCAAATAATGTTTGATCTTGACCACATAGCATTTTCATCCAATATCCTTATGAATAGTACCAGGATCTCATTAAGACAACATTCTCCAGTATCCATCCCGTGCAGTACCATGGTCCCTTCTATAGTGCAGTACCAAGATCCCGTCAAAAAAGTTTTAATGTCCAGTAATTGTCCCACCGTTCCGGATAGTACTAGGACCCCGTCCAAACAGTCTTCCCATCCAATATCCATCCTGGGTAGTACTAAGATCCGTCGTACTAAGATCCGTCCAGACAATCTTCTTCAATATTTGTCCAAGACAGATAGGTTCCCGTCCAATAACCTTCCTAGACAATACTAGAATAGTACCAGGATCCCGACCACAACATTTTCATCCAATATCCATTATGAATAGTATCAAGATCTCGTTAAGACAACATTTTCCAGTATCCATCCCAGGCAGTACCATAGTCCCTTCTATATAGTTTTTTGTATAGTACCAAGATCTCGTCAAAAAAAGTCTTAATGTCCAGTATTCGTACCACCGTCCAGGACAGTACTAGGACCCCATCCAAACAGTCTTCTCATCCAATATCCACCCTGGGTAGTACTAAGATATCGTCTAGACAATCTTCTTCAATATATGTCCTAGACAGACAGTCTTCTTGACTAATAACCTTCCTAGACAGTACTAGAATCCTATCTAGGCAGTCTTTTCATCCATAGCAAACACATAACCCATATGAGTATCCATCCTGGAGCGAGCCATGATCTTGCCTAGAAAGTCGACCAAAGTAGTCATGAACAAAGTTGGGACATTCCAGATAATCATTTAGAGCGGAGTCAAGACCCCGACCAGAAGCCATCTCAAGCGAAGTCCAAGGTTCCAGTCCATATAGCTATTCCGATCAAAGTTGTTGTTTTACCCTCTATAGTTTGGTGTCGTCTATGGGGATGTATTATATGTGAACTCTGATTCGCTTGGAAAGATATGCCTCCAAGGAAAGCGAAATATTAATTGGTCAGTGACCCAGTCTTCAATAGAAGCACAAATAGCCTAATTATGAAGTAGTTAGATACGTCTAAGGTTCCCGAATAGATGATTCTTTTTTTCATCCGAGATAGGGCAACGAACAACCCAAGACACCCGAGAACAACCTAGGGGCATTGAACCCGCGAGGGGCGTGGTGTCCACTGGGCTCGATGAAAAGTCAAACCCATGAACCAAACATATCAGCCAAAAATAATATGGGTCGCAAAATGGTTCCGGCCAAGGCACTAAGACTTGAAACTAAGAATGGGTGCACTTTAGCTCACAAAAACTGATACATTTTGACTCCAAACAAGGAGTTTTTCTCTGTTCTAAGATTGGGTGAGCTTCACTCCAATGTACAAAGCATGGGAAGCAAACGGGCTCCCAGCCAAAGCGTTCGACCTCAACAGAATGAAAATTAGATTTGTATTGGTTTCAGTTGTGGCATTTTTGTTCTATATGATCAAAGTCTGGAGACACCCTGGCTCCAACGAAGACATTTTAGCCTCGTATGATTGAAAGATTCCTACAAGGGCACACCCGCCCTAAATGATTGAAGTATGGAAGCACTTTGACTCTAGGCAAAGCATTTCGAGCCTATATGATTAAAGGATTCTAGCCAGGGCATTAAGGCTTTGTGTGACATAAAGACTTTGACCCAACATGGTATTTTTAAACATTGAAGTGATATTAGATCTCGAGTTCATTGAAGAAATTATAGTAAGAAAAAAAAAAGGACATATAGTTTCCAAGAAAAATATATGTTATCACATATTATAGTAGAATCATATGGAAAAGTATTAAGTTGAGTCTCAACAGCATTGTTCAAGAGCTTTTAGGTGCATCTCGGCCGCAGTCAAGGCCTCCCAGCCTTGTATTCTAGTTTGAAGGTGTGAGACAGAAACAGAGAAGGATTAAAGTTCTTTATGAATAAGGACTCATAGTCTTGTGTGATTGGTTCCCAATTTATTGGGAAGAGTTCGACTAGGATTTTTGTTGTGGCTTACAATTCATGTGGTACTCAAAGTCTCTCTTTCCCTCTTTAAAGCAAACATACAACAACAAGTTATAGAGAAGCAAATATAACGTAAGAGTTGCAGCAACATATACACAATGATCAACAGTTGATAACGTGATCAACAGCAACACACAAAGCGAACAGCATGTACACATAGTGTGAGCAATAGTACAGCGTGAGTGTGGCATGAAATGGGCTGTGATAAGGGCATGAAACAGGCTGCGAGTTCGGAGTGATTCAGTGTGTGTACAGTGTGAAACAGTAGCCAAGTAGAAGGATTGGAATCGGGTGATTTCGGGTGTTCTTCGTTTGCAAGTTTTATCAAACTTTTGGTGGTATTGTTTGGTTAAGACTGGGTAATCTCAAGAATCGTTGCTTGACAACGTTGTAATCTTCAAGTATTTTCATATCAATAAAATAGTTACAGAGTCGTCGTCTGTAGAGTAGGCAAAGCTGAACCACGTAAATCTCGGTGTCATCTTTATTTTCTGCATATTGCTTGTTGTTTGCTATTACTTGCAAAATGTTTTAGCCATTCACTTTCACCAACTAGGTCTAAGACTTGTGTTGAAATTATTTGCATTAGCAGGTATTTCTCTTACAAGTAGTATCAGAACGCCAGTTGGTTGGTGTTTGTGTTTTGAAGGTGTCAATAAATTGGTTGAAAGGTCGTTTTCATCGCATGATGATGGTTATGTGAAAGTCCATGGGTTCGATATTGTTCGATTCAATGGTAGGAACAATTTTAAAGCTTGGCAGATGGATTGTAAAGATATTCTGGTTAGTTTGGATTACTTTGATGCACTAGATGAGAAAAAAAACCATCATCAGATAAGGCGACGGTTGAGGTTATCAAGAAGTGGAGTAAAATGGATTCGAAAGCATGTAGTACAATTCATTTGTGTCTTTCTCGCAATGTGGCTTACAACTTTGCTGATGAGATGACGGCTCAGGGCATTTGGGATAAACTTCAAGCTATGTATCTTGAGAATGATCAGATGAGTGTGATGTACCTATAGAAGAAGCTCTTCACTTTCAGTTTGCAGCCAGGTAAACTCATGACTGATCACATTAATGAATTTGAATGTTTATACTTAGATTGTGTTAGCTTGGGAGCTAAATTTGAAGAAAGTCAGAAAGCATTATTCTTGTTAATTTCTTTGTTACCGGAATGAGAACTGTTTGTTGATCAGATAACAACATTGAAGAAAGAAAAATTTGTGTATAGTGATATCGTTCAAGCTGTACTTACAAAGGCTTCCAGAAAGAGTGATTCGAATGAGAAGGTTCAAGCACATGGTCTTTTGGTGACAAGGGGAAGAAATTACAAGAAGAACAACTATAGAAGGAACCGGTTTAAATCAAAAAGCAGAGATATGTCTAAGGTTGAATGTCATAAATGTAAGCGCAAAGGCCATTACATAAGGAATTGTCCAGACTGGAAGGATAATCACAATAAGCAAGAGAATGAGAGTAAGGGCATAGTGAATATTGTTGAGACACCAGATGTGGTTGAGGATATTCTAATCGGGGGTGACTTAGCAAGTGCATTGATGGCAAAATCTTATGACCATTTGTATGACGGTTAGATGTTGGATACTGGAGCTTCGTATCATATGTGTCCCATAAGGGAATGGTTCAGTACTTATTGTGAGGTTAAGGGAAGTTCAGTTAAAATGTATGACTCTCAACCTTCCAAGACAATGGGTGTTGGTAAAGTCAAATTCCAGTTGGCATATGGGTCATGCAGATAGCTTACCGAGGTACGTCATGTTCCAACTCTTTCAAAGGGGTTGATTTCTCTTGAGGTGCTTGAAGCTCAGGGCTACAAGTATATTGGTGAAAATGAGTATTGCAGTGTTTATTTTGGTGACGGGTTGCTTATGTCAGCTGTTAGGCATTTCCTTCAAGGAAGTATAGATGAAGGTGGAGCTATGGTTTCTACAATTGTTGATGAGAAAAGTTTGACGCACACACAGTTATGGTACATGCGATTATGGCATGTATGAGAGAATTGACTAAGAATTTTAAGCAAGTGGGGCTTGTTTGGCGATGATAAAATGACAAAGCTGGATTTCTATTGGGAAGTGGTGCAGAGTTAGTTTTAGTAATGCTACTCATAGCACCTTGGGGATTATGAATTACATCCAGACTAATGTTTAGGGACCCTTTAGAGTCGCATCCAAGGGTGGTTTTCAGGTATTTTGTGTCTTTTATTGATGACTTCAGCCAGAGGCGGAAAGTATGGGTGTATACCATGAAACATAAAAATGAAGTCATTGATATCTTCAAGAAGTGGATAGCTATGATTGAGAAACAAACTAGAAGGGTGATCAAAGTAGTGAGATCTGACAATGGCGATGAGTATATTGAGGATCCCTTGAAGCAGTTCTGTTTGGAACATGACATTAGAAGACACTGTACAGTGAAGTCGACACCACAACATAACAGGGTGGCAGAACGGATGAATCGTATCATATTGGAGAGAGCACGGTGCATGTTGTCCAATGTAGGTTTGGGAAGAATATGGTGGGCTGTAGCAATAAACACGGCGTGCTATCTCATTAACTGCTCTCTTTCATCAGCTATTGAGTCTCAGATTCCTATGGAGGTATGGTCTGGTATTTCTTCAAATTATTCTAATTTGAAAGTATTTAGTTGTCCAGCATATTTTCATGTTATGGAGGATAAAATTGGGGTAAGGGTCAGGAAAACTATTTTTCTTGGTTATCAAGATAATGTGAAAGGGTATAGATTATGGTGCCCTGACTTGCAGAAGTTTGTGATCATTCGAGATGTGAAGTTCCATGAGGAGACTTTGTTACATGCAACGTATGAGAGATGCAAAGATGGGTCCCCTATTTAGAGGGGTGATAGTTATGATGAAGATGAGGATGTTGGAAATTCTTTGCAGGTGGAGCTTGGAGCTCCTAGATCTCATATAGAGCATGAAGTTCCTTCTACTGAGGGAAGGGATGATACAGATATGATGCCTGATGAGACAGTGGCAGTAGATGAGGTTCCTACTGATAGGGACATGGATCCTACACAACAACAAGTTCAACAGTTACAAACACCTTCTTTAGCAGCAGGCAGATAACCTAAAGTCAGACGTGCACCACTTAAATTTGGCTATGAGGATGGCGCAGCTTGCGCATTCTCAGTTCTTGACGGGTATGATGATTTTCCTACCACATATACGCACACTTTGCGTAAGTGTTCACAAAGAGGAGTGGAAGGAGGCTTTGGATGAGAAGATGTTATCTCTTCAAAAGAATCATACATGGGGACTTGTGACACTCCCTAAAGGGAAGAGGGCGATTAGGTGTAAGTGGGTTTCCACAGTGAAAGACGAGATTTCAGATTTAAGATTTCAGGGGTACTTGTACATTTATACGATACAAGACAAAATTGGTGGCTAAAGGATATGCACAACAAGAAGATGTGGACTACAATGAAGTATTATCTCCGGTGGTAAAACACAATTCTATCCGAGTCATTTTGTTTTAGTAGCGCAGTTTGACTTAGAGCTCGAACAACTTGATGTCAAGACTGCTTTCTTGCATAGAGATTTGGAGGATGACATATACATGTCTCAGCCCGACGGCTATGCTGTTGTTGGTAAGGAAAAATATGTATGCAAACTGAAAAAAATCATTGTATGGGTTGAAGCAATCTTCGAGGCAGTGGTACAAGATGTTTGATAATTTTCTAATTGAGCAGGGATATGCGAGGAGTCAGTATGATCCTTGTGTATTCACACAGAAGCTCAAGGATGGGTCTTTCGTGTTTCTCTTTCTTTATGTTGATGACATGCTCATTGCTGCAAAGAGCATGAAAGAAATTGATAAATTGAAGTTGAAACTTAGCATGGAGTTTGAGATGAAATATCTTGGTTCAGTGAAGAAGATACTTGGGATGGAGATAGTGAGAGATAGGAGGAAGGGCATACTAACATTGTCATAGAGACAATACTTAGATAATGTTATTCACCGTTTTGACATGGATATGTCTAAGCCGGTAAGTACTCCTTTGGCTGCTCACTTTAAGCTCTCGGGCAAGTTATCTCCTAGCACATAGGATGAGAGGGAATATATGTCACAGGTTCCCTATGCTAGTGCAGTTGGTAGTCTTATGTATGCCATGATTTGCACACTTCCGGATATCTCTCATGCAGTCAGTCTGGTTAGTAGGTTTATGTCAAACCCGGAAAAACAACATTGGCTGACAGTGAAGTGGATACGTTGGATGTTGGTTTAGTATATGAGAGAGAAGATGTGTCAAATATGATCCGAGGTTATGTAGATTCGGATTATGCTGGTGATCTTGATAGGCGTCGATCGACTACAGGTTATTGTTTTACATTGGCGATGGGTCCGGTGAGTTGGAAGTTTCAATTACAGTGTACAGTTGCTTTGTCTATTACTGAAGCACAATACATGACTCTATCAGAGGCAGTGAAGGAAACCATTTGGCTTCGAGGCTTGGTTAGTGATTTGGGTGTTACTCAGGATGATGTGACAGTCAGAGTGTTATCCATTTGGAGAAGAACTAGGTTCATCATGCCCGGACGAAAGCACATTGATGTGCAGTATCATTTTCTGAGGGATGTCATCGAAATGGCAATGTTCTCTTGGAAAAGGTGAGTACTAAAGACAATCCAGCTGATATGTTAACAAAAGCGGTTCCAGGGATCAAGTTTGAGCATTGCCTCAACTTGATCAAGCTCTCTCAGTGTTGACGCCCCAAGGGGGCAGGGCCCTTAGGGGCATGATGATGATTCTCTGACCGAGAAATGGGTCTTGGCGGTTTTTCATGCCAAGGTGGAGATGCTTCTGTGGTTGTTTGTGATGCTTGTGTGGTGGCCTGAAATTGTTCGCCAAGATGGAGATTGTGAGACAGAGACAGAGAATGATTAAAGATCTTTATAAATAAGGACTCATAGTCCTTGTGTGATTGGTTCCCAATTTATTGGAAAGAGTTGGACTATGATTTTTGTTGTGGCTCACAATTCATGTGAGACTTAAAGTCTTTCTTTCTCTCTTTAGAGCAAGCATACAACAACATGTTACAGAGAAGCAAATACAACATAAGAGTTGCAGCAACATATACACAACGATCAACAGCTGATAACGTGATCAGCAGTAGCACACAAAAGAAGCAGGCACGTACACAGAGTGTGAGCAGCAGTGCGACGTGAGTGTGGTGTGAAACGGACTGCGATAAGGGCATGAAACAAGTTGCGAGTTCGGCGTGATTCTGTGTGTGTACAGCGTGAAACAGTAGCCAAGTATAAAGGATTGGAATCGGGTGATTTTGGGTGTTCTTCGTTTGCAAGTTTCGTCAAACTTTTGGTGATATTGTTTGCTTGAGATTGGGTAATTTCAAGGATCATTGCTTGACAACGTTGTAATCTTCAAGTAAGTGTTTTCATATCAATAAAATAGTTACAGAGTCGTCGTCTATGGAGTAGACAAAGCTGAACCACGTAAATCTCAGTGTCATCTTTATTTTTTGCATATTGCTTGTTGTTTGCTATTACTTGCATAGCATTTTAGCCATTCACTTTCGCCAACTAGGTCTAAGACTTGTGTTGGAATTATTTACATTAGCAGGTATTTTCCTTACAGAAGGCACTCTCGTCTACGAGTTTCAATTTAGAGGATTTCGACTAGAGCCAAACATCTCAACCATGGAGCCTAGTTTGACGTGCCGCAGTTTTGTGTTTTAGTCTAATTGTTTTCGACCATAGTAATGGCATCTCAAGTTTTTGTTACTGTAGTAACGCATCTAGGCCCTGTGTTTGATTCGAAAGCATCCCGGCTTTGTGTCTCAGTTTGATAGCTTTCGGCCATAGCCAAGGTATCTCAGTTTTGTGTTTCTATATGATTGCTCCTAACCGCAGTCAAGGCATCTCGGCCTTAAATTCCATTCTGAAGGCATTTTGGCCTTATATGACAGTATGATGGCTCCCAGCCATAGCCATGCTCCCGGTCACAATCAAGACGTTTCGGCCTTTCAATCCATGTCCAGTGTATTCAAGTGTCTACCAAGGTGATCTGACCTTGCTCATTATGATTAAACTTGTAAATGCATTCAGGCTCTAGCTAAGGCACTATGCCCTGTACGATTTGAATTTAGATGTGCTTAGATACCATGTAGTCACCGATTGAGCTCGCAAGTAAGATATTCCTCGGCTCCAGACCATGCTGCTCAAAAGTCGGGGGATTATGAGGGGCAATTTTGGTATCTCGAAAAAGATGACTAACATGTGCTCAACAAATTCCACTATGGATATGTACCTCTGTGGGTGCTCTATAGAGAAAGTCAGATATGTTGAACCTGGACATAAGTGATGGCCAGAAACCAAGATTTATTGCTAGAGATTATGTCATCTAGACGTAGCACCCAAATGCTCTATATAAGCAGAGTATTGTCACAAGTAAAAGGGCATTTGACACACGTAGACCCCGATAAGGTTTTCTTGAGTAGTTATAATGCTTAGAGTTTTCCCCAAGTAGGAACTTACTCAAGCATTGGAGGCTCATCCCATGCAGCCTCTCCTTTGTCCCAAGAGGTGCTCGGAATGAGGTTTGTGCATATTTGTAGGAGGATACCGTAAAGACAATCTTCCCTTTTGGTGCCTATCATAGACAATACTAGGATCCTGTCCCCTATTCGTCATAAGTTGTACTTGGATCTCGTCCACACAACCTTCCCGTCCAATATTTTCCCTGGGTAGTACTAGAATCTGTAATCCAGACAACCCTCTCAAGTGTTTGTCTCGGGCAATACCATGAGTATTTGTCTCGGGCAATACCGTGATCTCGTCTAGATAGTCTTCAGGGACGGTACTAGGATCTTGTCCAGACAGTCTTTTTGTCTAATATCTATCCTGGGTAGAACTAGGTTCTCGTCCAGGCAGTCTTCGCAAGTATCCGTTTTGGGGCAGTGCCATGATCACATCTAAACAATTTCCCCCAATGGTACCAGGATTTTGTCCAGTATTTGTCCCGGGCAACACTACGATCCTGTCCAGACTATCTTTATGTCCAATATCTATCCTGGGTACTATTAGGATTCTACCCAAACACACTTCTCCAGTATCCATCCCTACCAGGATCTCAGTCCATATCGTCTTCCTATTCAGTATCCTTCCTTAGCAGTACTAGGATCTCGTTCAGGCAGTCTTCCTGACCAGAGCAGACACAATACCCATCCAAGAATCCTTCGTAGGCAGAGCCATGATCTCGATCGGAAAGCTGACTAGAGTGGTCCTAAATAGAGTTCCAAGCCATAAAACTATTATGTGGCCTGAGCTGAGTCATTGTTTTACCCTTTGTAAAAGACAAAGGGTTCGTTACCTTTTTGTACCCACAAAACTTATAAAATTACCATATAATATCCAAAAATATTGACACAGTACCCATTTTGGTGACCGTGTGGATGTTACACTCACTGGCAGCAACATAAGTTGTCATGCAACATAACTAGGACTTGGTAGTGGCGTTCCTAATTTATGCATTTATCTTCACATGATGTCACTTTGGCATCAGATTAGATCGTATTACCAGTTTTTGGCTTGGACATTTAGACTTTGAATCACCATTTACATGAATAACATCAACATTTTGATCTCTATGTTACTTTCTGATATGAATGTTTCTTCTATAACACTGGGTATTCTGGTTCTAACTTGAAGCACCTTGAAGTGGAAACCGAAGTTGAGTCTTAAGATGGGTCACCTGAAGTCAGATGCTGAAAAGATATCCCAGGTTGTCGCCCAAATTCTCTCAAAGCACGTAACAACTGTCACTATCTAAACTCTATGCATTGCATGGTTGAGAGAAATTTGTGGTTCTTTGCATATCTTGGTAATGTTCGTCAGTTTCATATGAAAAAAGTAGTAAAAGCTCATTCATTGTAGCCAGAACTTGCAAATGTCGAATCTTAGCTTTTTTCGAGTATTCTAATGCCTTCACTAGGGATCACGTCATATAGCTGGAAAAAGAGAATACTAATTTTTCAAAATGAACTTGCTCAATCTTTTAGTTAAAGGTCTTGAGATCAATTTGTAACTGTAATTGAAGAACTTATGAACTGTTTTGGAGGACTCTCTCAACCTTTGTTATTTTTTTAACTTCACTCGATTCATTACAAATGGGGAAGGAGTCTTCCTTTTATAGCTATTCTAGTACATGAATAATCATAGCTAATTAACTCACACACACTTCCCTAGATTCATATGCCTAGATACATCTTAATCTAGCCAAATACATTACCACTTAATTAACAAATGCATGTGAACCCAAATTTGGTTTATTTGCCAACAATGCCTCCCGTAAACCAAATTTGCTTTTGACTCCCATCCTTGCTACATGCATCTTGAACACTTGAGCTCCAAGAGGTTTTGTGAAGATATCTGCCATCTGCTCATCTGTCTTGCAGTATTCCACTTGTATTCTTCCTTCATTTACAAGCTCCCTCAAGAAGTGAAATCGAATGCGAATGTGATTTGTTTGGCCATAGAGAACTGGATTTTTTGCAACTGCAATTGTAGAGCTATTATCACAAAACAATGTTGTTAGGCTATCTTGCTTGTGCTCGAGTCTTTCCATAATTTCTTGAAGCCAAAGAATTTGACATCCTGCAGTAGAGGCAGCAATGTATTCAGCTTCAGTAGTGGATAGAGCAACAACTGACTGCTTCTTTGAGCTCCATGAAATAACGCCGCTTCCAAGATGAAAAACATAGCCTGAAGTGCTTTTGCTATCATCAATACTTCCTGCCAAATCGCTGTCTGTATAGCCAACAAGATTAACTGGGACATTAGCTTGATAGAAAATACCATAATCCAATATTCCTTTGACATATCTCAAAATTCTTTTAGCTGCTTCCCAGTGACTTGAATATGGCTTTTCAATGAATCTGCTCACCAGGTTGTTTGCGTACATTATGTCAGGCCTTGTAGCTGTTAAGTACATCAAGTTACCCACCAAACTTCTGAACATGGTGGAATTGACAAGCTTTCCATCACCATCTTTGCTTAATTTCAGGCCTGTAATACATGGAGTAGAAACTGGATTTGCATCTTCCATTTTGAATTTTTTTAAGATTTCTTTTGCACAGCTCTCTTGAGTAATGAAAGTACCATTCTTGGATTGAAGAACGTCAATGCCAAGAAAATGGTGTAGCTCTCCCAAATCTGTCATCTCAAACTCATTCTTCATTGAGATCTTGAATTCATTCAACATTTCAAGATCATTCCCAGTGAAAATTAGATCATCAACATAGAGACTCACAAACATGAAGCTTCCCTGAGAGTTTTCTTTGGTGTAGAGAGTATGCTCATACGGGCATTTCTGAAATCCATTCTTCTCAAAGTAAGAACTAATGCGGCTGTACCATGCTCTTGGTGATTGTTTGAGCCCATAAAGCGCTTTCTTCAGCTTGTACACTTTATCCTCTTTTCCTTTCTTCAAAAAACCAGGAGGCTGCTCAAGATAAACTTCTTCATTGAGGACACCATTCAAGAATGTTGACTTCACGTCCATTTGAAATATCTTCCTGTTGTTTTGAGCTGCAAGCGAAATCATCAATCTGACAGTGTCAAGTCTAGAGACTGGAGCGAATACTTCAGTGAAGTCTTCTCCTTCCTTCTGCTTATATCCTTTTGCCACAAGTCTTGCTTTGTGCTTGTTGATGGAGCCATCTGGATTCATTTTTGTCTTATACACCCATTTCACACTAATGGGATTCTTGTGTAGTGGTAATTCTGAAAGCTCCCATGTATCATTCTTTTCAATAGCCTCTAGTTCTTCATTCATTACTTGCCTCCACTTTACTTCTTTGTTGGCTTCATCAAAAGTGACTGGATCTTCTCCTGCAAAGAACGCAAAAAAGATAGAGTTTTCTGGAGTGACTTGCTGAGTGGAGTCATAGATTTCTTGTAGACTTTTCATTCTTGGAGGAGGACTTCGGGAGAAATCATCACTAGATGAAGCATTTTCTATTGATGAACTTGCTGTTGGAGAGTCACTTTCTTTATCTTCAAAGATAGGCACCTTTTTTGGATCTTCATCATTGATTGCTGAGCTTTCATCAAATTTGACATCACGGCTAATCACAATCAGCTTGGTACTTGGATTAAACAGCTTGTAGGCTTTGCTTCTTTCACTGTACCCAATAAAGATGCATTTTTCTGCCTTCTCATCAAGTTTGCTTCTCATAACATTTGGAACATGCGCATAAGCAACACTCCCAAACACTTTCAAGTGAACAATGTTGGGTTTTGATCCATACCATGCCTCATAAGGTGTGCAGTTCTTTAGGCTTTTTGTTGGAGACCTGTTGATGAGATAAACAACACAAGAAACTGCTTTGCCCAAAAATCTCTTGGCATCACCTTCCTAGTCAGCATGGACCTTGCCATCTCCATGATTGTTCGATTTTTCCTTTCGCTAACACCGTTTTGTTGTGGTGTGTAGCGAACAATTAACTGGTGCTTTATTCCTTCATTTCTACAATATTGTTGAAACTCATTTGAAAGGTACTCGCCACCTCTATCACTCCTCAAAGTTCTTATTTTTAATCCAGTGAAATTCTCAACTCCAACTTTGAAATCTCCGAAGGCTTGAAATGCTTCAGATTTTTCTTTAAGGAAGTACACCCATACTTTTCTTGAAAAATCATCAATAAATGAAATGAAGTATTTGTTACCTCCAAGTGATGGCACAAACATAGGCCTGCATAGATCCGAGTGAATAAGTTGTAATGGTTTCTTTGCTCGCCAAGTGGATTGCGAAGGAAATGAGGTTCTATGTTGCTTGCCAAGTTGACATGCATCACAAACTTCCTTAACAGGGTCAATTTGTGGTATCCCTTCAACCATCTTCTTTGTTGATAACAACCTCAAGCTTTCATAGTTGAGATGTCCAAATCTGTCATGCCACAATTTTGAGTTTTCTTGGCTGATACTTGTGAAACATGACAAATTTGGGCTTGGCAGGTTCAAAGGAAACAAGTTGTTTGGAGCTACTCCAATTTTTGCAACAAGCTGATTTTGCCTCGACATGAAGCAAGCATTGTCTCTAAAATGGATATCAAATCCCTTTCTCAAAAGATGGCCTGTGCTTAACAAGTTACTCTTCAATCCAGGAACATAATAAACTTTAGACATTTTTTTCGATGTTACCTCTTTTGGTTTTGAACAACACTTCACCAATTCCTTCAATCTTGTATGCAGTGTTATCACCAATCTTCACTTGCCCATGATCTCCTTTAACTAAGTTGGACAACAGGTTCTTGTTTCCGGTCATATGCTTGCTGGCACCGCTATCAAGATACCATACATCATCGGTTTCGCCTTAGCAAACAATCAACAAAGCATCTTGATTGCTACTTTCTTCATTCTTGGCTTCATGCACTTTGATAGCCTACTCCCCTTCCACCAGGACCTCGTCCTCTAAAATTTTCATATCTTCCACGTCCATGACCATGATAAGAACCACGACCTCCTGTTGATGTAACTTGGGATTTTAGTGCTTGATCATGAAGAGAAGAAGAAGGATTTCTCCGATTGATCTTAATTTCGTGAGCCTTCAATGTTGCTTGTAAGTCATCCAACAAGAGAGTGGAGAGATCTCTTGTTTCTTCTATTACGGTTACCACATAATCAAATTTTTTTGGTAAGGTGCGAAATTTTTTTTCAACAACTCTAGCATCTTCTAGAGTTTCTCCATTTGAAGCCATTTGGTTGACAACCAAAGTAACTTTTGCACAATACTCTTCGATGCTTTCGTTCTCCTTCATTTCTAACTTTTCGAACTCCGATCTCAAGCTTTGAAGACGAACCTTTTTCACCTTCTCATTTCCTTGGTAGGTTGCTTGAATTATCTCCCATACTTGCTTTGAGTTTGTAGCTTTTGCAATTTTGTCATACACCGGCATCTCAATTGCTTGATAAATTAGGAAGAGAGCTTCACTATCCTTTTTTCGACCTTCGGCCAAGCTTTTCTTTTGTGCTTGTGTTAGAGTAGCTTCATCTTCATGCTCTTCATATCCTCCACTGACAATACTCCACAGCTCTTTTGATTTTAGCAACACCATCATATTGTTGCTCCAATAATCATAATTTTGCCCATTGAATTGAGGCACAACCGGGATACTTGTGGTTGCCATATGGCTCTGATACCACTTTGTAAGATTGTAATTGAAGAACTTATGAACTGTTTTGGAGGACTCTCTCGACCTTTGTTATTTTTTTGACTTCACTTGATTCATTACAAATGGGGAAGGAGACTTCCTTTTATAGCTATTCTAGTACATGAATAATCATAGCTAATTAACTCACACACACTTCCCTAGATTCATATGCCTAGATACATCTTAATCTAGCCAAATACATTACCACTTAATTAACAAATGCATGTGAACCCAAATTTGGTTTATTTGCCAACACAATTTGGGAGGTCGATCCCCTATTTGTATTCTGATTCATTTATCCCCTTATCCAATTTCCAACTATTTACATTGATGTACTAGCTGATGATTCCATACTATGACAAAACATGGAAGACTGATCATGCAATTAACCTAACAATCATATTTATCCACTCTTGATTTATACTTTCTACCCAGTTTATGGGTGTTTGGTTAAGCGGCCATGTATGTGGCATCGGAGGGGTACACGCTCAGCAGGAGGGTTTTTGACTCAATCAAGAAAATATTTTCTGAAGCTTATTGGATAAGCATGATGAAATAAGAAAAAGTCACTTGTATGATTGTATAGTTTGAATCTCTTTTTATCACAGCAATAAAGTTGACAACTTTATGTTACAATTTTTACAACTCTAATCCTCTAACAGAGTGGTTAAACACTGATATTTTCCATGAGTTATCAGAACTTCATTATCCAAGGGGCATTTCATCCAAACCGTAACCCTGACACTCAGTAAAAAACTTGTTAAAAGAGCAATGTTGACAGACATCCCGACTATAGCACAAGCAAATATTCCAACTCCAATTAGTGTTGGCCGCACCTTAAAAAGTGTTGTTCCTTTACCATCACCATCATCACCAATGATATTGCCACCAAGGTTGCTAGATGATTTAGTGTGCATTCCCCAAGCCATTACTGGTGGTAAAACTCCGTGCAACAGTCATACAGTAACCTCCCTATCGACATTGTAGTAACAAATATCGACATTGTAGTAACAAATAATAAAATTAAGGATTTTTCAGGTACTGGAAAATGAAGAATAAATCTGTAATTTACAAATAATGTTAACTTATTTGTTTCTCAATGTATTTGATTTAGCTAATTATCTTAGGCGTATTCGATGCTTCAGTGATTCCCAAAGATATTCCTTGCAGCGATATTATTGCATAAATTCCGTATGGGATGGAAAAGAGGATCTAGCATGAGAGATAAGAGGCAGTCAAGTTAGCCGATGAGACTGCCTAAGAACCGCATTAGGGCACATACAAGAGGCATCCTTGAGAAGGATGTAGGCAAGTCATCCTTGGCTACTAAACAATGCTCTTTATCTTCATGAAAGATCCTCCCTCTCTTCTTCTTCTTCTTCTTCTTAACACTTGCTATTCCACCACACCACACAAGTTCTCTTTATTTATAGACGAGATATGCATTTAGAGATAGGACTCCTATCTTAAATTTTTACTTGAAAGTTGTAGAAAGAAATACTTCAATTTTTGTGTATTTGTTTTATCCCACTACAGGGGTATATATACAATGGGGTTTCTTGTCTCACAAGAAACAATCTTACAAAATAAGAAGCAATCTTACAGAATATATTCTAGATTACCTAAATATGAAATTAGAATATCCTAAATATATAGAATATCCTAAATATACACCTGTTTCTATAATTAGAATATATACAGCTTTCTATACTCCCCCTCAAGTTGATGCATAGATGTCTATCATGCCCAACTTGTCAACTGAGTTGTCAAACACTTTCTGAGATACCCCTTTAGTAAGAACATCAGTTAATTGCTCATCTGAGGTTACAAATGGAAAACGAATAACTTTCCTGTCAAGATTCTCTTTAATAAAATGGCGGTCAACCTCCACATGCTTTGTTCGATCATGCTGAACTGGATTATGTGCAATCTGAATGGCAGCTGTATTATCACAATGTAAATCCATAGGCCTTTGTAGCTTGAAACCCAATTCCTTCAGGACATTACGGATCCACAACATTTCACAAACTCCATGTGCCATACCTCGAAATTCAGCTTCTGCACTTGATCTAGCAATAACTTTCTGTTTTTTACTACGCCAAGTTACAAGGTTCCCACCGACAAAAGTGAAGTACCCTGATGTAGAGCGTCTCTTGGGTTAGTCTTCACGCCTGGAGGCATATCCGTGTACACTTCTTCCTCCAAATTTCCATTGAGAAATGCATTCTTCACATCAAGTTTGTGCAAGGGCCAATCTTTATTTGCTGCAAGTGAAATTAAAATTCGGATAGTATTAATCTTCGCCACAGGTGCGAAAGTCTCCTCATAATCAATTCCATGGGGCTGTGTATATCCCTTGGCAACTAATCTTGCTTTGTATCTATCAATAGTTTCATCTGCATAAGCTTCACATTAAACATCCAACGACATCCTACAGTCTTCTTTCCAACAGGTTTGTCTACTACCTCCCAAGTGACATTCTTCTGAAGAGCTTCCAATTCTTCATTCATTGCTGTTGTCCATTTTGGATCCTTCAATGCGTCTTGCACATTACTAGGAATAGATACAGTAGATAATTGATTAATAACAAGTGCATGTGACTCAGAAAGCCTATGGTTAGACATAAAGTTAGCTATAGGGTATTTAGCTTGGGCTTTGATGTCTGGTTCATATTGCTTTTTAGGAACTCCCTTAGTAACCCTTTGTGATTTCCTAGGTTCAACATTTTCTAACACAGAAGACTCATTAGAGGTTAAAGGTACCTGAGGTGGATCATTCTGGGCGAGATCTTCAGTTGCTGATGTAGAAAGAGGAATGTCGTGTGTGTGAGTTTCAGATACATTTTGATCATTCTCTTCTGTCTCATGAGGGAATTGATCGTTAAGAACCAAGTGGTCAATTGTCTACCTATTGGAAGTGTCTATCTCTCGAGACAAGTCATTTGCTGCTGCTGCGGGAACAATTTCTGCTGTTACAGGAACTTCAAATTGTTCCTCCAAGTGTTCCAATTCTTCAAATACATCAATAGAACGAAGATTCCCTTGACTATCACTCTCCCCCTGAAGGGAAGACTGGGAGACTCCCCCTGAGTAATATGACTCAGATTCATGGAATGAGACATCAAGAGATATATGCATTCTGTCAGTGAGAGGGTCATAACACCTGTACCCCTTTTGGAGCTCTGCATAACCCACAAAAATACATTTCTTTGCACGGGGATCAAGCTTACTCCGGTGTGGTTTTGGTATGTGGACATAGGCTATGCACCCAAACACCCGGGGCTCCAAATTAGGCATAGATGGGATGGACAAAAGTGTATGAAGCTTCTGATGAGGATTCTTGAACTCAATTACTCGTGAGGGAGTACGGTTGATAACATGTCTTTCCACAAATCACAGAGAGCCAATAAGAAAGAAGAAATCAAGTTGGCTATCCCTTCGGATACAAAATACTGAATCGGGTCTATCATTTAACTTCGAGAAAACATTACGACATGGCTTGAATGGGACGATGATCTGAACCAAATTGGTTGACCACTTCAGTAACTTGAATTCTGATCTTTTTTTCGTTCGCTTGTAAATTGCACGACTTCTTGAAAAATCGAGTGGATGATTGGAGAATTATGAGATGTATCTATCATGCTGCTCCTGAAGAAGCTTTGCAGACGACTTCACGTCCAAATATAACGCAGTCACTTCCTCCAGATCCACCTTTGAAATGTATAAACAAATCAACTCAACGAAAGAAATGCCTCTGAACAAAGATCCATGGAATATGAACATAGCTTGCGGCAAATGGTGTCACAGCCATTCATCTTAGCCACGATGCTGGCAGACGACAAAAGCTGAACAACATGCCTGAAGAAACAATAATACTAATCAAGAACCATCAACAACTGCTATTTTGCATAACTAAACGTGGAAAAAGGCATCTAGACTAGGCAAACATATTTGACCCCGTTATCAGTGACCACTTGTGAACTCTAATAATTTTTGCATATACACATGCAACAATTGCATTGGAGGAATATAGATTAAAACATCACATGCATTAAATGTTCGAAACATGCTGATTTTGTGATCAGAAGTAGCCGGAGAGGCTATGACTATCCAAGCAACTAAACTTGGCATAGGATGTGTATCAAAATTGTGGGGAAAATTAATATGACGATCCTACAATTAATCAGATATCATAACTTACAGATGCATGTTGCCCGATCTCTCCTAGGTAAGCCAGGCTTTCTTCATCTACAAGAAGTCCCTCTACCTGTGCATGGATGGCTAAAGTCTGACCACATATAAAGAAAATGTTAATAAAACAAGTTCCTCTACTTGAGCATACAGATTTGAAGTAGTCATCGGTCTCTTAGCTATTGCAGAGGCAGATGCTTGATAGTTGATATACTAAAATACCTGTATCATATCAGCAGGTCCATATGTTTCTGCCCGTATAATAACCAGGCAGTCTAACAAATCAACAGGTATGCCATGAGGACTGCTGATATTTGTTCCTCAGCAAGTAGAAAACACCAACTTCAGTGTGAAATATCCATAATAAACAGCCATATCCATTGCATAAGTGTCCATACTATGTCCGGAACATGTGAGTCTAACTTAATAAATTGGCCTTCATGTTATATCTTTGAAATGAAACTTAATACAGTCACCAGGCATTTGGTCTAGTGGTATGATTCTTGCTTTGGGTATAAGGAGGTCCCAAGTTCGATTCTCAGAATGCACTTACTCTCATTTCTGATAAACTTGACTCAACTTAAAGATATTTATTTATTCTTTTTATAAATTTAAAAGAAAATCGAAACAAGAAGCATTTATTATTTTTAAAGATGTTATTTCTATGGAGCATTTAAAAAACTATATGTTATTTGATATTAGACATCCCTCTATTTGTAGCAAAGATAACTATGGAGACAGTGAGCTCTCTAAAGCACGGTTCATGTCCATATCTAGCATGTGAACTTGAAATTCCAGATTGGACAAAGCCACCAAAAACATGAATGTTGTTTCAAAAATTGTAACACACAAAGTTTGAAAGGAAAGGCACCTCATCAGTAAACAGGATGGGAGCAGCCTAAACCGTGAAAATGGGGTTGTGGGAGAGCAATACAAGCACCCTAGATGGCGAGGGAACAAGCTCAGCTACTCCTTCGTCAATATAATGATTAACAACCTGGCATCAACACAACAGAACTTATCTAATCAATGTAAATCTCCACCTATGAATTTCACTTGCTAAGATCTAAAAAGTTGAAAAAGATTAACATGTTTAAAAAAAAAAAAACACCCTTCAATGAACTTGTAATCTACCAAAGAGGTAATAGAAGAAGGCCTTAGGGGTGGGCAAACGGGTCGACGATCCGCGGGTTCAAATCGAACCGGACCGTTTTGCTTTAAACGGTCCGGATTTTGATTATGAGTTTTTAGATACGGTTCGGATCGGTCCGGATCCGTTATAAAACGGTCCGGTCCCAGTTCCTATTTTAAAAAAAGAAACGGTCCGGGTTGGACCCGTTTCAAATCACATTAGGGTTTCTACAACATTCTGTGCGACACAACACAACTCGACTACCGCGCAGACATGGTGAGAGTCTTTGATATATTTTTCTCCGTTTCCATTTCGTGTCGATTTAGATGATCTAATAGTTTCAAAGTTTGATCTTTGATTTGTAGGCACCGAAGAGAGGAGTGAAAACGCCAGGCGTACCTGCAAAGAAAAAGAAGGTTCGTTATCACTAACCTAACCTGACCTGTGTGATCTATTTTGTTCATTCTTGTGTTTTGGCTTTGTTGTTGATTAGTATCGATTTTCTGTATGATTATAGGATGAGAAGGCCGCTAATCCCTTGTTCGAGAACCGCCCTAAGCAATTCGGAATCGGAGGAGCTTTGCCACCAAAGAGAGATCTCCACAGGTTCGTGAAATGGCCCAAAGTTGTTCGCATCCAGAGGCAGAGGAGGGTTTTGAAGCAGAGGTTGAAGTTTCCTTCAGCTTTGAACCAGTTCACCAAGACTCTAGACAAGAACCTTGGTATCAGATATAAGTGCATTTGTTTGATCGAATACCATTTTGAATTTGTTGCTGAATTATTTTTGGGGATTTTAGTTAGGAAAGTAACTTTCTTTCCTGACTACAATGTTGTTATGCTTGAAGTTTATTTATCTCAGTCCATCTTCGTGTTATTGAAAATTTTTTAAATCATCTTTTATTCTACATGCGCTTTGTCTATCTACAGCATCAACCCTGTTCAAAATGCTTCTCAAGTATCGACCTGAGGAAAGCTGAGAAGAAGAAAAGACTTCTGAAAAGAGCCCAAGCTGAGACTGAAGGAAAGACTGTTGAGGCGAAGAAGCCTATTGTTGTGAAGTATGGGCTAAACCATGTGACTTATCTCATTGAGCAGGTGTGCCTTCCCCCCTGTAGGCCGTATTGTTAATTTACCATTAATTATTGTAGATTTGTTACTCAAATTGCACCGTGCTTGCATGTTATACAGAATAAGGCTCAACTGGTTGTTATTGCACATGATGTAGACCCAATAGAGTTGGTTGTTTGGTTGCCAGCATTGTGCAGAAAGATGGAGATCCCATACTGTATTGTTAAGGGAAAGGCACGCTTGGGAGCGGTAATATTTATTAGCAGTCACTGGCTAGACAACCTGTTTTGTTGACCATGCTTAAGATTCAATGTTAATTTCATTTTGCCTATTTTTATACAAATTGTCCATCAGAAAACTGCTGCTGCATTGTGTTTGACTTCAGTTAAAAACAAGGATAAGTTGGAATTCAGCAGGTTTCTAGAGGCTATCAAGGTATGCTAATATCTAGATTGGTATTGTCTGACATTGTTTTGCTTTTGTGATTATTTTTCATTTGTGTCCTTGACTTCTTGTTAAAAATTTGTCTTGTGATTGTTTTTGCAGGCAAACTTCAATGACAAGTATGATGAGTACCGAAAGAAATGGGGAGGTGGAATCATGGGATCTAAGTCATAGGCCAAAACTAAGGCCAAGGAAGCTGCCCAGAGGTTGAACTAGGCGTGTGGTATATTTGTTATCTTATTGAAAGTAAGATTTACAATTTTGTTTACTCAGGTGTAATGTTTTTGCATGTTGTTGGGACAGCCAAATGGAATAGCTTTATTTATTTTTTTAGTGCTAGTGTTAACTTTATAGTTACATGTTAAAGAAGCAGATAAACCTGTTATTAGATTCCATTCTATCTATGATTTGGAACCGTAGGAACCGGACCATTCCAAACGGTTCGAGTTAGGTTCGGTTCCAATGTTCAAAATGAGGGGATCCGGACCGGACCGGATCCGTTATTTTTAAACGGTTCGAGTTAGGTTCCTCCAAATTTGGAACCGATCCGGACCGTGCCCACCCCTAATTCTAGTTTTCACCATACAGACGTTCATTTTTCACTTCTCAGTTTCCAAAAAAATTGACGCTCTAGCGCGTAATTTATGGTGGAATGGTTAGGAACAGGTTAAAACTAAACATCTCTGCATTTGGAATATAATTACCTTGCCCTGTCACCTCGAGGGTCTAAATATTCATGACTCTCGTAATAAGAACCTTGTGTTAATGGCAAAAAACGTGTGGAATGTC
Organism: Berberis vulgaris; assembly: GCA_963556465.1. Classification (NCBI taxonomy): domain Eukaryota; kingdom Viridiplantae; phylum Streptophyta; class Magnoliopsida; order Ranunculales; family Berberidaceae; genus Berberis; species Berberis vulgaris. Next base: position 17,742,905 of record OY747133.1, read on the forward strand.
ATCTCCTTCCCACTTGCTTAGAAATCTTGTCAACTCAAGGCTATTTACTTCAATACTATAATTGTGAATCCTTAAGTCTCCATCCCAAGCCTCATTTGCTTGGAGGGGTATGATTCAAGCTTTCTCTAAGATGAAACCTTATTTGCTTTGGCAAGTTCTCTCAGGGAATCGTATTGACCTCTGTAATGACGCCTGGGTTAAACCTGGTTGGTTGTTGGCTAATTGCAAACTTCACCCTCTAGCACCAGATCGTCCTTCAACTCTTTCGAACCTCTGGTCGGTGTCTCCTTCGAGCTCCATTCATTGGAAGACAGACCTTATACGATTTCGTTTTCATGCCTCGGTTGCAAAAGACATTACCAATATTTGTCTAAGACAGATGACTTATCCTGATAATCTCATTTAGTTGGGGGATAAAAAATGTATTTTCTCTGTAGAAAATGCTAGCAGATTTTCGCCAGATCGCCAGACACTGATTCTTCCTCAACCTCTCAGGCATCCCTTCTAACCCCCAAAATCTATCACCAAATCTGGCACATTCAGGCTCCTCCGAGTGCCAAACTTTTCCTATGGAAAGTCAGCCAGGATCTGCTTCCTACAGTTTCTAATTTAATTAGGGTGCATGTCATTATTGACAACCGTTGTGTGTTTTGTAACAACCACACGGAGGATGCTTTACATCTGTTCTTTCTTTGCCCGGTTGCTAGCCGGCTCTGGTTACTGTCCTTTCATCCTGTCCATTGGCACAATCCCTATCTTCACCCTCCTTCTTTAAAGGGTTTTTCAAATTCCTCTAGAAATCGGCTAAGGAGCAACCTGACCCCGAAGAAATCTTCTCCTAGTTCACGACTATCCTCTTATCCATCTGGCGCCTCGAAAATAACATGATTTTCAACAAGGCAAAATTTCATTCAAATGCTTTCCTAGCGGTGCTTAATAGCATTTGGTATCACTGGTCCTCTCTTCGGATCTGAAAAGATTTGGATGGTACCGAGCTCACTCTTCACTCGATACCTCTTATCTTTAGTACAACCAAAATGGATTCTCACCCCAGTCAAGCCTCCTATCCTTCAATCTGTGACACTTTAGACCCTGTTACTGCAACTGTAGCTCGTAATTTAGAGCCCAACCAAGTTCAAATTGAGTTTGCCAGCACACATTCTCTTAACCTTCACCTCTCTCCCTATCTGGAACCCTCCTTTCTTATTGATCCTGATTCAGTTATAGTTAACTTTGATGCTTGTTTTTTTTATCATACTAAATAGGGAGCGATAGGTGTCATCGCAATGGATCTGAATGGAAATACCCCAGCCACTGTTTCTAGTACAATTTTTGACAAGGTCTTGGACAACATCATGGCCGAGTTCAATGCAAGCAAGGCGGCCCTTTTGTTGATCCAGGCCCAAAGATGGCGGATTGGTCTTATCTTTTGCAGTTGCGCTTTGTTCAGAGGACTCTAGCTCAACTTTTGCTTTGGATTAGGTTTGGCGTCCACTTTTTGAAATATTAGGTGTCTTTTCCTTTTCCATTCAAATTGGCATTGTAAACATATAAGTAGAAACCTCAATACAGAGGCTCACCAGTTGGCTGTTAGAGCTGGCCAAAGATTGTATAACTATTCTTAATATTCTATGCATAATGCTTTACCAAAAAAAAAAACCCATAGAACACCTCCCTCAAAAGAAGCATCATTACACAGATTGCTAAAGTTAAGTCCTCAAATTCACAATACTCAAAAGGCCCCATAGAGCAAATTAAACACTGCAACTCCATTTCAGTATACACTAAAGTTGACATTTTTATTCAACTAAACCATACAAAGATGTACTCAAAAAGACAAAACACTAAACAAAGTAAAATTAGGTCAAAGCCAAAAACTTACTTCAATCTGCTAATGTAGATGGAAACACTGCATAAAATCAAAAAGGGAAAGAAACCCAAAACCCACTTTACTGAAACCCTTGACGAGATTAAAAAAAAAAAAAACTCCTTCCTTTTTAAGAAGAAAAGATTGAGATATAGAGAGAAAGTACCTCGAGACCAAGGCCTATAATGTGAATACCTCTTCGATCTTCATATCTTATTTGTTGTTGTTGTTGTTGTTGTTGTTGTTGTTGTTGTTGTTGTTGTTGTTGTTGTTGTTGTTGTTTAGTCTCGTCTCTGCGTTTAGTGGAGGAAAAACGTGAAAAGGGAACTTCAAACCAACGGAAACTAAAAAATTGAGCTTCCAGTAGAAACCAACTAGTAGAGAAGAAAAGCTGGAAAGCTAAATGAAGAAGAAGAGAGGCTTTTGGAGGTATAAGAGTCTCCAATGGGCAAGCTCAAAATCAGACATTTTTTTTAGCTTTTGAGGGTCAATTTTCACTCTCAAATGGAATGGAAAGTCCGAAGCTAAATGGATTTGAGCTATCAGCCCTTGCTTTGCGTTTTGTGCATTTCATATAACGGGCTTGTATGTTGTCCGATCCTTACGAACTACTATAAGTCTTGCATGGGGCGCAGAGGTTTGATCCTATTGTACTGGGATGCATAGCCTCTCATCATATTGCGGCAGAGACATTTGGGCATCTTAGCAAGGCTAATTCGTCTTAGTGTTAGTTCGCCCCAACACCTGTACAAAAGGTTGCATGTGGGTAATATTGAATTTGTTTTTTTAAACTATTGCCAGAGAAAGGTATGGGCCAGGAGGATTTAGGCGAGTTAGCCACATATAATAGTTATGCACACCATGCATTTGCATGCCTATCAGTCGTTTTTTGCTCCATGCTTTGACTTTGACCTGTAAACCTACTGACATGCACAAGGAAGGCATGTGAGCCACGGACCACCGTTGTGGTAGCCGATGTCACTCCAATGCTAAAGTCAGACAGGGATTTGAGGAAGGTGTAATGCTATAAACAGAAAATTTATAGCAGGTCTTAGCTTACCAACCTCGTGTCTTATTTATAGTGCAGAAATCCTGGTTCGACTAGGCCATCGATGATGTAGTTTATGAAAGAAGATCTTTGTGGATATCCTTCTCTAATTAGGAGTCGGGCTGTGAAGGGAAGTTTCTGATGCATGAGGATTTTTAGGGTTCCTAATTTGGGTTCTTAGAGTTCCTAATTTGGGTTTCTAGGGTTTCTAATTTTTAATCTTTCATTTTAATTAGGAATTTTTTAGTTTCCTTTTAGGATTAGACATAATTTTCTTTTAGGAATAGACTGCTTGTTAATTTTAGTAGTTTATTTCCCTTTATAGTAATATTTCAATTATTGTTTAGGAAGTGATTCTAAACCCAATTTGAGCCAGATTTCTGGCAGTTTATTTCTTTTATTACATATTTTGTTTTAGCATGATTATTGGGGTTTTGCTAATTTTGGTAAAATTCTAATAATTACAAGTTTTAGCTATAAAGCCCGGCTTGTGAGCTGATTTTAGAGGGACCTTTGATTTGAGTAATTTGATTAAACATTAGAGTTATTTCCTCTGTGTTTTTGGGCGAATATATTGTATCATTCCTTGTGAATTGTCTGTTGAATTGGCCCGCAGGATAATTACTATTCTGCCCGGCGTCAGTTTCCCTGTTAGCCTTGTGCTCTTAGATATGCAGAAGATAGTTCCCATTCCGAGAGTGGTCGATAGGTAGAAGTCTCCATATGTGATACATACTCTGGAATATGCTTCCTAATTGGAAGCAAATAGCTGTTGTTTTTGCCCGTCTGAAGTTGATCCTCGAGATACTTGCCTTTAGCTGGGCTTACGGGTATTGAGGATAATTGGGAGACACGTGGGCCTAGCAGACCGTAAATATTCGGGTTCGTTTGGCGGACTGCATTGAGCGGGCTTAGAATCGCTTGGGTCGGATCGGTGTTGGACTCACGCTAGGGCCTATCTTTCATCGAGATCATCATGACATGTGTACGACGCAGAGTTAGGACAGTTTTTGTGTATAATCAACTACTCCCCCCAGTGAGTGGGGCGTTTAGTCGGTTAATGTAACAACCCTAATTAATGCACATTGACATTTTTTTGGGCTTTATTATATTTGAGGATGGGTCATATAATAACTAAATAAATAAGGAGGTGTCACTATAACTTTTTGCAAACCGTAACCTTGTAAGGTTTTGTGTTTAGGTTAGTTAAATACAAAAATTTGGTTCTTCTCAGCCACATAGAAAATCTGTAGAGAAAAAAGGGAGGGGGGGCGGGGGGGGGGGGAGAAGAAGAAGAATAGAAAGAGCAAAAGGGGAAAGAAAAATAAAATAAAAAAGTGAGTCGTTGTTCCCTTGTCTATATGAGTTCGCTTTATTAATTTTTATTTGTCATGCAGTTTCTGATTTGACATGTAGAGTGGGTGAAATCATGTTTTATTTATTTTTTCATATATCTAATCTTGTTTTTCTTCGGTATGCGGTTTATGATTTTACTTTGGTATGGAGTCCTTCATGTCAAATATCGAATCTAACAATTGTACTTCCCATCCAAATTTCTACACATTCTTATTAAGTTATATCTCGATAACTAAACCGAGTGGCTGTTAAGCAATGCAAGTGAAAGTGATGGTGACTTTTGGGTTTATCTTTTGTGAAGGTGAAAGTGACTTTTGGGTTTATTAATAACAGTTGTGATGAGTGCCTTTTTCCCCTTTCATGTCATTGAAACAATTCAATCAAAGGGAAGTCTTTAATTGCAAGGTTAGAAAGCATAGGGGAAATCTTGTTTTTGAATTCGAACGGTAGTAAAGCCTTAAAAGAAAGTATTTTCTTTAATTAATAAAAGAAAGAAATGAAAAGAAAGGAAATGGCTTATTTTAATGAAAAGAGGATACTTATTTGAATACTACGCATTTGTTCTTACATTGTTTTATGCTTTATGGATACTCATGTCATGCAAGTTGCTTTATGCTTTATGCTTTATGCTTTATGGATACTCATCTTAATGCTATTATGGCTATGTAAGGGTTTTTTCCTTAGAATTACAAGGATGGTGGAAAACATGAATATATTCTATATCTTGTTGACACGTCCATATGATTATTGAATTGTGAGTATGTGGTGTGCCAAAAAAAAAAGAGGGTAAATTTACTTATGAATGATTAAATGTCGTTGGGAAGGGAAAACAGAAAATATCAGAAATAAATGATATTGATAAACTCGGATTCCTGAAAATTTAATCACCTGGAATTGTATCACTTAGAACTACCACACATCTTTTTGTTTATTATTTCCCCTCTCTTACTAGAGAAACTAAATAACCTAGGGCGCCTATTTCTTATAGAGAGACTAAAATAACCTTCGAGTTAGTCTTGCGAAAATGAGGTGGATTTTTACGCTTAAGATAAGCTTTGAGATTTATCCGTAAAAAAATGTGTCGTGACTTTATGCTTATTGATAGCCCAAGAGTGGCTTTTGGTACTCATATAGTTAGGAGTATCTGGTGATGCATGCCTGTATGTGATGTGTCCCCACTGCGGCATGGATGACGGAGAAGTTCTCCTTTATATGAGAAAGGAATACGGGCATGTATGTTCGGCACGGAGGTGGTGCGAATGTGGTATCGTCTAAGTGATCAATTCGTTAAAAATGAATAATATGCTTAAGTCAAATAATGAACGAAGATAACTGTTATGATAAATAAATTATATCTATAGTGTTTGTAACCTTTTCCATGCAGGATGACAAGTCCACTAATATTTCTGCAGGTCAGACTTGTCATAGTCAACATCTACAGAGTAAGTACAAGTAAATACATATGTACTTATTAGGACGACATAATTGCCTCGTAGAGGAACTACTTGTTTGTTTTGGCTATTTTGTCGTATTATATTTTTCTGTCATGCCATGTTATTTCTTTTATTGATTTTTTTTGAACAAATAACTTCACACCAGCTTAATTGCTGACCCGAGTGGGCTTTGGCTTCTTGGGTACATTCCTTTGGGAATGTAGCCGACTAGCTTGTTTTCAGGATTTAGTAATTTCGAGCGAGCTTAGAGCAGTTCCTTTCGTATGTAATGAGCATTTCTAGGAATTGCACATTGTTTGAGAGTTTAGGTCATTTTTTTTGTAGGTGACAGTTTAATCTTTTGTAATAGAACCCGGAGTTTTGATTTATTATTTATTGGGAGAGATACATTCGTGATTAGTTGAACTTATTATAGTTGGTTCTACGAGACTTAATATATTTTCCTTTCTTTGGATGGATTTTTTCTAGATCAGTTGTTTTATTTCCCTCTAGTTTGGTAAATTGTGCATTTGATTATTTCTCGTAGATGCCAACTGTTACTTTTCGTGAATGACAAATTCATGTCTCGAATTTTGGGGAAAACGGATAATCCTACGTGCATTTTGGGATTTTCGTTTTCTTTGAAAATCGGGGCGTGATAGTTTGGTATCAGAGCACAGTTTACCCTAGGCTAGGGAGAGTCTAAGGGATCCTCCGAATGTACAAGGGAGAGTCTAAGAGGCCATCGGATGCGAGATTTCCCTAATGATAGGAACACACCCCAGAATAGGCAAGGTCAACCCACCCAAGGGCGTGTATTTGCCCCCCTATCAGATCAGGAAAACTTTCAAGGTACTCCTGATTTTCCTATCTTTAATATGAAGGTTTTATTTGATACTGGTGCATCATATTCTTTCATATCTCGACGTTTGGTTAATCGAAAAATGTTGAAACTTTGTCACTTGCTATACCATTACGTGTTACCACCCCTTTAGGAGGCTGAGCGACATTAAATGAATTATGTAAAAATTTTAAGATTTCTTTCATCGACAAAGTGTTTATTGTCGACTTGATTGTGCTTGACTTTGAGGGCTTTGATGTGATTTTGGGAATGGATTGGTTGTGTAAGAACCTAGTCACGATGAATTGTGCAAAGAAGATAGTTTCCATTCATGCTCCAGGCATGCCCCCTGTTTCTCACACTTGTGGAAATTGTGAAGAGTCAGTGATGTCTAGTTTTCTTTACTCGGTGGGGACGTCGGAGAGAGAAATCCGAGATTTAGATGTGGTAAGAGATTATGATGATGTATTTCAAGAAATTCGTGGCTTGCCACCTAGGCGAGAAGTTGAGTTCCGAATCGATTTATTACCTGGAACCGCTCCTATCTCTAAGGCGGCATACCGAATGGCACCGAAGGAGTTGAACGAGATGAAAGTTCACTTGGGTGAGATGTTGCAAAAAGGGTAATTTTAGTGTGTTTTGTTTTGTTTTATTTGAATATACTTATTGACATGTTTATTCATGTTAATGTATATATGTGTAATCCTTTTGAGGTGTGTATGAACCAGAATCATACGTCCTAGTAATTCTCCGTGGGGAGCACCCGCAATTTTTGTTTCAAAGAAGGATGAAACCTTGAGGATGTGTATTGACTATAGGGAGCTGAACAATATGACTATGAAGAACAAGTACCCGTTGCCTCGAATTGATGATCTTCTTGATCAGTTGAGGGGAGCAGTGGTGTTTTCTCAGTTTGACTTAAAAACTGGATATCATTAGATGAGTGTTGACGAAGATAGTATTCCTCTCACAGCTTTTCGTACGAGATATGGATTGTATGATTTTCCCATCATGTCTTTTGGTTTGACAAATGCTCCATCCTTTTTCATGGACTTGATGAACCGGATTTTTTTACCATACTTGGACAAATTCAACATTATTTTTATAGATGACATTTTGGTTTACTCCCGTAGTGAAGTAGAGCAAAGAGAGCATCTTAGGACAGTGTTTCAGACCTTGAGAGATCAGAAATTGTACGCGAAATTTAGTAAGTGTCATTTTTTGAAGAAAAATGTGAAATTATCAGGGCATGTTGTTTCTAGTCAGAGTATAGCAGTAGATCCTGATAAGGTGAAAACAGTGAAAGATTGTAAACAACCTACTAATGCAAAGGAGGTGAGAAGTTTTTTAGGGTTAGTTGGTTATTATAAAAGGTTGTGAAAACAGTGAAAGATTGAATCAGAAGGTTGTGTCGTACGCCTCACGACAATTGAAGCCTCATGAGAGGCGATATCCTACCCATGACTTGGAATTAGCGGCAGTTCTGTTTGCTTTGAAGATGTGGCGACACTACCTTTATGGGGAGCATTTTGAGTTGTTCACGGATCACAAGAGTCTCAAGTATTTGTTTTCGCAGAAAGAGTTGAATATGAGACAACAAAGGTGGGTGGAGTTCATTAGTAGTTATGATTTTGAGATCCTTTACCACCCAGGTAAGGGAAATGTGGTAGCCGATGCTCTTAGTCGGCAACACACCATTATGGCTTCACTAATGGTAGAGGAATGGAAGTCTCTTGAGGCTATTTCTTCTTGTGTTGTTCAACTTGTCCAGGAAGCGAACACGGCTTATGTTGGTAATTTATCTGTTCGACCTGCTTTGATCAGCAGAGTTTTAGAAGAGCAACATAAGGATTCTTGTTTGATGAGAAAATTAGAAAACTTAGTGCTTGATAATTTAGATGATTGTCCCTCAGAGTGGTCAGTTGAGTCCGATGGTGGTTTGAGATTTCACGGGAGACTTTGTGTGTCTGAGATTGAGGGATTGAAGAAATAAATTATGGATGAGGGTCATAAGTCACGTTTTACCATTCACCCGGGAAGCACAAAAATGTATCATGATCTGAAGCGAAAGCTGAGCAAGTGAAAGCGAAAGATGTGGGAGATTATATATTACGGTGTTTCAGTTGTCAACAAGTGAAAGCTGAACACCAGCGGCCTTCAGGTTTGTTACAGCCATTAGAAATACATATCTGGAAATGGGAGAATATTTCTATGGACTTTGTATATGGTTTACCGAGGACCCAACGAGGTAACGAGACAATTTGGGTTATAGTTGACCGTTTGACTAAGTCCGCACATTTTGTTCCGATTGGTGTGAACTGCACTACCGAACAGTTAGCCAGACGATACATCCGGGAGGTAGTTAGACTTCACGGAGTACCCGTGTCCATTGTGTCTAACAAAGATCCCTTGTTTGCAGCTGAGTTTTGGGACGAGATTAGATTTGAGTACAACTTATCATCCTCAGACTGATGGTCAGACGGAGCGGGTGAATCAGGTTCTAGAGGATATGCTTCGTGCATGTGTGCTCGATTTTGGTGGTAGGTTGGAGGATTATTTACCTCTCATCGAGTTTCCTTATAACAACAGTTACCATTCTAGTATTGGCATGGCCCCGTTTGAGGCTTTATATGGGAGACCATGTCGATCACCATCCTGTTGGGCGGAGGTTGGTGACATAGTCTTGTTGGGGCCAGAGATGGTCCGGGAGACATCGGAGAAGGTGTAGATTATTAGAGAGCGGATCAGAACTGCTCAAAGCCGACAGAAGAGTTACGCTGACCGGAAGCGTAAGGGGGTAGAATTTCAGGTTGGGGACCTTGTCTTTCTGAAGGTTTCATCTATGAGCGGCGTATTGAGGTTCGGTAGGAAAGGGAAATTAAGTCCTAGATTTGTGGACCATTTGAGATCATTACTCGAGTAAGAAGTTTAGCCTATAGACTCGCCTTGCCACCTAGCTTATCAGCTGTTCATGATGTGTTTCACATTTTCATGCTGAGAAAGTGTGTGAAGGATCCTGCTCACATCGTCCAACCCACAGAAATTGAGATTAGTGACGACTTCACCCAAGTAGTACGACCGAACAAGATTGTAGATCGTGATGTGAAACAACTCCGTAGAAGGATAGTGAATTTGGTGAAAGTTTGGTGGAGTGAGAAGGAGAATGATGTAAGTTGGGAGCTAGAGGACAAGGTGAAACAATTGCATCTGGAGTTGTTCATCCAGTGAATCTCGAGACGAGATTCCTTTTGAGGTGTGTATAATGTAACGACCCTAATTAATGCACATTTAAATTTTGTGGGCTTTATTATATTTGAGGATGGGTCATATAATAACTAAATAAATAAGGGGGTGTCACTATAACTTTTTGCAATCTGTAACCTTGTAGGGTTTTGTGTTTAGGTTAGTTAAATAGAAAAATTTAGTTCTTCTCAGCCACATAGAAAATCTGTAGAGAAAAGGGGGGGAGGGGAAGAAGAGAAAGAGCAAAAGGAGAAAGAAAAATAAAATAAAAAGGTGAGTCGTTGTTCCCTTGTCTATATGAGTTCGCTTTATTACTTTTTCTTTGTCATGCAGTTTCTGATTTGATATGTAGAGCGGGTGAAATCATGTTTTATTTATTTTTTCATATATCTAATCTTGTTTTTCCTCGCTACGCGGTTTATGATTTTACTTTGGTAAGCAGTCCTTCATGTCAAATATCGAATTTGACAATTGTACTTCCCATCCAAAATTTTACACATTCTTATTAAGTTATATCTCAATAACTAAACCGAGTGGCTGTTAAGCAATGCAAGTAATAGTGACTTTTGGGTGTATCTTTTGTGAAAGTTGAAAGTGACTTTTGGGTTTATTAATAACAGTTGTGATGAGTGCCTTTTTCCCCTAAAATGTCACTGAAACAGTTCAATCAAAGGGAAGTCTTTAATTGCAAGGTTAGAAAGAATAGGGGAAATCTTGCTTTTGAATTCGAACGGTAGTCAAGCCTTAAAAGAAAGTCTTTTCTTTAATTAATAAAAGAAAGAAATGAAAAGAAAGGAAATGGCTTATTTTAATGAAATGAGGATACTTATTTTAATACTACGCATTTGTTCTTACATTGTTTTATGTTTTATGGATACTCATCTTAATGTTATGTAAGGGTGTTTTCCATTGTTATGTTATGGATACGCATTTGGCTATTTTGTCATATTATATTTTTCTGTCATGCCATGTTATTTCTTTTATTGATTTTTTTGGGAACAAAGAACTTCACACCGGCTTAATTGCTGACCCAATGGGCTTTGGCTTCTTGGGTACATTTCTATGGGAATGTAGCCGACTAGCTTGTTTTCTGGATTTAGTAATTCCGGGCGAGCTTAGAGCAGTTCCTTTCGTATGTGACGAGCATTGCTGGGAATTGCACGTTGTTCGAGAGTTTATGACATTTTGTTTGTAGGTGACAGTTTAATCTTTTGTAATAGAACCCGGAGTTTTGATTTATTATTTATTGGGAGAGATACATTCGTGATTAGTTGAACTTATTAGAGTTGGTTCTACGAGACTTAATATATTTTCCTTTCTTTTGGATGGATTTTTTTAGATTAGTTGTTTTATTTCGCTCTAGTTTGGTAAATTGTGCATTTGATTATTTCTCGTAGATGCCAACTGTTACTTTTCGTGAATGACAAATTCATGTCCCGGATTTTGGGGAAAACGGATAATCCTACGTGAATTTTGGGATTTTCGTTTTCTTCGAAAATCGGGGCATGACAGTTAACTGACTATTTAAAAGTAATTGTACCGTCATGATGATTGAGCCCGAAGCGTTGTCTCGAGCGGTGTACAACATTAATGGGTACATTATTACTCAAGGATGACAAATAAGATGTGTCTTATCTATAAATATCCGCCGTTTCAAGGAGGTTTTCTTCCATCCTTATTTGTGTAATTTCTTCAAGCAAATGTGTTGTTGTAAAGGTTGATTTGTCCTTTTTATTAATGGCAGACAATGTTGAACTTTCTTCTAAGAATCTTTTGTCCTTTACTTGCTTCAAACTCTTTTAGGATAGCCTGATTGATGAAGCTGAATTAATCAAGTTTCGAAGCTTATACCATATTCCAGGGGATCTGGAAATCGTTTTCGCGTTTGAAGATTTTGCTCCAACTACACCCCCTTGGGGATATACAAGCTTGCACCGGGGCATGTTCGAGTTAGGGCTCCGATTCCCAGTGTTGGATGACGTCTGACATTTCTTCTCACTCTCCGTATGCCTCCCACTCAAATGGTTCCTAGCCGGTTCAAGGTTCTGATTGTGATTCTCTCAAGGGTGCCCCCGACCTTCGTTTGACTCCGTCGGTAATCCATCATATGACCACCACTCGGTTGGATGCTAGGGGCTTTTGCATACTGAGTTGCCCTGCTTGTTTGCGTTTAGCAGCAAATGACACTGAGCCTTGGGAGAGGTATTGGTTTTTGGCTTTGGTGAAGTTTTCGTACTTCAAGCTTGGGAGTCGTAGATGCAATGCTAGTTTGGTGTCATCTCCTTTTTTTCAAGGAAGTTCGCAGTTCCCACTCTCACTGAAGAGGAGAAACGAATAGAGAGGGAGTTCATCAACCTCCCATTGATGTTCATCGAGGAGGTTATAATGTCGAGCAATGTTGTGCGTGGCGGGTTGCTACAGTGTTCTCATGACGTTCTCACTGCACCAAGTTTTGCCTGTTGAAAGGGTTATCAATCGTCGTTCAAGAAAGAGAAGTCTGGCTATGCATAGCCCGACCAGGGTAGAAGAATTGGAGGCGAGTATGCCTCCTGTTGTTGTTCCGAGAAGGAGGAAGTCCTTTGATCGGGCGGCCTCGGCCCTCGGGCTGTCGCGTTCTGCTCAGGCAACAACTTCGGAGGGTCGTCGTCTTCTGCTAGATGTTGTTATTCCCCCTGTTGACTTAGAGGGATAGAGCGTTGGTCCTCGTATTGACATTTCATTTCGTCATGAGTCCAAGGTAGACGTTCATGCCCTGGAATCGCATAGTCCTATTACGCTGCATCCCTAAGCTCGCAAATGAGTCCTTGAATTGGAGAAAGCCTTCATGGACATGCAGACCTCGTACTCGGATGCTCTCTAGCGAGTGGATTCCTAGACTGGTTAGCTGCAGAATGTCAATACTGCTACGAACTTGGGGGTCGTGAAGGCTGCAGTTTTTGCTTCGGAGGCGGAGTTCGTTGGCCTAAGATCTCAACTTAGGTTGGCCAAAGCGGATTTGGAGTCAACCTGTGTTGAACTGGGATGGACTCGGGCTGAGCTGGATTGCTTAGACGGGGTTGTGGACAAGTGGTCGTCCGATCTGCAGACCCAAGATGTCGAAAGAAGGCAGGCGGGGACAGAATGGATCGTCAAACGACGGCAAGTAGAGTATGAAGTCGACGAGGGGCTTCGCCGCGTTCTCTAGGCGGAACGCTTACTGTCGAAGGAGTGTTTGCACTATGCTGCCTTGGTAAGTGCGGTGGATTTCGACATGTTGGGACGGAGGCCGTCGATCTCGTCAGAGGTTATTCAGAGCAAATTAGAGCTTTTATATCTTATCAGAGAAGAACACCTCAGTGTCGACCTTGACTTCGCTTGTAGGGTTGCTTTCGGACCCATCTCTAGAGGGGAAGGTTTTGGCTCCGCAGGACAAGCTACTGAGGAGGCTGTTTCTCCTTCAAATAGTTGTAACGTCCTTCCCGGGATAGAAAAACATTTTTTTAATTAAAGTATTATTTTGTCATGTATTGTTGAGTTTTCTTTAGATGATTTGTAGATTGTAGAATCTGTACTACCAGGTAGACTGCCTGTTTTTGTCAGTCGAGTTGTATCCAAACTAACTGTTTTTGCTGTTATTGTTTACTGGTGAGTCATTCTGGTCCGCACATTGATCACTTGGCTGGTCGACGTTGTCGTGTGCAAGAATGTCGAGAAGACATTCGCTTCGTCGATCATCATCGTCCATACGCGGTAGACTAGGTGTTGAGCACCAGTAGCCATCATCATCAGTCGCGAACTGACTAAGCTTACCTCTTAAGTTCAGCGATCCTTGTCTGTTGTAGAACAATGATCCCTTGGTGAGTCATCGTCATCAGGCGTGTGAGCACTAACTAGACTCCCATTCCTCAGTTGTAGTGGTCCGCGCACAACGGACTAGGCGTTGGGCACCAGAATTCGTCATCATCAGTCACAAACTGACTAAGCTTACCTGGTAAGTTTGGCGATCATTGAGAGCAATGATCCGTTGACTAGTCATCGTCATCAAGCATGTGACACTAACTGAACTCTCACTTCCTCAGCCGTCGTGGTCCGCGCATAGCGGACTAAGCGTTGGGCACCAAAAGTCGTCGTCATCAGTCGCGAACTGACTAAGCTTACTTGGTAAGTTCGGCGACCATTGTCTATTGGAGAGCACGGATCCCTTGGCGAGTCGTCGACATCAGGCGTTCGAGCACTGACTAGACTCCCACTTCCTCGGCCGTTGTGGTCCGCACAAAGGACTAGGCGTTAGGCACCAAAAGCCGTCATCATCGGTTGCAAACTGACTAAGCTTACCTGGTAAGTTCGACGATCATTGTCTGTTGGAGAGAAATGATCCCTTGGCGAGTCGTCATCATCAGGCGTATGAGTGCTGACTAGATTACCACTTCCTTGGCCGTCGTGGTCTGCGCACAGTGGATTAGGCGTTGGGCATCAGAAGTCGTCATCATCAGTCGCAAAACGACTAAGCTTACCTAGTAAATTCGGCGATCATTGGTTGTTGGAGAGCAATGATCCCTTGGCGAGTCATCTTCATCAGGCATATGAGGGCTGACTAGACTCCCACTTCCTCGGTCGTTATGGTCCGCACACAGCGGACTAGGATTTGGGCACCAGAAGCTGTTGTCGTCAGTTGCGAAGTGACTAAGCTTACCTGGTAAGTTCGGCGATCATTGTCTGTTGGAGAGCAATAATCTTTCGGCGAGTCATCGTCATCAGGCGTGTGAGCGCTGACTAGACTCCCACTTCCTCGACCATCGTGGCCCGCACACAGTGGACTAGGCTTTAGGGTGATATTCGAGTCTGGCAACAACCGGGATGGTCTAGGGTCATAACGGACAACAGTGGAAGTTTTAGTAAAATAAAATATTTTTTTGATAATATTTTTTGAGATGCGCTACATTCCATGGTCGTTTAAGCTCTTCGCCGTCTACGTCTTCCAACCAGTACGTCTCCAACCTGTTGACCTTGGTTACTCTGTATGGTCTTTCCCAATTTGGGTATAGCTTTCCCACACCAGCTTCTTTGGTACTTTGCTGGGTCTTCCTGAGTACCCAATATCCCACATTGAATTCACGTGGCTTGATCTTCTTATTGTAGTATTGCGCCATTAGTTGTTGTAGGCGACTATCTTGGCGGAGGCTAGATCCCACTTTTCATCAAGGAGGTCTAGCCCAACGCGCAGGGCTTCGTCGTTATCGTCTGGTCTAAACTCTTCCGTCCGGAAAGTGGGCACCTTGAGTTCTATCAGAATCATAGCTTCTGACCCATATGCCAGGGTGAAAGGTGTTTTTTCGGTAGGGATTCTTGTAGTTGTCTAATATGTTCAGAGTATTCCTGGTAGCTCTGGAACCCATTTTCCTTTGGCCGCATCAACCTTTTTTTTATCGCCTTCAGGATTGTTCAGTTGGGGGTGCCCTTGCAATAAGAAGTAGTGATTAATGTTCAAACTTTTGCACAGTTTTTTAACCTTGATACCTTCAAACTGAGTTCCATTGTCGCTGACCAATACTCTAGGGATGCCAAATCTACAGACGATGGTGGCCCATACAAATTTTTCTATCTGGACCTACCCTATTTGGATAGGGCTCGGCTTCGACCCACTTGGTGAAATAATCGACAACTACAAGAAGGAACCTTTTATCGGCTGATGCTGGAAGCGGTCCAATGATGTCCATTCCCCATTGTGCGAATGACTACAAACTAGTCATCGGCTGGGCATGCATATGTGTGTATGGTGCGAACCTCTGACACTTGTCGCACTTGCGGACAATATTTTTGGCGTCTAGCTACATGGTCGACCAATAATATCCTAGACTTAAAGCTTTGTGGGCGAGGTTTCTCCCGTCCGGATGATTTCCGCATATACCATTGTGGATCTTTCCTGGGACCAGATTTGCCTCTGAAGGTGACATACATTGGAGCATAGGTCATGTCACAGATCTCCATTATAACTTTTCATTTAGGAGAGTTTACCTTGCTGCTCTATTTTTAAGTCTTATGGCTTCGACCTTCTCGGTCGGTAGGGCTCCGGTTGCATGTATTCGAGTATCGGAGTCATCCAATTTGGTTGCGCGTTTGTAGCGCAAACATCTCTAGGCTCTTATTCGTCGAGGCATGATTGCTCTTGGTATTCTATGAGGCCTCTAGAGACTTCGTCAGAGGCTAAGGCCTCTCTGGCGAGCGCGTCAGCTCTTTTGTTGTAGTCTCGCGGGCACTGTATGAGCTTGCACCTCTTGAACCCGCCCATTATACCAAGTACCTTGTCGCGGTAGGCTATCATGTGGGGGTCCTTGTTGTTGTAATTATCTTTGACCTGGTTGACTACCAGTTTTTCATCGTTGTATGCCGCTAGGTGATCTATCCCGATCCCCAAGGCTAGCTTTAGGCCGGACAGGAGGGCCTCATATTCGGCCTCGTTGTTTGAAGCGGAAAAGCATAACCTGACTGTTTTTTCGAGGGTGAAGCCGCTAGGGGAGTGGAGTGTGATCCCGAATTTATTTGTTTTTCCCGTGATGATGCATTGGAGCGCAAGATCCACGCTTGGACGCTTGAATCCAAGGACTGGTGATCTGTCATCAGCTCTTTTCTACCAGTGAACTCGGCAAAGAAGTCTGTCAGCGTCTGAGCTTTGATGGCGGTTCTGGGAGCATAGCTTATGCCAAGCTGTCTGAGTTCCACTGACCATTTCACCATCCTGCTAGATAGCTCGGGTTTATGCAGTACCGAGCGGAGCGGATGCTTGGTCAGAACCGTTATAGAGTGGGCTTGAAAATAGGGCCTCAATTTCCTAGAGGATACGACCAGTGCCAGAGCTAACTTTTCTAGGTCTGAGTAGTGTGCATCTGCTTCCACGAAGGTTTTGTTGGTGTAATATATTGATTTTTTAGTCCCTCGGTCGTCTCATACGACGGCTGAACTGACAACGTACTTGGAAACAGAGAAGTACAAGTAGAGTGTTTCCCCCGTCGCAGGTTTTGAGAGTAGTTATGGACTCCCCATGTATGCTTGCAGGCTCTGAAAGGCTTGTTCGCACTCTTCATTCCAAGAGAATCTTTTGCTTCCTCTTAGTATTTTGAAGAAAGGAAGGCATTTGTCAGATGACTTAGATAAAAATCTGTTGAGCGTTGCTACCCTCCCAGTCAGTCTATGAACGTCTTTGATGTTGGCAAGGGCTTTTATGTCGAAAAGGGCCTGAATATGTTTTGGGTGAGCCTCGATCCCCCTCTTGTTCACTATATAGCTTAAGAATTTTTCAGACTTAATTCCAAACATACATTTCTGTGGGTTGAGCTTCATCTGGTATTTCCTGAGCTAGTTGAATGCTTTAGTGAGGTTTCCTATGTGGTCAGGGCTGCGGAGGCTCTTGACCAGCATATCGTCGATGTAGACCCCTATGTTTCTGCCAATCCGTTATTTAAACATTCAGTGTACCAGCCGTTGGTAGGTAGCACCTGCTTTCTTTAAGCCGAACGACATCACCCTATAGCAATATATTCCCCTTTCAATTACGAATGAAGTTTTTTTCTTGATATAGGGGTACATCAATATTTGATTGTAGCCTGAATAGGCGTCCATGAAGCTTAGTAAGTTGTGCCCGGATGTGGCATCCACGATCTGGTCAATGTGAGGGAGTGGGAAGTTGTTATTTGGGCAGGCTTTGTTCAAGTCCATGTAGTCCACACACACTCTCCATTTCCCTTTTTCTTTTTTATGAAAACGGTGCTTGCCAGCCAATCTGGGTGTCGTGCTTCCTTAATCATGTCCACATTGAGTAAATGCTGCACCTATTCGTTTATGATAGTGTTCCTCTCGGGCACCACGAGCCTCTTCTTCTGTCGTACCATCTTTTTCGTGGGGTCCACCTCTAGGCGATGGGTGATTATTGACGAATCAATTCTCACCATGTCTCGCATGGTCCAGGCGAAGATGTCCTAGTTCCGTTGTAGCAACTTTGTGAGTTGTTCCGCAAAGTCTTTGCTTAAGTGGGTGTCTATCTGGATAGCTCTGCTGTTGAGAGGGTTGTCGAGGTGGACTGTGATAGTTTTTTCCTCCAATTGGGTGACATTGGGCAGGCCTCGAGGGCTTACTGAAGCCTCGTCATCTGGGACGGGTTGCCCATCCCCTGCTTCTCAGGCGGGATAGATAGTCATCTTAGTCGCGGGGCAAACCGCCACCAAATATTACTAGGT
Organism: Berberis vulgaris; assembly: GCA_963556465.1. NCBI lineage: Eukaryota > Viridiplantae > Streptophyta > Magnoliopsida > Ranunculales > Berberidaceae > Berberis > Berberis vulgaris. Next base: position 17,760,903 of record OY747133.1, read on the forward strand.
GGCAGTCCATGTACTAGCGTTCCCTTGCTACTACCTGGTTTTCCCTTAACGTACCGACCGCTTGATTTATTGGATACTTGTTGCACTGGTGGAGAGTGAAAATTACCAATCCCATTTGGTGTATCTAGGGTCTTCCCAGGACCGCATTATATGCCGAAGGTGCATCGATTACTATGAAATCTTGAAACAAGGTTTTTTGAGTTGGCTTCTCTCCAGCTATTACTGTCAGTTGTATCTTTCCCAGGAGAAGCATTTTTCGCCTCTGAAACCAGTTGTCAAGGGTCAATGCTTTCTCCTTTAGTTGCATGCTATGGAACGTGCGGAGAAACAAGATGTTCAATGACCTCCCAGTGTCCACCAAAGATCTCCTTACTTTCCAACTTGCCAGGGAGATCGTTACTACCAAGGCGTTACTGTGCGGGAGTTGTATGCTCTGGAGGTCTTCTTCTGTAAATGCTAGTGGCACAAAGTGGTCATGCTTCTGAGCACGCGGTGCTAGCTGATCACCGTGTATTGCTTTGATAGTTCGGACTCGAAATAGGCTCCATGAAGCACGCATATCCTGTCGGCTGATTTCTCCCTGGGCCCATCTTTGCTCCTGGTTGTTCGTTCTTCTTCTAGAGCGATGTAGCTTTGTGCTTCCCTTGCCAAGTCTGCCATATTTGCTGGTGGGTCCAGAGTCAGGATGTTATAGAACTTACCTTTCCCCAGACCGTTGATGAAGGATGAGACGGTCGTTGTGCCATTGCACACGTTGATGGCAGTTAGATCACTGCTAAAACGAGTTAGATACACCTTCAGTGTCTCGTCAGGCTTTTGTTTCATCGATTTGAGAGTCTTCATTGTCAATAAAACTTGACGTGTAAAAAGTGATCTTGGATCTGATTCGGGGTCCGTCAGATGCTGCTGTTGTTCCTGGACCGTCAGCTTGATGCATGCGCGTTATTTGCACCATCGAGAGCGGTGAAGTAGCGCCAGGCTGAACGCTCGATGTTTCCCCTTGTTTTCCATCGTTGCTTGATCAGGTAGTCACCACCTCTTCGTTGTCTGAGGAGAGATGATGCTAGTAAAAGGTTAGAAACTTTGTCGTCCCCACGGACAGTGCCAAATTAATGCAGTCGTTTTTCTCTCACTGTTTTGACCCTGACCTGTAAACCTGCTAACCTGCACAAGGAACGCACGTGAGCCACAAACCACTTTTGTGGTGGCCGATGACACTCTGATGCTAAAATCAGACAAGGATCTGAGGAAGGTGTAATGCTGTAAACATAGAATTTGTAGTGTACCTTAACTTACCAACCTCGTGTCTTATTTATTGTGCAGGAGTTCTGGTTTGATCAGGTCATCGATGGCGTAGTTTAAGGAAGAAGATCTTCGTGGAGATCCTTTTCTAATTAGGAGTCGAGCAGTAAAGAAATTTTTTCCCTATTAGCCTTATGTTCCTAGATACGCGGGATATAGTTCACATTCCGAGAGTGGTCTATAGGTAGAAGTCTCCATATGTGATACATAAAATATGTTTCCTAATTGAAAGCAAAGAGCTGTTGTTTTTGCCCGTTCGAAGCTGAACCTCGAGATACTTGTCTTTAACAAGGCTTACGAGTATTGATGATAGATGTGAGACATGTGGGCCTGGCAAGCTGTAGGAATTTGGGTTCGTTTGACGGACTACATTGGGCAGGCTTAGAACTGCTTGGGCCGAATTAGTATTGGGCTGACGCTAAGACCTAACTTTCCTCAAGATCATCATGACACGTGTACGGCGCAGAGTTGGACCATTTTGGTGTATCATCAACCATTTTGACCAATGGCCCATTGGAGTATACTGAGCAGTTCCAATTTTGGTTTTCATTACCCATTTAGGACCCAACCTAATCTCATTATGTTTAAACGTTGAGTTTATTAGACATACTCACTCCCTAATATGTTTGGAGGTTATGACATCCCCCATTGGACATAATCGAGCCATACGTTGGAATTGTATTTCTGTATTGCAAACAATACCCTTAAGAAAATGACCAAAACAATGCAAATTGTACCAACTCCACTTAAAAATTGATTCTCGAGATGGATCTAATCCGGGACATCCATTTCAACTCTCATGTAACCAATGGGGTGAGATGCAACACCATCGTCACTAGAGTTTGACCCACAACTGGAGGTTATATATCAACAAAAAAAAAAAAACAGTACGGGGCATTTCAAATGCAAGTAATATGTGTCATTTCAAATGAAAATTCAAACACAAGACTGCATAACACATTGTAGTTTCAGTTGCATGCTAATAAATAAACGTGTCATTTCAGTTGTGCGCCTCTTTCAGGAAAGTAGAGTTCACCTTAGTTGGAAACAATATGTGTTTTGTGTCTCAGTTTGAAGATAATTTAACTTTTAACTTTTTGTTTTTATTTTGTTCCTTAGACAACATAACTTAATTTGAAGCCCATGATCGGGGCCAAGGCTATAACAGATTATGTGGTTTCTTAATTTAACATATATGTGATAAGGTTAAAAAAAAAAAAATTAAGTTTATTATACAAGTTTGCAAGTGAAATTAAAAAGTATATGTTATAGTTGGGTTAATTGCACTTTACCCCCTAAAACATATAGCCAATTCAGTTTTGCCCCTAATTAACATTCATATTGCACTTTCCCCCTCAGACTAACAGTCAACGTGCCTTGACTGTCAAGGCACGTGCTGAATTCAAAAAGGTCATATTTTACTACTCAAAATACCCTTTAATGATCTGAAGGTTGAGACTCAAAGTTGATGCAATTAAAATCGAAGGCTGAGATTCAAACTTTCACTAAGACATTGGGATAATCCGCCAACTTCTTCACCACCATTGTCTCCACTTCACCACCACCATCTTCACTTCACCACCAATAACTCTCACCTCTGCTTCTACTACTACATCTACATCTACATCATCTATGCTTCTAATACTCATCTCTGCCAAGTTTTGATGGTAAGCTTGAGTTGCAGCTCTTCTTCATTATCTGTTAGGTCAGTTCTGTTGCAGGGGGCAAAGTTAAATTCAAATTTATTTTAAGGGGTTAAGTTCCTGCCAATAATTTATTTTAAGGGGTTAAGTTACTGTTAATTAACAATTCTTAATTGATTTTCGTGTAGATCACATGGTGTCACAAGCACAATCAAATAAGTGAATATGAGGTTTGAACTAGGCAAGTTTTTGAAAGAGTACATGTATATTGGATGTTAAAGCACAATGTGAATTCATTTTATGTTCATTTGATGTTCTTGCAACAAAGTTTGATGTTCTTTCAACAATGTAAATTCATTTGATGTTAATTGGATGTTAATAGCACATTGTAATCAAATGCCTTAACATCAATGTAATTCAATTGACACAACATCATTGCAATTCAAAACCTGACATAACACTTAACATTCAGTACCTAACAACCTTAACATTCAGTATCTAACAACCTGACATAGCACTAGCAACCTGACATAGCACTTTCAATAATATTTAGTAACATTTAGTACCTAACAACCTTAACATTCAGTATCTAACAACCTGACATACCAACCTGAAATAACACTTTCAATAACATTCAACACTTGAATTTACAACCTGAAGTGTACCATACCAACAAGCATTCAATATGATACCATACCAACAAGCATTCACTACCATTTAACAGAACTTACAACCAACACTAGTGTATATTTAGAGTACCATACCAACACAAGTCTTGACATAACACAAATGCATCAGTTAGTGTACTATACCAATACACACATTCAATACCTCAGAAAACACATAATGACAATGTCAATAAACCAAAAAAAATTGTCTTTCAGTAACTGTCTAATTGTTTTTCACTAGCTGCTTTCACCAAAATGAGAATGTCAATATGAGTCACCAAAATGAGAATGAGTCACCAACTGTCTAAGGTCATCTCCAGTGCCCCCTAGGTCTTCAACTGCTTTGTCCCCTTCCGCCCTAACCATTCCCACGCTGAAACACTGAATTAACTGGTGGCCTCATTGGTGGAGGCCGAACTCCTTGTGCAAAAAGCTGAGTTGTGAACATGGTACTCTGACTGTTGTGTAAAGTTGGAGCTGTAAGCATCTCAGGCTAGAAGTTTGGTGGTTTTGGAGGACATGTGGGCATTTCCTTTGGAGGTTCACTGTTTCCTCTTCTACTAGCCGTCCTTGCACCCCTTGGTTTGTTGTTTGTTGCCCTCGTGCATTTAGGCATCTTAGATGTCTGTCCATCCTCAACAGTCTGCTCCCTAGGAATGTTCTACAGGTTCTACTGTTGTGACCCTCCATTCCACACTTTTTGCAACTTCTGTGTTCCCTGTGAACCTCATCTTCATCTTCATATCTTCTTCTCTGTCTCTTAGGTCTCCCTGGACCTCTTTTTATTAGATGAGGCATTACTAAGTATCTTGGTTGCCATATAAAAACCCTAATCAGACATGTAAATACTAATTAGCTTTTGAGATACTAATCAAACATGGAAATACTAATCAGACATGGAAATACTATACACAAGCAATGAAGATAAAACTTACTTCATCCCATTCACACATATTTCTTATGCTCACAATGCCCCTAGAGTATGCTTCCACATAGGCCTTCACAGAATGATAGGGGTTGCAGTACCTACATTAAATGGAAATATGTATATAGGCAATGATATATAAGCAATTATATAAGCAATGAGAAAACTACTTATTTTGCCCACTGAGGTCTTTGATTGACTAGAGTCAAGACTCCATGCACACATATGACACATGTGAGTTCCCACTGTCTACAGTCACAATATCTAATAGATGTCTTGACTCAAAACCTATCACCAGTGTCATTATGCTGCATTGTGACGAAGCTATCACTGAACCAAAACATATGGAATTGGTTCTTCATTTCACAATACTTGTCAACCAACTTTTGAGCCCTAGGTACTAACCCATTGATGTCCCAAATGCTACTTTTCGTCCTTCTGATCAACTCTTTCAAATAAAGAAGATGCCACCACTAAAACATACATAAGCCTCATGACAAGCATGTGATAATCATCAATGAACTTGCAGATTGGTTTGTCCCTTAGGTGAATGATTCAGTTATTGAAGCTTTCACTAAAATTGTTAGTGATATGCTCTGAGCATAACCTAGCGTCAAAATATGTCCTGCACCAACTCTTCACATCCCTATCAACCATCCACTGATGAGCCCTTGGATTAGCTTCCTTAATCTTTTTCAAGTGGGAGACACACTCAACCTCTTTGTATGCCCTCGCAGCCTTCCAACTTAGTCTCATCAAGAAAGTCCCACCAAAACTCGTCTTCTTGAAGTTCTTGTACATATGCCTAAAACAGAATCTATGATTTGAATATGAAAAGAGCTGCTTCACTGCTTCAATCAAGCATTTTTGCTGGTCAGAGATAAAGGTCAACTTCCCTTTATGCATCTTCAACTGCATCTCAATTATGCTCAGGAAGGTGTACCAAGTCTGGTAGCATTCTGACTGGCAAATGTAGACGGTCAATGGAAATAGACCATTGTTGTCATCCAAAGCTGTGACTGACAAACAACAACCCCCATATTTTGTCTTCAGAAAACACCCATCCAAACCCACCAAGGGTCTACACCCATGCTGCCAACCAAGTGGACTAGCAGAAAAAAAGCCAAACACACACTACACCAAAAGGCCTGTTTAGCTACGCGGAGATGGCCACGGTTCTAAACCGTTGGTTTATTTGCCACGGCCAAAAACTGTGGCTATAATGACCAACGGCCTAAAACCGTGGCTAAAACAAATGGCCACGGCTCAAAACCGTTGGTTTATTTGCCACGGCAAAAAATCGTGGCTATAATGACCAACGGCCTAAAACCGTGGCTAAAAAAAATGGCCACGGCTCAAAACTGTTGGTTTATTTGCCACAGCAAAAAACCGTGGCTATAATGACCAACGGCCTAAAACCGTGGCTAAAAAAAATGGCCACGGCTCAAAATCGTGGCTATAATGACCAACGGCTCAAAACCGTGGCTACACTAAAAACGCTGAAAAAAAATTGGGCGGGCTTTTTGGCACTCGATTCTTTCCTCTCTCCTTTTACTTGGCGCTCGAAGCTCCTCCTTCCCTGCTCCCTCCACTCGACTTCCACCTTCCCTGCTCACTCCACTCGACATCGACCCTCCCTGCTCCCCTCCACTCCACTCGAAGCTCCTCCTTCCCTGCTCCCCTCCACTCGACTTCCTTGCTCCCTCCACTCGACATCGACCCTCCCTGCTTCCTCGACTTCCCTGCTCCCTCCCTCGACTTCCCTCCTCCCCTCCTTCCCTCCTCCCTCGACTTCCCTGCTCCTCCCTCGACTTCCCTCCTCCCCTCCTTCCCTGCTCTTCCCTCCTTGCTCGGCGTCTTCAACCTCCAAACCATTTTGCAAAATCGATCAGCGACTGCAGATTCTCTCGTACATGTACTCTCTCTCTCTGCTTTCTTTTTGTGTCTTCTATCTTAGTTTTTATGGGGTGCTAAGTGTTTGATTAAATTTTTGAAGAGTGAATTGAAATGTGTTTGTATTTCTCACATCTTATGCTTTTTGCTCTCCTACTCATATGTTCATAGATGAAGTGTATCTGAAGCGTGAATTGTTTGATGAAATTAGGGTTTCTGAATCTAGAGTTTTTTTATTTAGAGGTTTTGAATCTCTAGGGTTCGAATTGAAACTGTATGTTTTTTGAAATCTGGATTCGTTTATTGATGAAGATAGAGAAGATGTTTCACTGTCTTAGAACCTAATTTGTTTCAATCTCTGGAAGCTGAGTTGCATTATTACATTCTGTAATTTGGGTTCGTTTATTCTTTGAAGATTGTTATAGGGTCTGTTCCATTCCCAATTTAAAAGCGTTTTTGTGAATTCATGGACATAACTTTGTTAAGCAAGAATCAAGTGCGCCAATGTCGTAACAAAATTGAGGAGAACTTCAGACTCCATAAGTTTGAGTATTACAACTATAAAATTTGGGGTTTGGGGTGTCCCATTTGGGATTCAGATCCCATTTTTGGCAGTTTGTTTCTGTCACTTGATTCACTTGATCCAGTTAGACGTCTATTTTTTGTTAAAATATAGCTCTTTTTTTTTCAAGAAATTTCGTTCGTGTAATTTATTTGTTTGCCCAACTTCCATGGCTTCATGTTATCAATCTCCGCCAGTGTCAATATAATTCTTGGCTTAATGGCTTGTTCATGGTCACATTTTTGTCTGGATGTAAGAGATGAAAAACAATATTCTATTCCGTACCTCAGGTTTTCTTAGTTTAGACTGTTGGATGGCATTTGAGACTTTGTTTAATGCAAAGCGGATTTTTAATGCAATTGGCAGTCTCTATTTGGACTTTAACCACTGCAACCTCACAGTTTTGTTCGAGGTTCAAAGTCATATCACTGGCTTAGATCTCAAATGTATTGCTAACATCCAGAGGTGAAAGATCAATGTCACTATGCATCACAGCTTCATTTTGTGTTGCAATACGACTTAAAACTTGGGAGTAGATTCTTGAATTATGTCTTTCTATTATTGCATCTTTTAGCTTTGAAACATTCATATAGACCAGTTAGTGCAGACCCTGAAGGTTGAATTCTGTTATGAAAACTATAGTTGATCACTACACCAAAAGGCCTGTTTAGCTACGCGGAGATGGCCACGGTTCTAAACCGTTGGTTTATTTGCCACGGCAAAAAACCGTGGCTATAATGACCAACGGCCTAAAACCGTGGCTAAAAAAAATGGCCACTCTTCTCAAATAGATTATTGTCCATTAGGATAAAGGTTTGGTTACCACTTATTACATGTCTAGGACTTCCAACTAGAGGTAACCTTTCTTAGTGGATAAAGAGCTTTTTGTTGCTCTATTTGATGTCTACATACATGGAATTCTACAAATGTTTTGAAATAATCGATACAGATTAGAAGACTTCATTCTAGAGTCATATTCCTTGGTTATTTTAGTTCGACTTTCTCCCAAATGAGGTCACATTTTTAAGACAATTAAGATGCTTGAATTAAAGTGTTGTTGATATAACTGTCCTTAATACATCTATGTTATCATATCAGTTGTTTCATTTTTTCAGATTTATGAAATGTTTTGAAGTCTTTACATTGAAGAGTGTTTATATTTTTTGATTTAGTTTGCTTGAGGTCATTAGTCTTTACATGTTTCTCTAACACCTATACTTATTTTTCAGTGAAAAAACAGGAAGGGAAGATAAGGTATGATATAGTACGAAGCAGCGAATTCTGCAGTCCATTGTGCTGGACAAAGTGCTGAATTTTTGCTGCGTGCTGTTGCTGCTCTGTTATGTGCTGGTTTGTGGTCAGGGTGCTTGTTATTACTAATATTATTATTATCATTATTATTTTGGGTGGCTTCTTTTATTTGAGCATATATCTAGTATGGACTACATGACAATTTTTATGTTTTTCAAAAACTCCCTTGAGATTGGTCTACTAAAATAGTAAGCAACTTTACATTAAACTTAAATCTTAGAAAAAATTAAGCTATGAAGCATGTAACCCTTTGAACATTGCCCTGTAATATTGAAACCTAACTTGTCGAACCAATCTCACGCAATCTTCAAGGAGCAAAAATTGCAATTACACAGCTAGACTCCTCAGGATATTAAATCTCTGATGAACTGAAGCTGATTGGAAAGATGGAGGTAGTGTCAATAAAAGCATATCTTTATTTCTATTTGTTTTCTCAAAAAAATTCTAAGAACAATTCTTGGATGAACACCTCGTTATACTAGCGGTAACCTAGTATCAGCACCGTTCTCTTGAACTATTCAAAGAATAATCTTCAAATGATTATTGTTATTCTTGTCTATTTTTATCTGTGTGTTTTACTATTTCTGTATGTTCTTTCTCCTGTGTTCAACTATCTGTTCTAGACTGCAAGTTTAGTTTGCTTTCTGAAACCTAGTAGTCCTGGGTGTAAAATTGGTATCAGATGAACTGAAACTGATTGGAAAGATGGAGGTAGTAGGGCACTCCCATGTATTCCATGTCTATTGAATACTAGTTGATTAAGCAGACACTCTTAGATATTATTCTAGTTGATTATCCTCTTTGGTTGAGACCAATTATTTTGTCTTTGTTTCTTATTTTGACTTTTGAGTTGGGAAAGGGAAGCTTTGTAGCTAAGTATTCAGATTGGCTTTCCCAATGCTTTATAAAAATCTATTTGTGGTGATATGTTGTGGAAGGAAACTATCTATAAATGTAGTGTATATAGTTGTTTTTTATTTCTTTTTGTTTGATAATGGTTAATATCTATAATGTCATTGATAGAAATGGGTAGTACTCGCGGCAATTTCTCCACCAATGATGTCACTACATCTACAATCTCTTAGGAGGAAAAGAATTATACTCGTTGCCTATGTTTATATTTTTTTTTTGGGGGGGGGGGGGATGGGGGGGGTTCTGTAGGGAGATTGGGAGTTGAGAGCATATAAGCAATGTCTCGCGGCTTAGCTGCACCAACAGCCTACCAATGATAGTGTTGAAACAATAGATATCATGGTAACAGGAGTTGAATGTATATATATAGGCTCATGATACAGAGTGTTTTGCAGAATGCATAGGACTCTTATTTAAAACCTAAGCTCATCTGATTCCCTTGCACCATGGTCCTCCACATGTGTGTTTGCTAGGTTGAAGCCATATGTATCTTAGCAGTATTCATTCTTGGGGTCGATGCTTGAGATATCTCATTAGTTCTTTTCCTAGTCTTGACCCTAAAATTTATATGTTTGACTATGCTGCTGGATTCTTTCATTTTTTGGTGTTAATTATCAATTCTATTTTTGTACATGCAATATGCTGAGTTTTAATGGATGTGCCTAGGGTCTGAAAACTGGAATGTACTATCTGCGATCACGTGCTGCTGCTGATGCTATTAAGTTCACTGTTGATACCTCCATGCTCGAGGTTTTACTAATTAACCTGACTTTTCAGTTTGTTATTGCAGTTGTAAGATTGTTAAACAATATCTTTTCCTATACTATGCTTCTTGTTATTAACACCTAGTTGCCTTTTATGGGTGCTGTAGGATAAGACTAAGCCATTAGAGGCTGATGATGGTGCAAAGATGGCACAAGTTGTTTGTTCTTTGGAGAACCGGGAAGAGTGCATGGCTTGTGGAAGTTGAGTAAAAACAAGGGACAGTCTTTAAGTTTGGCTAATAAGGTGATTTATGTATAGTTGCAGTGCTGATAATTATAGCATGGGTTAGTCCTTGGAATGGTTTGCTTTGTCTATATTTGTAAAAGCCTTCCAATACAGAGCAACCTACTCCCTCTGATCATCATGACGAGTTAGAAAGTGAAAGAATTGTGAGGAAGTCTACACGAACTTCAGTCATTGTGAGGCAAGCAGAAAGAGAAGCTATACAAGCAGCCATGCAAGCAACCAGGAAGAGATGCTTCTAGAAGCAGCACAAACAGGTAGTGGTTCTTCATTCTCTTTAGAAGGAATATTGTATTGCGGAGTTTGGAAGTAATGAGGTTTCTTTGAGTTCTGTTGGTTGCAATCTCCATTGACCCGAAATGACATAATGCAGAAATCATGAACTTGAGGAACTTGGAGCGTGTATTAGCAAGGGAAGAAGAAATTAAGAAAAGAGCAGTTGTGCACAAAGCGGTTTATAGTGGTCCTCAAGTGCGATATTCTTCAAAAGATGGCAAGTTTTTTCCTCCAGATATTTTGTGTATATTCTCTCAAATGTTGAGCATCATGTCCAACTACAAAGCTCTTTTAGTGCCATTTTTTTTAAAAGGTAAAATTATTGTAAAGAAGAGAATTTAGAAGAGATGGCAACCTTAAATGGTCCCTTACTCTAAGCTCCCAATTGGCAGTGCGAGTGCGGGCTGGAGCTGCAGGTGCGAGGACGTGCATTGAGCAGGGAGGTGCTCTCTGTTATGGATTGCTAACTCCATAACAGAGTTGCTAACTCTGTTTTTTTTTTTTTTTTTTGGCTTTTCTTTCTGTCTATATAAATATTTTGAATACAAAATGTCCTTGGTACATGGGTTTTGATCAGATTGAAAGTTAGCCCATATATTTCTTTCATTTGTTCTTTGACAATTGCGAACTGCTAACGATATACTCTATAACTTGAAGAAAATCTTCATCTTAGTAAAGACTGATTTTGCTGCAACAGCAAAAAAAAATGTATATTTTTTCCATTATATTAATTTGCAACGGTTTCAAACCCTCGCAAAAACCAGATTTCTTTTTTTTTAAATTTTGTTTTGACTGGCCATGGCTTAAAACCGTGGTACTTCATGATTGCCACGGCTTAAAATCGTGGCCATCACTTGACACGGCTATAAACCGTGGCCATCATGTTAGCAACGGCTTAAAACCGTGGCTAAATGCAGAAAATCATCAAGCGAAAAACCGTTGCTAATATGTGTTGCCACAGTTTTTAGTCGTGAATGGGGATTTGGCGACGCCTCAAATGGCCACGCCTCTAAGCCGTGGCAATAGCTTACCCCCACGCTCCCAAACCGCTGCAGATGGGCATTTTTGGTGTAGTGACAACCCTGTGAACCTTTGATCTTCATTACTTGTTGAGCATGTAGCAATGCTTCTTGGATTTGCTGTCAACAACTCCATGCAACAAAAATGGGCCATCTTGTAACTGTCCCCATAGCTACCAACTATTTTTGCCATCAGTTTTTGTTTTGCCCTCCACCCTACATGGTAGCTGACTTCAACAGTGTTCTCCTTCCATGTCTGTTTCACAAGTGAGTCAGGTGTGATAGATTGGAAGTGGGTATTAAACATGGCCTCACACTCCTTAGCAACAAACCTAGCATCAGCAATAAGGTGTTTCCCATCAACAATCCCCAGACATGTGTGTTGTTGCCCCATGGTCCTAACATTGATGGTGTGCCCATCTTTGTTTCTTGCTGCATAGCAATGCCATTGCATTCTTCATCTGTACAATTAACTAAAAGCCTGTCAGGATCATTCTTCTTAAACCTCATCAGAAACTTCTTTCTTACTGCATATTTCATCAACCAAAACCTAGCATCATCTACTGTGGGGCATTCCTTCCCAACCTTCAAGACTCATTCCTCATCTTCATGGTGAGCCTCATGATCACTCTCATCACCATAAACATTCTCAGTCTTAGCCACAAAACCAGCATGCACACCTAGAGGTGCCTCATCTTCAGTGTTATGGCCTAAATGATATTCCTCTTCTACTGGAATATCACTACAGGAAAACAGGATTTTAGCGACGGTTGCCAGAAGTGTTTGGTGACGGTTTTAACCGTCGCTACATAATACAGTGACGGTTGCCCAACCGCTGCTGTTAAAGGCGTCACCAGAGAATTCGACGGCGTTTTTTAGCAACCGCTGGCATAAACGTCGGTTTATGTTATTTAGCGACGGTTATTAGTAACCGTTGGTAAAGCCGTCGTGGAATACCATATAGCTACGGTTACCACCCGTCGCTAAATATGGGGCAAGCATGACGTTTTATAATATTCTGTGAAGGTTTCATCGCAACGATTCTTAACCGCCACTATAGTCCGTGGCACCTACGGCGTTTTATACCCGCCGCCAAATTCCACTTGGTAATTCTTTTAGTAACGGTTAAAACCGTCGCTAATGCCTGTCATTTTTTTTTTGGAAATGGTTTTTATAGGATCCCAGAACCCATTAAAGACCAGAACTGGTCAACACACCATAAATTGATAAAGATGTCGCAGGCTGAGTTCGAACCCAAGACCAAGTGGTACCATCCACCAAGCTCCAACCGTTGAGCCTGTCATTATTATCATGATAATTCTATTATGCGCACTAGAAATATGTAAACAATCTGTAGTAATTATTGCAGGTGCTGGTGAAGCTTGCCCACTTTCTTCGTCTTGTGCCTGAAAATGATGACTCAACAATATTACTCTAAACTTGAACCAAATTACAATAATTAATTGATTTATATTTAGTAAGTAACCAATATCACTGATAACTAATATATATTCAAATAATGTAAAGGCAAAGAAACATACGGGTGTAGTGAATAAGCTTGCAAACTTAGTAGGCACATTTCCATCCAACTTCTGAAAAATGTATGTAAACTAGTGTAATACCCGTGCCGTTGGCACTATTGCAGACTATTGTCGAAAGAGACATGCACACAATATCATTATATCCAAAAAAATGTAATTTTTTTGAATAAAGTAATTTATCTAAACATGTCATAAGAAAATATACTTCACATGACTATAATGACAATCAATGTCATGAACAACTAAAAAATCAAAATTTCGACAGAGTTTCCTCTGTATTTATCAATATTGAAACCTGTCTGAACCTGTCATAAAAAATTACAATGGCAATCAATGCCATGAACACCACATAATATCTACCAAACCCCAATACTCAAAACCCATAAAGCTCCAACCTTTAAGCACTCTTAAAAAAGAAGAATTTCATCAAACAAATATGGTGCATCCAGTAGTGGAGGCAAGTTAGCAGAGGAAACCATTGAAGAAAAACTGATTTTTTTATTAGAGAATACATTGAAGAAGAATCCACATTGAAGCTAGGGTCAAGTATAGGGTCAAGAAAGCAGTATAGAGTTACTTGTTACCTTCAGTGACTCCTTCGTTCCTCCAGATTCTTGCCAAGTCTGCAAGTGAAAACAGACACTTCAAAGCCTCCACCTGTTTCCAAACAAAAGAGCATCAAAATGACTGCGTAATTCATTTTAGCTAAAGATGAACTACAATTGTAGGGGTAGGGTAAAAGCAGAATGTTGAAACACAATCAAGTCATTAAGTCTCCACTTGTATTACTGTAACTTGAGTTTCTATATTGCTTGATATTTCACTTAGATTTTTCTTACTTGATTCTTCCACTTAGAAGCTGCAAGATGGAAAAACTGAAGCTTTGTTCTTCACGATATATTTAAACTAACTGATCCTCCTACGACACTCCTATACTTCAAGTTTATATTTTTCGAAAGCTGGCATTCTCAACTACAAATATTATCAACCATTAAGACATGAAAAGTAACAACCAAATCTCCTTAAAATGGAATACCCTCAAAAGGGACAATCTCCGTAGAAGAGGGAGGCATGCGAACAACAAATGCATCATGCATGTCAAGCAATGAATCAATCAACCATTTGCTTGTCAACTGCAGTGTTTCTAGGTGCATTTGGGGAGCCATTTACCAAATAATGCCAACTGATCGGGAAATAAAAAAGCGTACGCCTCAAAACGCCTCGAGGCTTACACCTCGAAACGCCTTCAATTGGCACCTCAACTCGTACGCGCAGAGGCGATTTCTGTGCGCCCCGCCTCAACTCGCGCCTAAAGGCGTACGCCTCAATCGCCTTTTAAAACATTGACTTCAAGTTTTGATTTTTCGAAAGATGGCATTGTCAACTACAAATAGTATCAACCATTCAGACATGAAAATTAACAACCAAATCAAACAAATCATGTTAACAACCAAATCAAACAAACCAATTCACAATGGTAAGTAACAATGGGAGATTAATATTGATATCCCCAATAATTTCATCTACATGAAAATGCTATAATTGCCAGATTATTATTGACACAAAAAATGGAGCACTAAGCAAGCAAGGAAGCTGCCTGCCTGCCTGCAAGCAAGCAAGCATGCTGCCTACGACACTCCTATACTTCAAGTTTAGATTTTTCGAAAGATGACATTTTCAACTACAAATAGTATCAACCATTCAGACATGAAAATTAACAACCAAATCAAACAAATAAGATTAACAACCAAATCAAACAAACCAATTCACAATGGTAATTAACAATGCCAGATTAATATTGCTATCCCCAATTAAATTCATTTACATGAAAATGATATACTTGCCAGATTATTATTGACAAAAAAATACGGATCACTAAGCAAGCAAGCATGTTGCCCGCCTGCAAGCAAGCAAGCATGCTATAGTACCTGTCCGAAAATCATCATTTTGGAGTATGGTTTTTTTGAAGTGGTCCATAATTAAGGTGAGGAACAATGCAAGTTGAGTGACCCGTGAAAAGAAAAAAGGAAATGTTTTCACATTGCAACCTAAGCTTTACAATTGAATTATCTTTTTGGATGGCAACCAAACCAGTGATTCAATATGTAATTCAACATCAATTCAACAAAAAACGGACACTAAAAGGTGGAATGAAGAACCATATGTGGGTAAAAAACCCATAACAAATATGCAATTGGTATAAAAGGGGGAAAATAACAAAATAAATGGACTTTAGAAGCCTTGGGATTTTAAAAAACAATTGAAAGAATTTACATTGTTTTAACAATGATGCATACTTTTAAAAATATGATTAGAGATCTAAGAAATTATTTTAAATTTTGGCAAATCAATATGCTTTAAACATTTTAAATGTATCATAGCATGATATCTAAGAAAAAAAGTTATTAACATGAGTTGTTTATGAACATAACCCTTGAATCTACACCTTATCAAAGCAAAAAAAGTAGATATTATGATTAAACAGCACAACCACACATTTGAGATGAAAATGCAATAGTTTCCCTTCGCGTAGACTTCTAATTCAACAAAGGCAAGGCAACATCTTCATAAGAAATTAATTTAATATGGAATGAACAACTTAAAGAGCTTCATATGCTTCTAATAAATATATAGATTAATGGGTGTTGGTCTTGAAGTTAGCTTCATATGCTTCTGATCATGAAGTTAGCTTAATCAAGCTTTCAAATGGTTAAAAGAAGGTATAGTTTGCTTTTATTAGAGAACTTGAAGCTATACTCTGTAGCCCTTGTCAAAAACTTAAGTTTTAAAGCTTCAAAGGGTCATTCTCAATTCAGCTATGAATGGATTCAAAAACATAAGTTTTAAAGCTTCAAAGGGTCATTCTCAATTAGAATTTTTCTCTTACTGAGGAGGTGTGACACAATATAGTTATGCAGTAACTTATTTTGCCTAGTATATGCTTGAACTCAGCAAATATCTCTATATGCTTGCGAGTACTTGGTCAATAGCAAATCGGGGCACTAAAAAAAAGCGCCAGAAACGTTGAAAACAAATTTAGCAGTTAAGTCATGGGGTGGTGGAGTGGTTCAAAGCCCAAGTTTTGTAATGGAAGATAAATCCACTACTTTCGGCAGGTAGTGACGACATTGATAGATCTTAGCGCATAACTAACCCGTACCGAGTGGACAATAAAGGTTTGATGTAGCAAGAATGCATAAGACTTTGTCACAATACGCTACCTACCCCTCCCACCCATCCGAGTACCTGCAAAAAACCATCAACCAATTCTTTAGTAACGTCTCAAAAACCTTCTAAATCAAAAACCCATTTCAACTCTATCATCCAAAAAACCAAGGAGTTAACCCATTTCACCTCTTCTAAACCAAGGAAAAACGCCTAGAAACTCAACCCAGAGTTAACAATCTTCGAATGAAATTTAAAAAAAAAAAAAACAGAACCCCAAGCAAATCTACAATGAAAAAGCTAAGACAACAGACACAATAAACCCTACTTGCACACCAAATTACATAATTGAAGAATGGGTATTGAAGAGGAGATCGAAAATTCGAAACCCTAATAGCGAAGAAGAAAATGGAGGAAGAAGAATAAGAAGAGAAACACACCTCTGATGAGAAACGGCGACATGTTTGGTTTGGTTTAGTGAGAGAGAGAAAGTTTGAGCTTCTTCATTTCCTTCAAGAGCTTCTTCATTTCCTGAAACAAAAAAAAATAATAATAACTTCAGATCTTAAGAACGAAGAGATTTGAAAAAAAAATCAAACTGGAAGAATCAAACTTCAGATGAAATCTCAAAATAAACAACCCCACCACCCCAAATCTCTAAATAAACAACACAAACTAATTAAACAACCCGTAATTCGATGAAATCTCCGAACACCCAAAATTAAAAAAGTACAAAAAAAATTCAAAATTTCCAGATCAAACAACTCAGGGTCAGGGTAGACTTTGATAGAAGTTTGAAAAAAACTCAACATTTGAAGTCAAATGATTAAAGGTAACTGGCACATTTTTTATAACTATTAGAAGCTACCCATAAGACAGCCATGTCTTTAGTGCTGGTAGCTTCGCTCATATAACAATGACACACAAACTTATTTTTGGCACCGGTTTTTGTGCAAGAAGTTGAAATGGAATGATGTCTGGGCTGCCCATTAGAGTGTGAAAACAACATAACTTCGCATTAGGAACTCATTTGAGTTAGAAGGGTATTGGCTGAATTGTTCCTAAGAACCATTAAAAAAAAAAAATCAATCCTACGAACCATTAAAAAAATCAACTAAAATACTATCATCAATTGTAACAATCAAATCAAATACCTAAGCAAACAAATTAAATACCATGACATTTGCAATGAAAGCCAATGCCATTTAAGGAGGAAAACATCCCATTTTCAATAGGGGATGTCCACCCTGAGGAATTCATCAAAGCCCTTTGCATTACAAAAAAATGAAGTTTTCTACAGATTTGAGTCTTCACCATCAACTAAAATCCCACAATTCTCATAGGTTGTGATGATAATGGTTCAAACTATTGATGTATACCGATCCCTGAAATTAGGATTGTCTTGGGTGACATTTTCAATATTTTGGAGGAATCAGATTTTATCGGATTTATCGATGTGATTTTCTATTTGAGCATGTCTAGTAGTACTTTCATCCTCAAACACAAATAATTTGAGTCGAGTCAGGGTAGACTTTGATAGAAGTTTGAAAAAAACTCAACATTTGAAGTCAAATGATTAAAGGTAACTGGCACATTTTTTATAACTATTAGAAGCTACCCATAAGACAGCCATGTCTTTCGTGCCGGTAGCTTCGCTCATATAACAATGACACACAAACTTATTTCTGGCACCGGTTTTTGTGCAAGAAGTTGAAATGGAATGATGTCTGGGCTGCCCATTAGAGTGTGAAAACAACATAACTTCGCATTAGGAACTCATTTGAGTTAGAAGGGTATTGGCTGAATTGTTCATAAGAACCATTAAAAAAAAAATCAATCCTACGAACAATTAAAAAAAATCAACTAAAATACTATCATCAATTGTAACAATCAAATCAAATACCTAAGCAAACAAATTAAATACCGTAATTCACATTTAAATTTACCTAAACATATGTGGCCGTTGCTATAAATATGAGGATGCAGCGGTGCAGGTTGAATAAAAATAACCTGTACAACTCAAAACACAGAATTGATGAGAGACAAAAAAAAAAGAAAAAAAAAAGAAGATGAAAACAATGGAGAATTGAATGTTTGTTGAACCTGCGGTGCTTCCATTGGATAAAAATCGACTTGAAGCTAGTAGGTCTCATTCGCGTAGAGAGTCCCCGCTGCTCCATGACAAACAAAAACTATAAAAATCATAAATTATTTCACAAAGCAAAACCAGAAGAATCAATCACCAAAACAAAGAAAAACCCTAACCAACCAACCTTTGGAGATTATCGGTTTCACCTGCCATTCCACTAACTCCTTCTGCAGACGGTTGCAAGCGATCTTGCTCAAAGCCTGAAACACACAAAAACACAAATACGATCAGATTAGAATCGAAATTAGGGCGAGATTGGGGAAACCTTGCGAGAAGCGGTAGAAGAGCTGGACATAATTTGGGGGAAAAGGGAGAAAAAACATCTCCGTGAAGGGGCTGAAGAACACCTCCGAGAAGGGGCTCTGCGAGGGGCTGCGAGGGCTGCGAGAGGGCTGAAGAACATCTCCGAGAAGGGGCTCTGCGAAGGGCTGCGAGGGGCTGCGAGTCTGCGAGAGGGCTGCATCTCGGCCTCCTTCAGATTAGATCTCCTTCAGGCTGATGAGAGGGAGAGGGACAGGAAGAGGATGAGAGGGAGAGGGACAGGAAGAGGATGAGAGGGAGAGGGAAGGAAGAGGGAGAGATTGAGGAAAGCATCGGGTTTCAATTTTTTTCACTTAACTTCTGCCATTGAGATAAAATTGACACGTAGGATAAACACTCTCAGTTTACTGTTCATAAACAGTAAAAATCCAATATGAAATGTAAGATAGATGCTCCCTTAAATCCCTGCCTCTTTAATTTCTCTGTCTCTAACTGTGACTCCAGCTGGTGAAATCTCTGTTGCACTTGAGGATCAGTGTTTTGCGTTGGTTGTGAAGATGTCATCCCACTAAACTTACTATTGGTGTTGCCAAAGACTTGAGATGGACATGGCCCGAATCCCAAAGCTCGAACTCGACCTGAATGTTCTTTTCCTAACACCTTAGCAAGTGAATCTTGTTGTGATATGGATCGTGATGTGGAATCTTCTTTCTCAATCTCTAAAGTTTTCTCCTACATTAATAAGGCAAGCCATCAAACTTTGAATTCAAAATTTATCTAAACATTAATTAATATAGTTCGATAAAAAAATAGTTAAATTACTAACACTTATCTGCCTGGCTTCGCCAGTTACATAAGATCCGTCTTTTTTTTGTGTGTTGCAATATACACCTCTCCCCTACTCACATGTCTCCCAAGTTCATCTAGCTCAGCAAACTCAGATGGACATCAGGTAGGTCTTCATCTAGTTCTTCTTCACTCAACTCATCATATAACTTCACTCTTGTCTTACTTGACTTTATCCCTTTCTTCCTACCATCTTTCCTTGGATAGTACCAATCACTAGGTTTACTCTTCCTTGGGGTTGGAACCTTCCTCCTGATCCAAGGCCTTTTGGCCCTGCATTTAGGCCTCAAATACATTTTTTTAGTAGGGGTGGGTTGTGTTACAGTGGAAGGGTCTACATCAACTATAGGTGGGATTTAAATTGGTTCAGGCTCCATTACACTAATCCAAGGAGTGTTGCTTTCATGTACTTGTGTTGCCACTTTAACCTCAACAAACACATGCAAAACATCCTTGTCATCAATGTCTGCATGGGTCCAAAAATACATCTAGTCTTTATCATTTGTAATGTCCATCCTCACCCCATTCTCCACATAGGTATGTATTGTTCCAAATGTTAAGGCATGCTTATGTGGGTTGGGGATAGCTTCAAGGATACTCTTATTTAACTTATCCCAATTCAGGTAATCCCCATGCACTTGTACAAACTCTATAGATAACTCATCTTTATAATCATTGACCTTCCACAGACCAGAGATCTCTGCAATCTTACTCCACTTTCCATTATAATGGATCACTAAGTTCCAGACTTTCTGTTCTTGTCCCCACTTACCATTGTTGCAAAAACACAAACAAAACAAAATCATATCATTTTCACTGATGCAAACAGAAAATTGAAAACAGACAAACGGAACAAAATCATACCATTCTCACTGATGCAAACAAAACTAAACTAAACCACACTAAATCATGCAATCAAACATGAATAGTAAACTGAAAAAAGAAGACAAGTACAACACTAAACTACACTAAATGAACATTGTTAATGATTCATGGAATCACCAACCACTAGCAACACTGAACCAAACTAAATCACTTTCAGAAACAACATTTTCACTGATGCAAACAACAACCACCAAATAAACAATGGAGAAATCCAAATTTGTGCAAATGAACAAAATACTAACAAAATCATACCATTCACACCATCCATTCAAACATGCATTACATATAGAAGCACCAAAATGAAAACCCTAAAATAGCAAAGAAGGCTTACAATACATCACGCCAGTGAACAGGAGGAGGTTTCACGTCCTCTTCAGAGTCTGAATGAGTGAAATCTCGCCTCAGATTTGGATCATCGTCGCTTGGCATCTGACTAAAGAAATCACTAAACGAATTGCAATCGTCCCAGTGTATGCTAGAAGCGGTGCTCCCATCATCATCGTTGCTACTGATTGTGATTTTGACACTGAAAACAACTTTTTTCCCCCTCTTCATTTTGGGTTTCCTCTTCTTTGTTTCGGTATTACGCTTTTTCATTTCGGTGAGAAATCATAGAAAACTCAGGGGGAGAGGAGAAATGGAATAGAGATAATGAAAACGGATGGAGTTTTCCCTCCATTATCTGTCTCTTCAATGGTACAAGCTGACAGAGAGTAAACCCTAGCCATCCACATGCCTAGTTCAGGTAATAGACGGTTGGGATTGACATGTTATCACATTAGGTGTGATAAGCACGTGAAAGGCGTTTTCGTCATGCAAAATATGAAGAATTGTGGCACATGAGGTGTTTAACAGTCAAGGCACGGTGATTGTTAGTCTGAGGGGGAAAGTGCAATATGAATGTTAATTGAAGGCAAAGTTGAATTGGCTATATGTTTTAGGGGAAAAATGCAATTAACCCTGTTATAGCTCCTTAAGCCTACTAATATGATAATGAAGCAAGTCTCTGACTACAAAATATAGTAAACCAAATGTACACTTACACTACACACTGTCACTTGCAGGAAAGGCCCAACTCAAACCAACCGTAGGCCTAACAACATTCCCTTTCCACAACCTACCCTGTGTTGGAACTCTACTTATATGGTGAAGTTGAACCTCACATGCAACAACACGATATTATAGTTCTAATACTTGGGTGCTTTGTGTAGGTTGAGGTGCACCTTGAGTTATAGAGTTTGGGAGGTTTCAACAGGGTCATGTGTTCTTTGCTCGGATGAAGTTCGATTGCTTGTTTGTGCACTTGCAATGTTTCTCATTCCTCTATGAGCTATCTTCTATGTCCTTGAGTTATGTCCTTCCGTTTTACATTTGCGACACTTAGTTTTCCTTGTACCTTCATTTCTTTTTGTTCATCACTTCATCCACGCCCCTAATTTTTTATTTCTAGGTCTCCTTGTAGGTCTAGTCAACTTTGGTGGGTTTATCTTGAACATATGTTGCAAAATGCATAATTCAACTACCATTAAGTCCTTAACCTCAACATTTCCTTAACGAGTATGTAAGCTAAACACCTACACTTGGCATACATACTAATAAGCGCCGAGCCAAGGTTCTATTCATCATCAACCACAATATCATTCTTATCAATTTAAGCATAAATTCACCTCTTACGCCAATGCTTCCAAATGTGCAATCGCTAACAAAATACTAACAAAAGTCACACAATCAATACACTCTTCACTACCACAGATCTGTCGAAATATCTCAACCGCATCCTTGAACTAACCCACTTGCACATAAAATGCAATTATGGTGTTCTTACATCTCTAACATGCACTTCATCAAACAATTTATGTAAGCTTATTTATCTCTATTCCCAACATAACATTTCAACATATTATCCAAGCAACAATATCTAATTCATCGCTTGTATCAAGTAGTTTATGAGTATCATCAACCAACCCCGAAACCACGTAAATATGAATAACTGATATAATTAAGCTTCACTTTCAAGTTCAACCTGACAACATACTTGCCTACCGATATCCAAATCAAGCAATTGGGTATTGAGAACAGAAGTAAATGTATAGTGATTAGGTTATACAAAAGTATGTAATATTCAAGCATAAAAACAACTGCATTTGAAAAGATTACCATCCTTGATATTATCTCTAATGGGAGTGTTCCATAGAAATGAGTATGGTTCATGATCTGAATTGAGAAGCTTTTATGCATAGCTAAGGCATCCATGGTCTAAAATGGAGTAAAGTTCATCTTGCAAAGTAATTGTCATATAATTGAGAGGATTTGATCATCAATGCATGTATTTGTTTGGCTTATTGGAGGTGGGTGGGTGCATAGGTGGAGCAAATAGGGGTTGTTGTTGGTAGGTGGTGGTTTGATTCAATGGGAAGATGAAGAAGAATACATATGAGAAAAGAAAAGAGAGGTTGGTGTTGGGAAGCGGTGGTTTGATTGGATGGGAAAAGGGATGGGAAAGGAGGAGAAGGTGTGAAGAGTGGAGATGATGAATGGGTTGAAGGTAGTGTCCAGGACAGTCAAGATGATATCTATCTGGAGATTAATTACTCAAATAGGATGGATCATTAGCTTTTTAGAGTTAAGTGGGAAGGGTAAACTGAGGAACATGAAAATACAATCCCTGCATACAGCCCAATTATGTGTATTTGGGGGGGGGGGTGGATGTGTATTGGGAGCTTTGCTACAGAGCGAGGGAGGGAGCGAGGGAAAGGGGCGAGGGATGGGTGGTAACCACCCATCCGCCTCGAGATAAGTGCATCAGATTGAAGATACGTAATGACACTTATCTCGGGGCGGATGGGTGGCTACCACCCATCCCTCGCTCCCTCCCTCGACCCCTAGAAGTTTCCGTGTATTGGGGAGGGGGGGTTGGTTTATAATAAATAAACCCTTAAACGACCTGCACGACATTACCAAGTAATCTTACTATTATAATTAATTACATGTAAGTGTGAAACTCCAAGATCTCTCTCAGCCTCAGTAGCAAACTCTTATCTCTAATAGCTACGAGTTTGAATACACAATAACTCATATTTGAATTCGAAATACTATGGTTGATCCGAATCCGATTACAAAACGGAATGTGAGGATTATGAAAGCTCTTACACTAGAAATATTTCAGTTATTGCTTCAATTCATATCCGAATTCGATTTCAAAATGGATAATCAAATCCGACCTGAATAGATTTGAATCACTTTACTTGTTTCGTATTTGACTAGGTATTGCTAATGCTGATGGCACAATATGCACTCTTTTAAGTTCTTACTAAGATAAAAAGAAATTCTCAAGTTATACAATGCAATTAGTATGCATTCTTTTGAACAAAATATCAAACCACTGCCTATGGCACCATCAAAATCTATATTATATACTACACTTATTTTCAATACTAATTGTTGATCATTTGTAGTCGTTGACGCATTTTCGGCATAAGCTCTTTATGTATCATTAGGTTTAGGCACTCATCTAGTTTTGATATACCTTCGACACTATTTTTTTTTTATTTTTTTATTTAGGTTTAGTGTAACTTCTTTTTTAGATTAGATAATCTATATCCCCTTCACATAGCCTTTCATATAACCCAAATACATAATACCTAATTCCAGTAACTTAATTCAATATTCCGAAGGCGCTCATCCGAGACATTATTATTCTTGTCATACATGTCTTTGAAACTAAGTTATTGATATTAATGAAGCTTATATAACTTATAAGGATTTTATCATATAATTGTTCCAAAACACATATTTTAAGACATTTTTCTCGCAAAATTGCATGAGAAACGTCCTATTAAGAGTTTTGAAAATAAAATAAATTTAATATGAATTTTTACTTGAAACACCACTATGTCGGATTGTAGAATAACCTTATTATATGTGAGAAATGATACAAAGGGTTTGTTGGCTATGAGGTTTGAACTCATGACCTCTTATTGTGGTTGAGTTGAGTTTGGGACACAAATGCCAAATTACAAGTCTCAACCATTGGATCAAACAAATCTCAACAGGTGATTAAGTTTGCCCCCATTTGTAAACCTCACCATCAGATCCATAGCTAAATTAAATCTCAACTATTAATTTGTTTATATGCTTAGTCAAACTTGAAAAAAAGAAGTTGATTTATATTATAGACAAGTGTATCACAAGTGCCATTAGCACGATAGAAAGTAGGTTGTGGCATTAGGTTAAACTTAGTTTAATATATAACATGGAGTACAAGGTCCTTGCTTATATGAGCCTTAAGATGTTCATCTCATATAAATATTGAAAATACTTGTGACGTGAAATGCATATTTTGAAATTTTATGTGCTTTTATTAATAATTTGTTTCATTGGAAAGATCTTCAAAAATGCATTTCGATGATACCAAATTTATCAAAATTCAATAACTACGTAGATAATTATGATAATTTTAATTTTGAGAAAAAAAAACACACAATCCTAGCTATTTTTTTTATCTCAATTCTTATGAATAGTAAAACGCCTAGTTTGTAAGATAGACTATGGTATTTTTAGTGTCGTTGGTACTCCACATACAATTTTTTTAATTAAATATCATATACTAAACACCCGCACCACCATCAATATTTTCGCCCTCAATCACTTTTGAAGTGCAAACTTATTCTATGGTTAAAATATATACTATAAACTTTAGGGTTAGTCTCAGTCAAATTTAAATCAGTTGGAGAAAAAAATTTCAAACGTCGAGAGTGAATTCTCTCCAAACTTTGAATTCGCCAAAATATAAAGTTGAAGGTTTTTGTTTGAATGTGAATGAAGATGCTTGTCTCATTTGTTTTTTCTTGTTATGACCTGCTCGTATCATTTTTCACTAACCACGTAAAATTCATTGAACCTTTTTCATAATAAAATATATTTGTAATCTTTAGCATTTATATTGATCATTAGCTTCATTGGATAGATATCAAAAATGCATTCCGACGATACCAAGTTTAACAAAATTCAACAATCAAATAAATAGTTATGATAATTTTAATTTTGAGAAAAAACATAAAATTTTCTTTCTCCGCCACATGTACATTCCATCAATTTTTTTTCATAATCTTTGTCTTTCTACTTGTTTTATATTTGCAAATATATCATTATAAAAAATCCTAACTTTCAATCCTAGCCATCTTTTATCTGCAATTTATATGAATAGTGAAACACTTAGCTGATATGTAAGATAGACTAGTGGAATACCCGTGCCGTTGGCACTATCGCAGATTACATCATACTTAAACAGCTATGTTGAATACTTAAATTTGTGGTTTTATTTAAACTTGTCATAAGCATTTGTACCTCACGTAATTTGGCATTCAAAAAAACTTGTTGCCTGAGCTCAATATATGTTCACCGTTTTCAGTATATTAAAAGTGTTTTTTTGGCGGTCGAAGAGACACGCACACAAAATCATTATATCCAAAATGTCAATTTTATGAATAAAGTAATTTATCTGAACATGTCATATGAAGTAAAAACTCAAAATTTCGACAGTGTCCCTTGTATTTTTCAATAATTGAAACCTGTATGAACCTGTCATACAAATTTATAATGGCAATCAATGCCATGAACACCAAATAATATATCCACACGCCATAATAATATAAAGAGCATGGTTTCCACCATTTCTCTTTTCAAAAAATGAGAACAAAAGGAACCCAAAATATACAAAAATGGGTTAAACTGCATATGTACATCAAAACTATGTATCAACAACTGCTCCAAACATCTTCCGCATCACATTATCAAATGAATCGGCGTCTATATGCACCAACTTTGAGCAATGAGGGAATATGACTGAAATCTACAAATTTATCACACACAATATTAGAAAAAAAAATGTTAATAAAATAATATTTTCAATCATCTTTAGAGATAAACTACCTTATTTGCCAATTTCCAATGACGCCCACCATTATACTTTTGTTTTTTAATGGTTTTTTTGAACTCCTCGACAATGATATCCCAATTCTACAAAAATGTATAATCAATATTAGATTAATATCGTATGAAAGAAAAATATAAATATCAATAGAAAATTTATTAAAACATACCTTTAAAAAATTCTTACAACAAAACTTCTGGATAAACAATATTGGTAGTAGAATCCAGCCAATCTTGAGGTAAAAGGACACTTATTCTATTAGAAGCTGTGCATCTAGATAATGCAACATAAAGTTGGCCATGGCTGAATACCGGCGTTCGTAAATCAACTCCAACGTATTTCACAGATTGACCCTGGGACTTGTTTATCGTCATTGCAAATGCCAACCGCACTGAAAATTGACGCCTTTTCATTTTGAAGGGAAACTCGGAAGATGATGGCGTTAAAGAGATTCTAGGAATGAAAACTAAATTGTCAGCCTTATCCCCATTTAAGATTTTTGCTTCAATTATACGCTTTGCACAACGCATAACCATAAGACGTGTTCCATTACAAAGTCCATCTTTAGGTGCGATGTTTCTCAGCAACATAATTGGACAACCTACTTTTAATTCTAACTTAAATGGCGGTAATCCAGAAGGATTAAGCGAGTTCAAATACTCAGTTGGATAACGGTTGGCAATGGAATGATCATTTTCAAAATGTTCCGCCATTTTATCTGCGGCAAAATAAACAATGATTTCTCCTGGAAAATTAGATAATGCAGCTTTGTTAATGTCGCAGACATCGTCATTTCGTGCTGAGAGAATTGTTCGCTCAGTCAAATAATTCGGAGACGCTGTGCCTATTACATTTAGTTGAGGATAAATCAAAGAAATTAGTTCATTTAAAACTTTGCACTTGTGCACCGTTGTTGGAATACGAATAACATCTTGTGCGGTGCTTCCAATCTAAGATAGATTTTACACTGAATAAATATAACAATTTTATTATATTTGGACTTAGGTTGATTATTTTAGGCACATACACAAATAAAGGTGGAATATGATTTTTAAAATGTGGTAGATTGGAATATGGTCGTATTTTTAGTGAGAAAAATGTATCCAACCCGTATCGAAACTGGATCACCTACAACCAAACCATTTTCAATTTGGGTATTTTTTAGATCCATATCCGCTTAATTTGGATTCGATCGGTTGTTAGATTTTATCCATACCACTTTCTTTTGCCACACTAAAAGCAAACTCTCTCCATCTCAAAAATAGAGCCTTCTTCCTTGTCTTTACCACTCTCAATCGCACAACCACCAAACCAATATCTTTTTATGTCTTTTTCATATCAACTCCTCTATCGGTCTCTTTGCGCCTGAATTTGCATTAGAGTTTATTTTGAAGGGATTTATTATTGTTGATCATCAGACAGAGTGCATTCATTGAAGGCCTACCATATTGCAGTATGATAGGCACAAGTGAAATAACCTGAAACTTTCAAATGGATGGTGGGATAGGATGTTATATGCATTTAAGAGTTCATGTCCAAGATACGACACTGAATCTACTACAAGTCCATTTAGTGAGTGTCTATTATAACCATAGTATATTCACTGATTAATTGTCTACCATACTAGCATTAATTAATAGTAGATACATGCTTTAAACTATTTGGTCATACCTTGCAAATGATTTTATCTAGTTATCATAATCACTGTCTAACATCCAATTTCTATGGCAGGTATTGATTTATATCTATTTCAAATGTGAGTGATACCCTGCAAATGTTAGTGCCTACCATTCAAATTTTGTCGTAGGCACATATAAAAATGGTTTTCAACCAGTTGCCTACTATTCAATTGTATAGTAGGCATTAATTCAAAACCATTTCAATGTGATTTTCATACCCTACAAAAAAAAATTTTGAATTATATGCCGTGTTGAGATTAGCAACGACATCAACTTGATTGGTGTTTCAAGAATTCTCTAGAGAAATTAAGAAAATGGAGAAGAAGAGAAGATGGAGGAAGAATTCTCTAGAGGATCAAATATTGAGGTTATCTAGAGCCTTCCTCTACCTCCATGTTGAGACTATAAATAGGGGAAGAATTGTTGAGGTTGAAGCATCCAGGCTTGTGAGCCTTGGATCATTGTGAGCAGAAGCTCAGTGATGAGCTATTTGTGTGTGTAAGATGTTCGTGGAGATTGTGAAGCCAATTGGTCATGGACAAGTGAAGATATATTTGAGGTGTCATGCCAAGCACCGACAGTGTGTCTGTGTACGTAGACGTAGCGGGTCCCCGTGAGTGGACTGGTAGGCAGGGTGATGAAGGCGACATAGGCTACGACAAGGGATCGTAGGGTCGCATTGTGAGACGGGACGTTGGAGTTTTGTCACCATACCGTAGAAAATGGTTATACGCGTAATCAAAGTGACAAACGATGTCTCGTAGTGCCATGGAGCACGTTGTGTGATTTGCCATAGAGCACGTTGTGTGTGGAGGTGCTAGAGAGCACGTTGTTATGTGAAAGTGCCAAATGAGCGCGAAGTTGTGAGTCTGTATACTAAGAGAGCACACAAAGTTGATGATGTGTGCAGATCGTGTCTGTGAATCAATTGGTCGAGATGTTTGTGGATCGTGATATTGGAAGAATGTTATTTGTGAACAAGAAGGTAGTGTGAATGTGAAAATAGTGTGTGAACGTGAAGATCGGCAAATTGATGGTGAGTGAGAAAATAAAGATGAGCAAGTTGGTGTTGAGGGGGGATGTTGAGATTAGCAACACCAATCAAATTGGTGTTTCAAGAATTTTTTAGAGAAATTGAGAAAATTGAGAAGAAGATAAGATGGAGGAAGAATTCTCTAGAAGAAGAAGAGTGGAGAATGTTGGAGAAATTTAGAAGGTCAAATATTGAGGCATTCTATAGCTTTACTCTACCTCCATTGTGAGACTATAAATAGTGGAAAAATTGTTGAGGTTGAAGCATCCAGGCTTGTGAGCATTGGATCATTGTGAGAAGAAGCTTAGTGATGAGATATTTGTGTGTGTAAGAGATTTATGTGTTTATATATTGTATTGTTGTAATATTGTCATTGTAATGTAAGATTAGTGTTTGTAATTGATCCTGGGAGCTGGAATACTCAACATGCCAAACATCCAAAAAATTTGAATGAGATGCCTACCATTTAGAGAGAGAGAACAAATTCATCATACTACGTATAGATATGTGAATATGCAAAACAAAGGCAAACATAAAGAGAGAAAGAAGTTGTTGCAGACGTGAAGGAAGATGATGGGTGATTGAAGGACGACAAATATAGAGGACGAACCCCTTGAAGGAGGATGACAAATATGAAGGTAGACAACGAATCTAAAGAAGGAGGTGAAGCCATTGGTGAAGGATGAGATCTAAAAGTGGTTGAGCTCTAGCTATTGTTGTAGGGAAAAAAGATGAAGAACAGTGGGAGGACTAGTTAAAGAAGATGCCATAAAAGAGGGAGAGCATGAAGAGTGGTTACACGTGTTCTTGTTAACACAATGAAAACCTAATAACATGTCCTCAACTAACCTTCAAATTTAAAAACCCAAATTTTTTTTTCCTAAGATTTCTTAGAAACATTAGGAATTTTAGTACCATATTTTTTTTTCAAAATGAAAAAGGAGATGAAAGTCACATATGTACTAGGAGTTTTGCTAAAACGTAACTTGAACATCAAATATTCAACACATTTTATTTATTTGATGAAAGATTGTAAAATAATAGAAATCTAACGTAGCTATTGGAGAGGTTAACTTGAAAAGAAAACCTTGGCCTTACATATGTTGGCTCAACCAATCTCCTACCAAGTGTGTTGGTGATAATCTAAATTGTCATTTTTCCTTCAAAACTATTCTACGGGAACTTTTGAGATATGCTTCAAAATGCATATCAAAGCCACCACCATAGGCTGGGATCAACGATTAGACCGACACCGGAATTATGACAGACAGTAACAGAGCTCAACAGTGAAAGCCGTACTAAAGCCTAATCTATGCATATCATATTTATTTGTTAAAAGATAAGAGCAAGAACATAGAATGCATATATATATATATACTTCGTCTAGTTTGAAATGCATGGGTTTACAGGTTTCAGAAAGTGAATCAAGATCGTGCATTACCACCACCACCATGCTTTGGCAGGAAGCTATCTTGAAGCAAAGGAAAGTTAAGAGTGGGTTGATTCATGGTACCCGGAGAAGCAACAAAATGGTAAAAAATCATTGAAAGCAAGAATAGAAACAAGCAAGATCATGGATCATCAAAGTGGTTCTCATATTAACACTGCACCAATAAATAACTCGATTACATCGACAGTATTTAAAATGAATAGTGCTCGGTGTCTGTTGGTCTTCAACACCACCTTTTGTTTTTCCAACTTTATCAATATATACTATTTACATGGCATTTTTTTTGGCAGATAAGTAATTATGAAATGGATGGAAGTGGAGCAAACCTGTTTTGGGAGAAAGGAAATTCACTACAAGAAAAAAGGTCATTAATAGCGTTTTAGAAAACGCTATGTCTGCCGGAGCTATAATAGACCCAGGGTCTATTATAGCGTTTTAAAAACGCTATAGTAAGTTTGCCTTTTATAGCGTTTCAAAAACGCTATGGTATAGCATAAACAACAACGCTGACAAAATTTGTCCACTTTATATTCCAAACTTCTAGTTATCTCACTTTGAAAGGAAATCTAAACTCTGAAATAAAATCAGGAAGAATCATATATGTTGGAGTCGAAATGTGCCCGACTTGAAGTCTTGAGCATAAAACACAGTAACATGGGTTGTGGAAACTACCATGACTGGATGGTTCTTCATCCTTGGTTTCCATATTCCATCTCTGCTGTAATCACTGAAGAATAAAACTGGTTTCCCATATTGTAGCTGTCATCATCATAGTTACTGTAATTGTTCAATGACACCATAGGAGGATGATTCATCAACAACGAACCGCCACATAAGTTCATAGGATTGGAGGGCCCATAGAACATGGTAGGATCCAATGGATATCCCATTACTGGCAATGGCATCATCATGCTGTTATGATCTAGTGGCTGTCGCTGCATCATATGGAGTGGTTTTGGCTGAGGGTTCTGATCATTATGTGTATAGCTGCAAGTTGGATTCTGATGATCCATCATCAGTGCTTGTGTACTACTATAGTCGCCAACCATGGCTGGTCCTTCCATAATGCTGCTCTGTTGCTTGCCTTTCAAAAACTTGATCCTTGAATGAATCTCTTTAGTCTTAGATGCCACTGTTGCTTACCCTTGTATACATCTGTTTAATAGATAAAAAACAGAAGTAAGCAAGAGAGTAGTAGAAGAAAGAAAGAGTTATAGAGCATAGATTCATGTAAACACACAAGCAATAAAGGGTTATAGAGCTGAGATAATGAACAATGGTCAACAAAATAAATAAACAAACTAAGCCGCACTACAACATCTTCGGTGAAGAAGGCAGTTCCTAGCTTTTCTGACCGAAATTTCTTCACCTATTACATTCCCAAAACTGGTGTAAATATGCTAGTTCAATCAAGTCAGGTTTGAAGATGGAATTACAAGACAATATCAAATAATATACCAGTCTAGACTACCATTACCTGAAGTGTAAAAGAATGTGATTTAGAAATTATTGCATTAGTGACTATACCTTGTCTCTGATCAAAAGTAATTGGGCAATCCTAACAAGTGCATCATGTGGTCTTATTCCTTCTTTAGGCACACCATCTAAGCAAAAAAGCTAGCTGTCGAGGTTTTGGGCGAGGAAAACAGCGAGGGAAATGAGGTGGAGGGGGTGGAAACCGTCCACCCTCCTCGGGATGCGTGCGTTAAAAGTTAACGCACGCATCCCGAGGAGGGTGGACGGTTTCCACCCCCTCCACCTCATTTCCCTCGCTGTTTTCCTCGCCCAAAACCTCGACATTTAGAATTTTCCAAAAACATAACATTAGTAAACAACTGACCAAAAACAAAGAATTAGATAAATACAATAAATAAATCCAGAAATATATGCAATAAGGTAGATCATAGATGTGTTATGGCTTATTACCTGAGAAGAACTCAGAGTCTGTTATAGCTTCAGCAATGTGGGATAAAAATAGTGTTCCATATCTAATAGAAATATGAAAACCAGAGAAATAATGAATTAACCAAAAACAAATGCCTAAAACTTTCTAAACGAAAGTTTCACTTCTAAAACAAGCGAAGTTGTTGAGTTACATTCCAAGTCCTAACAACATACTATTTGTAAATTTAGTTTTTTCCCCTCTTTTTTTAAATTGCTTAGGTTTTACCCTATAGAGCTACAATAAACATCTTCAGGTAAAAACACTTTTAAGTTCCTTATCTATTCTAAAAATAACCTGAAAGAAAATCCTTATTGGCAACTACCTTCTTTATAAGAAACAGATCTTACACCTTCAAAAAAAAAAAAAAATTGGAGTGCAAAATTATGGACAAGAGTTTAGAAGACATACACTTTAATCTCCTCAGGGGTCTTCTGCTTCACTCGATTTGTAAAGTCTCTCCAATCAAAGTCACCAACTCCGAACCTGCAAAGTAAATTTACATTGTCGTGAACTGCAAGAGTATCCTAGGGTAGCAAAAAAACAGAAAAAGAAAACCTAATTAAGACAAAATTTTCAACATAACCAACCTCATCAATGTCAAGACAAAAGCAGTTCGCTGCTGGTGATTAAAGCCAAGAACTCTAAAGGATTTCCCTTCACCTTCCATCAGAACTCACCTCTTCCATACCAGCAAGGTCATCCTCGTCAACAGACACCATCTAAACGTATACCCACAAAACATAGTAAATGACATATTACCATCCAGACAGATATTTGCAATTAACCTTTCTAAAACATAATTTTTGCAATCAACCAGTTTTAATTAAAAACTTCAGTTTTTATCCATGACTGTTAAAAACTATTCTTAAATTTCAATCACAAGAAATCCAACATTCTTGAACAAGATATCAAGTCAAATTGACACTGTAAAGGTGGTCAAGAAAAGACCTCAGAACCTACTTACGGCTTCTAATGACAGAAAATGTGAGAACATACCTGCTTATGGCTTCTCTTTCCCTTCCCCAAAGCAGTAGTCTCTTCAATTTGGTGAACTTCATATCTATCCCTCAACAATTCTTCCCAATAACGTTTAGACTCTGAGATACTGTCGGTTGGTTTATTTGCAGTGGATGCTTTCTGCGCTTCCTCCGCAGCTGCAGCTCCCACTTCATCTATAAATTCAAAATTTGCCACCTAAAAGAAGTAACAAGAGTGTCAACTCATAAATCATAATATTAACAATACTACTATAAGAAGAATGAAATGCCACATTATGCTAGAGAACACATTTGTTGTTCAGGGTGTCGTCATACCAATAATTACAAGAACAATGTATGCTTGTGAGTTTTATACAATCAGATATGAACTAATCACCAACACACACACACAAACACTAAGGAAAGTATACATATACAAAAGAAAAATCTGATACAACACTATATCAACCATAATCAGTATGAACCATGAAAAAGCAGACAAAGCTATAGAGTAATGGCACGCACTAAATACAAATAAACACTTCAAGTTACAGAGAGCCATTTGCAGAAAACAGAAAATGCATGACTAGCAACAACTATCTGATTCTTCAAAGCTTTTCTTTTAATCAAAAAGACGGAATTTTATTATTGAAGCATCACCAGGTGATAACGTCATATATATATATGTGTGTGTGCATGTACATGTACATGTAAAACAATGCTACATGTCTTAAAAATTGCTACAAAGAGCAAGGTAGCGATGTTTGCTTTGAGCGTGCTTCCTTTCTTCTTCAATTTTATCTTTCATCCATCCATCTAATAAGCATCAGCAATACAGTAGTTCCATACATGTCTATAGAGAAAGTGAAACATCTCAATCAGCTTTTCCAAATGTGCCCACCTTATTACAAGTTAATAATGAGACCAAGGAAAAACATATATAACAGGAGGGAAAATTGCAATTGTGTAGAACCTTGAAGGCTTTCAGAAAACCACCATCTTCTTCTTCATCATCCACGGTTGCCTCCTCCTCCCCAACTTGCTCACGGTCAAGTAATCTATCAATGGTAAAATTCATATGTAATTACAATTTAAAATAACAACAATAAAAAGGCATACTCTACTTTTTTTTTTTAAGTATAAGTATGTTAACCTATCTATTGCAGCATCATCGTAGTGAATTTGGCGAGCTTTTCCAGCTTCATCACTATCATCGGCGAATAACTCCTTCGAACTATATCTTATAATGTCGTCTAATTCTTCCTAGATGACAGATTCAAATGTGCATGAGAACTATCATCTCATATTTGATGCAAGTAATTAGTAATTCAAAATTTTATTCTTCTTGATACAGCAGATACTGTACTCTGTGCTAAGTGATGCCTGAAACTATATTAAGATAATAGGAGAAAGTTCAGAGAAAATTAAAAAATATAATACGGACACACCCAAAAGTTTGCAGAAAGAGGAAATGTATCCAATAAGTATTGGCAAAATGACATGTGTTTCTTATTGCACTAACAGAAAAAGGGAGAGATTGTATCCTGAAGTTCATAAACTCAACCTAAACAAGCCAATCTAGATAAAATCATAAGAGAATGTATACATCAAGTACATGGAGCTCTTTCTTTAGATAACATGCCAAGATGGACAGTGTTTGCATTCTATTACAACATATGCATACAGAGTACCTGATTAATATTTTGTGCTTTAAGCTTCCCCACAACAAGATGCTCTATAACCATTTTTTTCTTGGTCATTTGTATCATCCTTTCCTCAATGGTTCCACGTGTTATTAATCGATATATCATGACCTATGACATTTGACCAGAATTCATCAGGAAAAGGAAAGAAAATAAATTCAAGAATAGAACTTCTACAAACTTCAACCAAAATAAAGAAAAGTTACTCATCTACAAGAAACATATTCAATAAATATAATATGACCTTATTGGTCTGACCAAGCCGGTGAGCCCTAGCCATTGCTTGCAAATCAGCATGAGGATTTCAATCACTGCAAATAGACAACAGTTAGTAAATGCATATTTGGTCCATGTTTCGTGAAAAGGGGGGGGAAAGGTTGTACAGGTAAAAACCTGTCATATATTATAACAGTGTCAGCAGTTGCAAGATTTATTCCAAGTCCCCCAGCTCTTGTAGAGAGCAGAAAACATAACCTAGTCGAGTTCTTAGCATTGAACCGATCTATACGTATATGTCTCTCTGCCCCACTAACTTTGCCATCAATCCGTTCATATAACCATTTCTATACAAAACAATAACACCAAGACAATTCACAACAGCTACAAGCTCCTCATAAAAAATCATATCCAAAAGAAATACAAATACATAAATTCAACAAATAAATTTGAAAAATTGTTTATTAGTCATACCTTGTAACAGCAGTAGTCCTCTAGTAACATTTATTGTGATTAATAAGAACATATAATCCCAGAATAGCTAAGCTGGTTGAGTTGCAAAATGCACTAATAGTCCTTGTCTTTGTTGCTTGGGATTTGTTTGAAAAAACATTTTCAAGGTACTATCAAACACCTTTTGTTTTATATCTTTCCATTGTTTGATGCCATAATACAACTATGATTCGATTTATATTAGGAAACTACATGATGTAAAATATAAAAAGTAAACATGATTCAACTTATATTTAAAGTTCTATCACTTTTGGAAAGTAAATGTGATCAAAGGCATAAATTTCTTAATAAGTGGAAACTCCTAATAGCTAAACCTGAAACTTGTATTACTTTTCTGAATGGTATAGTTGGTTATGAGATCTAAAGGCATAAGTTTTCAATAATTGTCGAAACATTACTCCGTCTCTCTTTAACAGAGAAGATTTCTCCATTTGAGCTGACATTGAGATGGTAGTTTAATAATGTCCCAAACCATCCACTACCTGATTGCTTCATCAACATAATCGCAAAGTACCATACAGGATTGCATGCACATTCATTCCTATTAAGCATAAGATTTTTCAGTAAATCAAAATCAGATGATAACTAAAATTAAAGTTGATGATGTAACCGAAGGTTTACCTGCTATATGTATATGGTTTTGAGTAATCTAGATAGGGAATCTTCAGTTGTTCAGTGCTGAAAGCATGAAAAGGTTGGATATTTATTAACTTCGGCTTTCTATAGTTGCTTATCTGGCTTAAACAGACTGAATAAGTATACATGTTGCAGAGCATGGAAAACACTAAAACGAACATCCACAGTAGAAGCAAAGACTTCTTCTTGGTCGGTGGTTTTATGACAAGCGAATCTTGTAAGAGTCCTATGTTAACAAAGCAAAATAACACAACCATATCAAATTAAGTATGAAACCTAAAACTACATAAATTAGAAGTTTAGGATGGCAAAGCAAATGAAACACAAATGGTGATTGAAGTAATGGTGCTATTTAGAAACTAGAAATTTGAGAGTAAAAGTAATTGAGAAGTAAGAACCCCATCTCAACATTGTCATAGAAATAAGGTAAAGTAGAACATAAAGGTGTTAGAGACCAGACAAGAACGACAATACAATAATGGAGATTGAGAATTACAAATGTTAATCAGTGAAATGGAGTTTATAAAGTGGTCAAAGTGAAATTAGAGCTACAAAAGAAGAAAAGAAACAACAAGAGTGAAGTAATTAACATCAATGTAGCAAATTTGTAGAGCATCACATGACATGAACAAAATCATAAGAGACAATGAAACAAGAGATAAAATAGGGAAAACGACTGTGTGAGGTTCTTCCAAAATCGAATTTTTACTTCAACTTCAAAAACCCTAGAGCTTCAAACAGTGAATGAACTCCATAAAAAAAACATAAATTTCTTCTTAATCCACCAAAAGAAAAACCCAAAAAGAAGAAGTAAACCCCATGAAGAAGCTAACCTTGTTGTTGTTGAAGAGATGGAGGTACTGAGCCATGGTTTTGTTGCGAAGTGGATTCGAGATAGTCTTGAACGAGATGCTTGCACTTCTGAAGATGATTGATGCCTTCGATGAGATAACACCACCTGAGTTTTTTCTCGAATGATATTTGCGGTCTCGATCTGTATCCACTTCTCTCTCGCTATGTTAATCTCCAACATGGCAAGCGGATCCTTGCATGGGTTATCTGGATCGAAGTCATCTAGTGGCCCTTCGTCGAATTCTACTTCTGCCTTTCTTCCCATCTCACTCTCTCTTTCCCCCTTACAAATTGTTAACCAAGAAATCCCCTCGAAAGAGAGGCCACCAGATTCGTAGCAGAGGGAGAGGGGAATCGCAACAGAGGGAGATATGAGAAGGGTTAGGCGTTGAGTTATGTTTTTTCGTTTTAAGATTTAGGTTTGAGGAAAACGGCAGAAGCGCGCTAATTGAAATATTTGGATTAGCGTTCTTGCCCTTTTTTGAATCTCGCCTAATTTTGATAGCGTTTTTAGATTTCAAAAGTCATTAAAACATACTTTTTGTAGCGAAAGTGCAAAAAACGTTGTTATTAAATGCTATAAATAAGGACTTGTGTTGTAGTGAAATACACATGCCATTTTTTCCAGATTCCAAAAGTATCCCATCTATAGTTTGAAAGTGATAGATACGCATGACATTTTTTATAATTAATATCCTTAAATTTATATAAGTTTGTATGACATTTTGAACTTATTTTTTACTTATTTCTATTATGCAGAATCGCAGATTATATGGCATTCGAGAGAGTATTGTTGCAACTTCAAATTTTAGACGAGATGTAGCAAGATTGCCCAAATGAAGAATTTTTATCAAAGTCTCTGGTGTCAAATGCCATATGCTTGAGCTGGTTTAAAGTGAGGTAGATGAGACAACATATAACCACCCAAAACCCATCATTAAAAAAAATTAAAAATTTTGGCCCAATTCATTGCCCATCTTTAAGCATGTATATTTACCACCAAATTTCTTAAACACCGCCACCTTGCATATCCCCACCCTAAGACAACTTCCGAAAGAACTTAACTCCCACTATTCTTACCATTTCCAAACTCAAAGACTTCCTCCCTAATATTACCCCCCAAAAAAAAACATAACTTTCCTTTTCCTAGTCAATTCATTATCTCACCCATGATTTCATCTTACTATAATTCCCCAAGTAAATTATTTTCTTCCCCAAGTGAAAGACCTCAAGAAGTATGAAAAAGAAATAAGTCTCAAATGCATTATTTTCTACAAGGACTTGCCAAAGTTTTCAAGATTTTAAGAATTTTTCTCTCTTTGGACAAATGTACAAAAGAATGGGAGATTTTATGTATGGAAGGCTTAAGTTGAATGCACAATCTCTATAATCTTTTTATTATTTATCAATGAAGTTCATGTTTATCTTTTGTTATTTTGTCAACATATTAGGCTAGTTTTTCTATCTAGGGTTGTAGAGGAAACGAATATCATGAAGTAATATTTAGACTTATGATTTTTATTTTTCTCACCGACGTATTCTAGTGCCTTATGAGTATTAGTTAATGAATATTCTCAGCATTTATAATTCTTAATTTAATGATATAATATTAAAATCATGATATGTTGTGTTCAAAATTAAACTCTTTAACAAGTTATGCTTGGTTTTAATATTTTTAAATTTCTTTCTATTATCACTTTCTCCTCTTCTGCTAATCTTGAGTCAAGAGTATTCCTTAAAATATCTTGCTCAATGGAGTGGAGTTCATCTTTTAATTATTTAACTTTATCACCCTTTACACCAGTTTTTTAACACTATTTTGAGCTCTTGCACTTTCTGTTGGAGATAATATTTGTTAGATTAAGATTTACCAAATTGAAATAGGATTTTATCGCTTTATCTTTCAAGGTTACATGACAACTTTCTATGTGATTTTGAGTACCCAATGTGAAAAGTAAAATTGATAAGATTGGGTAGACTCAAATTGACATTGGTAGAATCCGCAACTCTAGGATTTCTCATTGATCGACTCCTTATCCAAGAAGTTTACAATTGTTTTTTCTAATTAGGTTATTAAAAAAAAGGTAATTACTACATGTACCTCACTATTTGGATCGATTGCACTGGTAGTTTGAAATGTTTCGACTTTGTTGCACCGACTTAATGTATGTAACACCGACTTATCATTTTTTTGTAATA
Source organism: Berberis vulgaris (assembly GCA_963556465.1). Taxonomy (NCBI): domain Eukaryota; kingdom Viridiplantae; phylum Streptophyta; class Magnoliopsida; order Ranunculales; family Berberidaceae; genus Berberis; species Berberis vulgaris. The sequence goes on from OY747133.1 coordinate 17,800,404, forward strand.
ATAAAAATCATTTGGTACGTAACTTTCTCATTTAGGAGAGTTAATTGACTATTGAATGAAAAACAATAATAACCATCATCTATAAACTAATTCAATAACGCATTCGTTAAATTTCAATGTGTTCATTAACCATACAAGGGTTGATAAAACCAATATGTATTAAAAAATAAAAAAAAATTATACATAAATTTCAAAATTGTTGCAACTATTATCAAATTTCAAAATCGCATTAAAAACTAAAAAAAATTGACATCCAAACATATACATTTTGAATCATTTATACAAAGTCACCAATCAATACATTTTAACATTAGCAAAATTTGGTTGAGCACACCAAGCAATTTTTAAAAGCTAAATCTAAAAGATAAAGTTTGAGGCATTAAGCTAACCAATCGGGTACACATAGCAACTCCCAAAAAAGAATATTCCAAACACAAGTCCTCGTGGGATCAACACTTGCATATTCACACACCACTACAAGGAATCGTGCACTTGTGAGTTTAAAATAGACATCAGAAAACCTTCTAAATCTTAATGAAGAAAAAAAAATTATATATATATGGGCAGTTCCTCAAACATTGCAAATTTATATATAACCCCTCATACATAAACATAATTATCGAATACCATCAACCTATTCAATATTGCTCTTTCAAGTATTACTAATTACGAATATAATCTACAATAAATTAATTAATTGTAAAACTAAAAAATACAATCATTCTTTTTAACAACATATTAATTTATAACAAATAACAATTATTAAAACAAAAACAAACTATAAAATAACAACTATTTTTTATTATGATACCAAATTTAAGACCTAATCCCATTTAGGAGCTTATGCAATTTCTTAAAAAATGTTCCCTATTCAATTTAATTTTTATGATTTCAAACTAAAATGTGCTTTGTTCAATTTCTACCCATAACTACTAACAAAGAGACAGTAAGCAAAGACCAGAGATACAAATAGGAAGAATATAAAATAAGACAGAAATAAAACAGAGATAAACAAAATGATAAATTTAAAACAATTTTTTGATCATATCAAGATAATGGTGTCGATACTAGGTTTTAATCTAGTATAACGAGATGTTCTTACAAGATTTGATCTTGGAATGGTTTTGATAAAAGAAAAGAAGAAGATAAACATAATGCATGCTTTTATTATTGAAAATATAATAGTACAGAGAGAAGACTTAGGAGATAGAATCTTACAAGAATAAGAGCTAGGGATTACATGGGGAAAATTTCGGATGCTAAATTAAGAGATACAAACTGGCTTTTATAGCCTTCATAAAATTTACAATAATTGAGAAGATGGCTAGTGGAGAGTGGGTGAGAAATGGACATCTTGTCCTTTGTAATCATGGAGGAACTGGATGGAGAAGCTTTGTCTTGAAGGAATTGTAGTTGTTGGAATAGTTGAAGATGCTTCAACTTTTGACTTTGATTGTTGCTTTGTAATGATGTTGTTTGTTGGCCGAAAGAAACTTTGTCTTGTAATGGAGGTAGCAGATGCTTTTGTAATAATTGTGGCAAAAGTCATGATGACTTAAAACACAATGATGCTTGTAGGGTCAGATTCATGCATGTGGCGAAAAGATGCTAAAACAATCATCTTCATTGAGTGGAACTGTTGGGGCTTCGTTTTCGTTTGAGTCATCAGCACAGATCTTTGACATGGTTTCCAACAGCTGAGTCTTTGTAGGCTTTCCTTGAAGCTGCTTCTTGATAAACTGTCGAAGAAGTTTTGCTTCTAAAGGAACTTGTATTGGATTGACTAGAGGCTGAGTTTTGCCTGAAAAGAATCTTGTAACGACTTCTTTTGTAGCATGAGAGTGATCAAAAGAGGACCACCATTTGACTTTGTAACAACGGAAGAACCAGAGAGGTGGCTAAGGCGATTGACTCGGGCTTGTAAGGGTTGTGACAATGTAGTCCCAGCAACAGATTCAGGAGAGTTTGAACTTTGTAAAAAACCAAAACGACAATACCTGTTGAGGAATTGGAATTGGCGGGTTGAATTTTGATTTAAAAACTTGCCATCCTTCATTGACTACAGGGGACAAGATATCTTGTAAAGGTCCAAAATGATTCCACCAAGAGTGTTGGAACAAAAAAGGGACAGAGATTTGATTGAATTTTTGGCAGAAGAGAAAGAACCATGAATGAGCACAGTTTTGGGAGAAGAGGAAGAAAGCTCTGGACCAAACTTTCTGATAGTCCAGATAATTGTAGGAGGCTGAAAGGTAATTGACTGAAAACATCTTATGGAAACGAGGATGTTGTTTCCAATCGGCTTCAGACAAAACCTTCAGGATTTGACATTTGGAAGCATTTTTGACAACATTCAATTGTGAAAGATAAATAGATTCATACCATTCTAAAAATGACATATGATCTTTGATATCTTCACAGAATTGATAAAACAATTTACCTAAACTAATCCTTTGATCAGGAATAGTTTGAGAATAAAATGTTTCTCTTTTGTCAGAATTGTAATCCATAGAAAATTCATATTTAACTTTTTGTTTGTTTAAAACAAATTCAGTGGTTAAAGTACTTAATTGTGCAGGATCTGCCATCTCAGATTGACTTGGAGATCTATCAGAAGGATGTTATGATGGTTGATTGTAAATAGGTTGAGGAATCTGTGGATGGTAAAGATTAGATCTTAGATTAACAAGATCTAAATGAGGAAGATCTTCGGGAGGAGGTGTTCTAGGGATGTGGGTAGGAGTAGTTCTGAAAGAAGATTCAGATCTACGTCCTGGTTGAAAATCAAGAGACTGTAACCTAGTTTTACGAGATTCATAGAACTGTAAGTCGAATTGAGAGTGCATTTGGTAACTGCAGTTCAATATCGAATACTATATTGGAAGACAAAACATCATAAGATGGATTTCGAAGCTAATTTGCCAGTTGGTTCAGAAGGAAAGATGCTAGGAGGAGCAAAGATAAAGCTTAATTGCACTTTGACACATCAGAATTGATCCAGTGTATTAGTGTAAAATTTAAGTTTTTAGTACTGTGGGGCATTATAGCATTATCGTTTTTCCTCATTGGATCCAAACCAGATCATTTGGTGTCCAAATAATAGGAGGCGGCTTTGACAAAGGATAATGATAACAAAGGCATGACTAGTCCAATTATTTTTTTTAGGTCAATACATTCCCATCAGAAAGGTGTTCATACATTGAATTTAAGGGACCCCCTAATGATCCACAATCCATGTTATCTTGACAAAATATCTAGAAAACCCATTACCCAATATTTGATGCTAGAGGATATATGTATTGCCCCTCTTATATTAAATGTCTTGAGTGGATTGCTTTACCCAATTGCTAGCTATGCTTATTGACTTTTGGTTATGGAGTTTGGTGTGTGAAATTTTTTTCCAGGCTTTGTTTAATTGCAAATTAGGGAAGATAAAAATGGGGGAAAATAAAGCATATATGCTTTGATATTTTATAAGTTTGAAATAGATATAAAGATATTTTAGTGAAATTAAAATTTAATGAAAAAACTTGTTCAACAAGTTGCTAGTTTAACTTTCAGTTATTGGCGATGAAGTTTACGCTGATAATTCATTTTAGGTACAATTTAGTGAAACTAACAGTTATAAACCCATTAAAAATAGGGGTTTAATGACCAGCATCATCCTTTTTTTTTTTTTTTTTTTTTTTTTATTAAACCTCCAGTGTGGAGGGGCACCTCTGGAATGCCAGACCTTTATTACTTATCAAAAAAATTGATTTACAATCAATATGGGAGTACATGATGACTTTACCCGTGATATAACCAAAACAAAAAATTGGGCCGCATCCGAAAACCAAAATGCATAAAGCCAACATATCACCAATGCTGGCAATGAAAGATTCTGACTCTATGATCCACAACCATATGTTTTATCCTCCTCCTTGTGGCCTTATTGCCAATCCCACGTGCATTCCAAAACATAAAATTTTCCAGCATCTTACGCGCGGGAGGAAGATTTTCCCCTCTTAGTCTTACGACGCTTGCCCGGAAGGACCGCCAGATTGACTTTGTTCTGCAGATCCTTATCGGAATGCGCCCCCAAATTTATATCATTAATAGCATGTGATTTCGGCCCCAACTTCGATTCCGACGCCGCCTCGTCACCATCATCTATGGCGCTATCAAGTGTATTAGTGGTCCTAGATTGTTTCTTTAGTCGCAAAACACGGTTCTCCTCAAACAGCTGGATGGCGACTTCAAACAAGCGCTCGTCCTTGTCGTTCCTGGCTGCCGCGGGCACTGAAAATTTACCAGTTACCGCGGATTGAGCGCGCTTGGCCATAACCTCTGTCAAACGTTCCATCACTGTCGGCTTTATCGTGACAGCCTCTACTTCCTGTATCATTTCACTCGATTTTGTTTGCGTCACTAAAGAATCACCAACGGCGAGCAAAACGTGTGCTGTCTGAGGTAGCACATCCCCTGGGTTGGGGCCGTGGAGAGGCTGGGGTCGTGGGAATATAATAACTATGAGCAAACCCAAAAGCTTGAATGAATCCTCTGAAGAACCAAATATCAACAGTAATGGGAATTTGGAATTGGACCGAGTTAATTTATGGCAATTTGACGTTACATGAGATGAGTTGGTCAATACTGAAATTAATTGACACAAGGATAAAGTAAAGGGAATTTGGAATTGGACCCAATTCATTTATGGCAATTTGACATTAGTTCCAACCAAACCAGTGTAGTCAAGGCGACCGCCTATGCGCGTCTCAAGGTGTTTTTACAAAATTTCGCCTCAACCGTCTTAGTCCAAAAGCTGGTTGTAGCCAACTCAATTGCAGCCCATTTACAACTTAATTGCAGCAAAAAGAAGTTGCAATTCACTCTATAACAAGGTTTTATGTTTCTTGGTGTAATATTTGATTAATTTGAAACATGATAAATCGTTTTTAAGTTTTGATAAATATGTCACACTTTATATTATTTTTTAGAGAAAACAAACCATTTTTTGTCAATATGTGATCAACATCAATCTTGATTTTTCATAGCTGAGTTTAATGATTTTTATGCTTTTGGAATACCAATAGTGATTATACTTGTGAATTTATACCAACCATTCCAACAATTTCTTCTAACAAATGTTCAATATTCTCAAGTTTCTATTCTTTCAAGATTATTGATTTTAATGATTTAGTGGATGTTTGCAAGTTACTTGACACTTATGTAGTGCATCTTTTCGTTATACTATGCAACTTTATTATATTTCTATTTCAATTCTAGGTAGTTGTCACTTTTTGTACATATTTGTTTATGATACTTATCAAAATGATAATGTATACTTCTATGCTAATATGTTTCAATTTATTATAGAAATTTTTTTTTAAAAATGTTAAGACCGCCTCGCCTTACGCCTGAGGCATTTTCAAGCCCGTCCGCATCACCTCCGCCTCAATGCCTTAACTACAATGATCCCAACAATCTTTTGTATTTGACCTTGGTAACCAAATTTAAGACCAATTTGCCCTTTTCAAACTTGGCCTTATATTATAGGTAGGGAAATGATTCATTTTATGTTGCTGTAAATTTCTCACATGGATATGGGACATCAAATTTGGAGGATAGATGATGGTTGTATGTTCACTCTTGCAAGCGTTAAGTGATTAATTGATTTTCTACTTTACCATCTTCAAATCCACGAATGAGGGAGTTGATCAAAGAAGAATAAAATAGGAGCTAAAGCAATCCTCAAAATGCACGTATTGATTTTGATTGCTGAGAGAATCAACAAAAAAGTTGGGATTGACCAGACCCTTCGGGTCAATGCAAATGGTCTTGAGATGAGTCCTTATTAAAAGTCATTCCTAAACCTGTGTGATTTATCCAAATGGCTTATGTTCCATTTTCAGTTTTGAGCTTCATTTTTCACTTTCCTTGGGATTAAACCCTTGATTCCATCGTCTATGCCCCTCCACTTATACACCTTTAATTTTCTCATACGCACCATATAATACTTCGCATGGCGGGGGTTACATCAATTATAGAGCCTATGCATATCATCTCATCATGGAGAAATGGTGGAGAAGTACAAAACCTTGTAGAACAGTTTATAAATCAAATAAAAACATACATTATGTATTCATTCTTCTCCATCAATTAGTTGTTGTAGATAAATTTGCATAAAAAATTAAAAAAAGAGGTTGTTGTAGATAACTGATATAATGCAGTATTATGTAATTGTACACTAGAATTAATTTCTAAGGTGACACTTTCAGAATTTGGAATTAATGCTAGCTCTCCTACATCTTCCGTTATCAAATGGGTTGGTCCAATTGGTTGACTCTCCGCCTCTAATGCTTCAAGGTTCAATCTTTCACTTATAGGTAGAAAGTGTTTTTTTTAATAAATTTTAAAAATGGTTTTCAGACCAAACCGAAAACCGAACCGACTAGTATCGGTTTTGTTTTTTTCCAACCGAAACCGAACCGACTATATGTAAAACCGAACCAAACCGAACCGCCTATTAATTTATGTAAACCGAACCGAAACCAAACCGTTAACATATTAATAAAACTGACTTAAAAACCGAACCACAAGAATTTTGTTCACATCTGTTTCATGATTTTCTTCATAATAATGATATGAAATTGAACTCTAGTGATGTCTTTTGCTCTTTGCTTCCAGACTTCATAAACCACTGGAATCTTAAACTTCACAATCAAACTATTTTCACTAATTAGTTGATTAAAATATTTTTCTTCAAGTCTTTATCACAATTTTTATCAAGAAAAAAGCAAAAGATGAAGGAAAAAAGAAAACACTCAAAGCCAATAAATTGAATCCAAGACAAAAGAACAAACATCATTGATGTTTTATACTATTTATGTTTAGTCAGGATGGCCAACTTGGAGCTCTCTTATGGCTTCAAGTGCTCAATAGAAAGATAAGCTTTGAATAGTAACTTATCATGTAAGTAATAGAAACCAAGCTCATTTAGAGTAAGAGCAGTCGAAGGAGGAGGAGGAGCTATGGCGACTGAGAAAATGGGTATAAAGATTGAAAACAACCCACCTGAATCCAAGCTCACTGACCTTGGTGTCAAGACATGGCCCAAGTGGGGATGTCCTCCAAGCAAATTTCCATGGACATATTCTGACAAGGAGACATGTTATTTGCTGAAAGGCAAAGTGAAAGTGTACCCTGATGGATACAATGAGTTCGTTGAGTTTGGAGTTGGTGACTTGGTGGAGTTTCCCAAAGGGATGAGCTGCACTTGGGAGGTCTCTGAGACTGTTGACAAGCACTATAAGTTTGAGTAGTACCCACCCTCCTCTCCCTTTCGCATAATGCATGAAAGTCTTTGTCGTAGGGTATGTACTCGCAAGTCGGATCATGTTTATCATTAGCAAAATATGAGTTACAGAAACAAATATGTGTTGTTCTACGTATGTAACTAGTGGAGTATGCATGCTTCATGTGTTTCCCAATACTTTCTAGCGTAATCAAGTGGTCTTTGATCTATAAAAATAAAATAAAAAAAAAAAAAAAAAAGTAATAGAAACCAAACCTGGGTTATAAATAGAGAAGTAAAGTAACAGAGAATGAAGAACACTTCATTTGCTACTTCTTGAAAAAAAAAAAAAATAAATAAAGTAACAGAGAAAACTTCTAACATAAAGTATGAAAACACTTCTACTTTCTAGATGAAATGCTCCTTCATTTGCACCTTTCTAGATAAAGTAACAGAGAAAAATGCTCCTTTCTAGATGGAAAAACTTCTAACATAAAGTATGAAATGCTTCACCAAGAGAGAAAACTTCTACTTCATTTGCCAAAACCGTTTGCTACTCCTTGAAAGGTTGAAATGTTGATAGAAAGGTTGAGAAAACTTCTAGCAATTTGGCATTTGCTACTCTTTGAAAGATTGAAATGTTGATAGAAAGAGAGCTTAAGAGGATGAAGATGAAGGGTTTAAATCTTTTGTTGTTTAGACTTCATACATCTACACTACCCAAAAAAGAAGGCAAATAAAGTTTGGCTTTTCATTTTCACTTTCTAGATGAAATCACATTAGAACCCGAGAAAGAGTAAAGTGAGAGAGAGAAAATAAACTAATAAAGGAAGAGAGAGATTTGAATAATATAAATAAAATTTACTCTATATACATAGGTATCGGTTCGGTTCGGTTTTTTCGATTAAAATCACTTACAAACCAAAAACCGAACCGACCCTATCGGTTTCAAAATGTGTCAAACCAAACCGATCCGAAACCAATTTTAAAACCGAACCGATCTAAGAGAAACAAAGCGAAATCACAAATCTAAGAGAAATTTTAAAAAAAAAAAAAAGGTTGCCAAGGAAGAAAAGAGGGCACAAGAAAGAGAGAAATGTCATTTGAGAAAAGATTTTCAGACCTCTTAAAACATTGATAGTTCTACAACTTATAGTTATAGTGAAAGGCTAATCACTCTCTCCCCTCTTGTTTTGGCTACCATGTGTCCAAGTGATCCCAGCAACATACTTTATTACCTTGCAGACAACAGTTTATACCTAATGTATATAGATGACATGTGGCACTTTATACTCTATATATATAGTGACATGTGGCACTGTACTCAGTAGTTTCTCTTTCACCTTTATGGTGTCATCGCAACGATGCCTTCTGAGTCAAGAGATGCCATTATGGGCAATGGTCATGCCTTAGCCCACCATTCCAACTCAGAGTGTTCTCCTTGAGTTGTTGAAGTAGGAAAATAGTAGGTTCTAGAGTTTTCTTATTTTTACGATTTTTTTAGCTTAATTAGGATTTCAATTAGCAAGTCTAGATATTTAGATATTTCAATTGCAATAAAAGTTATAGGTTTATTTCTATTTTAGCTAGGATCATGTTTTTATTTAAAGGAGACAATGCTCAACAATCAATTCAAAATATTAATCAAATTATTGTCACCTGAATTTTTCATCTTCTTTACCGCTTCTATATCTCCAATTTTCTCCCTAAATTATTCTCCTTTATTTATTGATTTCTCCCTTCTTTTATTCTCCCTTTGAGATCTCCGAATCTCCTCCTTTTCACTATCCATTGTGCCAAATGCTGATTTGACCATTTGCCTCAAGATGTGTAAAAAGTGACGGATTAACTTAGATCATCGCGTGAGGCACGTGCTCGTTATTTTTCCTTCCATCATTCAATATGTCATTGATGATATTAAGTAAATCAGAGATACTCGTGACAATGATAACATAGAGTAGTACACTCGCAAGAACAAGCAAAGTAAATGGGTTATGTACCTCTAAAGGACAAGAATAGAGGAAGAAGCCAACCATTGGCGAAAACTCACTTCCATCTCTGCATGGAATACAATCGAAAAATATGACTGTAAAAAACCAAAGTGTGCAGTACATAGATAACATGAAGCTATGAAAGGAGAAAGTAGGACTGACACTCCTTACCTCCAACAAGTCATTAGAAACTAAAAAAGCGGGAAGTCAAAAAAAGAATCTAAAAGCAGAACCAACAAAAATTCAAGACACTAAGGATGTGTTTTGTTGCATGAAATCCATGTGAAGGCCATTAACTTTAAGGCTAACTTTTGGTCCACAACATGTTGGAGGAGCCTTATTTGGACGTTGGAACAACATTTTGGGTAGCGAGTTGCTTTGGAACTCTTATCTGGGATCATTTTTGTGTTTACACACAACAAAACAGATTTTATATTTAATTTAGTATCTAAGTTATAATTAAGACTCATAATATTGGTTTTTATCACTAAGAAAAAGATGTAAAAACAAACTTGTACATCAAGTTTTACAATCTGTCTTTTCGAAGGAAAAGTATTAGTTAAGTTAGAACTAGAAGTGGGTTGAGAGAGCAAAAGTATGTGGGAGAGAAAAATATGTGAAAAGCTTCTTCATCGTATTTATATTTGTCTTTTCAGTGTTCTTCGCTTTGGCTTCCAAGGTAGGGTTGGCCATTGCTGATTGCATACATTTCTTTTGGCAAATGTTTGTGAAACAATCATAATCATCTCATTTTCTACTCTTCCCACCAACTTTATACTCCGTCCTTGCTCACTTTGTAACATTGTAACCATAACAAACGGAATTTGCTTGTTCAGTAGCCTCAATTCCATTCACACATGAAATTTCTCAACCATTGGAGATGTTCCTCCAAAGACTAACCCCATGTGGATCAGTACGGTGATTAGGGAGTCATTCCCCTCACTCACACTTATATTAGATGCAGTGCGATAAATTTTACCAAGACCACCATTACTTAATTCAATTTAATTTAATTTAATTTATTTAAATTTGGCAATGATTATGTAGGTAAGTTGAGATATGAAGTACACTAAAATATTTCCCGAACCATAACATAGGTTAAAGGAAAAAAAAATATAAAGAAAGGGTGGAAAAAGCTCTAATAGCATGGAATCCCATGATTAAAAACTGAAAAATATGGTTGTACAGAGATCTAATATATGCTGAATTTTGGAGAATCCATTTAGGGGAACCAGTTGATTGATGTCACAAAGGAAGGAGTCAGATTTACTACATAAAGTAAGTAAATTCTTCTTGTTAAAGTTGGACAATGGACGCCTTGGGATCAGAAATTGAAAACCTTCAACCAAGCTTTGCTTACAAAAAAGGCTTTGGCGTTTTGGTGTTGAGGATCAAGCTCTGTGGAGGAGAATTAGCAGTGAGAAATGTGGGGTAAATATGGGATCGAAACCAATGGTTAGTACTCCAAGGTGCCTTCCACTTCTTATGGTATGGGCTTTCAAGACAAATGATGAATCATAAATTGAAATTCTAGCAAAAAGTTATTTACAGGTTGGGTAAAGGTAACCATGTCATATTTTGGTTGGACAAATGGCTGAATGGTAAGGAGTTAAAGGAAGAGTTTCAAGACATGTACACTATATCTTCCAGCACGAATGGCACGATAGACCAATTCAGATTGATCTCGGACATTGGTAACACAACAACAATATAGTACCAAGGAGGACTCTGAACGATTGGGAGGTGTCTCGAGTAGTTGAGTTCCTTTAATTCATTTATTCTTCCGAATTTGACAACCAAGAGGACTCGTGGTTATGGAATAATGATAGATATAAAAGCAATATTGTTCTCCAGAAACTTGAATAAACAAAGTTTTTCAGTCCGAAAATAATTCTCTAAACTTCAAAAACTAATTAATTACAACTTCTGAAGCCTATTTAATCAAAATAAAACCATAGACTTGTATTCCTAGTTGGGCATGACTGTATAAAAACTAATACTAAATAAATCCTAGTACTAATACTAATATACCATCATTCCTCCAACTTCCAAAAAGCTCGTCCTCGAACTAAGCCGTTGTCAGGCAACCATGGAGATGTGCTCATGCGCCTCATGACCCATAGTGTCATCCTAAGGAGCATGCCCTACTGGAGATCACGGATCTCTAAATCTGCCCCGAATATCCGTTTATACAATTTTTTTAGAAACCATCATCACTTCAGATGGATTGACAGATATTAGCCCCGCCCAAATATCCGTTCAAAAAGAATTAAGTGTCAACAGATCCATGCTCATCAACTTCAAAATCAATCCAAGCTCAAGAACAAACACATACACACTCTCCATCCTCTGAACAAACACATACACTCACTCTCCATCCTCTCTGCATTTCCACAACTTCCAATCATCTTTGAGTCACAAACAAGAAGATGTTGGAGAGCGGGAAGAATACCCTCCTCCGCTGGGTAGACGATATATGACATTAGTAGTACATTTGCAGCAACGAGTGAAGTCATTGTAATGGCTGTTGCATTTACTGCTACAGCATCGCAATGGAAACTTGAACCACACATAGGTTGCATGACTGGGTTCTCAAGGTTGGGGACCATATGTTAACGAGCCAAAATATTAACCACTGTTATGTGATGATACTTGAATCTTATGTTGTGATGATACTTGAATTGTATCACCAGCGTGTATTATATAGGAGTACAAACTCTAAACTCTCATACATTATGGAGCAGAATTGGACTAGACCATACAATATGGTTGATCGATGATCAGACGGTGGTGCTTTTCTCATGGATTAAACAATATGGATCACATGGCATATCGTAGTCAGATCATGACTGTATGGGTCATGCCCTAATTTATTGAACCTAATCCAACTAGATTGTAAATACATTGACAGACCTAGGCACTTTGCATCAACAATAGGTATGGGAATTTGACCCATACAGTCCCCATCCAAACCAACATGAAGAAGAGGAAGAAGAGAAGGTTCAGTGATGACCAGATCAGGTCTATGGAGTCTATCTTCTTTGAGTTGAACACTAAGCTTGAACCGAGGAAGAAGCTTGAGATAGCTAGCTAAGGAACTCTGAACCCTTTTTTGTGTAGGAGGAAGAGGAGGGGTCGGTGGCTGCGCTTGCGAAACTGAGTGGGAGAGGGAGTGGGAGGCGGGGAGAGGGAGGCCGCTAGGAGGGGTGGTGGTGATTTTGAAACAGAGAGATGGAGAGGAGGCGGGGAGAAGACTAGATATACAAAAGAGAATAAGAAAGGAGAAGAACATGGTGGGTGGTGGTGGTTGGTGGAGGCGTGGGTTGTTTGTGTTGTATCTCTGATGGAAAGGAGAGGGGAGGAATGAATTTAGGATTTAGGGCTTTTAAGTGTTGAAGGGTATTCTAGTAATAACATAAGATAAACGGATATTCGTCGGGTGAATATGGCCAAATCCGTATCCGCCTTGAAACAGTGACGGAGGCCATATCCGCCGCCAAATAGTGACGGATCCAATTTTGATCCACGTATCCTCCCTATAAACCGTTAAGGTAAACCAATTCCGCACCAAACGGTTCGGTTCGGGGGGGCGGAGCAGATATCAGCAAAAAACTGCCCCACTGCCATCCCTAGAGGAGAAGCATCTGCAATAAGGGAAATTACGTTATCCTTTAGGCAATCACGACAAACATGACCAACTTGTCCACATCCGAAACATTTGAAATTATGATTGTTAGCACCAGTATGTGCATGCTTTAGTAGGTGTGGTAGGGACCAAAGTTGTCTCAGATGAAATTGAAGTAGTCAAATGATACTGTGAATGTGCTTCGACCTTCTTTGCATAGTGCTCTGTAGTTGCCATAGTAGTAATCGAAATTATATCCAAAACCTCCTGTATAGGCTGAGAAAGTCCATGCAAATAATGATCAACTTTTTGTTATTCAGATTCATTCATCTTCAATCTATTGCACAAAAGACGAAATTTCTCAGTGTATGAAAAAATTGTAAACTTGTCATGTGTAAGTTTATACAACCTGCTAAACAAATCTCATTGGTAATCTGTGGGGATGAAAAAACATGTAATAATTTTTTTATTTTAGGCCAAGTAATAAAATCTTACGCTTTGTCCTGAGGTGGTACATAACCAGTCCTGTGTTGGCGAATAACTTGTCCATTGGAATCAGAAGAAGCTGAATCATGAGGTGGGACATAGTTATTTCTAGAGCGACATTGGGATTAAAGCCCCTTGCCCCATTTTTCACTAATTTGATGATAGCCCACACTCGGCCAGGTTCATCATCTAAAAAATAACATCATTTTTCGCTAATTCTAGAAAATAAAAAGATTGATAGCATTCATCATCTCAAAAATAGCATAGGAGAAATAAAAAGAGGTTTACCAAGATAAGGGAAAGACTTTGCATCTTCACGAAGAATTGACGTAACCAAAATGCTTGGAGATATGTTCCATTCTTTTTAGAACCATTTCTCTTCCTTCAGTCATGCATCAACAATAGTATACATTTACAACATTAAGAAAAACTGCGTTCCTTCCAGGATTATTGCTCAAAAAGGCATACACTGAATGGCCAATTCTTGCTTATAAGCTTCAGGCATAGCGTTAGAATTACTTAAACTTGAATCAACTTCATTCGGTGGTATAGAAAAATTATGGAGGTGTAAATAACGATGTCTTCCCCAATTGAAATCAAGATCAATACCTACAACAGGTTCTTCAGACAATGAAAGGAAGTGAGTAATTATAGCCGGACGGCGGGGAGTTGGTCACCAAGGAGGAAGGCAATCAGGCTAGGAAGGTTCGATAACATTCTTGCAACGAAGAAGGGTAGGATGACGAGGCGTTGCCTACTGCGGTGTGTGTCACTCGGGTAGGGGTTGTTATCGCGAAGGGAGGCGGCAACAAAAGGGCTGAGCTTTTACGTTGGACTATACTTCTTAATGTAGTCCATATTTTAAAGATATTTTATTATTATTTGGAACTCAATAGAGTTCATTCTATGTGGAATTCAATAGAGTCCACACTTACAAGAGTTTATTATAATTAAAACTTTTTCAAAGAGTCTTTATTTTTCTTATATATTATTTAATTACATATTTGAAGAAAATACATGTAATATAATATATCTGTGAGAGCATAAGATATGTGAAATGCACGCGAATCGGGAAAAAATAAAAAACCCAAAAATTGTGGAACTAGCATTGTTTTTCTCTGACTACCAAGCAACTGCAAATTAATGCATGTGCATTACTTTGCAAAATGCATCTTTTTACAGTGTACCAAGCGGAGCCTTAATGTAGAACATCAATGTATTGATTTTGGGCTATTGCAAAAATAAGGCAAGCTTAGTTTGTATATTACTTAGTTGCTGCAAGAACACAACAGGAGTTGTAATAAATTCGTTATACTTAGCTGTGTGATCATCCAAAGGAATAGCCACAAAAACTGTCGACAATTCTCAATACCACTTGTGTTTTCCAAAACATATAATAGATAAACTACCATGAGCTCAGTAGAGATAATTGTTGGAAAAAATGGCTCAATTCAAGGTATGCGTCATGACACAGACTCTCACATACACATAGTTTGAAAGTTCAATTAGTTGAATTTAGGTTTTAGTCGAACATGATTATCATGTCAAGACGTAGTTCGAATGTTTCAATCAAACTGGAACTCATGTCCAAGCACAGAACTCACATCTGGACAACGACTACAAAATTTTAGCAACTAGACTTCTATTTTTAGTGAGATTTTATGCCTTTCTTGCTTGTAAAGTTTGGGGATCTATATGTGTATGTGCATTTGTATGGGTTTCCAATATGGTGTGTGCGAGTTCTTTCTAACAATTTTAGGGCCAAGAGTGGGAAATACAAGAGAAGGCAAAGGGCTAGAGAGATTGATTGTAATCTTTTTGTTCTTTACTAATATAATGTATCTCAAAGGGTGGTCTATCACCAACCATGGGATCTGCAATATTTCAAACCACGTAAATATTTGTGTCTTTTGTATGTATGCTTTCTTTGTTAATTTGCACAGGGGTCGAATATGATTTTAGGGTTTATCTTGGATTGGTCAATCTAGATCTATTCAAGGGAAACAGTTTTATAACAGTGCGCGCTCCTAGGTCCAATGTACATAGCAACGATATTGTTCACAGCTTAAACACTCCCAACACCAGTCCCTCATTGGGCCATTGGGTGTGGGGTTTTATCCAAAAGACCAATAACCCAACAATTTCCATCTTTTGCGCGAATTGTCAAACATCGTACAATCCATCCGGTTTGTAATATCTCGAAATACACCTCCTCCTCAAGCTCTTTGCTCAACTATGACCTTGTGAGTAGCACTCGGTGTATGGGCTTGATTATTGCCAGAGTTGTTAGCTTTACCTAATCGCAACCACCACACTTACTCCATTTCAGTCGGACTTGTAGGACAGCCTTGGCAATGATCTTTGATCATTCACCCAAAGGATTGTGCACCTACGATGCTCCACCTAACTCGCTCACACGTACACACTCGAATGATGTGCCCAATTCACCTCCACCTCGCCAAGTGACTCTGATACCACTTGTTGGCACGTTGTATACATGTGCGCGCGCTTGTAGGTCTTCTATACATAGCAGTGATGTTGTCTCAACTTAAACACCTATAGCACTAGGCCCCCATGTGGGTTTCAGGTGTGAGGTTTTATTTAAAATGCCTCATTGCTATTAGAGAGTAGACTACCTCCTTATATTCTTCATGACAATTCCACTTTCTGAGATGAATATTCAAGCTAACACTAATAACCCAACAATAATGTTCATTCCATTTTGTGTCAAGATGCTCAAAACAATCAATTGACACAGTCTAGCTGAAATTTGTTGACTAAAAGACATGAAATTCCTATCATTCTCGCACTATTGATGCCTTTAGGTATAAGTTGGCGTCAAGATCATACCTTTATAACATCATCTGGATTATCTCTATTTTGGTGAAATGGTGTGTGAAAAGCTAAAATGAGCTATGATGCTGATGAAGGCAGAAATAACACTTCCAAATTGTACACTGTCAAAACACAAGATTATGGCCATCTTGACAATGATCCATTTGTGCAAGGGCCTTAATAAACTATGAAAGCTAAACCATATTAGTGCGACTAACCAAGTGTAAAACAATGTATGTTTTTTCTCGGCAAAAACAACCACTATAACTTATAATGGCTTAGAGCATCTCCAATGGTTAAAATCATCCCCCATTTTAACCAAAAGCTAAATTTAGGGGTCCCCATATTTCTTCATCACTCCAATCACATCCCCTATTTTAACTTTTTCATCATTATTTAAATACATCTTCCACTTTTTCATCCCTCAATTTCTTTTGTTTTGATTTTTGATTTTGTTTTTAATTTGAAAATTAAAGATTTGAAATATTTTAATGTTATTTCAAAATTTAGGGCATGTTTGGGGAGAAGTTGAATGTGAAGTTAAAATGAGGAATGGTTTAGGGGATCCATTGGAGCATGTAATTTCTCACATAAAACCCATAAAATAGTTTTTTGGATATTTTAGAGAATCCATTGGGGATGCTCTAAAAATAACTTTACATCCAACTTTCCCCTAAATATATGGGCAACCAAACCATACCTAAATCTAAAATAACAATAAAATATTCCAAATCTTTAATTTCTTAAATAATAGTATAATTGAAAAAGTATAATTTTCTAAATAATAGTGTAATTAAAAAAATATCTAAATAATAATATAATTGAAATTAGTAATATTATATATATAAGTGGAATTAATAATAGTATATTTAATAATATTATAATTATATAATTGAAATTAATAATATTATAATTATATTAAGTTAAAATTAATAATAGTATAATTGAAATTAAATTGATATAGAAAAGTTGAAGATATATTTAAATAATGATAAAAAAATAATTAAAATAAAGAATGTGGTTGGAGTGATGAAAAAAAAGGATGATCCCTTAAGCGATATGTGCACTCCAGCGGCCAGCCATGCCTCCTACGAAACACAACCTGAATCCGACTTGGTTGACCCATTTGCGTAGCCTTCGTGCATGCCATTAGGGTCGGTCCGGATACCCATTCGTTCCGGCAGATTTGCCTTTATTTTATTCCCATATCCATTGTCAATCCCAGCTCCCAGGCGCACGTAACCTTTTTTTTTAAGTCAGTTTGTAGTCATCAAAAGCAAGGAACAAAGACATTAGAAGAGTGAAGCACGCAAAAGTTTTGAAAAGCAAAGCAAAATTGAGTGAAAGTGATTGGGCCAATCAATCAACCTTCCTTCCATTTCTCTCCCGCCTTCCTTCTGATCTCCCTCTCTCCCTGTGTTATTATTCTATACATTTCGCCTTCTCCATCTCATCTCTATAAACAACAAATGGAGCTCCTTGTAGTCGATCTCGCCCAATATCTTAACTTCTTTTCTAATCCAGACAAGGCCATTGACCCAGAGTTGAAGAATCTGTGCTCGGAAGTGAGCAGAACCCTAAGAGAAACAGGGGCTCTGTTGGTGAAAGATCCAAGATGCTCTGCCCAAGACAACGATCGGTTTCTGAACATGATGGAGAATTACTTTCAGAGACCCCAAGAATTCAAGCGTTTGCAGGAGCGCTCTCATCTGCATTATCAGGTCCCCACCCTTCCCTTTTCCTTCACTATATGTAATTCAAACTGTGGAGCTTAAGGAGGAATTTTGGTTTGGTTTTAGCAGTGTTGTGTGCTTGTGGATTGTATTGCTTGATGTTGTTCATTTGATTGGGTAATCTTTAGTTTTTCAATTTGGGATTGTGTTGGGGTTTTATTACTTTGATTGGGGTTTGATAAAGGTTGCATTTTTTGAAAACTTTAAAATCTAGATTAATAGCTAAACACAATTCTGATTTTTTTTTCCCTTCTCCTGTCTAATTGATCCTTTTGAATTGAGCTGTCTAATTGACCTTTTGAATTGTGCAGTTTATTCGTAGTGAGCTCAAAATTTAACTTCTGAATGGGGCTCGAAAAACAAACCATCTAGCATGCTCAAAACTTCTAAATTATCAATTTGCGTACTTTAGCTCTGACTTTGGTATTGTGTCAAGTGATTGCCGCACACTAAAACAAATTTCACCAATAGTAAGCACTAAGCACTGCCTATGTGCCATTTATAATGCCCATCTCCAATCACAATGGATAAGGGACGGACATGTATAAGTTTTATGCATCATCCAAAAACCTAATGGAATATATAAAACTTGTACATCCATTTATCCATCCGAAAAATGGATAACTTTGTCCGTTAGAGTTATCCATCTACGTGCCACACAGTTTTTGAGAAACTGCATGGTTTTTCAAAAACCGCACACAGGTGTAATGGCTAGTTTTTTTTTTTTAATTTTTTATTTTATTTTAAACGGATAGCTGGGACGCACGGCCAAGGGTTGTGTGGTTTTTCTTATTTTATCCATAAACACGTTTGGACCATTGTGGGAAATGGGATGGATTGTGTTATACATATCCATCCCCATCCCAAATGTTTAGAGATGCTCTAAGGTCTCTAAAAGTTGTGATCCCTTTGAAAGGGCACATAGCTTTTGACACCTCATCACCTTGTCAATGCAAACATCTGTCTGAAACACAGTTGATGCGAGTTTGACTATTGACCAGAGCTCTGCTCGTCTAAAAGACACATACCTCTTGGAACCATTTCAAATGGTGCACAAGTTTTCACCGGTGATAAAGTGATCAATTTCACCCAAAGGCTTACTGTAGGTAGTTTTTTATGTTTTCGGGGGTCAAAGTTATCACTGAAGGCCATTTTGATTGTTTACTGTGGGTGCTCTTATAGCTGGACACTTCTTTTTCTTGTTCTTCTTTGGGTGTGTGTGTGTGTGGAAAGGTGTGTTCGACACTAATGGCATTCTAGCCTACAAGCTCCTACATTAGGAAGAGATGTTGAGCTACATTTCATTGACTACTAATAATAGACACTTGGTCATGCCTTGACATACGACATATGTTAATTTGTGTCAAAAGACATTAATGATGCTTCATGAATACATCTATCTTCCAGTTTTTTTTATATCTCATTGCATTTGAAAAAATATTTCATTCATTCTTTACTGATCTCCTATATGCTTTGTGTATCATAAACAAATTTTCATATCTTGGTATGGTATTAATAAATTTTGATTACCCAATTGCATTTTTAGATGTTGGATACTGCTAGGATAGAGTATTTTTACATGCACATATCCGTATCCAGGCATCATACTAACCCATTTATCTCCCTGCCTAAAGGCACAAGCATAGTATTTGTTTTAACTGATAGCATGGTTCTAAATTTGTTTTTATTTTTTTATTTTTTTATACTTCCACATTGATTAAGGGTCTGTTTGGTTGCACGGAAAATAGACATGGAAATTGAAATCGTTTCCGTGAATTTGATTCCGAGGCCTCCCCCTCGGACTTGGATTCCCATGAGTAGTGGGAAAATAGTCTTATGAAAAATTGATTTTATGTCAGTAAATAGACAACCAAACAACGAAAATCTGCATAACAAGGGAAATGGATTTCATTTCCCAAGGAAAATGGCTAACCAAACATACCCTAAGAGTATGTATTTGCTGATTCAACAGGTCGGTGTGACCCCAGAAGGGGTTGAGGTTCCGCGTAGTTTGGTGGATGAAGAAATGCAACAAAGTTTGAAAACAATGCCAGAGGAGTTTCAACCGTCTGTGCCTGTGGGACCAGACCCCAAGTGGCGATACATGTGGAGAGTAGGCCCACGACCACTGAACACTCGCTTTCAGGTGCCATTATCATTTCCTCTTAAAATGTATTCTAAAGGTTCAAATTATGGGATCTGACAATGTGGTCATTCTTCTTACCTAGGAATTAAATTCAGAACCTGTTGTACCGGAAGGTTTTCCTGAATGGAAAGAAACAATGGACTCATGGGGAAACAAAATGATTGCTGCCATTGAGGTTAGATATAGGAGGTCTTTGCTTATTCTTCTTTCTTTTTCTCCTGGTCTTGGTGATATTGACCTGATCCAAATCCTAATAGCAGTAATGCACTCTGCTTTATTTCTCTTCGCCTTGACCAACACTGTGTTTGTGTTGCCCTCATTGTAAAATCTGTTTAGTTTCTCTTGCTCAGGCACATTACTAATTGTATAGCACAACTGATTGCTAAGAGTTTATATGTTTCTCCTTTTAAATCCTATGCAGGCTGTTGCTGAAATGGCAGCAATTGGATTTGGCCTGCAGAGAGATGCGTTCACTTCTCTTATGAAGCAGGTAAGTGGTTACCTCATTATTTTCTTCTTCCTTGAGATTACTAGGGGGTTTTGTGCAAATTTTGCTCATATTAGTTATATTTTATGGATATTTTGTGTGAGCTTTGTGGCAAAAGAGGAATAGCCGGTTTTTTGGAGATTCTTTCATGTCTAGGGACCATATGGTGATGGACGCTCTAGGCTTTGTTTGGTTTCTTAGCATCGCTTATAGTGCTTTCAAGGGTGTCCACTTCGTCCTTTTCATATAAGAGTGGGAGGATTTTATGAGAGTGCAATAGGCTTTTGTAAGGGGTGTAAGGGGCTTGGGGAGAGGAGGGGCCTCTTGCCCGGTTCTTGTATCCTTTGCTTTTGTATATCTTCTTTTCTGCTTTCATTAAAACTGAATCTCTTTCAAACAAAAAAGGAGACATGAATTGATTAGAAGATCTGTACTAGCTTTTCCAAAATGCTTCCAAATACAGACATAACCAGAAACCAAATCATTATATTTCTTAGGTGGTTCTAGCATATTCTTCACGACTTAATATATTTCTGAAGGTGCAGAAACGTTTGGTTGACCTATGTGTGACACTGCCTTCCTGGTTTCAGCCACAACCAAAACAAGAGTCTCATAGCTTTTAAAAATATCCAATGGGAGACCCCAAATCGTAAAACATGCAGAACTAACATGTTTGGAAGAGCAACCACACCAATGCAAGGCTCCAAACTGCAAAATAACAGATCTGAAGGCCTACACCCCACAAAATTAGTGAAATCCAGTCTCTCCTTTATATGTCGTGCCATTAAGAATCCTGGGTGACTGGTGAGTGGGACTCATGCAATTCTGTTTTGAGTGCGTCAAAAACTCTAAATTTAAAAATAAATTGGGGATATGCGCGACACAGTTGGAGGTGCTCTTAGTGGTGGGAAATTGTGAGGTGGACTTTGAAGAAACCGGTACTTAATTGGGGTCCATCCTACAGTGTGGATCTTCTCTGTCTTGATGTTACCCCAATAGACAAGAATTGCATTACCTGAAACAATGATTTAAGATGTCATCTGTAGAATAATTCAAATTTCATATCTTGCACCAAATCTTGATAAGGTTTTACTGGTAGGAGAACAGTCTTATAACTATGGGGAAAAACCTACGCAACAACCCTTCATTTTCAGAAACATTCTCGTATCAGACACGTATTGGACACTCGGACAGTCGTTAAAAAAAACACTCCATGCTTAAATCATAAAAATTTTCATATATATTTAAAAGTTTCAATTCTTACAAATATTAGAAGCATATTGTCAGAAGTTAGTAGTACCTGCGTCGCAATATTGACATGCAAGTGATAGAATATGACTAATAATATAAAACATATTGCTGAAAATGTAAAAAATGCTGTAATCTTATAATGTATGGGCGAGTTCCCGATTTTTATTATTATTATTTTGGTAGACATGTCCAATACCTCAAATTCATGTCAGTGTCGTTGTTACATAAAAAAAATTCTTTGATACAGGACCATTCCTCTCATATAATCTAATACATCGAGGACATCTCATTTCTATTTCTACGCATATGCTAACTAAAAGAGCACATGTCTTGGTCAATATTGCCACCATGTACACCAGTTGTCCAAATTTTCATACTCTTAAGTTCTTATAGCAATCACTTTATGCTGTGATCCTTCGCCTTTTTTCTGAATATATTGTCTTATGTCAAAATTCCACTTCAATTGCTAGGGACCTCATCTGCTTGCTCCAACTGGTAGTGACCTTCAACGATATGGGAAGTTGGGCACTGTTTTTGCAGGTTATCACTATGATCTCAACTTCCTAACAATCCATGGTAGAAGCAGATTCCCTGGTCTGAACATTTGGTTGAGAAATGGGAGGAAGGTAGAAGTGAAGGTTCCCGTCGGCTGTCTCCTTATTCAGACAGGAAAGCAGGTAAATTGAAACGAGTAAGAAGTGGTCGTTAGTGTTAGTCGCAAATATTGTATGCTAATATAGTTGTCATCTGAGGGTGGAATGATACTCGAGAAGACTAAAAGATCATCTCACGGGCTTGGGTGAAAGAATATAACACAATTAATATGTGCATGTGTTAGTTATAAAATAACACGTACACATTTAATTAGTGTGTGCATCAATAAAATCTTTGTATGTTAATAGAAAAATCTTATTTGGGCATTGATAAACCCGATGGTCGTAAGTCATAAGCATGTTCTAACCTCCTTTCTATCTAGGTGTATACTTCTTTTGCATGGTTTTTCCTCGTCAATATATCTTTTGGCCTTCCCCCTTCTTCATGGGGTTTAAATTTGCACAAACTATTCACTCTCAGCCAAATCCTTGCCACAGATGATGTACTTGCTAAAGTTGTTTCATTTGGTCTTCAATCTCCTTAACCAAGACAACTGCATATGTTGAAGAAAAATACAGAAAGACCCTTTAGAATTGAAAGGAGAATGTGGTGGTGGTGGTTGCACGAATTCATGATAACTTATGTAAAATGATCAACTGATAACCCATTTTTATCTTAATACACGTTGTATCCCTGTTAATTTTACATCTTTAGAACTTTACAAATCCACCTGGATTTGGCCTTTGCATTATCTTGAAAACGAGAGCATGTACCACCCCCCCCCCCCCCCCCCCCCCCCAACACACACACAATTATCGCCAACAATCTTTTAACTGATTAAGAAAGAGCCTGGAAATGACATTCTTGGCTGAGGTTAAACTACTTCTTAGTTTCTGAACATCTTAAGCAACCATTGAAATTTTCTTGCAGCTAGAGTGGCTGACAGGTGGAGAATGTTTAGCTGGCATGCATGAGGTGGTTGTGACCAATAGGACGATTGATGCAATAGAATCGGCACAGCAGCAAAACCGCAGCTTATGGAGAGTATCCTCAACCGTGAGTGTCCAATTTGCTCAATATTCAAGGTTAATTAGATTACATGGGAATTTGACTTTCAATATTTTATGGTGTAATCAGTTGTTTGCGCATATTGCATCTGATGCTGTCTTGAAGCCTCTTGGCCACTTTGCAGAGTCTCCACTTGTTAGCAAGTACCCCTCCATGTGTGCCGGAGACTATGTTGAGCAAGAGCTTGCAGTAATCAATCTGAAAGGAAAAGAACTTTGACTGCTGAAAACCTTATATGAACAATTTGATCCTAGTGTATCCTTGTAGCAACTGTTTATGAAATATTCTTCAAATGCTGTACAACATGATTCATATGTGAGATTATCCTTCAATGGATCATATTTGCAATTGGGAACATCAATTGACTATAACCTCTTCCAACAATATTGGGACGCTTGATACAATGAAATTCCTACTTTTGATTCTGTTATATGTGGAAAGTGCCCAAATTTGGTGCATAATAAATGCAAGAAAGCTTCTTGTGTTACTTTTTTTGATTTACAAGTGATGAAGCACTTGCTTGGTCCTTTATCTTTATTATATGATCTGAAGCTGTCAAGAATTTTCAATGTTATTGGCAATTTTTTTTCAAGTGTTTTGCACAAAATTCATAAAACCCATTTCATTCATTAGTGTCTTCATAAACCTAATTACACACCATGATCATTCAACTACAAGTCGAAAACCCTAACCCCTAAAAACAAGGAACAATTTCCATCACCATTATAATGTAACTAAGCCCTCTCTCCACGGATTCTCCGTGCAAGTTGGATATCTTTAGGCATGATAGTGACCCTCTTGGCATGAATAGCACAGAGATTGGTGTCTTCAAAGAGACCAACCAAGTAAGCCTCAGCGGCTTCTTGAAGTGCAGCAACAGCGCTGCTCTGGAAGCGAAGATCAGTCTTGAAGTCCTGAGCGATTTCACGGACGAGACGTTGGAAAGGAAGCTTGCGGATCAAGAGCTCTGTGCTCTTCTGGTACTTCCTGATCTCACGAAGAGCCACCGTTCCGGGCCTGAAGCGGTGGGGCTTCTTCACTCCTCCAGTAGCTGGGGCCGACTTGCGAGCCGCCTTAGTTGCTAGCTGCTTGCGTGGGGCTTTGCCTCCCGTCGATTTCCTGGCGGTCTGCTTCGTACGAGCCATTTGTATTTGTAGTCTGATCTGGTCTCGGAGAAATGAAGAAGAAGATGAGTGAAGAGAGAGGGATTTGGATTGGTATTTTATAAGAGAGAGAGACTGGAGAGAGCGGGATTTTAAATTTTGGGTTTTGGTTTTGGTTTTGGTTTTGGAGGGGAGTGATTGTGGACGTCAGATTGGTTGAACTATCGACGGTAGATATTTGATTGAAGGAAGTCACACGGATTGCGTGGCTGGCTCACTGATTTCATTTGATTCGGCAAACAGATGCACGTCCCTCAAGTACTACGGCATCTCTCAAACTTGTTAGTGCATCCACAATTGACCATAAGAGCATCTCCATTCTCCAACAAGGAACATATATATTAGAGTAAAACCAAGAAGCAAACTTAACTAAGTTTGTTTTCATGTCCTGCCAATCGAATCAAATCGACCTAAAAGGAAAACAAGCCAAGTGTGGCATTTTTCTAACCAAAAACAAAACTAAATCAAAATTTATATATTATAACCAATCAAAACCAAACAATGACGAATTTTTTATACCACCACTTTTGCTAAAGAACACCATCACCCCCTACTTTCTTAAGCACACCACCACCTACTTAATGGCACCACCTATATAAACAAAACAAAAAATCTACCACCACCTCTCTTCTCTCTCATGAAACAACACCACTGCACCATCTCGCCCCAGCACCACCACCATCGCCCACCCACCGGTCACACCTCTCATCTCCTCACTCACTCCCTCTTCTTTTTTCTCCATCTCATCTCTCCCTTTTCTAATTTTCTCCACCGTCGGCGGCACCACCCTGCCCTGCCCTGCCTCCTTCTTATTATCTTCCTCTCTTATTTTATTCTTCTATATTTTTTCCCTTGAGCGGATTCGTGCGAAAGAGGAACCCTACTCGCACAAAAAAATCAGATCAAATAGAAGATAAGAAGAAGAAATAGAGGAAAAAAAAAGGAAGCGGGGTGGGTGGTGCCGCTGGCGGTGGAGAAGAAGAGAAGAGAGAAATTATGAAGAAGAGAGGCGAAAAAGAAAAAGAAAAAGAACAAGGAATAAACAAAAGAAGAAAAATAACAACAACAACAACAATAATAATAAAAAATGAGAAGAAGAAGAAGAAGAGAGGAAAGGTGGTGGCGGGGTGGTGTAGCTCGATGTCAAAAGGTGGTGGTGGTTGTTGTTCCTGAGAGAGAATAGAGGAATAAATAGCCCTTTTATTGGTGGTGACTTTCAACATATCCAAAAAAGGGGTGGTGGTGTCCTTCAACAAAAGTGGTGTTTTCAAAAAGTCGTTGCCTAAGCAAACCAACAGATAAGTAATTTTGGTTCAGTTCAGTTTAAGTATTTGCGGTTTTCAAATTTCAAAATCTACAACCAAACTAAAGTGGTTTGGTTTATATAATGACGAATCTAATTGAGTATCTACAATAGTTGAAAAAAAAATTGGTGATGCGTCCAAATTTGTTCTTCTTGAGATCTGACCTGTAAAATAGGGTTAGATTGCCAAGGGCCATCATGTTGGGGGCCGAAGGCACTCCAATGCTTAAGTCAGTAAGCTGAGGAAGAAGATGAACTTGGACAGAGAGTAGTTCTAGGGTTTTTACGTTCATCCTCCCTCATCTCCCTCCTTTATCTTATATAGTAAGAGTAATTAACTTTGTGTGTGACTTAAGCATGCATGTCACAGTGAAAGGGGACGTTTCTCATAACGGTCTCCTCATTTCATAGAATATGTAATTGGAGAGAGATTCTCGCCATGACTTGTTTCATCCGTAAGGTCTCTGTAAACGGATTGATAATGGATATGGGAATAAAGACAAATTTGCCCGAAACCAACGGGTATCCGGACTGACCCTAATGGCATGCACGAAGGCTCTTTAAACAATTCTACTAAGTCGAATTCAGGTTGTATTTAGTAGGAGGTGTGCACATATTGCTTTGGCTTGGTTATGAGTAAAATCGACAATCAAACTGAACTATGTTTCTTTTCATGTCTTGCCAATCGAATCAAATCGACCTAAAAGGAAAACAAGCCAAGTGTGACATTTTTCTAACCAAGAGCCAAACTAATTAGAACTTATATATTACAAGTAGTTGTAAGCAAACCAACGAACAAGTAATTTCGGTTCAGTTCAAGTATTTACGGTTTTGAAATTTCAAAATTTATAACAAAACTAAAGTGGTTTGGTTTTTGTAATTACGAATCGAGCTGAGTATCTTCAATAGCTGAAAAAAAATCTGGGTACATCAAAAGTGGATAAGATAAAAAAAAGAATGATGATGCAAATCGAATATTGATAGAATCAAAGATGCACAATGATGCAAATAATATCAAGGAAGCACGATGCAAATATGAGCAAATAAGCATTGTGTTATGTCATCACATCCCTGCTTAGGAAACTATAAGTAGGGTGATAATATGAAGTTTTAAAAATCATTCCAACAATTCTTGTCTGATATAGCATGCTTACTTATGAGTAGTTATTACCGATGACACGATTTTCATATTGATCACGAGATGATATACTCCAATTTCTAACATTAACATAATAAAAATAATGTTAAAGGAAAGAATTTGGTTCAATATTATGATTGGGCTAATTCTAGTAAATGGATATTGTGATTTGAATGATCCTTGGATCTTGATATGAATTAGCATGATTCTAGGATCTTGATTAGCATGTAATTATGTTAGCTTACTTAGAATAGCATTGTAATTCTTGTGTAAATTATTGTACATTGCTTAGCAAGTTGTATTAATGAATTACACAATTAAGACTTTTATCATAGTGTCAGAACACCAATCTTGGTGACTCTACCCAAAACACCTTCCGCCACTCTACATACAAACAGTCAACTCCCAAATGTACATACCATCCCCTCACCTTGCATCACTCAGACTCACCGAGCCTTATCCTTGTTTCAAAACTCCTCGAAGGCCATAATTATAACCAATGGAGCCGATCAGTGTGCATAGCTTTAAGCGCTAAGAACAAATTGGATTTGTCGATGGAAGCATCAAGACTCCAACAAATACTGATGCAAAATTCCCCATGTGGCAACGATATGGTGCTATCATGGATTTTGCACTCCGTGCACCCTGACATTGCTAACAACGTCCTCTATTGCACCACAACGTTCGTGGTGTGGAACGATCTATAAAGATCAATTTTTGCAGGGAAATGACTCAAGGATTTACCAAATCCGTCAAGAGATTGTTAAGCTTCGGCAAGGACATCTCTTAGTCTCGGAATATTATACCAAACTCAAGATTCTTTGGGATGAATTGGCATTGTACCATGAGCCAATTATCTGCAATTGCGATGGAGGAGAGAAAATTGTTATGAGAGTAAAAAAAGAATAGGTCATGCAATTCTTGATGGGTCTGAATGACTCTTTTTCAACCGTGAGAGGATCAATCTTGCTAATGGCCCCCTCCCAGATACCAGACGTGTTCATGGCCTCGTCTTTCAACATGAGAGGCAAATGGATGTGGCTAATGGCAAAGACCACAACTCAGTGCAAAGCAATCGCCACACAATGGCAAAATCCAGCTGCGATATGGCGAAATCACCTTTGGAATCAAGTAGAGCTGGTAGTTATGGAGAAACGACTTTCAGTTTGCGCAAAACTCTCAAATGCAGCTACTGTGATAGCGATACCCATACAGTGGATCGTTGTTTTTATCTCATAGGCTTCCTAGTGAGCCACAAATGGCATGGGAAGGATGTCAAGCCCAAAAATAAAAAAGACAACAGTTTATAACATAGAAATAATCAATCACGCTTCTCATCTCGCCGAACCAAGCGTTAAATCTCCTCATGTAGGACCAACCTTCACTAATGAAGAAATAAACAATTACTAGCACTACTACACAACAAATTTGGTAATTCCCCACCATTTGCAAATGCAACAGGTATTATTCCCGACTCAAATTCTATGTCACATGATTCACATTCCTTATTATATTGGATAGTAAACAGTGGAGCAACAAACCATGTTTCACATTTTACACCTTCATATAACAAAAATAATACCCACAATTATTTTATTGGATTACCAAATGGTGAACAAGTGGGAATTAAAAGCATTGGATCCATAAAATTATTGGATGATATGACAATCGACAGAGTTCTTCATGTGCCAAAATTTCATGTGAACTTATCATCTGTGAGCAAGTTGACACGAGGATCGAAATGTATCGTAATTTTCTATGATGATTTTTGTATTGTGCAGGACGTGGTTACAAGGAGGACGATTGGCCTGGGCAAGCTTTTTAATGGGCTTTACTACCTCAAAGCAACTCAAAATCCATACCTCGCTCATCATGTTCATCACACATCCAACATTTGGCACCAACGTTTGGGACACCCATCCTCCACACCACTCCAATGTTTGTCGAAGAACAATTCAAAAATTGCTTTTTATTCCACTTATATTTGAAATGTATGCCCATTAGCAAAGCAAACTCACTTACCTTTTCCCCTTTTTAATCCCAATCCATCTCATACACCGTATGATTTGATTCACTGTGACATTTGGGGACCGCATAGAGTTCACACAAATACTAGGGCTCAATTTTTCTTAACCATTGTAGACGATTTTACTCATTTTACTTGGATCCACCTTATGGCTTTTAAATTAGGAATACCTATGATCTTTCTTGGGTTAAAACACAATTTAATCTTCCCATTAAAACCTTACGTACGGATAATGGAAATGAGTTCATGTCCCTTTGAATCTTCTTCCATGAACAAGGTACCCATTTTGAACATTCTTGTACATCCACACCTCAACAAAATGGTGTGGTTGAAAGAAAACATCACCGTCTTTTGAATGTGGGTCGAGCTATCCGTTTCCAAGCCAACGTGCCATTGCATTTCTGGGGAGAAAGTATTCAGACCGCTTGTTATCTCACTAACCGTCTACCCACACCATTCTTTCACTATACCAACTCTTATGAACTCTTAGATCATCGCAAACCCGATTACTCACATTAGTGAGTTTTTGGTTGTTTATGTTATGCTACCAATCTCCTCCCTAAGCACAAATTTGATGCATGGGCTCGCCGGTGCATTTTCTTTGGGTACCCATTTGGTCAGAAAGGATATCGAGTTTTCAAAAAAAAAAAATTCATCTCGATTATTTTTCATGAGAATATTTTCCCTTTCTCCAATTTACCACAAGAAGACCAAGAGGATAGTCCAGTACTTCCAATTTCATTCACCGACCTAACACTAGACCTCCAAACACCTCTTTCCAACTCACACCACCTTCACCAAACACACAGAACCCTCCTCAACCACCTCTACAGCATGCGTCACTTTCACTTCCTACACCCGATCCCACACTTTTGACTTCCAACCCCACCGATCTCAGCTCTCCACAACCTACAACACCACTCAATTTCCCTATTCCTGCAGTTCGCGCCCCATTATTTCTGATTCCCCAACCAACTCCACTGCCTTCGCGCTTGCACCCCCTTGTCGCTCCACCAGACCGACACAACCTCCTCCACATCTCACATATTTTTTCATCAATCATGCCATGCCCCAGACCCCGCACCTCCCGCCACGTCTGGCACTGGACATCCGCTTCATAGGTACGTCACTTTGTCCAATTTCTATGCTGCCCATCAGAAATCCGTTCATAATGTGTCCTAGTTAATTGAATCGTCCACTGATGAAGAGGCTTGGACTGACCCATTGGGCTGAGGCTATGCAATATGAAATTATAGCTTTGGAAGATAATCACACCTGGTCTCTGGTCAAATTACCTTATGATCACTGTCCCATTGGTTGTAAGTGGGTATTCAAGATCTAGTACAACTCTAATGACACTATCGCACGTTACAAAGCTCGCTTAGTGGCCTAGGGCTTTACTCAGCGTGAAGGCATCGATTACAATGAGACATTTGCTCCTGTTGCTAAACTCACCACCGTTCAATGCCTGCTCACTGTGGACGCTGCTCGTCACTGGCCTTTACACCAAGTGGATGTTCACAATGCTTTCTTCCATGGCGACCTTAATGAAGAAGTTTACATGTTGCCACCACTCGGGTTTCATCGACAGGGGGAGCAGGTTGTATGTCGACTCCATAAATCTTTGTACGATCTTAAACAAGCCTCCAGGAGTTGGTTTCACAAGTTTTCTTCTTCCACTCAAAATATTGGCTTCGTGTAATCTAAATCCGACTACTCTCTATTCACACAAGTTCACGGTAACTTTCTCACTAGCATATTGTCATATGTTGATGACATGGTTATTATTGGGAACGATGATGAAGCCATTTGTGAACTCAAACAATTTTTAAGCCAATGTTTTCGAATCAAGGATCTTGGACCTTTGAAATACTTTCTTGGCGATGAAATTGCACGGTCCAAAGCTGTGATTTCTTTTTCCCAACGCAAATACACATTAGATATCCTGGAGGGTGCATGCTTACTTGGTGTAAAGCCATCCAAGATTCCTATGGATCCAAATGTAACGTTGTTGCATGCAGGTAGTGATCCCCTTAACGATCCTGCTTGCTATCGCATAATCATTGGAAGACTAATTTATCTTACGATAAAAAGACCAAAGATTACATAAGCTGTAAATACACTTAGCCAATTTATGCACGAGCCTCGTCGACATCATTTGGGCATAGGTAATCGTCTCTTGCATTATCTTAAAGAAGCTCCAGACCATGGTTTGATATTTCCATCACATGACCCCTCACACTTGAGAGCTTATTTGATGCCGACTGGGCTAGGTGTCCTATGACACGAAGATCAGTTACTAGATATTACATCTTTCTTGGACAATCACTAATCTCATGGAAGAGTAAGAAACATGTTTCAGTATCTAGATAATCATCCGAAGCTTAATACCACTCAACGACAACTACTACATGTGAATTGACTTGATTGCATTATCTATTACGAGATTTACAAATGGATCACCCACAATCAATGACCTTGTTTTGTGACAACC
The DNA here is from genome assembly GCA_963556465.1 of Berberis vulgaris. Taxonomy (NCBI): domain Eukaryota; kingdom Viridiplantae; phylum Streptophyta; class Magnoliopsida; order Ranunculales; family Berberidaceae; genus Berberis; species Berberis vulgaris. Next base: position 17,832,020 of record OY747133.1, read on the forward strand.
AAGCTGCCCTCTACATTGCAGCTAATCTAGTTTATCATGAGCGTACGAAACATATTGAATTGGATTGTCATGTTGTTCGTGAACACATCCAGAATGGTGAAGTCAGAGCTAGGCACATACAAACTAAAGAAAAAATTGCTGATATCTTTACTCCCATCATTGACAACCATGCTCCAACTTGAGGAGGAGTGTTAAAGGAAAAAATTTGGTCCAATATTATGATTGAGCTAATTCTAATAAATGGAGTTTGGAATGATTCTTGGATCTTGATATGAATCAGCAGGATTCTTGGATTTTGATTAGCATGTAATTATGTTAGGTTACTTAGAATAACATTGTAAACTCTTGTATAAATTTTTGTACATTGCTTAGCAAGTTGTATCAATGAATTACACAATTAAGACTTTTATCACATAAGTTAAGTCATGGTTGTACTAATAAAATGTGAGACCCTAGCAGTTGCGTTGGCAATGTGAATTTATAAAAATAATACAAAAATTGCCAATGTGAATTAAAAAAAAAAAAAAAAAAAGATTGAGTTACTTCACAAGGCTTCAAATTCGCTACTAGTTGCATTGCCTAAACTTCAAGCTTGTTTTGCCCTGAAATCTTTTCAAAATAACCCTAATATAAAATGTTTAGTCATGGCTAGTGAAACATTACTATCAAATTCAATTTGATGGACGAAATCCAAATTTGGGAAGAAAAACCCTATCCAAAATCAGTTCCGAATGGACTGAGATTATTAGCAACCTAAAGTGTTGCACAATAATTTAGAACTAGGAAGGAAAGCTTGATTTCTTGCAAAGAATCTATTACACATCACAATGTATGTTACAATCAAAATCAATCAACTAAACATGGGTGTATATTAGCAAAATGAAAAAATAATTAGTACTCGTATTGTCATCTCTTTATGACACTAAATTTCCTATTCAATTAAACCAAAAACCAATCATGCAGAGCCAATTTACAAGAATCTCTACATTTAACTCTCAAATGTAATCAGATAACTAAAGAATATAGTTGTATATAAGAACACCCCCCAATAGAGCCGACTTTGGGCAGTGACGGAGCCAAGATTTCTGTTGAAAGGGGGCGGAGTGATAGTCATAGTTAATTAATGATAATATAATAATTAATTACTGATGATACATAAAAATGGTCACACCTCTAAGCCACACACGTTTCATGATGATCTCGAGGAAACACGTGCCCCAACGTCAGCCAAACAATGAACAAGCCCAAGAGGTTCTAAGTCCGCTCAAATCAGCCCGCTAGACGGACCTGAACTCTGACAGCATGCTAGGCCATACGTTTCACAACTATCCTCAATATCCATAAGCCCTATTTAGGCAAGTATCTCGATGATCAGTTTCGGACTGGCAACTACAGCTACTCTCTGCTTCCAACTAGGAAGTAAATACCAGAGTACATTCCACACATGGAAACTCTCTTCGACGGATTACTCTCGCATTGGGAATTATCCCTCACGTATCTAGGAGCACGAGGCTAACAAGGAACTTCCCTCCTACAACACGACTCTTAATTAGAGAAGGATCTCCACGGAGATCTCCTTCATAAACTACGCCTACAATGGACTAGTAGAACCAAGACTTCTTGCACTATAAATAAGACATGAGGTTGGTAAGCTAAGGTACGCTACAAATTCATTGTTACAACATTACACCTTCCTCAGATCCCTGTCTGACTTTAGCATCGGAGTGCCATCGGCCACCACAACGGTTGTCCATGGCTCGCGTGTGCTACTTGTGTAGGTCAACATGAATCAGGCCAGAGCAGGGAGCAAAAAACTATTTGACGATGTGCATTTAACGTCGTTGTTTACAATAAAACGTCCTGCATTGTACGTCCTCAAAAAATTAGTTAAGTCTTGACCAGCACATCGTTATTCATCAATTACGTCTTGCACAACGACATTCAAGGCACGTCATTGCTTCTCCTTTGTCATGACTTGCTAAGGACGTCATTGAAGAAACTTACGATATGCAATTTAAGTCATTGTACATATTAATGACTTATATAAAACTATGAGGACATGATTCGACGACGTAAAATGCACGTCGTAGAATGCACCACACCTATTACGATCCTTGATTCCTTAACATGCAGATGGACGTCGTCATAAGCATTAGATGACGTGCATTGCACATCATCATATCGTATATATGTTGTAGTGGCTTCTGTACTTGTGATCTTCATATGAAGTAGCTAATATCGGTTCAATAACTGGGTCTTTCAAGTCATTTATTTTGTTATATACTGGGATAATTGACTCACTTTATATCAAACGTTTTGGTAGACTCTTAACGATCTCAATATTAAATACTCTCTACTTAACTATCTCAATACATATATGTTTTACTACCTCAATATAAATACAAATATATTTTGGACATTTAGTTAACTTATCAATGCTTCTAGGAGTGGTTAACGACTAATTTAAACAACCAGTCTTAAAACTAGGTTCAGATTATGGAGTCATTCCTTCACTTTTTTTTTTTTTTTTTTATCATCTTGACATTTCAGTCCTGGGATAATTTAATTACGAACTCACACTCAAAACCGAGATACATCTCCAACACACTTCCATATGTAGGCATCATTTCTCAGATGGTTCCAAGAGGATCCTAGTGCCAAACTTTGTTAACCCACTTACAGGTCCCCCTAAAAGTACCAGGTTGATCACATCTGACATTCTATTAGTGAAGCTTTGTCTCCCAGAACAAGTGTCAAACGCATTTTTGATTCACTTGCAAACATCCAACGATGATGACGAGAAGGGAAGAAGAGTTAACTTATCATGCTTCATGCATTGTTCATGTTTATTGATATGTGTAATTTGAAGGGCTAATGCCCAGAAAACTCCACATGCTTTCTTAGTGTTGACAGCAGTGGAACTGATTTCAGTGTCATCCACAAATCACAATCACAAATCAAATTAGGACTTGTATTTGTTGAAACAATATACAGAAATAAACATCGTAGCAGATTTTCTTTTTAGCAGCTTGCTTGAACTGAATTGGTTAAAGTTCAAGGGATAGCTTCCCTGCTTTGTTCTTATCTTTTTGCCTTTTAATCTCTTCATAACCTCGATTGGGTTACTTAAGGGCATGGAGGTGGGTTAGTCGTCTTTTGAGCATGGATACTTGTTGGTTCTTAGGATATTAGGCAGTTCATAAGAACGAGAAACTATTCATTGTCTCTATTAGGCTATCGTTATCCAGTAAAAAAAAATTCTCTTGCGGATTTGATGATTCACATCCAAACCCCTGCTTCTCAAGAAAGATTGTGACCTTGTGATGTTTCCTCCCAGTAGGGTTCGTTATCCACCCTCGGACCTCAAGATTTCCAATACATATAAATATAACTAAATTATCAACGAACTTTAGCAAGAAAAATAAAGTACAAACCAATGTACTTTTATTTATTTATTTATTTATTTTTAGGTGATTACATTGCAATCACCAGTAGGTTAAGCTTACACAACAAACAAATACACCCATACTGCTTCTTCTTAATGACGACACTTCATCAATGGTGCACCACAGAGACACCGTGTCACGCCCCGATTTTCGAAGAAAATGAAAATCCTAAAATTCACGTAGGATTATCTGTTTCCCCCAAAACTCGGGACGTGAAAATCCAATAACAACATAAACAAATAGCAGCAACAACTAAACATGATTTTATTACAGAAACAAATAAAATTCTAACCCAGAAAGACTCTGACGTTGCTAGCTCCACTAACGGAACTCCAGTAACGCTACTCAAAAGTCTCTAAACCTGAAAGGCTAATCGTCTACATTCCCAAAGGAATGTACCCAATAAGCAAAAACTCACTTGGGTCAGCAATAAAACTGGTGTGAGAAATCTTCATCCCAAAATCAATAAATCCGCACATGACAACATCAAAATAAACAAAACAATAAACAACCACATCATCAGGTAGTTCCTCAATGAGGCAAAGGTGTTATCATCCTAACTAAATAAATTGACTATGGCAAGTCTGACATGCAGAAATATGATTAGACTTGCCATCCTGCATGAAAATGTTAAAAGCAAGCGGATAATATTTCTAAGTTATCAGTCATCACAAAAGTGATTTATTTCCAAACAATGATACAATTCATAGTCATATTAGACTATTATTGAAATATTAGCAAAACACATTTTCTACCTTTAGGAAGACATGTAGTTTTCATTCAATGGTTGAATGAGCATTTAGTTTCTTCCTTTATGGTAATCATGCACATACACAAAAAAGAAATCTCGCTTCTTTTCCACAATCGCACTATCCTCCTTGTGCCGAACACACCTCACCCAAGTGTGCCTCCCTTGCCTTCGAAACCACTCGGAGCGTACATGTTCCAAGTGGGGTGCCACATCGAGAAACATGTCATCTCACCCGACGTTCGATCCAGGGCAAGCATTTCCTAAACCTACACGTACAACCGAACTCACATGGAATGGTGCACCGATATGCAAGCAAGTCTGCATACCCAAAATAATATCACACGTATACAAGCAAGTCTGTATACAAAATTTCTTTTTTTTCTCGGAGTTGTGGAAAAGAGCATAAAAAATAAATAAATCCTCAAAACTCTTTTATGGTGACGCTTTGTCAACCATAAATAAATCAACCATAGTATCCACCATTCTTTTGGGGAACAAATAATATTTGACACATTGCCAATTCACACATCTCACCTCTTTGCATCATATGAAAAATAATATGCATACCAATTCGCATAAAAGTACAAATACTCAAGCTAAAACAAGTGCTCAGTTAAATTCCAACCAATATCTATTACTAGAAACTTTTCTTCTAGACCTAAACTAAATAAGGGTTTAATCATACATAAAACTGATACAGACAAGACATTATCCCATAAGCTAACACTTCTAACAAGTTGCAGAGAATGACAGGGGCAGTAGATGATGTCTAGAATGAAATGTTGAGCTTACGGGCGCTACCAAAAGGGTAAAACACTGCTTACAATGTTAAGTTGAAGTGCAGATAGCCATATCAAAGTTTTTTGTAGATATTTCCTACTACATAATCAAATGAGAAAAACAACAATTTTTATATCGTACCCCAGTTGGTTACAAATGATGAAACTATGATAGGACCTTGGCAGCTAGGTATACTCCAGGATGCAACATGGAAAAGCTCATTAGGCAAACAATTCATATGAATTTGTTGGATGAACTATCAAAAGAGAAGACATGCTAAGGTAGTTCACAACCACTAACTATACAAATACCTAACAATGTTCAATACAATCTTTCCTAATGATGATGATGACCTGGAATACCCCAGATGCCTTGACAATTGCCTAAAATCTATGTGAACTACAATGGGTATCCATTCATTCATTCATTTAAATCAATTAATCAAAGTAATCAAATCCCATCAATGTAATCTACCAAATTAAGGGCAAAAATCAGGAAGAAAGAAAATGGGGGTTTAATCAAAGTAGATTAACCACACAACACATAACTATCAAAACCATCACATAAAATAAACTGAAAGGGGTAAAAGAGAACTCACCGGAAAGATCGCAAACCGTAAAGGATTGCGCAACGGATCCACGCAATAACCCTTCACAACCAATGCCATCGTTCTATATTTCGCTAAGCAACTGATGCTTTGCCTAAGATTTAACTGTACCCAAATACATGCAATGAGCATTGGGTTAAAAGGTGATATCCCCAGTCATGAGCCCCATTAACAACTGGATAAACAGGAAGTTCTTCTAGCAAGAATCCAGCCAACAAACCCTCGTACAACTGCTGATGTAGATATGGACCACACATCTGTTTGCATTCATTCACATAAGTCCACCCACTCACAGTAAAAGGTTGAGCATAAGCAACAACAACAACATTTCTCACATTGCCCACAGTTTGAGTTCCACCGAAACTCGTTGGTTGCGAAACACCACTAGTGTCATCACGTGATTAGCAATTTGCCTCCATTGCCAGAATAAAACCCTCTACCACCACCACCAAAATCACGACCCCTTCCACCACCAAAAGCACCGTCACTAATTCTTCTATCTCCACGATCTCCACCACCTCCTCTGCCTACACTAAAGGCCCTGTCTCCGCCATCTCGGCCCATAGCTTTGATAATCTCCATTGAAGGAGGCAGCTTGGTGTTGTAAGCAATCAGTTCCGACGATCTTTCGATTGCTTCATCGACAAAGCGTCGGAAACCTTGGGGCTTCTTCAAGATTTGGAAGCCATAGAGGCCGGTTTCGCCACTGTCGGGTGATACTAGAGTGAAGCATGAATGATTGGTGAGGTTGCGGGAGAGAAATACACATTTTGAATGGAGAAACAAAGCTCTATTGCGACGGATTAGAGTATACATATTTTGCTTAACTATTGTGGAGCTTCTCCCTTCTCGCCATCTCACCATCTCAACTCGCCTCCATCTTCTTCCCATCTTCATCACCTCTCACTGTCAGCCGTCATTGAAGAAGAAAAGAGAAGGAAGGAGAAAAGAAAAAAAAAAAGAAAAAAAAAGAGGAAGAAATAGGGTTATTTTCTTTTTAAGGTGGGTGGCTATTCGCCCCCACCGAACTTTCTAATGCACCCACCCTCTTTCACAAATAAAACTCTAATCATTAGTTTAATAAAAGCCCAAAACCAAGTCCAAATACAATTTAGTAGCAACCCATCAACATTAGGGTTTACAAATTTTTTTGGCTAAATACACACACACACTTTATCCTATTTAGCCATGGCAAACAAAAATATTTTTCCAAATAATTGAGATTACAATATATGCCATAATTAATAAATAAGAAATTTTTATATTTATTTAATTAGGCGGGTATTACAATATATACAACTCAAAAGAATCTCGTCCCGAGATTCGGTAGAGGAAAGAAAGTTAAGCGAATTTAAAAAAAATACAACTTGTCAAACGAAAGAAGATTTTAAAACAAAAATTTCAATTAAATTTTTAGTTGCATAAATTTTAATTGTCATTGAAAAAAGTAGGGGTGTTACAATATATAGAACTCAAAATAATCTCGTCCCGAAATTCGCGAAAGGGTTAACTAAAGATTCAGGATAACAAACCGCTACAAGGAAACTACAACGGAGTAATGTCATCCACTATTCACATTAAAATCAGTTAGTCACAGAAATCTCATATCGAGATTCACGAAGAAAAAGAAACAATAAAAAAAAGTTCAAGGTTCACCCTTGTCACTTTCTCTCTAAACATTCACACTACTACTCTCCCATATCCACATTCTGAGGATCACCTAGACATTACCCCAGCCTAGGCTAACCAAATGTTTTGATACCAAACTGTCACGCTCCGATTTTCGAAGAAAACGAAAATCCTAAAATCCACGTAGGATTATTCGTTTCCCCCAAAACTCGATACGTGAAAATTCAATAACAACAGAAACAAATAGCAACAACAACTAAACATGATTTTATTACATAAACAAATAAAATTCTAACCCAGAAAGACTCTGACGTTGCTAGCTCCACTAACGGAACTCCAGTAACGCTGCTCAAAAATCTCTAAACCTAAAAGGCTAATCGGTTACATTCCCAAAGGAATGTACCCAAGAAGCAAAAGCTCACTTGGGTCAGCAATAAAACTGGTGTGAGAAATCTTCATCCCAAAATCAATAAATCTGCACATGACAACATCAAAATAAACAAAACAATAAACAACCACAGTCTTCCTCGTCTCCCTCTATCTCGTATCTCTCATGTTTCTCTATCTCTATTTGTTCTTCTTCAGCCACAACGTCCTAAAACAAAGCCAGACAGACCAGTCCGCACCACCGTTCACACACCAGCCCACCGACGACCACCACCATCATCCGTCACGTCCCTCTCTTTCTCTCTCTCTTCCTATTCTTATTTTTCAGCAGCTCGCACAACTGCATTCAAACAGGAGCAGCATAAACAGAGCTCCACCGCCCCTATTTTTCTCCTTTTTTTTTCTTCGTCCTCTCTCTCATTTCTTCCACCTCTCTCTTTCTTGCGGGTACCGGAGCCGGTCGGAGGAAGAAGAAGCTCGCGAGGAGCAGGGAGGAAGCAACGGAGCGGCGAAGCTTGCTGGAGACGAAGGCGCAGCTCCTATGGCGGGAGAAAAATGATTTTTGAATAGTTTGGCTATTTACACCCCGGTGTTTATTCTAAGTTACCACTGTGCGTTTGTAACAGTTTCTTGGGATGTGTGTTCGTGCTGAGATGGATTCCAACCAGTGCTGTGATGTCATCCACCATGATCTTCTAGACCCCGCGCTTAGGCGAAGATGAAACCACAGGGTCTGGAGTTTGTCGTATCTAAATTTATTGTTTTCTATATACTTGAACGTTAAAAACATTTGATTTCTGAATTTCAATAATTTGCTTTCACCGATTATATCCAGAATAATTATAGACTAATCGGTAGTTAGAAGTTCCCTTTGTTGATATTCGAATTCTACTTTAATCAATTAATTTGAATTTGTGATTGTGTGTGCCGTAAGAAGACATGCAATGCTAGGGGTTTAGAATTAGTTAAAATAAACATGTGATTGTGTGTACCGTAGAAAGACATGCAATGCTAGAGGTTTATGCCTTTGCTGAAATCAATTTAGATTAATCTTTAGGTTAGTCGTGTTAATTCTTGAAAACATTAATTTGGATTACACAAAACTTGAAGAACCTGTGGTGGATTCGATGTCTCGGTCCACTCTTTTATCATCTTACCAGTTTAATTTTACTTGTTCAATTTCATTCTCTTAATTTAGTAATTTACATCTGCTGTAACCTCCAACTCTAAATTAGTTTAAATAAGTCTTAGAATTCGACTGTTTTGTCAATCCTCGTGGGATCGACCTGTATTTGTCACTGTCTACCAGTTAGACAGTCGTGCACTTGCAGTACTACAAGTAGGTTTATTAACTTATTAATTTAGGTTAATAAAATCTCCATCAAGTTTTTGGCGCCGTTGCCAAGGATTGTAACGGTACAATCGAAATCTAGGGTTCTTTTTGCTAGTTTATAAATTAGGTTTAATTTTCTTTTTAGGAACAATATTACGAGTCAATTTCTTATTTGTTTTATTTGCTTGAGTTTTAATTATTTTTGCATTTATTTTTTAGTCGTTCACACACATAGGAGCTCAAGTGGGAACGAAGTGAAATATTGCGATTCGCGAGGAAACTCTCAGAAATTGACTTCTACTCGGCGTCACAAGTAACCTGAAAGAGGTTCACGCCGGAGGTAACTTCTACCCACCGCATCTGCACGCGATTTCTGTGTGATCACTTGTGTTTAGCTTGTTCTAGGTAGTATTGCATGCAAATTTGAATAGTGGCAGGATTGAGTTGAAACTTTCGTGCCCTCTCTCGCGGATAGGTTAATCACCATCTATTTTAGAATTAGGAACCTAGGCCTTCACTATTTAAATTTGTAGCAAGATAATTATCTAGGACAGGTGTGATGCTCATAGGGACCTTCTTTGGATGTTTGATAGCTTAAAGTGGTCGAGTGAATGAACATATCCCATCTGGGAATATTTCTTGAACTGGCATTTCACTTTGAGCTAGAGAGTGAAAAAAGCGGTAGGAGCAACTCTGTAGTGGTGGATTGATAGGAAATTATCGTGCCTCTCCCACAGTTAGGTAAATTGAATTGAATTTCAGCCCTGCATTAGTAAATAAAAGCTCTAGGGCCGTCTGGCATTCATTTTGTTTGTGCATCATTTAGGGTTCCGTTGTTTTTTTATTTTTTAGAGTTAGGTCATCTTCATATAGTGGTTAGGCTTGCAAGAAAAAAAAATTAAAAAAATTAAAATTGAAGATTGTTTAGGAGTGTTGACTTTGAACCTTCGATATCCAATAGTTTATGCATACCTGGGTGCGTGATTTTAAGAGTAGGCTTGTTCAACAAGATTTCCAGGAGTTATTTGAAGTCCCCATTACCTATTTAGGTTCATCATCCTTGTCCACTGAGATGGCTGAAGGGAAGGCCTTTAAGGATTATTTCGCCCCTCTTCCTAGTAGTGCTCCATCTTGCATTGTCTTACCTGAGACAAGTCCAAATAGTTTTGAACTCAAACCATCTATTATTCATCTGCTGCCTTCTTTTTATGGTTTTTAGAAGAAGACCCTTATCTTCATGTCAAAGAGTTTCTTGACATCTGCGCCACCCTGAATTACCAGAACTTCTCTGACGATTCGGTCCATCTTAGGCTGTTTCCCTTTTCTTTGAAAGATAAGCCGAAATCTTGGTTAAATGCATTAGAGACTGGATCCATCACATCATGGGATGCGTTGTCAAGAAAGTTCTTAACAAAGTACTTCCCCATTCATAAAACGAATGCCCTCCGACGAGATTTATCTAATTTTCAACAAAAAGATGGCGATCATTTCTATGAATGTTGGGAAAGGTTCAGTGAGCTCATTGTCAGGTGTCTCCATCACGGATTCGAGAAGTGGCGGCTAGTTGAATACTTTCGAGATTGTTTAACCCCTCAAAACCGTCGTATGATTGATGCTACTAGTGGTGGGCCATTAATGAAGATGAGTGTCAATGAGATATGGGAATTCTTTGAAACTCTTTCCGAAAATTCTCAGCAATGAGATTATTCGAGAAATGAGTCTGATAGGTGTAAGGGTGGTATATATGAAGTTAGAAATACATCTATTCACCCCCTTTTTCCTCGAAGTTAGAGACAGCTGTTATGACCATGACTCAACCTGCACTTCCCGCAAACGCTTCATCTGAAGTTTGTGCTGCATGTTCGAGTCCTGGTCATTCAATAGCTAATTGTGACTTGCAAAACGATTATCCTGCATACTATGCCGAGCAAGTCAATTCTTTTAATGCGATGCGACGACCTGGCAATAATCTGCAACCTAACTATTACAATTCATGGTTCACCAAACATCCAAATCTTCCCTGGGCCCATGGCCCACACCAAGGGGGACCCGTTGTTGTCTCCCAGGCTTTTCAAGCCTCTAGCCCTATTCGGCCCCACCTTAACCAAGCTCCACCATCCAACACATCAAGTTTAGAGGAAATGGTTAATCGATTTTTGCAGCGCTCAAAAAGTATAATTGAGCACAATTCTAAGGACATATCTAAGTTGAAATCCACAACTCAACACCAATCTCAAGCCCTCAATAGACTTGAGATAGTTGTGAGTAAGATTACTCAGTCGTCTTTTGAGAGAGAGCCATGGAGATTTTCTAGTCAACCTGTTCCAAACCCGAAGGGTCAATTCACAGTTGGAAGTACATCTGAGTCACGCCATGAAGATGTCAAATCTATTACTACCCTTAGGAGTGGAAAACAGGTTGACAATCGGGTACAAGTGCCCAATTCGAGTGTCGTTGCATCTCCGTCTAAGTCAAAGCAGGTTGCATCTTCATCTGACAATGAGGCTGATAAAGCCTCACCTTCTAAAGACGTGCCTCTTAACTCTGACCCCACTCAGGCATCTTATTTTCCTAGGGCACCGTTTCCATCACGGTTAGCTCTAGCAAAGAAAGGAACAAATGATAACGATGTAATGGAAATCTTAAAACAAGTTCACATTAACATTCCATTGCTCGACGCTATTAAGAAAGTTCCTATTTATGCCAAAATTTTGAAGGATCTTTGCACACATAAGCGAAAGCTACATGTGCAAAAGATAACCTTCATCGCCGAGCAAGTAAGCTCAATTATTCAACACAAAATTCCACCTAAGTATAGAGATCCTGGTTGCCCGACTATTTCTTGAGTTAACGGTGATCATATGATTGATAAGGCATTGTTGGATTTGGGGGCGAGTGTTAATTTGTTGTCATACTCTGTTTATGAGCAATTAGGTATCGGCGGACTATAACCGACTAAAGTAACACTGCAATTGGCAGATAGGTCAATTAGAATTCCCCGCGGTGTTATAGAGGATGTGATCATTAAGATTGAAAAATTCTATTTTTCAGTGGACTTCATAGTTCTTGATACACAACCTGTTCACAACCCTTCCAGTCACATTCCAGTTATTTTGGGTCGTCCATTTTTGCCACATCTAATGCTATTATTAACTGTAGGAATGGAATCATGAAACTATCATTTGGCAACAACCTCCTGAATCCGAGGATGTTTGTGAAGTTAACATGATTGAGAGTTCGGTGGAAAATTCCTTATTGCAGTCTGCATTAGATGATCCCTTAGCAACATGTTTGACTCACTTCGGTTTAGACTTTGATATTGATGATTCCATTAGGGAAGTGAATGCTTTGCTTGATTCAACCCCTATTATGGATCCGGGTTACACATGGAAGCCGAAAGTGGAACTCCTTCCACTCAGTGAGTCAAAACTGAATCCTTCTGCTGATACTACTGAGCTTTCTGACCCATTCCCTTTCTCGCATTTTCATGATGACCCATTTGACATATGTCCTCCTAGTGACTCCTACATGAAGTCTGATTTTCAATATTCTTTGGAAAGAATACATCCCATAGATAGTGTTGATTCCAGGTTTGGGGGTGTTGTTGAGCTGTCTAGCTCCTATACCACCTGATATATCTATAGACATACATCTTTCCATCCCTTCAATGGTGACTGACGCTACCTATGTGGATCCCTTATTTTTAAGGGATGATTTTAGTTTTGACCATCCTATTGTGCAACACATTCAATCTTCTGATTTGACACCAGACATAGGATGTACCTTTTTAAGAGTAGGAAAGAGTCATCTGTTGGATATCCATATTGGTGACAACTTTCTGCTCCAGATCCCTATGACTTCTTTACGACCACGGGTTCGTTTGCATTTTCTCTATGATTTTGCATGGCGTCTTCGTCGTTTTAGGGATGTGTTAGTTTCTGTTGTGCTACATGTGGGGGCTATATATGTTGGACGGATCCTTAACTTTTTCTGTTGTTGCTATATGATCTATTCAAATTGTGGATTAAGTGTTTAGGTTTGGGGGAGTGTTCGCTATGTTCTTCCTCGTCATTTCATGGTACATCATTTATGAGGAAGAATATATGTCGGGCTGACGACGTTAAACCAAACACTCCTAGGAGGCAGCCTAGCTTCAGTTGTGTCATTATGGTCAGTCTGGATTGATTTTCGAATTCTTTCTAGTTGCATTTCACTCATACTCATTAGCTCCGTAACAATTTTGACTTACAATCGATGCATGTAATTTTTTTCATTTGTATATCTTTTTGTGTCCTTTATTGTTTTTATCAATTTATCATGACGAGTCCACAATTCTTATGTTTTTGAGCATTCATTGGTGGACGATTTCGTCAAAATTGGTAAAAACTTTCCCATGGTAATATCACTTTAACTCTCATCTTTTCTTTTTCCTGCATTTGTCATGTTCATCATTTTATACATTGAGGACAATGTTTGGTTTAGGTTTGGGGGGTGAGGTTTATGAGTTTTTCTGCATTCTTCAAAAATTTTGAACTGAAATGTATTTCACAATTGACTATTGTATTCTACTCAATCTTCATTGAATACATAGTTAATTATGATTGTGTGAAAATTTTTCGATTTGAAAATGCATTCAAAATCTAAGTTCCTTTCCAATGAAGATGATGTGCTTTTCAAGTATGCATTTAAATTTGAGGAATGCATGCTTTCACTTGTCACTTTTATATATCAATCGGAAAACATATGGTTTGATATTATCTTTAAGTTAAATATATTTCATGATATTATTTCGACTTGACCACTCTTGTACTATAAGCCGAGTTAGCATAATTTGAAGTTAATCAGTAAGATATAAATTAAAAAGCCTTAGAATAATAGTGAAGACTTAACCCTTGTGAGTTTCGAGACATTCTATTTTTCTTGAGGGTTATTAAATGAACTCTGACTTTTCTTGAGTCTGCATTATCTCATTGATGATCTCATTATTCTTGTTTATCTTATTAATTGCTTTGAGAATGTTGTTACAATTGAATTATTACACTAGAACTTCTTGGTTTATTTAGTTGAAATGTCATAATACCGACTAGAGCTTAAGAAGTGATATAGACTTTTTTTTTCTTTGAACCGTTCTTTAGCCTTTTAGCCTTTTAGCCTACCTAATGATAAATATCCGTTTGCAGCCCTTTGAGCCTTTAAATAGACTTTTTTCTTTGCTAGCCCCATTTCCATTACCTACTCCAGTAGGGAGTAATATCTCATACTATTTTTATCCTTACCCAATGTCTCTGAGAATGTGTATGGTTGATATATTTTTGGAATGGGCAAATAAAAAGAGCTGAAACTAAATATTCCATGAATCCTCGGGACTGAAATGTTTTATTGTGCAGAAAGGGAAAACATGTCGTTGATTTTAAAAAAGAAAAAAAAGATTGTTGCTTCGAAAAAAAAAGAAAAATGAAGAAAAAAATATATATGAAGAAGAATTTCGGGAAGAAAAATTAATGTTGTACAACATTGGTTTACTCTTCAGAGCCCCCACATGTTTATTAAAGGGTGTATCCATTCTCAGAGATTTTTCTCGTATCCTTTTCCATTCTTGTTAGCCAAAATCTTAGCCTCATTACAACCTAATAAAGACCTAATTGATCTTAAGTAAATGTCTGGTTCAAAGATGTGGAGATTAAATAGACAAGAACTATGGTGTGTGATTCAACATTCTCAAAGTAATTGATATTCCTGTCCATGAGATCATATTCATTTCATTATTTTAAAAGTCCATTTTTCATGATTATTATATGTGAGATGTTTGTGTTTCCATAATTTATTCTCTTTCTCACATATAAACTGAGTGATAACTAACCAATTTCAGAGTGATTCATTTCTGAGTGACAAGAGAGATTTGTAGTCGAAGCGTACTATCCAAAGGTTATCTAGTCGTATCTTTACTGAGAAAAAGAAAGTTATGTTGATAAGGCCATGCAAACAAACACTTCGAGTTGAAAATAATTGATGAAATTTATTTAACCTTTGGGTACTATTAAATCATTGTTAGACTCTTTGATATATTATTCTGACAATGTTAGTTGTTTTCTAGAATTTTTGGCAATCAAATGATTACTCTGAAGATAATAGATAGAGTGATCAAGTTACCATGTTTTGAAAATTTATTGAGTCATAATGTTTGTGGGTAACATTTCTGGAAACCCTCGTGAGACTATAACTCGTCCACTAGAGGTAATCTAGAGGTTTAAAGTCTTGTTGCACGTTTAAGGTAGCAACCGATGATTCCTGCGAAAGTGAGTTAGAATTTTATTTTTATTATTTTGCTCGAGGACTAGCAAAATATAGGTTTGGGGTATTTGATATTCACATAATTATTACACAATATATCTCTTAATTTATATATGTTAGTGTTTCAATTATTATATTTTATTCTAATTATTTTGTTTTCATGTTTTTGTAGCAATTTGAGCGTGAACGATGAAATCGCATTAAGGCGACAATTTGAGGAATGATCAATTGGTTGACTCTAATGGTGGTACAAAGTAGCGGGTCACATATCTAAACCTAACCTAAACAAACGTAAGTCCACCTAATTTAACCTAAGCCCAAGCCCAAAAGCTGACCTAGAAACCCAAGCCCAACCTAACAAGGAAATAGGAGAACCCTATTTAGGTTTCCTCTCTTCCTTCTCTTCAAAATCTCTTTTCCTACATTTCTTTCTCATTCTCTCTTTTTTCCAACCACCCCGCCACATCCACCCTGCCAGCGATCCTTGCTTGATAGGAGGACTGGCAGTGCGATCACCTCACCATCACCCTGTTTCGCACAACCAGCAGCCATCAGCTCCCCTCTTCTTCCCCTGTTTTCTTATTCATCTATTCTTCAACCAACATCCATGCTCCCTCAACACCGTCTAAACACCATCAGAACCTCCACCATCACTGTCCTCGAGCAGAAAATAGAGAACGCAACAGGGAACACCTCCCTGTTTTCCTCTCTCGTAGCACACCAACAACACACGCAAACCACCATCAACATCGTCCAACCACCGAAACAGACACGAGTTCCTAGTCTTCCTCGTCTTCCTCTCTCTCGTATCCCTCCTGTTTCTCTCTCTCTGTCTGTTCTTCTTATGCCACAACGTCCTAAAACAGAGCCAGACAGACCAGCCCGCACCACCGTCCACACACCAGCCAACCGGCGACCACCACCATCATCTGTCACGTCCCTCCCTCTCTCTCTCTTCCTGTTCTTCTTTTTCAGCAGCTCGTACAACCACATTCAAACAGGAGCAGTAGAAACATAGCTCCACCGCCTCTATTTTTCTTCGTTATCTTTTTTTTTTCCTTCCACTTCTCTCTTTCTTGCAGGTACCAGAGCCCGTCGGAGGAAGAAGAAACTCGCGATGAGCAAGGAGGAAGCAACGAAGCGACGCGGCTCACTGGGGAAAAAGGCGCAGCTCCTGTGGCAGGAGAAAATTGATTTTTGAATCAGTTTGGCTATTTGCACCTCAGTGTTTATTCTGAGCCACCACTGTGCGTTTGTAACAGTTTCTTGAGATGCGTGTTAGTGTTGAGATGGATTCCACCTATACCAGTGCTGTGACATCATCCACCATGATCTTCTAGACCCAGCGTCGAGTCGAAGATGAAACCACAGGGTCTAGAGTTTGTCGTATCTGAATTTATTGTTTTCTATATACTTGAACGTTAAATACAATTGATTTCTGAATTTCAATAATTTGCTTTCACCTATTATATCCGAAATAATTATCTAGACTAATCGGTAGTTAGAAGTTCCCTTTGTTGATATTCAAAGTCTGCTTTAATCAATTAATTTGAATATGTGATTGTGTGTGTCGTAAGAAGACATGCAATGCTAGGGGTTTAGAATTATTTAAAATTAACCTGTGATTGTGTGTGCCGTAGAAAACATGCAGTGCTAGGGATTTATGGCTTTGCTGAAATCAATTGCGAACTTAGATAATCTTTTGGTTAGTCGTGTTAATTCTTGGAAAAAATAATTTGGACCACACAAATCTCGAAGAACCTGTGGTGGATTTGATATCTCGGTCCACTCTTTTATCATCTTACTAGTTTAATTTTAGTTGTTCAATTTCATTCTCTTAATTTAGTAATTTACATCTGCTGTAACCCCAAACTCTAAATTAGTTTAAATAAGTCTTAGAATTCGACTGTTGTCAATCCTCGTGGGATTGACCCGTATTTGCCACTGTCTACCAGTTTGACAGCCGTACACTTGCGGTATTACAAGTAGGGTTTATTAACTTATTAATTTAGGTTAATAAAATCTCCATCACGTGGCCACCAAAAACTTTCAAATTTGAAGCTTGATGTACATGTGTAGATGATTTGGAAGGCGGGAGCCTAGTTAGTCTCGAACTGATCTTGAAGGCTTGCCACAGGACCACTGCTTTTTAGCTTGGTCACCGAACCCTTTTTACTCGAACTTGTAGCCCCCACCGAACGGGGCGGGTGTAGATGGTTCGAAAGGTGGGAGACTAGTCAATCCTTAACTGATGTCGATGACTCGCCACGGGACTACTACTCTTCAGCATAGTCGCCAAACCTTCACTCCCCAAATCTGTAGCCCACATTGCTCAGGCATAGATGGTTTGGAAGGTGGGAGCCCCAAGCAGTTCGGCACGCGATCACCGCTCTCATTCGAAACAGCGGCTACAAACATGAATCAAGCTGAGTCAGCGTCTTCATGCTCAAACGGACTGACATTCTAATATTAGCAAAGGCTACTCACGCAGATACAAAGATCGTACGGCCTGTGCCCAGATAAAAGGTACTTCGGATGCCAACCTGAGCATACGGCATTTGACTCTGACACATACGCTTGGCCGTCGCAACTCACCCATAGCAGCAGCTACAGCCGACCCATTAGACAAGTGAGGTAAGCCTCAAACAGCTTACATTGGGGACAAGACACAGCTCGGACAACTCAACCCTCAGCTAAACTGTTCGCAACTTGCCCACTATCAGACATGACTACACAGTGATGATCCTAAGTCATTCGCAACGCAAAACGGTCAAGCTCTCTATCACAGATAAACCAGTCGACATCCTATTGATTCAACCAGCCTATGCCAAAGCAAGATGACAAGGCAAAGCGAAAAACATACAATAGAGACAACAAACATGAAATGGATAAAATTGTTTTCATTAATGGTCAAAACGGAAACGGGCAAACACACAAAGTTTACTCAGGAGAAGGTACAGAAACAAAAAAGCTAAGCCTAGTGAAAGAAATAGCAAGAGTTGCGTCCACACGCCACGGCTTCGACATCAGGGCCCAAACTGTCTTATTCATATAATGACGTAGAGGTAACAGACAAGTCTACATACGACATCGTCTTATAACGGCCAGCAGCTCCAGCCTGCCATGTACAATCCAGCGGAACTCACATTTGCCTTGTTCCTGAAGAAGCTCCTCCTCTCGCACCTTCGCATCAACAAATTCACGCTCCAATAGCTCTAATTTGCCAGTCGGCGCGTCGACCTGAGACTGCTTTGTGGTCAGACTGCTCTTCACAACACTAAGTTCATGCCACTCCAATTCGAGTTGGTCCTCGACCTTCCTCGCCTATCGAGCATAGAACTCCACATCAGATTCTAACTGTTGCTTCCAAGTAGCACAGTTGGCCTCTTTAGAAGCATTCTCTTTAGCAATAGACCGCAGTTTAGAACGTGCCTTAGATGCAGCTTCCTGCGCAACCTCTATGTTTCGGCGGGTCCGGTCCAACTTATGTTTGAGTCTATCTCTCTCGGACACCGCTTCTGACAGATCACGCTCAAGGACCTCCAGACGAGCCCCTAGAGTCTCAGTGGCCACGGTTGACTGATCTAGCCTCTACTCCTCAGCCTGCTTCTGTAGCCGATCAATTTCATAAAGTGCATCAGAATACAAATCATGCACGTGTGAGAAGACACGCTCCAAGGTGTATACCCTCTCACAAGCCACCTCGATTTTCATCCCAGCAACGACCACGTGGCTCAAGTGTGACATACCAAGCATAAGGTACTTCAAGCCCTTGTCCATACAACCTTCTAGCGTATCGTTCTCGGGTTTTCGAGCACAATCCATCAGCCAGCTGTGACGCTTGCTTATATGCTTCATCGAAGCATACTCTACGTCCACCTCTTGGTGCTAGACCTGTGAACTCATATTTACCAAATTCGGTGCAAACATGCTTATCCGTGCATTCATTTGAAGCTTTCTCAGATCAGGAATTATGCCAGCACCACCCTTCACGGTTCCTCAAGCTCTCCTTCGTGGCCTTTCATTTGTCACGAACAACCGACCCTTTGGTGCGAGACGGCTCGTCGGGATCCGAAGCGAGAAGAGGGAGTGAATTATCCAAAGAAACCTCCAACACTTGTAGCTGTGGCCTGGAACGAGACGGTGAACAATGCGGACTATGGGAAACCTAGCCCACGACACCACAACCACTATCAGAAAATGCACCAGTGGGACTATCAGATTCAACAACCTCAGACGGGTCTTCATAGAAGCCTTCCGTCGGAACAACCCCGCGCAAAATCAGCAACAGTAGAAGCCGCCATTGCGACCCGCACTAGATGATCATTCAAAGTTTCGGTCTGCGCGTCATTGAGATTCAATCTGTCTTTAACCCCTGCAAACCACATGTAATCTTTCTCCAAGCCGAACACATTAGTCTCCGCCCCGACAGGGTTAACAGACTCGCATTCTTGTCTCACTGGAGCGAGTCGTGATGAAGGCAACCTACTTCTAACATGAGACCTCTTCCTCACAAAAGAGGCAAATGTTTCAGACGGCTCCTCCACGTCAGACAGAACAATAGCTTTGGCCCCAACAACCTTCCTTTTCCTTGAATGGGCCCCATCTTCCAACTTAATTCGCGATACTCAGTACATAGTGGGAGCAATGTGCTAGTTGTCCCACAACCCACTACAGATGAAGTTGGAAACTCTTATGACATCGACCACGTTCCTCTTTGGCAAGCCACGAAACGTCTCCATGGTGTTTTGTTCCTCTAAGGTAAGAGGAGTAGTAGGAAACCTTCCTGCGAAGAAACACAAGCAATGATTAGCTAGCTGACGATCAAACATATCAAAGTCACGAGAAACGGTTGAACTTACGAAGCGGCCTGAACTCTCGCTTGAGCGGACGACCCTTGCATCGAAAACACTTTGAATCCGCAGGGGCAAAGAAGCAATAGTTCCGAGCAGATTCACAAAGCAAGTCGGCGACGTCATCTTACAAACAACGTTACCTTTCAGCCGAGGAGAAGTTAACAACTGAAATACTCGCGGAGTCACATTACCCTTCATTCGGGGAGAAGTCAGCAACTGAATTACTCGCGAAGTCACATTGATGCCGGCCTCCTTAGCACTGATAAGATTCAGGAAGATGATCCCATATCCATTAGGTCCTAACTGGGTCAGAGGAATCCCCAGGAAATCCAAAAACTCCCAAATCACGTCCAGAAATAAAAATGCACTCCAGTTTGAAGCATCCCACGATACAAGCAAATGAAATTGGTCGGAGGTGACATTGGCATTTGGTCACCCGTCAGGACATACAACGGCAGGTCCTCATGGACCCCAAACTTTGTATGGATTTCAATAAGGCCAGGCTCGGGCAGCAACCTGTCTTAAAAAAGCTCCAGGCCCTTGGCCAAGGTTGCGTCGTCAAGAAGGTTTTGTTGAGCCATGAAGAAGATGAACAATCTTTGCTAATCAGAGCGGTATCTTCAACAACAAGGAAAGTAGAAGAGTCAGACTCTACATTGCGTATGACCTAAATAGAGATTGGGTTTTCGCCTCTTTTTCGCTGAACCGACGCACGTTCAATTAATGCAATACGGCTCAAGCAACGATTTAGACTCAATCATCATGAGCGGCACATCCCTTCAAGAGATGACTTAGCGAAACGATGTGATGACCCACTAACTCGCGAAGAGTAGTTGATTATACATAAAAACGATCACACCCTTGAGTCATACACGTGTCATGATGATCTCGAGGAATTACGAGCCCCAACATTAGCCCAACACTGATTCGACCCAAGCGGTTATAAGCCCACCCAATTCAGTCCGCCAAACGGACTTGAACTCTTACAATATGCTAGGCCCACACGTCTCAAAACCATCATCAATACCCGCAAGTCCTACTAAGGCAAGTATCTTGAGGATAAGCTTCAAACGAACAACTACAACAGCTTTTTGTTTCCAACTAGGAAACAAATACTAGAGTACATTCACACAAGGAATCTTCCTTCTACGGATTGCTCTTGCATTGGAAATTATCTCCCGCGTATCTAAGAGTACAAGCCTAACAGGAAACTTCCCTCCTACAACACGACTTTTAATTAGAGAAGGATCTCCACGAAGATCTCCTTCCTAAACTACGCCTTCGATGGACTGGTAGAACCAAGATTCCTTGCACTATAAATAAGACATGAGGTTGGTAAGCTAAAGTACACTACAAATTCCTTGTTACAACATTACACCTTCTTCAGATCCATGTCTGACTTTAGCATCAGAGTGCCATCGGCTACCACAACGGTGGTCCATGGCTCACATGCGTTACTTGTGCAGGTCAGCAGTTTAGCGAGATTAAGTCAAAACAGGGAGCTAAAATCGACTGCATCAAGTGTATTCTCATCTCCTTCACCCTCATCTATCCTTGAGCATTTTTTCTGCAAAATGAAATTCACCAAGTAGAGTAGCAGGCAACGAGAGGCAGGTAGAGATAGATCCAAACTAGAAATAGCATAGCTTTAGCTCCCGGTTTGACGTGGAACCTGAAGAAGGTCTTGGAGTTACGAATAAACTCGCCAGAAATTGTTTCTTTCTATGTAGAATCTCCATTAATTACTGCAGATTATGTCAATGAGGCTATTAATTTATGGGCCAGGAGACCACATTGAAAAATGCGGATATTATTTTATGGCAACGACTACTCCACACCATCAAAAGCACTTTCTCACACCACCATTGAGTTTTTTATTTTTACTTACTCACACTACCAATAAATATGCATAACCTAATAGAGAAACCTAAACTCAAAATGAAAAAAGGCAAAACAGGGTAACTTTCGACCAATTTAAACCCTCAATTAAGACCGATTCTCAAGCTTATCAAAACAAGAAAATTGTAGTACTCTGAGTTATCTAATAAACACGACTTAAATTACTTGAAAAATGTTTTGAAATGAGCAAGTTATGGTCATTTTACTAAAGTCGTGCAAAACTGTCTCGCAATGAAAATGAGATAGTGTACTTGACTTTTGGCCAACTTATGTGCTTGATTAAGACCGATTCTCAAGCTGATCAAAACACAAAAAATGTAGTACTCTGAGTTATATAATAAACATGAATCACTTGAAAATGTTTTGAAATGAGGAAGTTATGGTCATTTTACTAAAGTCATGCTAATCTGTCTGAAGAAAGTTTTTTGTTCGCCCAGAATAATGCGAGTTTTTGCAAATAAACCTGCATTGTTCTGGGCGAACATGAAATTTCAGCAATTTTTTTAAAAACCTCGCATTGATCTGGGCGAACAATAGTTTTTTTTTTTTTATGATTTCTGAATATTATTTTGTTTTTGTGATTGAAATATTTATGAAGTTTCCATTAGATTACTTTGTTTTCCTGAAAATTTTTGGGGAGGTTGCGATTTGGGTTCAATTTTTAAGGGTTTCGATTTTGAGGGAGAGGGAAGAGATTTTCAATGGAGCAGGAAGAGATTTGAATGTGGGAGAGAGATTTGCGAGAGATTTGAATGTGGGAGAGGGAAGAGATTCGAATGGGCACTACAAAAAAATGCTTAATAGCTACAAATATTAGAGACGGTAGTCTGATTCCGTGTCTAATTAAAAGATTTGAGACGGCAAAATACCGTCACTAATGCTTTTGGTAGCTGACCAAGACCATAATCATAAAAATTGTGCTTGTGACGGGAAAACCATGGCTAAATTCAGAAAAAAAAAAACCGTGGCTAATTAAAACATTTGCGACGGCATATTAGTTGTCGCTAAGTTTTACAAATAAAAACTGGTTGCTACGGTATAAGTCGTCCCCAGTACAAAAAAAGATTAATAGCTACAAATACTAGAGACGGTAGTCTGATTCCGTCTCTAATTAAAAGATTTTAGACGGAAAAATACCGTTACTAATGCTTTTGGGAGCTGACCAAGACCATAATCATAAAAATTATTCTTGTGACGGGAAAAATGTGGATAAATTCAGAATAAACCGTAGCTAATTAAAACATTTGCGGCGGCATATTAGCTGTCGCTAAGTTTTACAAATAAAAACTGGTTGCTATGGTATAAGCCATCCCCACTAAAAAAAAATTAAAAGATTTGAGATAGTAAAACACCGTCACTAATGTTTTTGGTAGTTGACCCAGGGCATAATCATAAAAATTGTGCTTGTGACAGGAAAACCGTGGCTAAATTCAGAAAAAACCGTAGCTAATTCAAACATTTGGGACAGTATGTTAGCTGTCACTAAGTTTTACAAATAAAAACGAGTTGCTATGGTATAAGCCGTCCCTGATGGATTTTTTTTGAAAAAAATATATATACAAAAAAAAAGCTTTGGGCATGAATAGGTTTGGGAGGCGCGCCCAAAGGTTTTTTTTTTTGTGAGGCCAAACCCTAGCAGAGCATCTCTTTGAGAGGGAGACATTAGAGGAAGATAACTGCAAGAGAGGCTGACATTAGAGGAAGAGAATTGCAAGAAAAGGAGACATTAGATGAGCATCTCCTTCTTCATCTTCTTCAACTTCAAGGTTGAAGGTGGGTGGGGTTTTTGTTTATGACAGTGGAAGTGGGAGAAATTTGGGTTTTTGTGCTCTATTCAGGGTTCAAAGTGAGTAAAAATCAAATCTCTCACTTACCCATCTATTGTTGTGCAGATTTTGTTCAAATTTTGAATATTCAGTTCAAATCTTGGCTTTGAATACCCATTTCGATTTGAACATTTACCTGTAGGTAATCGAAATGGGTAAAGTTCTTTGCAGAGTGTAATTTTTGTTGAATTTTGGCTTTGTCATAGGGTTTTTTCTTAAAATGGAGTTATTCATGAATATAGGTGCACTGCCAAAGATTATATAAGCATTTTCATTTTGGCATTAGTATTTTGACATACTCAACTTTTTCTGAAGCATGAAAACCCTTACTACATGTAATCACCTATAATGGAGACTGTTAGGAGAGATGATATATCTTCTAAGCTTTTTTGGACAATTAGTTGTGGCGCCAAGGGATGGCAAGGGGTCACTAGAAAGAAAACTATGGTTGTTACCTTCCATTGGTTTTTTTTATCGTTACAAAGCTCTTGTAAGAAAGATTTCGCAGAGGAAAATAGCATCTTATTGGCTAAACATGTACTCTAGTTATGGAGACTATAAAAACATTCATGGGGGATGAAGCTTGGCAATGGAGCTATAAATAGCAAAACTAGTGACATATCTTGTTTGCTTAGGAGTATGATTTGAAAAAATAATAATAATAATAATAATATATATATATATATATTTTGGAAAACGAGCTGGGGTTTTTAGGATCCCCGAACCTTATATTAATAAAAAAAATGATGATGATAAAGCTTACAATCGTTCATACGTTCACTCGTTTCATCATCTACAAATCAATAAACTTGCTTCAAAGCTTCAACAAATAACCTAATTAGTTCTAGATTCACCATCAACAAGTTAGAGAGTAACCTTGCAAAGTGTTCTGCTACTAAAGTGGTTGCATGATAGACCTGCCATAACTTTTCTTCCTCGTAATTACCAATCAATCCTTTAAGCATTCTCATGACCTGATGTATACCTAATGTGGGCCCCAGGATGTATGAGAAGTCGTCGTAAAGAATCGAAACACAATTATCATGATATAGAAACCATTGAATGCTAGCATTAATCTAGCATCCCTGCAAGGTTCTAATAAGCATTTGCATTCTACCTGTATTATCATCATCAGTTACCTGAATTTAGGATTTGTCTTCTTGCTTCGAGAAGACCTTCGAGGAACATATTTCGTGGGAGGCTGTATAGTTGTAACCTCATGTTCTTCTTCAATAGTGTTTTGCCCCACCTTTGTTGCTTTCACTTCAAGTAAGCTTTTAATTTCGGTGGCCAATGCATCCCTGCCTATTCTTGCAATTTCTGAATTCAAAACATTGATGACTTGGGGTGTTAGCCAATCCATGGGCGTTGTTGGATCTTCCCCCTGTCTTCCATCAGAAATTTCTCGTCCTACTTCAAGAAGTATAGAAGCTGATTTTGAGGTTGCATCAACCTCTTCCCTGCATCTTTCCTCACTTTCTTTTAGTGCGTCTTGGCCCCTGTTCTTGGTTATCTTTGGGATAGCTACCCTTGGTTCCACGCCTACCAGCTGATTTGGGATGGGAGAAGCAGAGCGCATCTGATCAGAGTTGAGCAATTCATGCGCACCATTTTGACACCCCGACTGCTGTGCCCCAGACTGTGTCCCAGGGACCGTAAGGATCAGCTCATCATCTGCCTGGGGGGCTCGAGGTCCCTCTCTCTGTAATATCTTAATTTGGCTGGTTTCAATACTTGTATTCACATCTTCAAACTCAGGACTTGTCGTCCCCGGGCTGCCTAGATCATCATGATTAGTTTGGTATTCTTGCTTCATTTTTTCAATCTAACTAGCTGTGTATCCCGCCTCTTGAAGACCTTCTTCTGTTGTTTCTTGTACGAATATGTCACTTGTGGTAGCCTTTTCTTTACTAGCCAAAATTTTTTTTGTTTGATTACTCTCATCTTCAACATTATCCCCTGTAAGCATCTCAAATTTGTTCGACAACAATAAATTCACCGGCTCTTTGGCCACTGGTTTCTCCGCACCCACTCCCTCCTTGATTTCCTCCCCCATATTATTTTTTGCACCACTCGTGCCAACCTCTGATTTTGTAACTTTATTTTTATGAGCCACTGGAACATATTGTTGTTTGACAACTTTAGCTACCACCTTTTGTTTGTCATTATTCTCTTCGTTTACCACATGGGATGCTTTCTCATTACCCTTGAGACCTAACTTTTTTCTGTAAAAATCCTCCTGATGCCCTATCAATGAGCAATAATCACAATACTTGAAACCCGGGTATTCAATCTTTTGCCAAAAACCCCTATTGTTAGATCTATCTATCCAAATTCTACTTGGTAATTTTTCCGCCAATGTCATCTCCACGCAAACACGGGCATAACCCGGGCGTGATAGACATCTAGTATGATCATCCATGCGCAAAAAGACACCAAAAGAGTTCACAATTGCTTTCAAAAGAGGGGGATGAAAATATTAATAACGCAGTAAACACAATTTAGTGGTTCTGAGAAAAATGGAATAAGAAAGATGGGGGAACTTTCTAGCCTATTTGAACATAAAAGCCAAAGAGAGGAAAAGAAAAGATGAGAGTTGGGTAGAGGACACTGCAAGTGGCAGACATGAGGTTCTTTTGCAATACCATTGTGGAGATTTGAGTTGGGGGAAGTACAGAGGGTGGGGGGTGGTGGTGATGGTTTTCGGTTGAGAGTTTCATCATCACCAACATCCGTGATGGTGGGGGTGAAATTGAGCTTTGATCTTAACACAACCCTGTAGTAGTACTTGTTAAAAAACTGCACGAAGGATATTTCATGAAAGAGTCCCGTTATCCACTTAATTAACTAAGGAAGATATGTGAGTTGATTTTGTGCATGGATCATGGCTGCCAATTTCTTACTTAAATTGACAAGCCAATTGTGTGCTATACTTGGTAATAATTGTTTACCTTAAGTGCATGATAGATTTCTTCTTCAAGTAATTATCACATAGCTTAGAAGTTGGAATCTGAATTCTTCATGAAATGGCTGCAGCCAGTTTTGGCAGTGTGCAGAACCGTGATGTTGAATAGGACCATGTACTAGTGTAAAAGAAGTGGAGTCGAGTGCTTGGATGTTCGTGGAGTCGTGTGATATTTTGATATCATTGTTCTTATGCAATCTGACTCCATAAGAAATTTTTTGTTGTTATTTGTGTGAATGGAGAGATGTATGTAGGACTTCACCATGTGTGAACCATTTGTGAATTTGTGTTAGTCTCACATATTGTATGACTATCTTAAACTGCCCCAAGACTCTACAAAGTAGAATGTGCAGCATGGGATCCTCTACTCTGTTTTTTTTAATCATTCTTTATACAAAAGTTCTATAATTTTGAAGCTCTTTGATAACCTTTGGTTTAATACTTTTTGGGTCTGTAATTATATTAATAGAGCTCTCAACCTTGAAGCTCATACTTTGGTTATTACTGCTGGACAGAAGTATTGTAACCGTATTCATTAAGTATTATGCATTAAGCTTTTAACCAAAAAAAAAAAAAACCTCTCTTTACTTTCCCATAGTCTCATATGCATCTTGAATCAATGATTCATGTGTTTCAAATTATGAATTAGAAATATGCATATAAGTTGAAGTAATCTTCAATACACTCTCTTTGAACTGAACCTTCTCCAAGAAAATGTAGAGAATTAGAACATAGGCCAAGTAAAGAAAAGTTGCAAGTCACATTCTCTCTTTTTCTTCATTGATTTATGTAAACTAGTTGAATTTGAATTGCAAAAACAGAATTCATCAATGGTATTTTCAGTTAAAAAGGAGTTGTGAGATCAACCCATTAGTTTTTTATGCTGTGTTCTCTTGAGATTCTTTTTTATTTCTTAGTTTGTGCTTTTCTTTGTGCCATAATATATTTTGCATTTGCATTGAGAGCAATACTTGTTTTTCATGCTCATCCCTCTTCAACAGATTGCATACTCTCCTTGGGGGATTCTTTTTCCCCCTAACAAAATATGGAATCTGGTAGTGGTGACTTTGGAAATTCAGATAATTATATTGTAAGTAGTATATTATCAAGTAGATGGAGATACATTTGGACTGCCACTTCAGTTCTGGACATCCAATACAACCAGCTATGTCTGTGTAAATGCAGTTGTGTTAATGGATAAAGTGTGCCCCTTACCTTTGGGCTCATAGACAGATTACGAGTTCTCGGTGAAGGTTCTAACAGTGGACAAGCGTGACACAGTCCCTGTAAGTTTTTTGTCTTCTTTTTATGCTTTCAAATTTATTCTCCTATTGATGAAAAGAACATGGAACTCTTTGTGTACATTTCATTTTCTTTGTGTATGATTGAGTTTGTTTCCTTTGTTGTGATGAATTATGATTTGGTATGTCAAGATTCTCTGTGACGCAGTCCAGTTACTCCGTGGGTTTACTTTTCCAAATTTGATCATGTTGCATGTTTGTGATCCAATTCATATTGAACCTCGAGAATTTGTGACTCTCCTCATGATGCTTCCTAACCTTGAATATCGTGAGTTTACTCATGTAAGTCTCTACATGGCACATACTTTGCTTTTTTTTTTTTTAATGTGTTATTTAGTTTATTTTATTTATTTATTTTTTGAAATAACCTTCTTTTTAAGCTTTTGATTTCATACTTGCGTAGGGAGTTATTCAACTCTTCGATGACAAAGATCATACAATACTTGCAACAATGTTTTCGTGTCGTCTATCACACCTGAAAGCAATTAAAGTTTGGAATTTCCACGGGAACAAGTGCCAGCTTTTTGCCATTGAATAACTTTTTCTCAAGAATGCTAGAGCCTTGGACAAGATGACTATCAGAGGTTCCTACCTATTATTGGAAGATGCTCAGCTGCAAATGGAAGTTCATATAAAGTTACAAATGCTTCCTAGAGGCTCCATTTCTTGTGTGATTGATTTTGACTTGGAACGCTAACATGTAAGTATCACACTAAACTTATTTATGTTTCAACTAATATTAAATTTTGATGCAGAAATAATAATTCTATACTTTTTTCAGCATTCAATGACTTCTGGCCTCGGATTCCAGGTAAAAAAAAGGGTTTTACTTTTTAGTCTATCCCTCTTATTATGAATGCTCTAGCGTCATTACTTTTCACTAGTGTAAAAAGTCAAACATTTTTCACCTTTCCATAATTGTGATTTTGAGCTCAAGCCAAGTGATTGAACTCCTGCACTTATTTCCTTTTTTTTTTTTGGAGGGGTGGAGAGCAAAACCTAGAAGCTCATATTGAAGTGTATCTTGCTAACATAGTTTATCATTTGAGAAGAAGTTTCCAGCAACTTAGTAAAGCCTTGACAATAATTTTTCATTTATAGAATGCAATTTTTAATATTTCAAAATATATGTGCAGGAGTCCGATGATGTTGCAAATTTGCTTTACCTTTCTAGTAATGATGGAAGTTCGGAAGATGGACTTAAGAAGTAGATTGTCTTAGACTGAACGGTTATAATGGGGAAATGTGAGTATCTCTTTTGTTTATAATCTCGTCTTCTGCATGACATACTTGGTTTTCCTTTGACATACTTGGTCTGCTATTTTGGGGAAGAGATCCTAACTACGTCTTTAGATTATCATGAGAGTAGTTTGTTTGATATTATTTAGAATCTATTTAGAAATTTACAAACTTTACTAAGATTGGATAAGATTTTCCTTGTGCTTTGTAAGAGAATACATCTTCTTCTAGTATTTTCTCATTCTCTTCAGCTTTGCTTTGTTTCTCCTTCTAGTAAATATTTTCTTAGTGTCTGAAATTGTTGTCTTTACTGTAAAAAATAAGGATTGCTTGCTGCAACTTGCTGCTTGCTAGCTTGGTGATAGCTTAATTTGCTTGCTTGCTTGGTGGTTGCTTTCTTCTTGTGTTGCTCTCTTATGTCTTTTTATTCTCTAGGTTCAAGTGAGGGCGTGAATATTCATACTGCAATACATAATGCTATCATCAATTTGGTTGACAAGGTAAGGTTAAATGCCTGACATCTCTTTCTTACAATATCATTATGCTAAGGTCATTCCTAAAACAGTTCTTCGAGATGCAGCAGGATGATGCTGTTAGAGCACTTGAAATTTATAAGAAAGCAGCAAATCAGGTAGATGCTATCACAAAACAAGTTTTCAGATCATTAAATATTTGCAAACAGTTATTCTCAGTCATTTTTTTACTCTTTCTAACTAGTTTCAGCGTTCTTTTAACTGATGAAGTGCCTTCGTTTTCTGCAGGCTGAAAAATTGTTTGATTTCTATGAAACTTGAAGACGCTTTGAATTTGGACGGGGAGAAAAGTTTATTAAGACTGAAAAGGCATGGTGATTACGCCCAAACAGTACACGCGGTCAATTGCAGTAAAGATTGGGGTGTCGATCCCACGAGGAAAAACGATCTACAAAACAAGGCCAAGGAAGAAAAACTACATGAAACTAAATGTAAGAAATTATAACAAATTTAAAATAATAAATTTAATTTAATTTAATAAAAATCAAGTTTAGAAAAGTCACAAGGTTCCAAGAATCCCTCCTAGATTTCACGCGCCAACTAGTATTGATTCGCCATAATGACTCAATTACGTGTTTCACATCCCAAACAACATAATCGGAAAAATAGTCTTTAATGCATTAATATATCCTAATGTAAATGAATTTTAGATTTCACTTTTTCTAGAAAGCACAAAGGTTGGTCATATGTGATATCCTAAATTTACGATATATCCGGAGACAATAACATAATAAAAGACGATCACATATAACTAACCTACCGGAATCAATTGATCCTTAAAAATTTCACACATAAGAAAAGCGTGACTAAGCTTATATGGAGAAGAAAAATGCAACCACCGGAATAATAATCTACGAAGAAATTGATGAAATCTTTTTTTTTTTTTTTTTTTTTTGAAAGGCAAGCAGAGTTTTTTATAGGATCCCAGAACCCATAAAGATGCCGCAAGCTGGGTTTGAACCCATGACCTAGTGGTACCATCCGCCAAGCTCTAACCGTTGAGCTGTCATGCCATTAAATTGATGAAATCTTTGTCACTAAAATAACATAAATTCCTATATTAAATAAAAATGAGAATCATAAACACCATTATTCATCGTGAAAGCATAAAACGTATCAAATACTAATTAAGTGCATTACATCTAGGAGTTCGTCTCTTCACCTTGTGTGGAGTTTAGTGATACATGACGAAGGTGATGGCAGCAACAGCGGCGTGGAGCTTCATCGGCATGGCAGGGCGTGGTGGATTAGCGATGCACTCCCTGCTGATACGTTCCCTGCTGCGCTGCTGTGTTGTTGCTGCTGCTGCTGCGTTCTGGACAGCGTTGCTGCGTCTTGGACAGCGTTGCTGTGTCGTCGCCTGCTTTCCCCTCTGTTGCTGCTGCTGCGTTTTTGTTCCAGCGCCAAAACTCTCCTCTTCCTGCCGAGTTTCTTCTTGTTAAAAAGAAAACAAAGTCCTCCTATTGGCCACCCCCAATTGGAAATCAAATCTCCAATTGTAAACAAAAGTTGCTGCCGTATTTTGTGTTAAAAGAAAACCCTTATTGGGTCCAATTGAAACTCCTTATTTGTTAAACTAAAATTCCTTATTTGGCCCAATTGAAAACCCAATACCTAATTGTAAACAAAAGGGATCCTCCCTGTTGGTGGATTTCTTTGTTTTAAATTCTATATCAATAATGAGTTTGGCTATGTGCATCCATATAACTTCTTTGTTCCACCAAACTTCAAAGTTAAATTCTTTTATTTTATTTCTTTGGTTCTCTTAATCTTTGGCTTGAGTGTCTCCCGCTCCATTTCGTCAATTTGCCTATGAATTTTCAAATTCGCCACGCAAATGCACTTTTGTCATTTAAACTCCAAATCCTACAAAAATACAAAAATAAAATAATTAAACTAAAATACACTATTCGAAACACTAACAAATATAAATTATGAGGTATATTATGTAATAATTATGTGAACATCACATGGACACTCCGGATTTGTCTTTCCAAAATCCTTTTTGTTGTTTTGTTGTGAAACCTTGATTCAAAATTGGTTAGTGTTAGTTTGTCATTGATTGTTAATCCATGTAAGTTTTCTGCTTATGTAGCCCCCTGAATCATATATATATAATTTCAATTTGACGTTGATAGAGTATAAAGTTGTTTGGGATTGTATTTTTTATGATGGACAAGTTATTGATTATACGAACAAGGTTAGTATATTAGTCATCATTTACGGTGAAAATTAATATAATTGTGTTCAGGTTTGAAATGTTTCTTTTGAATGACAAAAAAAAGGCAATGAGAAATCTGAAAATTAATAGAAATAACTAATTTCATTAAAAAAAATGAATTTTCATTAGCAATTTTTTTAGCTAGCAAGTTAGTGTTAGCAACGGCAAATGTCGTCTCTATTTTGGCCAACTTAGCGACGGTCAGAAACTGTTGCAAGATAGCCACGACAAATGCCGTCTCTATTTTGTCAATTTGATACAGTTTCAGCCGTCTCAAAATTTGCAACTTAGCAATGGTTTGAAGCTGTCGCCAGATAGCCACGGCAAATACCGTCTCTATTTTATCAATTTGATACAGTTTCAGCCGTCTCAGAATTTGCAACTTAGCAACAGTTTGAAGCCGTTGCCAGATAGCCACGGCAAATACCGTCTCTATTTTGTCAATTTGCGACAGCCTTAGCCGTCTCAAAATTTTTTAAAGCTGACGCCAGTATTGTTGTCTCAAATAAAACCTTGGAATTCAAATTTGTTTAGAAACGGAGTTTTAGCGACGGTTATAAACCGTTGCTAGATAGCTACGGAATAGTACACCGTTGTTGTTATACTGGAGCAACAATTCAAATAGCTACGGTATTGCGATGGTCGTTGAGCTGTTGCTGATTCATTTCAGCTACACTTTTTTTATACTTAGCAACGGTAAAACGTTGTTGCTGAATTTACTTTTTTTTTGTAGTGGGGGGAGGTATGAATCACAATTAGATTTGAATGGGGAAGGGAAAAATGTTGGTTTTTTGTTTATATAGGTGGCGTGGGAGAGTAAAATGGTGTGAGAAAGCACTTATGATGGTGTGGAGTAGTCGTTGCCTTATTTTCTCTCTTTTCAATTAATATTTGTTTGGTAGGTTGAGTTGGTGGATTAAGCTGTGCATGTTGTGGGATAGAAATAGGAGAGTTCTTGAGATCAGATGGGGAAAAGGGTTTGTTTGGGATTTATTCATACTGGTTTTCAATGTTTCGAGTGATGTAGTGGATGGAATTACATCTCAACAACAACTTTGTGAGGTCAATAAGAACCTCTTTTTTTTTTTCTTTTCTTCTTTTTAAGAATAAACCTTAAGATGCTAAAAAAAAACATGTAGTCAAGAGCATTAAGGCATTTCATGCTGATGATTTTTTGTTTCTTGGTTTGTTTGTTTCAATTTTACTTCATTTCATTTTATTATATGATTCACAAAAGGTCAAGTTTTCCCTACACTAGCTGAAAGTTGTTACTAATGAAAACCCCAAAGGCAACCTAGAGTCTCGGAGCCTCCTTTACCATCCAAGTATGGATTATCCTTATTAAAAGATTGATTAATTATTTATGAGTACTAGCCTTTTTGCATACAGTAAAGATGTCGATATTATTGATTGTGTTGATATGTACAAGACCTTCTGTTCGTGACTACATGACCTTCTTCAGCTTCCTTGATAAACAGGGAGCTAAAACTATTCTATTTCTCGTTTGGATCTGTCTTTGTCCGTTTCTCGTTGCCTGCTACTCTACTCGGTAGATCTCATGTTGCAGAAAGAAAGTGCTCAAGGATAGATTAGGGTGAAGGAGATGAGAGGACACTGTTGGATCTCCTTTTGATATGTCAAGTAATCATCAGCCATTGGATGGATTTTGGACTTAGCATGTGACTTGCACATGCCATTCAAGTCAAGGGTATTTGTGGGTTTTATGGGATTTTAATTAGTCAAAGGAAGTCAATGTTTTTGACTAATATTGACTGAGACAAACAACTTGAGTTTGAGGGTTCAACTCAATTAGTTTTCGAATTGAGGGTCAGACTCTATTAGACATAAATTAATTAGGGCCAAACTAAAAAAAAAAACTCTAAATGAAAAATTGGTCAGTATTTTACATAAAGTGAAAGTCTGACACACAAGGTTGTTGTTGTAGAGTAAACAAACTAAGTTTCACTACTCCTCCCCTTCTCTCCACTGCCCTCCCCTCCCCTCCACCGCCCTCCCTCCCCTTCACCACCATCCTGCAAACACCACTCGCCATCACCATGATTTGATGGTCTGATTGATGATTTGGGGGCGGTTGGGTTAGGGTTTGTGAAAATCGATTGATGATTTGAAGGTCTGTTTGACGAGTCTACCGAATCAGGTCATGACTCTCTTCATTTCCCCTTGTGGAAAGGGCCTGCAGAACAAAAGGGGAGATGGGAAAACCCTAATCCGCTCGGAGACACTATTGCTAGCATTGAATCGAATGGATTCAACCCCAATAGCGAGAATGTGCTTCGAGAATGGATAGATACGACGAATACCACTGTTGGATCTATTGGTCAGGCAAATAAGACAAGTCGTGAGGCAAGTGCAGACCTTGCAGTCACTCCCACTAAGATGGATTGGGCATTGAAGTTCAAGCAAAATAGGTTTGTGGGTTCTTCCAAACTCACGTATAAACCTCCTGTGATCGTAGATGACAGAAAGATAGTGAAAGTGCAAACTAGGGCTGGGCAGGTCCGGGTAACCGGCCCAAAATGTAAAAACCGAAAATCGGCCCGAAAACTTTAAGCCCGTGTTTATGAGGCCCAAAATCGGACCGAGTTGACCGGTTAATCGAGGTCTCGGTTAACCGAATTTTGGGCCGGTTTCGGGCCGATCTCGGTCCTGAGAGCAACATCCAAATTGAATACAATTCATGGTGAGACACTAAGACAAGCAAGCCCATTCTTCCCATCAATGTTCATCGCGCAAGAACCACAGATTCCCTCGCTACAGGATCGGCGGAAGGTCAGAGACGGGTCGATCTCGTTCTTGATCTTGTGCCTACCACGCTACAAAAAAAAATCTCTGAAGAATCTCAGATCTCAGATCTGATCTAGGGAAAGGCGGGGAAGGGAGGGAAGAGGGAGGCGGCTCGACCTCCGCCTTCGCTGAGAGAAAAGAAGGGAGGGTCGGCTCGGCCTCCGCCTCCGCTGTGAGAAGAGAAGAGGTGTCGGTCGCAGAAGAGAAGAAGCATTGTGAGAAGAGAAGAAGCGTCGGTCGCTGTGAGAAGAGAAGAAGCCTTCGCGACTTTACCTTCGCTGTGAGGAGACTAGATAGTTCGGTCGATCTCGTTCGTGATCTTGTGCCTACCAAGTGTGTGGATAGTTCTCAATTTTGAATCCTCAATGAACAAAACAAATGTTGTTACTTTAACTATTTAACCTGGGCCGGGCCGGTTACCCGACGGGCTTCAGAATTGGAAACCGAGGCCCGGACCAGAAACTTTGGGCCGGGCCGGGCCTGGCTTTTACAACCGAAACTTTTATAATTAATTAAAACTGATCCGAACCAACCCGATTGGTCCGGTTGTCGGTTCGGTCCGGGTTTTCGGTCCTAAATGCCCACCCCTAGTGCAAACTGCAGACTTTGCACATATGATTGAGGAATGTGAAAGGCTGATCATAGGCAACTTTGAAGGTAAGCACTTGGGATATGGACATATGAAAAATTATTTGTTAAAGGCTCGGGGAACTCAAAACTTCGGATGGGTATTCATGGCGACAAAACTTTGTCTTCAAGTTCAGAGATGAAAGATAGAGGAGTAAGGTTTATGAAATGGGTTCTTTGCACATTGCCAACAAATTGCTTATTCTCAGAACATGGTCACCGATTATGGATGAGGAAAAGGAGTCGTTCACGTCGGTACCCATTGGGTAACTTTGAAAAATGTTCCATTGATTATTTGAACCCAGAAGTTATTCAAAAGATTGCTAGTGCCTATTTTGCTAGATAAGGCTACGAAAGAGAAGACGATGTTGGCATAAGCAAGGGTGTGTGTAGAAGTGGATGTTAATAGTCAATTGCCAAAAAATATCCTTGTGATAATCAATGAGGAGATGACGAGAATAGTTGAAGTGGAGTATTATGGGTTTCAGGCAAGTGTGGTACTTGTGCATGATTTAGCAACTCGAAACATAAAAAAAAACTACACATCAAGTGTGGCAAGACAAAGGAAATAAAGTAGTGCACGAGAAAAACAGAAAAGGATGGATTACTACTTCAGGAAGGCACACCTCAAACTGAAATCTCTAGTCGAGAAGGTGGGCAATGACCGAGTCGAGAATGTTAATAGTATAGTACATGGTACTTAAAATATCCAGTCTAAGGATGTTAACGTAGTGGTGCACCACACAAACAATGTCATGGAACATAGTACTCAGGTGCAATGATTGGGTGGAGGTGACAACATAGATGATATGGTGCATATCACACTAACAGAGAGCTTGCAAGTTGATAAGACTCTCCATCATACTAATACAATTTGGAATGCTAGACAAGGTACTAGTGAATATGAGGTTGTGGAAAAAACTAGTGTCCAAGATATTGAAGGAATTAATACCAACTTGGAAGAAGCTCCCTCTCAATATGAGGTTGAACAGTTCTTAATGATGATATATGAATATGACAAAGACAACGACGTAAGTATTGTTTTGAAAAAATCACATTGAGAGAGAAAACCAGGATGTCGTAAAAGGATATCTCATATCGTTATAGGCTTTATATGAAAAGGAAAACAATTGAACATGAATTACGTTGAGTCAAGAAAAGTCGGATTCTGAAGAAGAACACGAGTCAAGTCATTCTGGTGCAGATGTTGCAATAGAATTGGCTACCAAGAAGTTCTTAAACGCCTGCACCCAAGACTTTAGCCTTTCCCCTCGAAGATCTACTAGAGCTAAGAGAAGGAATAAAAAGTACGGATGACTTATTTGTCTTCACATTTAAAAAAAAAAAAAAAAGGCAATTAGCTTACCAATGTTAATGAATTATGCGATTAGTAAGCCTTGTAGTGGTGCTTCTCCATCTTGGGAGAGATTGTTCTTATTTTTAATTAATATAAATGTTAAGGGATCCTTAAACCCGGCTTGCTTTTAAAAAATCTCAAATCTTTATATAAAATAAATTAACTCACAGGATTACAACCTCTCATACTTTTTTTCCGCTCACATCCTAAAAAATGATTTTCTTTGGATCCTCTGCAAAGGAGCTTGGTGTGAATTTGATGAAGGCTTGACCAGGATCAAGGTTGGCTAAATGATATGCTACTCGGTTTGTTTCTCTATATACATGCACTATGTTGAAGGACACGAAGGCCTGAATTAGAGGACAGATTCTTCTAATGGTTGTTATTGCATGCCAAGGCGATTCTTCTTGTTTCTTAATGATCTGAACTGCTACTAATGAATCTGACGCCACAATTATGTTTTGGAGGTTATGATTTGTCACAAATTGGATTCCCAACTCCACATCCTTAAGCTCAACCACTGTAATAAATGTACTCGGTGCGGAACCTGTTGCTGATGTTAGAACAATACCTTGTGCATTTCTAATAATCGCTCCGAAACTATCTGCCTCTCCATGAAGAGAGCCATCCGTGTTTATCATAAACTCTCCCTCCTTCGGTCTTAGCCATGAACAAAGGTTAGCATTGGGTGGTAGAATTCTACATTCTGGCACCAATTTTCTCCAATTAATTTTTAGCCTCACTTGAGTCATTTGATTTGAATTGGATACATGATTTTTTTTTTACCACATTGCAAATCCTTTGGGTCACTTCATTGTGGGATCTGATTTTGCCTCCGTACATTAATCCATATTCCTTTCTTCCCATATTGTGTACGCAAAAGCATTGAAAGAGATCCTTCTAACCACCGAGTTTGGGTGCTTACCTTGATAGTTTTGAAACACTATTTGATCTCTTCTGCCCATGGCTTCATCAGTCGGGATATTCCTAAAGAGAGAGGTGTGAGCTGCCAAATAGAACGTGCAAAATAACATTCAGAGAATAGGTCTCCTCTTCCATATAGCAAAAGATGCATGTTGCACTATTTCTATGATCCCATTTGACAAGGTTATCTTGAGTTTTTAACGCACTGTTAATGGCAAGCCAGGCTATGAAACTATGTTTTGGTGCGTTGTTTGGGAACCATACTAGTTTTCTCCACGAGACTAGTGGTTTGACGTACCTGAGTGCATAGAAAGTATCCTTCATGGTGTAAACACCTTTATTGTTTGATGTCCATGCCATAGTATCATCATGTCTTGTAGAAATCTACTTCTTTCAGTAGTTTATTTGCAATGGCTTTTATGCACATTTGCAGGGACATTCCATACACCATTCATCAACACACCAAAGACTTTGGCACTCTGATGTAGTAATGAATTGAGCGAAGTGGTTGACTGTTCTCTTGGACAATATAAAGAATAGTTCTTTAAAAAATGCATTATTTAAACTTTGCTATTTAATTATCTCTGTATATCTTCTTCTGCTTCTTTCCTTTCTGTTCCTGTTTCTGTTATTTGGTCATTTGGATAATCTTGGGATAATCTCTTGGTATCAGAGCCAGCTTTTCTTTTCCCCCGGGGATAGTTGTGTGAGTCCTAGGTGTCGTTGGTAAACCGTTGATAGCGTTGGTAAGCCGTTACTAGTGTTGGTCAGCCGTAGAGCCTTGATAATTGTAAGTCGCCATGGTGTGCGCAGTCAGAGATCAGGGTTAGGTGGTCCCACTTAGGTGTTCCAGCTGTAGGTGTTCCAGGCACAGTATTCCTCAATCACCCTAAAAGAATTTGAAAAATGTCTTTGTTTTCAAGGCTTTCCAGAGCTTCTAGCTCTAGGTCAAATAACCCAAATTTACAAAATAGAATGGAAGGTAGAATTCCAGAAGTCGAACAAGATTTACAAAACTGGTCAATACCGGTCATACCCCAAAAGGAAATTTACAAAATATCCCAATCAATCTTTTCTCCCAAAACTGAAGATTTAATTAGTATTGTTGAACAAACAATACCGATCAATAAATCTTTAGATTCAAAACAATTACTTTCAGTCAAACAATTAATTCCTTGATCAAAGAAAAATACAAATATATCCATTTGGGATTAATTCAAATAGCCCTTAAACCTCTAACCAGGTTAGGATTAGATACTTGTGCCTTAGTCGCTCTCCGCGATTGTAGACATAACAGATTTGGTGACTCTCTGCTTGGAATTGCAGAATCATCATTATCAACGGGTCCAGTTTATTTTAACTGTTACCCTAATTACTCAGTGTCTCTCTGGGATCCACATATCCTGGATACACTGACCCTCAATATTCAGACCAACGGCTTTGACATGGCTGAAGGTTTTGAACCTCTTTCACTCATCTATAAGATCACTTATAGAGCTATGAAGACTCAGCTTTGCCCCAAAGCCCTTCATACAGATGAAAAAGGACAAACAATCCTTTTTGAAATCAATGACCAGAAAACTAATGTTATTGTTCCAAGAACAATCCATTGGAATCAGGTCACCCTTCCAGAATCCTGGATCATTGAAGGAGCATATGTTCCTAAGAATCTTCCACCCAGTCAAATAGACAATATTTTTACTCGCCCAAATGGGACGGTTGAATTAAGATTTAGTGATCTACGTATTAC
Source organism: Berberis vulgaris (assembly GCA_963556465.1). Classification (NCBI taxonomy): domain Eukaryota; kingdom Viridiplantae; phylum Streptophyta; class Magnoliopsida; order Ranunculales; family Berberidaceae; genus Berberis; species Berberis vulgaris. The sequence continues at coordinate 17,871,547 of OY747133.1, forward strand.
TAATCTTGATCCATCAAAATTCCATTCAGGAAGAAGATCTGAATCATCATTCAGAACTGCTCCTACTCAACTTCCAAGAGCTCCTACTCCGGAAGCTCTTCCTCGTCTCAATCTAGCAAATATTAGGACCAATCCTAATTATCCACAAATTCCCCAACCAGTGTACAATCCTCCAGATCAAACTTCTGAAATAGCAGAAGAAAACCAATCTCCAACCCAATTAGAAATGAATTTTCTACCACAAGTCCATTGTCTAACCAAGTCTTTCAAATTAGACAAAGAATTCATAAAGAAAGACTTTATGTCTGCACAGAACATTAAAAGAAAACAAAAATTTCAAGCTCAGACAACTGCCTCTGAACGACTTGAACTTAGCAAAAAGTTCTATGAATGTTGTGAAGCATTGAAAGAGAACTTACCATTCTTAGATTGGTATTTTAATGTTCATCTTCCCAATATTCATGTTCTGAATGTATCACCCAAAATATGGAAATCACCTGAAGATAAAAAATTCAATGCAATCTTACCTCCCCTAACTGATTTAAAGTTCTCAATCTCTGACCAGAATTACCAAGCTTCTCCATTCCAAACCCATGGGAATGAAAGCCATGGAGTTAGTAAAATTATTCAACAGAATAATTATACTAATATTCTTCTATCAGAATTAGGAGAAAAATTAGTTCAAGATCAGCTTGTTACTGATGAAATTAAAAGAAAGCAACTAGCTGATAAACAAAATAAGGAAACTAATGAAGTAAGACAGGCACAGGAAGTTAAGGCGAAAAATGTTTTCTTCCAACCTCCTGCACCCATTGCTCAGCATACGTTTACTTCCTCTAGTCAATTACTCAAAGAAATAGATGCTAAACTTGAAGCATTAAAAATGGATTCAAGGCTCAAAATTAATACTTTATCAAATCCTAACTTTTCGGCTATGGATTCTGATATTAGTGAAGATTTTGATCCAATTACAGAATTGGATAGATTAAATTTAATCCCTTATCAAGCAAATCCAATTCAATATGCAAAGAAATCCCAAAAACCATCAAAATGGCATAATCCAATGCCTACAACACGAAATTTTTATCCAAGACCTTCACTGCCACACATGCAGTATGAAGAACGCCAACTTCAAACCTTTGGTTCTTTTTCCTCTAAAGACCTATATATTTGGAATATTGATGGTCTTTCAGAAGAAAGAATTTTAGAACTAACCCAAGAAATGGTTATGATGGCTTCCACCCATCGAGCTGAAAATAAGGATGATTTTACCATTGCTACTGTCATCGTAGCAGGGTTTTCAGGCCTTATCAAAGGATGGTGGGATAACTATCTATCCCTGGCAGAAAAAAGAGAAATTATGCAAGCTGTTAAAATAGGACCAGATGGTCTAGCAATGAAAACAGAACAGGGTCAGATGATTCCTGATTGTGTTCCAACCCTAATATGTTCAATTCTCAAGCATTTCATTGGGAATCCCAGTGAATTCCAAGGCAAAGCAAAAGACCTCCTCATGATCCATAAATGTCCAACCCTTAGTCATTTTAGATGGTACAAGGACATTTTTATGAAAAAGGTCATGCATCAACCAGATGCATCTAACCCATATTGGAAAAGGAAGTTCTTATCAGGACTCCCTGAGATTTTCACAGAAACTGTTCGAGGAAAACTCCAGGACCAATCCAATGGAGATATTCCTTATGATCAGTTAACCTTTGGAGATTTAATCTCCTTTATCAACAAATGTGCCCTTCACATTTGCAATGATCTTAGGTTAAAAAGACAACTTAAGAAACAACATGTAACTGGACCTAAGGAATTAGGTGATTTTTGCCAACAATATGGCTTTGAAGATTATCGGGCTCCTGCCTTAGCTCATAAATTTTCCAAACAACAATACAGGTTTCATCCTGCTCGACATTTCAAGTCCAAAAGGCCTTATGGTCCAAAACAACCCAAAGATTTGGATAAATATTATAGTAAGCCCAAAAGACATGGGACTCATAAGCCCAAACCCGAATACAAGAATCCTTTTAGGCCTACATCAAAACCTGTTTGCTTTAAATGTGGCAAACCAGGCCATTATGCAAATAATTGCAGAACAGCCCAAAAGGTCCAGGCCCTCGCAGCTCCTGAGAATATTAAACAAATGTTTCTCAATGCTCTCTTAGAATCTGAGGAAGAATCTTCTGAAGAAGATCTTCAACTATGGAATCTAAATCAATCTTCTGATTCAGACATATCAGAACACTCAGAGACATGTGCACCAGGCGCCTGCCATTGTCATCAATCCAAGACCATCAACATGTTATCCAACTCTAAACAATCCCAAATATTGTTAGACTTTGTGGATAAAATTGATGATCCAAGTCTTAAAACTGAATACCTTCAGCATATTAAGACTTCATTAACACAACCTCGAGCATTACCTGAAGTTATTGCTCCTTTCTATAATCACAAAGAGATCATAGATCGTTTTAAACGATCTATTCCTTCCTCTTCCCCTGTCAGTCTTTCTGACTTGCAATTTGAAGTCAATACAATTAAAAAGGAACTCACGCTCCTTAAACAAAATCAATCTTTAATCAATCTCCAAGTCCAAACTCTCCAGAATAACCAAACTTTACCATCTTCTGATAAAGAAGAATTCATTGGTGAACCTTCTTCTAAAGAATTGGATGACTCTCGATGTTTAAATAATATCAATCAGAAACAAATCTTACCCCATCAAGTAACTATCCAAAAATGGTACGTTGCTATAGATTTGTTCATTCAAAGTGAAACACTCATATCAGTTATTGCCCTGATAGACTCAGGAGCTGATATGAATTGTATCAAAGAAGGAATCGTTCCTTCTAAATATTTCAAAAAGACAATCCAGAAGTTGTACACAACAGACAACTCACGTCTTGAAATATTTCACAAACTCTCAAATGCCCATATTTGCAAAGATAAAATTTGCATTAAGCAACATTTCCTCCTTGTAAAAAATATGGAACAAACAATGATATTAGGAACACCTTTTATCAATTCTATCTCACCCTTCACAGTTTCTAAAGATGGAATTAAAACCTCATATTTAGGAACAAACCTTGAATTTAAATTTCTATTCAAACCAGAAATTTATGAACTTAATCAAGTTACTAAAAAAGTTTATTTAAACTTTATTTCACACAAACAACAATAATTACATTTCTTAAAACAAGAAATCGAATACAAAAGAGTTGACACTCAACTTCATGATCCCAAATTACAATCCCAAATTATTCAATATCAACAACATCTCCAAAAGGAACTTTGTTCCAATCTTCCTAATGCCTTCTGGCATAGATCACATCATGTTGTCCGTCTTCCATATGAACCAGGGTTCGATGAACGCAAAATTCCAACAAAGGCTCGCCCTATTCAAATGAATAGTGAACTTATGGAATACTGTAAACAAGAAATCCAACAATTGTTGGACAAACACCTCATCCGTCATTCTAAGTCACCTTGGAGTTGTGCGGCCTTCTATGTTAGAAAAGCTGCTGAACTTGAACGAGGAAGCCCCAGGTTAGTTATCAACTATAAACCCCTTAATCAGGTTTTACAGTGGATAAGATACCCAATTCCTCATCAAAGGGATCTTCTCAAAAGACTTCACAATGCTTGTATTTTCTCCGAATTCGATCTCAAATCTGGATTCTGGCAAATCCAAATCCATCCCAAAGACAGATATAAAACTGCCTTTAATGTTCCCTTTGGACATTACAAATGGAATGTAATGCCCTTTGGTCTCAAGAATGCTCCTAGTGAGTTTCAGAATATCATGAATGGTATTCTTTCTCCTTTTTCTCAATTTACAATCGTGTATATCGACGATATACTTATTTTCTCAGAATCAATTCCAGCCCACTGGAAACACCTTTATCAATTTGAACATTGCATTAAGAAAAATGGATTGGTTTTATCTCCCACTAAAATCAATCTATTCCAAACAAATGTCCGATTTTTAGGTCACAAGATTTTCAATGGTATGGTCACTCCAATTTCTAGATCAATTGAATTTGTAGCAAAATTTCCTGATGAAATCCGGGATAAAACCCAGTTACAAAGATTCCTTGGATCTTTAAATTATGTTGCAGACTTTTACAAAGGCCTCCGAGTTTTACTTAAGCCTCTTTATAGTCACCTTAAGAAAAACCCAAGCCCATGGACTGAAGCCCATTCTCAAATAGTCTGTCAAGTCAAAACCCAAGTTACAAATCTTCTTTGTTTAGGAATCTCAGATCCCAAGGCTTTTAAGATTGTAGAGACAGATGCGTCTAACCTTGGGTATGGTGGTATTCTGAAACAGCGTCTTCCAGACTCTTTGACAATCCAATTGGTCCGATACCATTCAGGTATCTGGAACACAGCACAGAGTAATTATTCAACTGTGAAAAAGAAGTTTTAGCAATTGTTTTATGCATCATGAAATTTCAAGATGATCTAACAAATGAAAAATTTATTTTACAAGTTGATTGCCAATCAGCTAAGGATATTTTAAAAAAAAATGTTTTAAATCTTGTTTCCAAACAGATTTTCGCCAGATAGCAAGGCCTGATTTCAGCTTTCGATTTTGACATCAAATATATAAAAGGAGCAGATAACTCTCTTGCAGACTTCCTCTCTCGAGAGTTCCTTCAAAAATGAGTTCTTCTCAAAACTCATCCCCAAAGCAGACCTTTCCTGCAAAACCTCAAACCAAAGCCAATTATGCGAAGAAGCCTTCTGCTTCTCCACCTCCAAATCCTCTTTCCTATGCTCTTCAATTGTCTCAAAAGTTTTCCCCTTTAGGACAAGTCGTCGAATCTGGTTCATCCATGACCAGCTTTCCAAAGCCTAATCAGGCACCCCTGCCATATATCAATAAGACATATTTCGACTATATCTGTATAGTTGAACCTTGTCTGTATGCTTTGATCTCAGAACCTCAAAGCATTGCTCGAAATCTGTTTTCCCCTGACCAACAATTCGAGGAAGCAGATACTTCAAAAACCAGAGAATTCTATGAATTCATCTTGGTTGACTCTGATTAAGTACTCATAACCCATCATTATAATGATGATCAGAAGTCTCGAATTACCTTCTCCAAGTGTCAGATCCTCAAAATTCTGACAGAAGCCGATTGGGGCCAATTACCCCGATATCACAAGAAGTTCTCCCAGAACTTTACCCCTCAAACTTACAATTATCTTGACTACAAAAATGCGTGGTTAAGAGCTTTCTTAGTCAATTCCCAGAACAGTGGCCACCCTTGGTTCTTTCTGTTCTGCAAGAAATTCAATCAGAAATCTCTCCCATTTTGGTTTCAACACATTTGGTGGAGTTTCTTTGGTCCGGTCCCTGACATTCTTCCCCCCACAGTTAAAGAAGGATGGAATGTCTTCAAAGAAAAGTACCAGCCTCCTATTCTTGTAAATGAATAGGTTTTATCCGTCTAGTTCTTTATAAGATTTAACTTAGCTTGGATCATGTGTTGGGATTACATCTGCTCTCACCTTGATTCTTCACTAAGTCTTTCAAAGAACAAACCTCAATGGTTTTGCCGCCGCACCAAAGTCAAATGGTGGCAACGGTTCGACCACTCCAAAGTTACCAAAGAAGGTGTTCTTGCCTTCTTCTCCAACAAAGAGGTGTCTCATACACCACTGCCACAAATTATTCCTCTTCCAGAAACATCAAGTGCAAAGCTTCTTAAACAGCAAATTAGGAAGCATATTCTTGCCAAACCTACCAAAGCTCAATTAATGGAAACTCTGTCCCAGATCTGTTCAGACGAAGCAGACGAAGAAGACTATCCAGCAGTTGATCCGAATGAAGATGATTGTTTCAACATCTTCGATCCTCGAGATCTTTAATGGACCCACATCCATTATCAAATGCAGCATCTGCCAGCTCCATAACAAACAAAATGCTTTCGGCCACAGTCTCCAGACATCCCGACAGCATATTTCCTTTATCAAAAGCATCCATGTGAAGTTACAGTCAAAGTATCTCCAACAATACCTGCCGACAGTCCTCCAAACAGTACTTGCCGACAGTCAAAAGGTGAACAGTCAAAGCACTAGCAACAGTTCTCCTCCACTCAATCAAAGAGATAAGCATCCAGCTCATCAAGGCAGCCTTATCTCTTCTCCTTTCTTATCTCCTCTCCCTCTATAAATAAGAGCCAAGTCTTTGAGAAAGACTCAGACGCAATTAGAACCTCATCTCCTGTTTGTATCCCCTAAGCATAATATTGTATCCACCTACCTTCTTCCCCCCCTTGTACATTCTTCAGTAAGTCTCCTCTGTAATCTTTTATCTTATTTTCAATACATAAGCATATTTCTATATCTGTGTTTTACAAAATCTATTCTTAAAAGAAGGTATTGGACTTGGTTGAACTAATCAAACCAATTAGCTATCGGTTCGTCAGGCGAAGTGGTTGATGGTTCTCTTGGACAATATAAAGAATAGTTCTTTAAAAAATGCACTATTTAAACTTTGCTATTTAATTATCTCTGTATATCTTCTTCTGCTTCTTTCCTTTCTGTTCCTGTTTCTGTTATTTGGTCATTTGGATAATCTTGGGATAATCTCTTGGTATATTGTTTGATGTCCATGCCATAGTATCATCATGTCTTGTAGAAATCTACTTCTTTCAGTAGTTTATTTGCAATGGCTTTTATGCACATTTGCAGGGACATTCCATACACCATTCATCAACACACCAAAGACTTTGGCACTCTGATGTAGTAATGAATTGTATGTAACGTGTTGATGAAATTAATTAAGAAGGATGTGGTATGGGTGCCACGGATCATGCCAGAATGATGCATTAAGACCATTGCCAATGATTTGACTAAATTTTGTAGCTCGGGTCCGTGCTTCAATATATTTTGCTAATTCCAAGAGATTTTTGTGAACCCATTCTGCTCATAAGTTTTCTTTATGGCCATTAAAACCCATATATGTCTCAGATTAGATGCCACATTTGCTAGACCACCTTCCCGCAAGGGGTGGTAGATTTCTTCCCAATCCACCATGGCCTTCTTGTTAACTGAAGAACACTAGAGATTTCGATAAAAAAAAATTTAATCCAATTTTTGTTGCTGTATTTTTTGTGTTTTGGGCAAAAATTACGAAAATATCACACAAATTTTGAAAAAAAATGCTCGAAATAATGTAATTTTGGATTCGTAAGTTTTCTTTTCGTGATTTCAAAAATGAAAAACTCGGCAAAATTTCACGAGATTTCGCGAAAACACATTCCTTGTAAATTACCATATGGGTTTTTTTTAACAGTGGCCCCCAAAACATCCCCCCTAAAATAGTAAATGCTATTTTTTGACTAATTATTAGATTTTACTTGGGTAATTAGACTTGAGATTTGTAGGTAGATTAGTCTGTTGGACACATGCATTTAAGTGCGTTGATTAGCAAAGACTTTGGTCTTCTAACGGTTATCATATTACTGTCAAACTAATGAGAGGTCAACACTAATTATGATTATGTTTTGAGGATGGGGCTAGGGTTGAAAATCGAATTGACGGTTCGATTTTTCATTCAAACCGAGAATTGAACTTACTTTTGTTGGTTTCAAAAAGTTCAAACCGAACCGAACATTAAAAAAAACGAATCGATTTTAATTTATGTAAATTGTAAACAGAACCGATCGATTAAAATCAAATTAAAATCAAACGACTATATTAAACATATTATATTATTTTTACATAAATATTTTTTATTCATTATATATATTCAATCGATTTGGTTTTGTCTGTTAAAATCACATAAAACCAAAAATCAAACCGATCATATCGGTTTTGAATTTTTTAAAACCAAATCAATTCGGTCGGTTTAGTCGTTCTTTTTTCCAAGATGGGCATAAGAGAAAGAAAAAAGAAAAAAAACTTGCGTTATTGACACCTGTACGACTATGCTGTATACTGATAGGCCTAGCTAAGCTACGAATACGCGTGCCGCCCGTAATTTTACCAACCAATTCCAAACTTAACGTCCCTGAAACCTCTTAGAGTGTTCCAGAAACCAAATTCCACGATTCGGAATTTCAGATTTCTCTCCAAAGCAAAGAGAATCATAACTTGAGCTAAAAATCTCGATTCCAAATTGTTCAACCTCTTTATTCTTCGCTCAACCAACACAAGAAACCTCTTTGTTCTTAGCTCAACCAACACTCAAAACATATTTCTTGTGCTTCCAGGTATTCTTATCTTCTAATTTTGACACTTTTTGTTCTATGCTATTAGATTTGGCACTTCAATTCATTTTCTTTTCGCCGCTCATCTCTTTGTAATTATTCTTGGAATGCTGAATTTTAGTCTGGGTATCTACTAAATGTGACGAAACCACTTAATTTGGTCTAAGTTATGATATCCAAGATTTTTCATATCTAATCCGGTACCAATTCTTTAACTTTTCTCATTTTTATGTGATTCAAGCAATACCCATATCTTGAAATGTGTGAAAATTTGTTTATTTTGTGTGAAAGAAGAAGAACAGTTGTTTGATTATATGTTCCTTAGAGTGCTAGAGTGTAGTATGGTTACTATCTAAAAGGGCTGCTTATTCTCGTGATTATGGTGTTGTTTTGACTTGGCATTCGACTTTGATATCGGTGTGTTAATAATCATTGATTCATTGTACTTCGAGATTAACACACTCCTAAAACTACTGGTGTAAGGGGCATTGTAAAAAAAAGCTGAACTAGCTATTGGTTAAAAAGTTTGGATCTTCATTAATACCCAAAGCATTGTGATTAATAAATAAGGAAAAAAAGCCTAAACTAAGAGACACCATTTAGTGGTTTTGTAGATTATCCTCTAAATGTTCATTTAGAAAAATACATCCAATTGTTTTTGAGTGAGGAAGAATAGAATAAGGAAGCTAATAGCATTATCCAAGTATTTTTAAATAATGTGAAAGTAAAGCTACTTCCAAAAATATTTAAAAAATATCTTTTGATAGCTGCAAGACACAAAAATTAAGTCAATATTCAAATCTCAACTGAAGAATAATGAAGCTAATAGGTGTTTAATACCCATTATCAATCTTCAACTCCATTTCATACCCCTCAAGTAAACTTCAAAACCACCAAATGACCGAGACCAATAGTTACAAAGTTGCCGTTCAATGTGTATCCAAGGGGCATCATTGTTTGCATATTGGATTCTATGTGACTTTGACAACATAGATTTGGTCGGATAGAAACCAAAAATTGATAAATTAAACTTTCACTCTAAAGTCCAATGGTAACGTTGAGAGAACGACTCTGAATGAAGCTACTTGGAATGCAGAATCAACTTAGAGGAGAAGTTGAGAGCGGGATGAAAAAGACAGAGCACCATGAAATGATGAGCCTAGGAGGGACGATATAATAACTTTGCTTTTGGCATCGTGTGATTCTATTTATAGCAAGGGGTGATTCTCAAGCAAGATTGTCTCTCCTTGTGGCAATGTGTCGTATCGACTAAGACATGTAGATGGACATGTGCTTCGTGGTGCTCAAGGGCTTTCTTTTCATCCATCGTAACAATGTTCACAACACCTTTATAAGGAGGCTTTGTGACCAATGGAGCACTTTGGCCTGCCATTCCTAAGGTCCTCGAGTGTTCCCCTTTGATGATCTTTATTTCCTTGAGATGCATGGATGGTTAGGTTAGCTTGTGTTTGACGGGTGCACGTCATTGTGTTTCAACAACTTTCATCTTTTTGTTGGTTTTTTATTTGTTTTTTCTCCTCATGATCCACATGAGTTTTCCTTTTAGTTATCATTGTTTCTCTAGTTATTTATCGATGGAAAAAACCATATATATGTTGATTGTTAACTAATGGGAAAATGTTAATTACCTTTTCTGTGCATTGATAGTCATTTTAATCCCTTTATCTGGTCATGCGCAGAGAGCTGATTTTCCTTTGAGCTATGTCAACATGGTGATTATCTCTCCAATCACTACACCTGTTAAACACGTTGTCTGCTTCTGTAAACGTGTTGGAAGGAACATGTCTCAGTTATCATCTAAGTCCCATAGTCCCTGCGTTAGTTCTGGTGGTTTTCGACAAGGATATGTTTCCTTGACCGTCTCTAGGAGATCCTTCAATACGTCGGCCAACGGTTTTCAAGCTTTTCAGGGATGCTTCTCTAAACAAAGAACTAATTCAAATCCGTTACTGATGAAAAACATAGTAAGTTCTATTAGACAACAGTCAACATATAGAGGGATGCCATTGCTGTGCCAGAAGATATCGATAAGGCCTTCAGTGCCAAAACAAGGAATCGTTACCAAAATCAGGTGGAATACGGGATCTGCATCCTGGATGCAAAGAGCTGCTTTTGCAGGTGCATTTTTTGGGTTGTCACTTTGTTTATCCATTTCTCAACCAGTATATGCTGAGGCATCGAGGGGGCAGAACAGTGACAGAAATTATTGCAATCCATCCTCAGTTCGCTCTATCCATGGGAAGAAAGTCTACACTGATTATTCTATAACTGGTGAGTACCTTATTTGCATCTATAACACGCGTGGATTTAGTTCTATACTTCTATCAATGGTTAATCGAAAATTCAATAGTCTGAATTAATATTGACATCAAGATAATGTTATACTTAACTGCTCATCTGCTATACATTTTGGGTGCTTTTATATCCCGTACGGCAATACTTGATCTAATAATATATGACAATGAGTATATGTGCCAACATGGCACCTTATGGTGTGGAATAACCCACGAGGTTTATTTGAATAACACCATACCGGGAAAGTTTGATATGATGAAGGATTTTGTAATTACTGTTATTTGAATATCAAATAAGAATCTCACCACATTTCATATTGGATTTGGATATCAGATAGTTGTTCAGGGCACATCTAAATTGGATTCCATATACAGGTGCAACTGGTTTTTGGTAGATGTTTCAGTAGTGGTTTGTCTCCCTATTGATGTTTTGTTCTTTCTTGTATTTTAGACCAATTATGTCAAGAGATTTATTTTCACTAAATTCTCTCATGATGATTATTGCTGCTAACTATCATACAGGCATACCAGGAGATGGGAGATGTTTATTCCGTTCTGTGGCTCATGGGGCTTGTTTACGGTCTGGGAAACCCTCTCCAAGTGAGAACCTTCAGAGACAACTAGCAGATGAGTTACGAGCCAAAGTATGTTCCCTCCTAGGGTTTCTTGAAATGTTTGTGAGAGATTTTGTTCCGCTACAATGTTTTACATAGTACTGAATGTTGCAGGTTGCCGATGAGTTTGTTAAAAGAAGAGAAGAAACAGAATGGTAAGTTTGTAATTTTGTTTGGTAAGTTATTAATTTTGTTTCCTTTGTTACGATATTGATAAACTAGACTGCAGTTGTTATATGAGGATGAATCACACTCCTAAGAAGTCTAGGAAAAACAATAATTATGAAGTCCAATAATTATGCTAAGCAATTGTGAAATCAATGCCATTTGTGATTCTTGTGTATTCATGTATTGGAAAAACTATCTGGACAGGTTTGTTGAAGGTGATTTCGACACATACGTTTCACAGATTAGGAAGCCACATGTATGGGGTGGTGAGCCCGAATTGTTCATGGCCTCCCACGTTCTACAGTAAGTCTCGTATTATTAGTTGCATCATTTGATGAACAACTCTTTTGTGTGTGTGTGTGTGGGTGGGTGGGTGACTGTGTCCTCTAAATTGTCTGCTCAAGTTCACTGCAAATTTCAGAGTAAGCGGTGATGAGAAACAATGGTTCTTCTTATATCTGCAGGATGCCAATCACAGTATACATGCGTGATGCGGATGCTGGAGGCCTGATAGCCATTGCTGAGTATGGTCAAGAATATGGGAAAGAGGATCCAATCCGAGTTCTCTATCATGGCTCTGGCCACTATGACGCATTGCAAATTCCTGGCATGGGTGGTAAATCAAGACTTTAAAATAGGAAGACAATCAGATGAAGAGAAATGGTAAGTGAGATGCTACTTTGTTCTTTTTCTTCACTTAATTAATATTGTTAAAATAACATGTGTTTAATATTCATCACTATTAAGTAAGGAATGATAATAATTTACAAGTACTCGCGCAAATGGTATATGACTATTAAAATAGTGAATATAGAGTACCTTTTAGATGGTCATGATACTTGAAAATCTTAAACCTATGTAACAACGACACCGATACAAAGTGTCAAAAACACAATACGAGATTACTTTTCACCAATAAGTTTTGAACTATTCATTCACTAGGTTAATATTGATACTCATGTTCTTCTAACATTATATAGAATTGAAACTTTTCAAAGATATGTGAAAAATTGAAGATCTAAGCTTGGAGTGTTCAATGGGAGTATCTATGATTGTCGACACACTTTATTTTAGTAGACATAGGGTGTCGTTGTTACATAGCTTTAAAACCTAGAAGATTTCTTATCTTAGCTTTAAAACCTAGAAGATTTCTTATCTGGCTGAACTTCGTTTGATTTCCAATGTTCAAATCTGGCATAGAATGTGGATGCTTTAAGGGATGGTTCCAAAGTTCAAATATGGCAAGCGTGTGTGGATGCTCTAAGGGATGGGCTTAAGGTTTCTCTTGGAGATCCGGTTTTGGGCTTTCACTTCAAATTGCATCCATGGCCCCACTGATATGGGAGCTCTTGGAATGCTATGAAAGACAATACTCATGTTTGGAATTAATCAACTCACAAAATTTGGCATACTTTGCGTAAAGCCAATGCTCATTTTCGGAATTGATCAACTCACAAAATTTGGCATACTTTGCGTAAAGCCAATGCTCATTTTTGAAATTGATCAACTCACAAACTTTGGCATAGTTTGCCTCTTTCTCCCATAACCATATAAAAAGTTTCAAATCCATTGATTTTCATTAGGATATAACCTTTCCATAGAAATCACCCACAAAGATTGATAATTTTTCAACTTATTAACAACATATTTAGGTAAAAACATTAGTCGTTCCGCCGAAGATTGGTGCATTTTAAAGTTTATGTGGATAAGTATATTCAATGACACATTAGGATAAAAAAAAACATTTTTACTACCCATTTAGGACCTCAGTAGTTGTAAATTAGTGACACTACAAACACACTAGTGTTGGACACGTGACATGCGCGAGCACTCAATGTATTTTTTTAATGTAATATGTTAAAACAATGTCACGTATTTGTTACACATGGTTATCCATGTGACTCAAATGCGCGTGTGTATATGTGAATTAGAGTTGCATGCGCCTGCGTGTGAATATGGCTTGCTGAATGTGATCAATTTTGTGATTAAAAATTAAATAAGTGAAAATTTTCTCAATTTTGTACAAAATTAAAATATCAATTGCTGCACCTACAATTCAAATTATATTAAAGTAAAAATGCAATAAAATGGATAGTTTCAATTTTTAAAATTTTATAATTAACAAAAAAATTGGCACTTTTTTTAGAAACAAAAATCGTCAATCTTGAGTGTGGCAACTAAAGGTCTACCTCACAGCCCAGATCCAATGCATGATTGTAATTAAATCTATTAGCTAGGAGTATTTTCACACTAATGCTTGAGTGGGTTTGGTAAGAGAGGAGGTGATCGCAATCGGAGGTGGTAATTGCTTTGGTGAAAAGGCTTTGTCCTCTTGCCTGTGTTGGTTGGAAGGGTGGAGATTATGAAATTGAGTTGTTAGGTTATAGATTTCTTCAATTTGGTGGAGCATACAAAGGAAGGAGAAGAGTATAAGATGAAAGAACTTCATGAAACTTGTGGATGCAAATTTCCATCGAATCATGTGTTGATCACGCGGAGCAATCTGCATAAGATAGAAATTAATTCTTGACACCTGTGTGGTGCCTGCCACGGGGACTTCGATGCCAAAGTTAGAGCAATGCCTTTGTTTCTCTGTATTTGAATAGAGAATTGAGAATCAAGAAAGAGTTACCTCTAGATGGCTTTGCGTTTGGCTATTTATAGAGACAGAAAGAGTAAACTACTGGCAGATGAGTGACTCATCTACTTGCAGGCAGTTGTAACTTCTCTTAGGTAGTGGTAACTTCTCTTAGGTAATTGTAATTTTTGTAGATAGTTGTAACCTCCCATTGGTGGTTATAACTTCCTGTTTGGAGACACCTTTCCTGCAAGCTTGTGTGCCCAACTGAGCATGGTGGTCAGTGCAACACTAATCCTCTACTGAGAAAAGAGTGTTTTGTTGAATTGTATTGGGCCCATACTTTGGCTGCATTGGGTCCAAACTTGGACTTCCTCTACTTGTAATTTTCGAGCTTCTCGGGAACAACCCAAATCTTTGGGTTTCCTTATTTTGTTGGGCTAAGGATTAGTTTTGGCTCCCACAAAACCGTTTCTTCATCATCTTTTATTTCTTTCTTGATTGATAAATCGAAATGGAGAATGAGAAGGACGAAGAGACTGATCCACAAGGTTGGAAATTGGAGATTGTGAATTGTACTGCAGGGGATGGAGAAGCTCGAACAAGAAGGATGTTGATGAAGAGGAACAGTTTGGGCTGGGACTTGGGAGGGGATGTCATTTTGCTTAGGGGGAATGTCACCAGTGTAACGTGAACGCACTCACACTGTAGCTATGACGAATGTGTTATAGTAGTAGATGACTAAATGAAAAACTATAACATTTGAGCTAAAATTTTGAGAAAAGCTAAAGATCAACATCATGAACATGTCAGCTTGTTTTGATATGTATACCTCGACATACGTGTTAAAATGTGAAAAAATGAATCTCTATCATAATCACGAAGCTAGCGATGGCCCACTTTTGGTGCGATATCGGCTTGCCAATGCCCATTTTCCAAGACTACCTTGTTGGTGGTCCTTAAACACCCACATAGACCGTTTATCAAGCTAGTGAATAGCCTGTGCTGTTTTAAATATCTTAGAAAAATAAATAATAACACTATCACCCCATCATAACTCACTAAACTTCATTAAGCAAATAAATGTGTGGTCATATTCTTGATCACCTTTAGGTTTTTATATTTCATAGTTACATGCCTAACCATTACAAATCATAATTGCTCTAGTAAATAATTAAATAAAATGGATGGATAGGAGATAGAAAAAAAGGGAACTATATAAAATGGATGGATGGCTAGTATCTTTGTATGTTGTTCGAAAAAGGAGGACAATGGTTTTTCGTTCGCCAAAACTAGGAGTGAAAAATTTGGTGGATAGGGATCTCGTAAAAACTTGTTTCGAAGAATGGGCCAGATTGGATCATTTCTCAAGAACAACATCGAAGGGTATATATATTATATATAATCCTAACATGCAAATGTTGGGAATGGGAATCGAACTTGTGCGTTCTTATTGTGGATTGCTTGAGGGTTAGACATAAAGGGTAATTTTAAGTTCCAACCATTGGGTATAACAAATCTCAACCATGAACTAAATTTATAAACAAACTTATCTCTCGGGGCTTTAAGTTCTTTGGTATATAGATTTGATGTCGTGGACCTAAGCACGTATCGCAAGGAACAGTGTCGACACATGTTAAAACTTTGGCAAGTTGTTACTAGTCAAATAGAGCTCAAATGAATTTTTTTTAAATGATTTAGTAATGTCCTTAATTGTAACCATTTCTAACCTATATTGCCAATACCTCGGATAAGTATCCATAGCTTTCATAGACTTTCCTATCAAATTGCCAATACCTCGAATAAGTATCCATAACTTTTTTTAGACTTTCCTATCAAATTCATATGGACACGGGTGTCATGTCAAACAAAACGACATGATAAATCTAAAAAACTAGGACTCGGGTATAGCCAAGACACGACACTAAAACAATAGTTTATATTTTAAAATAATTAATAATTATGAACTCAAACATTAAATAAGTAGGATTCCCGCTATTTTGGTACATGAGTGTAAGTAATTGCCAATATAGATTACCAACCATTTTTTCAATCATTATACAAGTTCTACAATTTCATGCGTAAATTATAATGTGATTAGTGCCTATTATCTCTTCTTATAAATAAAATCAACATATGCATCGATAAAAATCGAGAAAACAATGCGGAAGTATCCAAGCATACCAACCCATAACACGTGAGGAGTGGCACCTGACATTTGTCCAAGGAGTGTCCAAGACATGGAAAGAGTGACCTAATTAGAGGGTCTTCCTTGATAATCTTTCTAGATAATAGTACATTTAAAACAAGGGTAATTATGCATATAATAATGTGTTAGCATTTACTTATATATGGATAGGGTTCAATATTTAATTTTTTCTTTTTTGGGGAAAGATTCTTATGGACATACTACCCTTGCCATGAAGCCCCTTGGAGGTATCATTATAAATTTCAGGATATCAAGGCACCTACCACTCATCAAAACTGATAAAACATTTGTAGTGCATATCGATGACATGCTACTACTTTGATTAAGCTTTTGGACTATAGTAGTTGATGAGCATTGATTATATAAGATGTTATTCTATTTAAACTTGTGCTTCAGTTTATCTGACGTTAGCTTTCAATCTCAGGAATAGGATTTGAAGGTAATCAGATAAGTCCCAAGCGACAACATTCCTTTTTCATTTTCTTAAAATTTGGCACTTGGAGGATGCTAAGCAGGATATTCAAAGGCGGTTTGCAGGACCAGAGGTAGCAAACATGTTTTATTAGATTTCTGTCGTCAGACCTGGCAATGGGTAGGATACAGATGTTGCCAGTGGAAGATCCT
Organism: Berberis vulgaris; assembly: GCA_963556465.1. Classification (NCBI taxonomy): domain Eukaryota; kingdom Viridiplantae; phylum Streptophyta; class Magnoliopsida; order Ranunculales; family Berberidaceae; genus Berberis; species Berberis vulgaris. Next base: position 17,888,282 of record OY747133.1, read on the forward strand.
GAGCTTGCACCTGATTTGTTAATGAGATGGCAAAGAACCCATTATATGAAATTGGGGGCTAAACTTCTACAAACAAAATGACAGGAAATGTGTTTTGGCTAGAGTTGTGGACAAGGTGTTCCATGTTGACAGTAACTAATGTGGTTGGCATGGTGTTGTTTTAAAAAGCAATCAAACCTTACAGCGGATGCTAAAATTTGGTAAAATGTGATTGTAAATTCTGAATCAATCACTGATTACAATGGAAACAACTATTTTGACATGGTGAAACCAGGTTTGGTAGGTTGGTCCATGTGTAAATAGCAACTAAGTGTCTCAACATACTATATTTGAGACACACTGTGGCCATACTGATTCACTACTCTCTTCTCCCTCCCTCTCTTTTTGTTTTGGAAAGCAAGCAAGGTTTTAAGAACCCCTCGACCTTTTTACTAATGAAAATAAAGATGTCTCAAATATAATCTCTCAAAAGGTAACAAGTCATTGCAAAACAACGAGGAATGATGTTTTATCTAAGCCAAGGTCTATTCTAATCTCCTTGCTCAAACACACTATCACTATCATTGGGTAAAGGTGCTCTATTTTATTAGGATGAGGTAATTTAAAAGTTACGCTTTTTTTTTGTTGTGGAGCCGGCAATCCATGCTTTAAGTAATTTTTGTTTGTTTTCCTAATTTCAATTGATCTTCGAGGGCTTATTTTGAAATTCTGATTCCATGCTTTTGTGTACTTTTTAGATAACCCTTCTATTGGTACCTCACTTCCTTCCTCATAGTCATCGATTTCATGACTTTAATCATCATTGTCATCATCATCCCTTTCAAGACTTTCATTTTGAGAAACCTATGTGTCCATACTTAGCTCATGGAAAACCTCGTTCAAGGACTAAGCTACCTCTTTGTCCATACTGTACTACTGGACAACCTCGTTCAAGGGCTAGTCTATGTTCTCAATCTGAGCTTTATCACCTTGTGTGATCTCCTAGCTAGAAGTATTAGTATGTTTTTCAACCTCACCTTCTTCCACCTTTCTATCTATACACAAGGGTTTCATGTTGTTTGTCCCTTCCATATCATTGTTCTCATCAACACTTTGCAGGACATTGAAGGAATTATTGTCTAGGTGAGGTCCTCATCCACTCTATCTTCTTTGTTGTGCTTCGACTTCCTTTTTACCTCAATCCATTCTGTAGCATGTTTTTTTAGTTTCTATCATTGTTTCTTCGACTATTCAGTTGATTTTTCCTTTCAAAGTTCTTCCTTCTAGTTATTAGCTTCTCTTTTTGTTCCACCATTTTGTCATGCACATTCACCATATATTGGCTTTTGTCATGCTAAAAAACACAACACTTAGAACACATCAATGATTTTCAAAGATAGTCAATTGCAATTTCTTCAAAATCACATCCTTCCCTACCCACATCTAACTTAATCAGATTTGGGAGCTCCTTATCTGGCTTCACTTCCACGCAAATTGATGCATAAGTGAAGCAAGTTCAAGTTGAGGTGGTTCGATCAAACTTGACAGGTTTCTCAATCAAACTAACAATATAACTCAGCCCCTCCTTGGACCACATACATGTGAGAATATTGTAGAGATGCACCCATACTGGAATTGTAGTGATCTCCTTTTTTAAACATCCTAAATCTCCCTTCCATGGTTTAGTCACCATGAGTTTGTCCCTGACTCTGAATGACCCTTATTCAAGCGTTTTGGCTCGATCGTCTGCATTCATGAACTTGAAGAAGAAGAAGAAGAAGAAGAAGAATATCCATTTGATGTCACCTCAAGAACTCCTTTTGGTTTCCACTCCCTCTCCACAGCTATCTTGACTTGGCTGAATGGGGGAGGTTTCTCAAAGAACATCCCTACCAATTGCTCTGACTACACCAGCTTGGCCTTTTCTGGAATACCTGGTGGGCATACTAATACACCATCCTCAATCATCAAGTTTTGAGTAGTAGATGGGAGACTCCACCACTTCCCAATTCCTACTTCCACCAAATAAGTGAGCCCACTTCAGGTTGGATTGGCTCTTGATAGGCTTCTCCAACTCCACTATGCACTACTTCAACTATATCAAATAGTCTGTACTAATTTCTTTCTGGTCATATGTACTAATTTCTTTCTGGTCATAAGCCCAACTGAATCATCTTCCCATCTTGCGATCCATCTTTGCGATCATTGGGAACCTCAGCCGAGCTTCGTCCAAGCCCAGCTGAGGGTGGTTCTCCATTGGCAGCTGGCAGAGCCACCATGGAGAAGGAACATCAGATGGAGCACGGTATCCAAATCTAGATCTTGCCTGCGGGCTTCTCTTCACCACTACTTTGGTTGCTTCTGGGGACATTATATTGCTATGGCTGCATGTAGGCTAGGCATTGCTGTTGTTTTAAACATAGTGAACGCATTCAAATTAAGAATTGCTTTTAAGAAATTTCAACAAGGAGTGTGGGTGTATCCCATTTTTTGATTACCAGTCTCATAAGGTGTATGGGTTCTTAAACAGCCTTGTTAGCTAGAGGCAGTTTTTTTTTTTTTGGGTTAAAATATATATGTTATAGACAAACAACTAGCTAGAGGCAGTTTTCCACCAATATGATAAGCTGTTATAAAGTCAAAACTGGGATAGAACTGATTGTCAGCATTGAAACCTATGAGCAAGTGCCTACAAAATAATACGTCTTGAATTCTTCATCAGATTGCCTAGCATTTGGGGGGCAGATGATGGCTAATGCAATCTGATGAAAATATCAATATATGCATAACATAAAAGTGGTGTTATATTTTTGTAAAGTTTTATTGAATGTCATCATGACAGAGGTGTTTGAGGGATGTACAAGTGTATTAGGCTCTGCTTGCAATAACTGTACGAATCCAGAATACATAAGCATAGCTGGTGTTCCTTGCAGCAAGCATATCAATAATCATACATGAAGGGGGTGCAAAATGACAAATAATTATTAGTTAATAATAGTAGTTATCAAGGGCGGAGCAAAAAAATAATAATTTATCCGAGCTAGTAATTAATAAAAAATATACAATTATCAAAGTACATTGCATATACCAAATTGAATCCAGTATAGTCCAATTTTAAATATCGATAACCTTAGCAAGGACAAATGCACGTAATAACTATAATATATAATTAAAATCACAAAATAGTTAGGATAAGTATCTAGTTGAAGCTTAAAAATATGAAAATTTGTGACCATAATAAGATCCTAATACAATTTTATAGAAAAAAATAGTTTATGTGAGCCTTAAATTTTGTATGAATTGGCTAATGGTATATATTTTCATTGAATTATATAATTATTATTTTAGATATTAATTTCAAATATTTTTTGGAGCTTTTATACCACTTGTGAACAAACAATTCTTTTTTTTTTGAAATGTTTGCAATTACATATAAAATTTCATTGAAAACAAAAAAGTAGGAGTAGGTCACAATGACAGAAATATTAATGGTAAGTAGCCATAAAAAAAATCATACGCTCAAAGAGGACCGAAAATAAGTTTTTATTATACTAAACAATTTTTTTAATGTTTGCAATTACTAATAAAATTGCATTAAAAAAAATAAGCGAGTTCCAAGACTATCAACCTCGGGTCGTTTACTAAAAATGTTAAACTTTTAACCACTACACCAACAAAGACATGTAGAAATAATTGAATGAACAATTGACATATTATATTATACATTACATAATTGATTTTTTGTAAAGTTAAATATTTATTAAAAATATTTTGAAAGTTGAGGGGACAGCTGCCCTCACTCGCCCCTTAGTAGATCCGCCCCTGAGCACGGCTATGAAAATTAGTAGTACTAAATACACTCATACAGATCTTGCTGAGGAAGGGATCCACAATAATTTACAACTCCAAATGAATAAATAGATGAGTGATTCTACATGGCGAGGAAACGAGCGAGGAAAACAGCGAGGAGAGGGAGGTGGAGGGGGGACTGTTCACCCCCTCGGGATGCGAGCACAGTAGTTTCAAGTACAAGGACTTAATTAGTCATAGGAAATGACCAAGTGCCCTAAGTTCGGCATTGCAGAGAATATAATTTTCACTTTTATTCAAGGAAGTGGGAAAAGACCAATCAATCTGGAAGGAAAGTTAGAGAAGAATCAAAAGGCTAAAGGAATCAGAAGATCAGACGAGGTAAGAAAAGTAAACCCTCGCCCTTTCTTCAAAATGTGATAGTGATACTACTCCTGGCAGAAGTTTCATGTAGGTTGGTTATTATTGTCTTTTGTCAAGAGCATTGGATTCTCTTTAGAATCGGCTACTGGAGTTTTCCATTGTTACAGACATCCAAAAGTAAGTGGCCCCTCCTCCCTCTCATTCACACCAATACACACCCCAAAAAAACAATGATATGACCTGTGCTGGGAGAAGGTGTCATTTGTGTAAAGATCCACGTAGGGCCAATGGAACATAGCACAGCAGAAAATGCCATACAAAATTGACGAGAAAAGCATCGAACTTGCAAGAAAGAGAAGAAATTGACGCAGCGGAATCCTCGAACTTGCGAGGAAGAGAAGGGAAGAAGAGACAAAGAGGAAGAGGTAGATAAGAAATTAGGAATATTCACTACAACACAAGTCCTTATTTATAGCATTTAATAACAGCGTTTTTTGCACTTTCACTATAAAAAGTATGTTTTAATGACCTTTGAAATCTAAAAATGCTATCAAAATTAGGCGAGATTCAAAAACGCTAGAACGCTAACCCAAATATTTCAATTAGCGCGCTTCTGCCGTTTTCCTCAAACCTAAATCTTAAAACGAAAAAACATAACTCAACGCCTAACCCTTCTCATATCTCCCTCTGTTGCGATTCCCCTCTCCCTCTGCTACGAATCTGGTGGCCTTTCTTTCGAGGGGATTTCTTGGTTAACAATTTGTAAGGGGGAAAGAGAGAGTGAGATGGGAAGAAAGGCAGAAGTAGAATTCGACGAAGGGCCACTAGATGACTTCGATCTAGAGAACTCATGCAAGGATCTGGTTGCCATGTTGGAGATTAGAGACTACATAGCGAGAGAGAAGTGGATACAGATCGAGACCGCAAATATCATTAGAGAAAAAGCTCAGGTGGTGTTATCTCATCGAAGGCATCAATCATCTTCAGAAGTGCAAGCATCTCGTTCAAGACTATCTCGAATTCACTTCGCAACAAAACCATGGCTCAGTACCTCCATCTCTTCAACAACAAGGTTAGCTTCTTCATGGGGTTTACTTCTTCTTTTTGGGTTTTTCTTTTGGTGGATTAAGAAGAAATTTAAAGAAATTTATGTTTTTTTTATGGAGTTCATTCACTGTTTGAAGCTCTAGGGTTTTTGAAGTTGAAGTAAAAATTCGATTTTGGAAGAACCTCACACAGTCGTTTTCCCTATTTTATCTCTTGTTTCATTGTCTCTTTATGATTTTGTTCATGTCATGTGATGCTCTACAAATTTGCTACATTGATGTTAATTACTTCACTCTTGTTGTTTCTTTTCTTCTTTTGTAGCTCTAATTTCACTTTGACCACTTTATAAACTCCATTTCACTGATTAACATTTGTAATTCTCAATCTCCATTATTGTATTGTCGTTCTTGTCTGGTCTCTAGCACCTTTATGTTCTACTTTACCTTATTTCTATGACAATGTTGAGATGGGGTTCTTACTTCTCAATTACTTTTACTCTCAAGTTTCTAGTTTCTAAATAGCACCATTACTTCAATCACCATTTGTGTTTCATTTGTTTTGCCATCCTAAACTTCTAATTTATGTAGTTTTAGGTTTCATACTTAATTTGATATGGTTGTGTTATTTTGCTTTGTTAACATAAGACTCTTACAAGATTCGCTTGTCATAAAACCACCGACCAAGAAGAAGTCTTTGCTTCTACTGTGGATGTTCGTTTTAGTGTTTTCCATGTCCTGCAGCATGTATACTTATTCAGTCTGTTTAAGCCAGATAAACAACTATAGAAAGCCGAAGTTAATAGATATCCAACCTTCTCATGCTTTCGGCACTGAACAACTGAAGATTCCCTATCTAGATTACCCAAAACCATATACATATAGCAGATAAACCTTCGGTTACATCCTCAACTTTAATTTTAGTTATCATCTGATTTTGATTTACTGAAAAATCTTATGCTTAATAGGAATGAATGTGCATGCAATCCTGTATGGTACTTTGCGATTATGTTGATGAAGCAATCAGGTAGTGGATGGTTTGTGTCACGCCCCGATTTTCGAGAAAACGAAATTCCAAAATCCACGTAGGATTATCCGTTTCCCCAAAACTCGGGACGTGAAATTCAATAACGACAAAAACATTTAACAGCAATGACAAAATATAATTTAGAAAATAGGAACAAACTGAAATTTTTGATAAAACTCTAACCAGGAAAAACTGACGTCGCTAGCCCCACTAGCGGAACTCCCGTAACGCTGCTCAACAGTCTCTGAACCTGAAAAGCTAATCGGCTACATTCCCAAAGGAATGTACCCAAGAAGCAAAAGCTCACTTGAGTCAGCAATAAAGCTGGTGTGAGAAATCTTCATCCCAAAAATCAATTAAATCGCACGTGATAAACATCAAGCGAAACACAAACAACAAACCATCACACCAATAGGTAGTTCCTCAACGAGGCAAAGGTGTGATGCAAGAAAACACAGTCCAAAGAATTTAGTTCCTCAATGAGGCAATCATTTCATCATCCTAATATGTAAATATGCATTTACCTGTACTTACCCTATAGGAGATTGACTATGGCAAGTCGGACCTGCATAAATATTAGTGGACTTGCCATCCTGCATAAAAGAATTAGAAACAATGCAACGTCATTTATTCTTTTTATTGGAATTAAGTTCATCTTTTTAACGGATTGATCACTTAGACGATACCACATTCGCACCACCTCCGTGCCGAACATACATGCCCGTATGCCTCTCTCATATAAAGGAGGACTACTCCGTCATCCATGCCTAAGTGGGGACATCACATACAGGCATGCATCGCGGATACCCCTAACTATATGAGTACCAAAAGCCACCCTTGGGCTATCAATGCGCATAAACTCTCGTCACATTTTTGACGGATAAATATCAAAGCCTATTTTAGGCATACAATCCACCACATTTCCGCAAGACTAACCCGAAGGTTATTTTAGTTTCTCTAGTAAGAAATGGGTGCCCCAACTCCGCAAGACGACCCACTGGTCATTTAGTTTCTCTAGTAAGAGAGGGGAAATAATAAACAAAAGAGATGTGGTAGTTCTAAGTGATACAAGCCCAAGTGGTTTATATTTCAGAAATCCAGGTGTACCAATATCATTTATTTTTCATAATTCAGAATTCTTCCACAATGACATTTTGTCATACATAAATTGATTTCACAATCTATTCACCCACATTTTGGGGAAAACATAGCATATTCATTAATCATGCTATGTAACAATATGGCAATCAAGCCACTCCTTGCTTCAAATATCCAAAATCTTCATAATGCATAAACAAGTCAATATGCATACAAATCTCCAAATTTATCACAATGCATTAATATTCATCAACCATTCAAACACCAACCAAACAAAGTCACACCCAATCAATAAAATGGTAAACATGGGTGACCCCAATCATGAACCCAGCAAGCTAAGAAAATCTCACACATCAAACAGATCAACAATATTGGAGATCAAGCGTTTGCAACACAAAACACCACAAAACTTTTGAAATGGAATTTAAATCAACCAATATAACAAGTCTAAGAATCCAATCCAAAATCATCAAGAACACACAACTACAGGTCATCACACCGCCAAACCAAAATCCAAATCATAACCACACATCCTCGCAACAAAACTCACAAACCCCATCATCAAATCCTCACAATTACAATCACTAATTCAGTCAAGAAACAAGGATTTGCAAAATACAAGGAATAACAAAACTCACAGTAAAAAAAGGAAGAATGAAGAAAACTCACAAGTTCAATCTCTCCATCCATCCCCACGGCATGTGGCCTCCCAAACACATCTTTTTCAACAGGTCACAGTACATTGCAATTGTCCCACCATTCTCTATGTTAACCAGAAAGATTCTAGACCCACACGAGATGCCTTCTACCTTGGTCACCTCTATCCATCCATCTACTTCCTCCATTGATTCCAATAAAATCCAAACCCTAAATGCTCAAAGGGAATAACCATGATAAGGCACCTTACTGACACTGACCAGGCCTTTGTCCTGGTTACACACTCATGGAGGTTTCAAAACAAAAACACAAATGCACACACACAAAAGCCAAACAAATAATGGTATCAAAGTAGACTATATTTCTTGCATAGCAAAAAAAAACACCAGATTGGATTAATATGCACATGAGGCAGTAAATATTGCAGATTTTTTCATGGAGATTCAGTTGACAGAGTTTTGAATAATCACAGGGAGTGAAGGCTCTATAAATGACAGGTATATACCTAATTTTTGGATTCTATTTCCTTCTAAGATATTCGAGAGACTCGTATTTCTCATGTTATAGTATTTGTATTGTTGTATCGGTCAACATGAAATATATAATTGGTGAAATACACATATCTATAACCAAAGATGGCATTGTACGTATACAACAATCCTTCTGGTAAAGATGATGTAAGCTAAGTAAGGTCAAAGAAAACACCCAAAATGCTACATATAGACAAACAGAATTGAAAATAAACTTTACATACATTTTAGTAAGCCAAAGACAATATACTTGTGGTGTTATGGTTCATAAAGCACAGAAATCCTACTTTTCCTTATGTATATCTATTAAGAACTAACTACTCCTTTAAGCAAAGAATGAAATATATAACATCTTACAATTAAAACCTATTGAAGAAAATACCAAATCTTAAATTGCAAATTAGCCCACCAATGCATACAATATTTGAGAAGATAATAATATCATTTAGCACAGAGTCTGAGCTACAATCAAAATACTGGGTGACATATTAAACTAACCTCCACTGTCCATTAAACAAGCATAGGACACTTATGGCATGTCAAAAAAAATGATAGTGAAATATGAAGGGGTTGAATAATGATCACCTTTGTTTCCTCACAAAAGAGTTCCAAAGATGCATAATCAGCTTTTCATCTTTGGTAACATCGACAAAATCATCAAGCATCCTTCGGTCTTCGAAATCTGCAATGTCATCATCAACTTCATCCTCACTGTCCCTATCGGACAACACTTGCTCCATGCTGACTCAAGCACAGGTACCCTGTGGTTTGCCAAAGGCACCACGCATGCCTGTTTGGAGCCTATCAGCTCCTCGACTTTGGATATGGTTTGTTCTTGATCTGCCTGTAGCAGTGAACAGGTCTTAGACCAATGGTGATTGACACCTCGCTAAAGTCTCTCTCTCTCTCTTGCCACTATGAGGCTCTCTCTGTTGAATACAAGAGATCTCGATCTCCAGATTCAGCCTCCATTGAGAAGAAAACACAAGGGAAGGAGAAGGAGAAAAGAAGAAGGAAAAAGAAAAGAGAATAGGGTTTTCTCTTTATTGGGTGGGTGGCTATCCGCCCCCACTAAAATTCTGAGAGCACCCACCCTTTAACTCTCCAAATAAAACCCTAATTTCGAAATTCACATCAATTAAATGTAACCCTATTTTATTTAATTAAAAATAAAATAAATTATCTTTATGAAATTCAGGGGTGTTACATTATACACACGTTAAATGGAATCTCGTCCCGAGATTCGGAAGGTAAGAAAGTTAACTGAATTTCGAAAAATACTAGTTGTCAAACAAAAGAAGATTTTAAAACACAAATTTCAATTGAATTTTTGAAACATAAATTATTTACTGTTATTTGAAAAAGTAGGGGTGTTACATTATATACAACTAAAAAGGAATCTCGTCCCGAGATTCACGGAAAGTGGTAAGTGAACACTACGGAAATCAAAACCCAAAAAAAAAAATAATACGAAATAATTTCACGCAAATATTGACATTATAAATAAGATTACTCGTGCACACACATGTCAATGAAGCCTCATCATGAGATTCACGAAGAAAACAAAACAAAACTAAAGTTTCCAAGGTTCGCCCTTGTCACTTCATCTTAAGACTTCTAAACTCCTACACACCCATATCCACATTCCGAGGATCACCTAGACTCTACCACAGCCTAGGCTAACCAAATGCTCTGATACCAAACTGTCACGCCCCGATTTTCGAGAAAACGAAATTCCAAAATCCACGTAGGATTATCCGTTTCCCCAAAATTCGGGACGTGAAATTCAATAACGACAGAAACATTTAGCAGCAATGACAAAATATAATTTAGAAAATAGGAACAAACTGAAATTTTTGATAAAACTCTAACCAGGAAAAACTGACGTCGCTAGCCCCACTAGCGGAACTCCCGTAACGCTGCTCAACAGTCTCTGAACCTGAAAAGCTAATCGGCTACATTCCCAAAGGAATGTACCCAAGAAGCAAAAGCTCACTTGGGTTAGCAATAAAGCTGGTGTGAGAAATCTTCATCCCAAAAATCAATTAAATCGCACGTGATAAACATCAAGCGAAACACAAACAACAAACCATCACACCAATAGGTAGTTCCTCAACGAGGCAAAGGTGTGATGCAAGAAAACACAGTCCAAAGAATTTAGTTCCTCAACGAGGCAATCATTTCATCATCCTAATATGTAAATATGCATTTACCTGTACTTACCCTATAGGAGTTGACTATGGCAAGTCGGACCTGCAGAAATATTAGTGGACTTGCCATCCTGCATAAAAGAATTAGAAACAATGCAACGTCATTTATTCTTTTTATTGGAATTAGGTTCATCTTTTTAACGGATTGATCACTTAGACGATACCACATTCGCACCACCTCCGTGCCGAACATACATGCCCGTATGCCTCTCTCATATAAAGGAGGACTACTCCGTCATCCATGCCTAAGTGGGGACATCACATACAGGCATGCATCGCGGATACCCCTAACTATATGAGTACCAAAAGCCACCCTTGGGCTATCAATGCGCATAAACTCTCGTCACATTTTTTACGGATAAATATCAAAGCCTATTTTAGGCATACAATCCACCACATTTCCGCAAGACTAACCCGAAGGTTATTTTAGTTTCTCTAGTAAGAAATGGGTGCCCCAACTCCGCAAGACGACTCACTGGTCATTTAGTTTCTCTAGTAAGAGAGGGAAAATAATAAACAAAAGAGATGTGGTAGTTCTAAGTGATACAAGCCCAAGTGGTTTATATTTCAGAAATCCAGGTGTACCAATATCATTTATTTTTCATAATTCAGAATTCTTCCACAATGACATTTTGTCATACATAAATTGATTTCACAATCTATTCACCCACATTTTGGGGAAAACATAGCATATTCATTAATCATGCTATGTAACAATATGGCAATCAAGCCACTCCTTGCTTCAAATATCCAAAATCTTCATAATGCATAAACAAGTCAATATGCATACAAATCTCCAAATTTATCACAGTGCATTAATATTCATCAACCATTCAAACACCAACCAAACAAAGTCACACCCAATCAATAAAATGGTAAACATGGGTGATCCCAAACATGAACCCAGCAAGCTAAGAAAATCTCACACATCAAACAGATCAACAATATTGGAGATCAAGCGTTTGCAACACAAAACACCACAAAACTTTTGAAATGGAATTTAAATCAACCAATATAACAAGTCTAAGAATCCAATCCAAAATCATCAAGAACACACAACTACAGGTCATCACACCGCCAAACCAAAATCCAAATCATAACCACACATCCTCGCAACAAAACTCACAAACCCCATCATCAAATCCTCACAATTACAATCACTAATTCAGTCAAGAAACAAGGATTTGCAAAATACAAGGAATAACAAAACTCACAGTAAAAAAAGGAAGAATGAAGAAAACTCACAAGTTCAATCTCTCCATCCATCCCCACGGCATGTGGCCTCCCAAGCACATCTTTTTCAACAGGTCACAGTACATTGCAATTGTCCCACCATTCTCTATGTTAACCAGAAAGATTCTAGACCCACACGAGATGCCTTCTACCTTGGTCACCTCTATCCATCCATCTACTTCCTCCATTGATTCCAATAAAATCCAAACCCTAAATGCTCAAAGGGAATAACCATGATAAGGCACCTTACTGACACTGACCAGGCCTTTGTCCTGGTTACACACTCATGGAGGTTTCAAAACAAAAACACAAATGCACACACACAAAAGCCAAACAAATAATGGTATCAAAGTAGACTATATTTCTTGCATAGCAAAAAAAACACCAGATTGGATTAATATGCACATGAGGCAGTAAATATTGCAGATTTTTTCATGGAGATTCAGTTGACAGAGTTTTGAATAATCACAGGGAGTGAAGGCTCTATAAATGACAGGTATATACCTAATTTTTGGATTCTATTTCCTTCTAAGATATTTGAGAGACTCGTATTTCTCATGTTATAGTATTTGTATTGTTGTATCGGTCAACATGAAATATATAATTGGTGAAATACACATATCTATAACCAAAGATGGCATTGTACGTATACAACAATCCTTCTGGTAAAGATGATGTAAGCTAAGTAAGGTCAAAGAAAACACCCAAAATGCTACATATAGACAAACAAAATTGAAAATAAACTTTACATACATTTTAGTAAGCCAAAGACAATATACTTGTGGTGTTATGGTTCATAAAGCACAGAAATCCTACTTTTCCTTATGTATATCTATTAAGAACTAACTACTCCTTTAAGCAAAGAATGAAATATATAACATCTTACAATTAAAACCTATTGAAGAAAATACCAAATCTTAAATTGCAAATTAGCCCACCAATGCATACAATATTTGAGAAGATAATAATATCATTTAGCACAGAGTCTGAGCTACAATCAAAATACTGGGTGACATATTAAACTAACCTCCACTGTCCATTAAACAAGCATAGGACACTTATGGCATGTCAAAAAAAATGATAGTGAAATATGAAGGGGTTGAATAATGATCACCTTTGTTTCCTCACAAAAGAGTTCCAAAGATGCATAATCAGCTTTTCATCTTTGGTAACATCGACAAAATCATCAAGCATCCTTCGGTCTTCGAAATCTGCAATGTCATCATCAACTTCATCCTCACTGTCCCTATCGGACAACACTTGCTCCATGCTGACTCAAGCACAGGTACCCTGTGGTTTGCCAAAGGCACCACGCATGCCTGTTTGGAGCCTATCAGCTCCTCGACTTTGGATATGGTTTGTTCTTGATCTGCCTGTAGCAGTGAACAGGTCTTAGACCAATGGTGATTGACACCTCGCTAAAGTCTCTCTCTCTCTCTTGCCACTATGAGGCTCTCTCTGTTGAATACAAGAGATCTCGATCTCCAGATTCAGCCTCCATTGAGAAGAAAACACAAGGGAAGGAGAAGGAGAAAAGAAGAAGGAAAAAGAAAAGAGAATAGGGTTTTCTCTTTATTGGGTGGGTGGCTATCCGCCCCCACTAAAATTCTGAGAGCACCCACCCTTTAACTCTCCAAATAAAACCCTAATTTCGAAATTCACATCAATTAAATGTAACCCTATTTTATTTAATTAAAAATAAAATAAATTATCTTTATGAAATTCAGGGGTGTTACATTATACACACGTTAAATGGAATCTCGTCCCGAGATTCGGAAGGTAAGAAAGTTAACTGAATTTCGAAAAATACTAGTTGTCAAACAAAAGAAGATTTTAAAACACAAATTTCAATTGAATTTTTGAAACATAAATTATTTACTGTTATTTGAAAAAGTAGGGGTGTTACATTATATACAACTAAAAAGGAATCTCGTCCCGAGATTCACGGAAAGTGGTAAGTGAACACTACGGAAATCAAAACCCAAAAAAAAAAATAATACGAAATAATTTCACGCAAATATTGACATTATAAATAAGATTACTCGTGCACACACATGTCAATGAAGCCTCATCATGAGATTCACGAAGAAAACAAAACAAAACTAAAGTTTCCAAGGTTCGCCCTTGTCACTTCATCTTAAGACTTCTAAACTCCTACACACCCATATCCACATTCCGAGGATCACCTAGACTCTACCACAGCCTAGGCTAACCAAATGCTCTGATACCAAACTGTCACGCCCCGATTTTCGAGAAAACGAAATTCCAAAATCCACGTAGGATTATCCGTTTCCCCAAAATTCGGGACGTGAAATTCAATAACGACAGAAACATTTAGCAGCAATGACAAAATATAATTTAGAAAATAGGAACAAACTGAAATTTTTGATAAAACTCTAACCAGGAAAAACTGACGTCGCTAGCCCCACTAGCGGAACTCCCGTAACGCTGCTCAACAGTCTCTGAACCTGAAAAGCTAATCGGCTACATTCCCAAAGGAATGTACCCAAGAAGCAAAAGCTCACTTGGGTTAGCAATAAAGCTGGTGTGAGAAATCTTCATCCCAAAAATCAATTAAATCGCACGTGATAAACATCAAGCGAAACACAAACAACAAACCATCACACCAATAGGTAGTTCCTCAACGAGGCAAAGGTGTGATGCAAGAAAACACAGTCCAAAGAATTTAGTTCCTCAACGAGGCAATCATTTCATCATCCTAATATGTAAATATGCATTTACCTGTACTTACCCTATAGGAGTTGACTATGGCAAGTCGGACCTGCAGAAATATTAGTGGACTTGCCATCCTGCATAAAAGAATTAGAAACAATGCAACGTCATTTATTCTTTTTATTGGAATTAGGTTCATCTTTTTAACGGATTGATCACTTAGACGATACCACATTCGCACCACCTCCGTGCCGAACATACATGCCCGTATGCCTCTCTCATATAAAGGAGGACTACTCCGTCATCCATGCCTAAGTGGGGACATCACATACAGGCATGCATCGCGGATACCCCTAACTATATGAGTACCAAAAGCCACCCTTGGGCTATCAATGCGCATAAACTCTCGTCACATTTTTTACGGATAAATATCAAAGCCTATTTTAGGCATACAATCCACCACATTTCCGCAAGACTAACCCGAAGGTTATTTTAGTTTCTCTAGTAAGAAATGGGTGCCCCAACTCCGCAAGACGACTCACTGGTCATTTAGTTTCTCTAGTAAGAGAGGGAAAATAATAAACAAAAGAGATGTGGTAGTTCTAAGTGATACAAGCCCAAGTGGTTTATATTTCAGAAATCCAGGTGTACCAATATCATTTATTTTTCATAATTCAGAATTCTTCCACAATGACATTTTGTCATACATAAATTGATTTCACAATCTATTCACCCACATTTTGGGGAAAACATAGCATATTCATTAATCATGCTATGTAACAATATGGCAATCAAGCCACTCCTTGCTTCAAATATCCAAAATCTTCATAATGCATAAACAAGTCAATATGCATACAAATCTCCAAATTTATCACAGTGCATTAATATTCATCAACCATTCAAACACCAACCAAACAAAGTCACACCCAATCAATAAAATGGTAAACATGGGTGATCCCAAACATGAACCCAGCAAGCTAGGAAAATCTCACACATCAAACAGATCAACAATATTGGAGATCAAGCGTTTGCAACACAAAACACCACAAAACTTTTGAAATGGAATTTAAATCAACCAATATAACAAGTCTAAGAATCCAATCCAAAATCATCAAGGACACACAACTACAGGTCATCACACCGCCAAACCAAAATCCAAATCATAACCACACATCCTCGCAACAAAACTCACAAACCCCATCATCAAATCCTCACAATTACAATCACTAATTCAGTCAAGAAACAAGGATTTGCAAAATACAAGGAATAACAAAACTCACAGTAAAAAAAGGAAGAATGAAGAAAACTCACAAGTTCAATCTCTCCATCCATCCCCACGGCATGTGGCCTCCCAAGCACATCTTTTTCAACAGGTCACAGTACATTGCAATTGTCCCACCATTCTCTATGTTAACCAGAAAGATTCTAGACCCACACGAGATGCCTTCTACCTTGGTCACCTCTATCCATCCATCTACTTCCTCCATTGATTCCAATAAAATCCAAACCCTAAATGCTCAAAGGGAATAACCATGATAAGGCACCTTACTGACACTGACCAGGCCTTTGTCCTGGTTACACACTCATGGAGGTTTCAAAACAAAAACACAAATGCACACACACAAAAGCCAAACAAATAATGGTATCAAAGTAGACTATATTTCTTGCATAGCAAAAAAAACACCAGATTGGATTAATATGCACATGAGGCAGTAAATATTGCAGATTTTTTCATGGAGATTCAGTTGACAGAGTTTTGAATAATCACAGGGAGTGAAGGCTCTATAAATGACAGGTATATACCTAATTTTTGGATTCTATTTCCTTCTAAGATATTCGAGAGACTCGTATTTCTCATGTTATAGTATTTGTATTGTTGTATCGGTCAACATGAAATATATAATTGGTGAAATACACATATCTATAACCAAAGATGGCATTGTACGTATACAACAATCCTTCTGGTAAAGATGATGTAAGCTAAGTAAGGTCAAAGAAAACACCCAAAATGCTACATATAGACAAACAAAATTGAAAATAAACTTTACATACATTTTAGTAAGCCAAAGACAATATACTTGTGGTGTTATGGTTCATAAAGCACAGAAATCCTACTTTTCCTTATGTATATCTATTAAGAACTAACTACTCCTTTAAGCAAAGAATGAAATATATAACATCTTACAATTAAAACCTATTGAAGAAAATACCAAATCTTAAATTGCAAATTAGCCCACCAATGCATACAATATTTGAGAAGATAATAATATCATTTAGCACAGAGTCTGAGCTACAATCAAAATACTGGGTGACATATTAAACTAACCTCCACTGTCCATTAAACAAGCATAGGACACTTATGGCATGTCAAAAAAAATGATAGTGAAATATGAAGGGGTTGAATAATGATCACCTTTGTTTCCTCACAAAAGAGTTCCAAAGATGCATAATCAGCTTTTCATCTTTGGTAACATCGACAAAATCATCAAGCATCCTTCGGTCTTCGAAATCTGCAATGTCATCATCAACTTCATCCTCACTGTCCCTATCGGACAACACTTGCTCCATGCTGACTCAAGCACAGGTACCCTGTGGTTTGCCAAAGGCACCACGCATGCCTGTTTGGAGCCTATCAGCTCCTCGACTTTGGATATGGTTTGTTCTTGATCTGCCTGTAGCAGTGAACAGGTCTTAGACCAATGGTGATTGACACCTCGCTAAAGTCTCTCTCTCTCTCTTGCCACTATGAGGCTCTCTCTGTTGAATACAAGAGATCTCGATCTCCAGATTCAGCCTCCATTGAGAAGAAAACACAAGGGAAGGAGAAGGAGAAAAGAAGAAGGAAAAAGAAAAGAGAATAGGGTTTTCTCTTTATTGGGTGGGTGGCTATCCGCCCCCACTAAAATTCTGAGAGCACCCACCCTTTAACTCTCCAAATAAAACCCTAATTTCGAAATTCACATCAATTAAATGTAACCCTATTTTATTTAATTAAAAATAAAATAAATTATCTTTATGAAATTCAGGGGTGTTACATTATACACACGTTAAATGGAATCTCGTCCCGAGATTCGGAAGGTAAGAAAGTTAACTGAATTTCGAAAAATACTAGTTGTCAAACAAAAGAAGATTTTAAAACACAAATTTCAATTGAATTTTTGAAACATAAATTATTTACTGTTATTTGAAAAAGTAGGGGTGTTACATTATATACAACTAAAAAGGAATCTCGTCCCGAGATTCACGGAAAGTGGTAAGTGAACACTACGGAAATCAAAACCCAAAAAAAAAAATAATACGAAATAATTTCACGCAAATATTGACATTATAAATAAGATTACTCGTGCACACACATGTCAATGAAGCCTCATCATGAGATTCACGAAGAAAACAAAACAAAACTAAAGTTTCCAAGGTTCGCCCTTGTCACTTCATCTTAAGACTTCTAAACTCCTACACACCCATATCCACATTCCGAGGATCACCTAGACTCTACCACAGCCTAGGCTAACCAAATGCTCTGATACCAAACTGTCACGCCCCGATTTTCGAGAAAACGAAATTCCAAAATCCACGTAGGATTATCCGTTTCCCCAAAATTCGGGACGTGAAATTCAATAACGACAGAAACATTTAGCAGCAATGACAAAATATAATTTAGAAAATAGGAACAAACTGAAATTTTTGATAAAACTCTAACCAGGAAAAACTGACGTCGCTAGCCCCACTAGCGGAACTCCCGTAACGCTGCTCAACAGTCTCTGAACCTGAAAAGCTAATCGGCTACATTCCCAAAGGAATGTACCCAAGAAGCAAAAGCTCACTTGGGTTAGCAATAAAGCTGGTGTGAGAAATCTTCATCCCAAAAATCAATTAAATCGCACGTGATAAACATCAAGCGAAACACAAACAACAAACCATCACACCAATAGGTAGTTCCTCAACGAGGCAAAGGTGTGATGCAAGAAAACACAGTCCAAAGAATTTAGTTCCTCAACGAGGCAATCATTTCATCATCCTAATATGTAAATATGCATTTACCTGTACTTACCCTATAGGAGTTGACTATGGCAAGTCGGACCTGCAGAAATATTAGTGGACTTGCCATCCTGCATAAAAGAATTAGAAACAATGCAACGTCATTTATTCTTTTTATTGGAATTAGGTTCATCTTTTTAACGGATTGATCACTTAGACGATACCACATTCGCACCACCTCCGTGCCGAACATACATGCCCGTATGCCTCTCTCATATAAAGGAGGACTACTCCGTCATCCATGCCTAAGTGGGGACATCACATACAGGCATGCATCGCGGATACCCCTAACTATATGAGTACCAAAAGCCACCCTTGGGCTATCAATGCGCATAAACTCTCGTCACATTTTTTACGGATAAATATCAAAGCCTATTTTAGGCATACAATCCACCACATTTCCGCAAGACTAACCCGAAGGTTATTTTAGTTTCTCTAGTAAGAAATGGGTGCCCCAACTCCGCAAGACGACTCACTGGTCATTTAGTTTCTCTAGTAAGAGAGGGAAAATAATAAACAAAAGAGATGTGGTAGTTCTAAGTGATACAAGCCCAAGTGGTTTATATTTCAGAAATCCAGGTGTACCAATATCATTTATTTTTCATAATTCAGAATTCTTCCACAATGACATTTTGTCATACATAAATTGATTTCACAATCTATTCACCCACATTTTGGGGAAAACATAGCATATTCATTAATCATGCTATGTAACAATATGGCAATCAAGCCACTCCTTGCTTCAAATATCCAAAATCTTCATAATGCATAAACAAGTCAATATGCATACAAATCTCCAAATTTATCACAGTGCATTAATATTCATCAACCATTCAAACACCAACCAAACAAAGTCACACCCAATCAATAAAATGGTAAACATGGGTGATCCCAAACATGAACCCAGCAAGCTAGGAAAATCTCACACATCAAACAGATCAACAATATTGGAGATCAAGCGTTTGCAACACAAAACACCACAAAACTTTTGAAATGGAATTTAAATCAACCAATATAACAAGTCTAAGAATCCAATCCAAAATCATCAAGGACACACAACTACAGGTCATCACACCGCCAAACCAAAATCCAAATCATAACCACACATCCTCGCAACAAAACTCACAAACCCCATCATCAAATCCTCACAATTACAATCACTAATTCAGTCAAGAAACAAGGATTTGCAAAATACAAGGAATAACAAAACTCACAGTAAAAAAAGGAAGAATGAAGAAAACTCACAAGTTCAATCTCTCCATCCATCCCCACGGCATGTGGCCTCCCAAGCACATCTTTTTCAACAGGTCACAGTACATTGCAATTGTCCCACCATTCTCTATGTTAACCAGAAAGATTCTAGACCCACACGAGATGCCTTCTACCTTGGTCACCTCTATCCATCCATCTACTTCCTCCATTGATTCCAATAAAATCCAAACCCTAAATGCTCAAAGGGAATAACCATGATAAGGCACCTTACTGACACTGACCAGGCCTTTGTCCTGGTTACACACTCATGGAGGTTTCAAAACAAAAACACAAATGCACACACACAAAAGCCAAACAAATAATGGTATCAAAGTAGACTATATTTCTTGCATAGCAAAAAAAACACCAGATTGGATTAATATGCACATGAGGCAGTAAATATTGCAGATTTTTTCATGGAGATTCAGTTGACAGAGTTTTGAATAATCACAGGGAGTGAAGGCTCTATAAATGACAGGTATATACCTAATTTTTGGATTCTATTTCCTTCTAAGATATTCGAGAGACTCGTATTTCTCATGTTATAGTATTTGTATTGTTGTATCGGTCAACATGAAATATATAATTGGTGAAATACACATATCTATAACCAAAGATGGCATTGTACGTATACAACAATCCTTCTGGTAAAGATGATGTAAGCTAAGTAAGGTCAAAGAAAACACCCAAAATGCTACATATAGACAAACAAAATTGAAAATAAACTTTACATACATTTTAGTAAGCCAAAGACAATATACTTGTGGTGTTATGGTTCATAAAGCACAGAAATCCTACTTTTCCTTATGTATATCTATTAAGAACTAACTACTCCTTTAAGCAAAGAATGAAATATATAACATCTTACAATTAAAACCTATTGAAGAAAATACCAAATCTTAAATTGCAAATTAGCCCACCAATGCATACAATATTTGAGAAGATAATAATATCATTTAGCACAGAGTCTGAGCTACAATCAAAATACTGGGTGACATATTAAACTAACCTCCACTGTCCATTAAACAAGCATAGGACACTTATGGCATGTCAAAAAAAATGATAGTGAAATATGAAGGGGTTGAATAATGATCACCTTTGTTTCCTCACAAAAGAGTTCCAAAGATGCATAATCAGCTTTTCATCTTTGGTAACATCGACAAAATCATCAAGCATCCTTCGGTCTTCGAAATCTGCAATGTCATCATCAACTTCATCCTCACTGTCCCTATCGGACAACACTTGCTCCATGCTGACTCAAGCACAGGTACCCTGTGGTTTGCCAAAGGCACCACGCATGCCTGTTTGGAGCCTATCAGCTCCTCGACTTTGGATATGGTTTGTTCTTGATCTGCCTGTAGCAGGTCTTAGACCAATGGTGATTGACACCTCGCTAAAGTCTCTCTCTCTCTCTTGCCACTATGAGGCTCTCTCTGTTGAATACAAGAGATCTCGATCTCCAGATTCAGCCTCCATTGAGAAGAAAACACAAGGGAAGGAGAAGGAGAAAAGAAGAAGGAAAAAGAAAAGAGAATAGGGTTTTCTCTTTATTGGGTGGGTGGCTATCCGCCCCCACTAAAATTCTGAGAGCACCCACCCTTTAACTCTCCAAATAAAACCCTAATTTCGAAATTCACATCAATTAAATGTAACCCTATTTTATTTAATTAAAAATAAAATAAATTATCTTTATGAAATTCAGGGGTGTTACATTATACACACGTTAAATGGAATCTCGTCCCGAGATTCGGAAGGTAAGAAAGTTAACTGAATTTCGAAAAATACTAGTTGTCAAACAAAAGAAGATTTTAAAACACAAATTTCAATTGAATTTTTGAAACATAAATTATTTACTGTTATTTGAAAAAGTAGGGGTGTTACATTATATACAACTAAAAAGGAATCTCGTCCCGAGATTCACGGAAAGTGGTAAGTGAACACTACGGAAATCAAAACCCAAAAAAAAAAATAATACGAAATAATTTCACGCAAATATTGACATTATAAATAAGATTACTCGTGCACACACATGTCAATGAAGCCTCATCATGAGATTCACGAAGAAAACAAAACAAAACTAAAGTTTCCAAGGTTCGCCCTTGTCACTTCATCTTAAGACTTCTAAACTCCTACACACCCATATCCACATTCCGAGGATCACCTAGACTCTACCACAGCCTAGGCTAACCAAATGCTCTGATACCAAACTGTCACGCCCCGATTTTCGAGAAAACGAAATTCCAAAATCCACGTAGGATTATCCGTTTCCCCAAAATTCGGGACGTGAAATTCAATAACGACAGAAACATTTAGCAGCAATGACAAAATATAATTTAGAAAATAGGAACAAACTGAAATTTTTGATAAAACTCTAACCAGGAAAAACTGACGTCGCTAGCCCCACTAGCGGAACTCCCGTAACGCTGCTCAACAGTCTCTGAACCTGAAAAGCTAATCGGCTACATTCCCAAAGGAATGTACCCAAGAAGCAAAAGCTCACTTGGGTTAGCAATAAAGCTGGTGTGAGAAATCTTCATCCCAAAAATCAATTAAATCGCACGTGATAAACATCAAGCGAAACACAAACAACAAACCATCACACCAATAGGTAGTTCCTCAACGAGGCAAAGGTGTGATGCAAGAAAACACAGTCCAAAGAATTTAGTTCCTCAACGAGGCAATCATTTCATCATCCTAATATGTAAATATGCATTTACCTGTACTTACCCTATAGGAGTTGACTATGGCAAGTCGGACCTGCAGAAATATTAGTGGACTTGCCATCCTGCATAAAAGAATTAGAAACAATGCAACGTCATTTATTCTTTTTATTGGAATTAGGTTCATCTTTTTAACGGATTGATCACTTAGACGATACCACATTCGCACCACCTCCGTGCCGAACATACATGCCCGTATGCCTCTCTCATATAAAGGAGGACTACTCCGTCATCCATGCCTAAGTGGGGACATCACATACAGGCATGCATCGCGGATACCCCTAACTATATGAGTACCAAAAGCCACCCTTGGGCTATCAATGCGCATAAACTCTCGTCACATTTTTTACGGATAAATATCAAAGCCTATTTTAGGCATACAATCCACCACATTTCCGCAAGACTAACCCGAAGGTTATTTTAGTTTCTCTAGTAAGAAATGGGTGCCCCAACTCCGCAAGACGACTCACTGGTCATTTAGTTTCTCTAGTAAGAGAGGGAAAATAATAAACAAAAGAGATGTGGTAGTTCTAAGTGATACAAGCCCAAGTGGTTTATATTTCAGAAATCCAGGTGTACCAATATCATTTATTTTTCATAATTCAGAATTCTTCCACAATGACATTTTGTCATACATAAATTGATTTCACAATCTATTCACCCACATTTTGGGGAAAACATAGCATATTCATTAATCATGCTATGTAACAATATGGCAATCAAGCCACTCCTTGCTTCAAATATCCAAAATCTTCATAATGCATAAACAAGTCAATATGCATACAAATCTCCAAATTTATCACAGTGCATTAATATTCATCAACCATTCAAACACCAACCAAACAAAGTCACACCCAATCAATAAAATGGTAAACATGGGTGATCCCAAACATGAACCCAGCAAGCTAGGAAAATCTCACACATCAAACAGATCAACAATATTGGAGATCAAGCGTTTGCAACACAAAACACCACAAAACTTTTGAAATGGAATTTAAATCAACCAATATAACAAGTCTAAGAATCCAATCCAAAATCATCAAGGACACACAACTACAGGTCATCACACCGCCAAACCAAAATCCAAATCATAACCACACATCCTCGCAACAAAACTCACAAACCCCATCATCAAATCCTCACAATTACAATCACTAATTCAGTCAAGAAACAAGGATTTGCAAAATACAAGGAATAACAAAACTCACAGTAAAAAAAGGAAGAATGAAGAAAACTCACAAGTTCAATCTCTCCATCCATCCCCACGGCATGTGGCCTCCCAAGCACATCTTTTTCAACAGGTCACAGTACATTGCAATTGTCCCACCATTCTCTATGTTAACCAGAAAGATTCTAGACCCACACGAGATGCCTTCTACCTTGGTCACCTCTATCCATCCATCTACTTCCTCCATTGATTCCAATAAAATCCAAACCCTAAATGCTCAAAGGGAATAACCATGATAAGGCACCTTACTGACACTGACCAGGCCTTTGTCCTGGTTACACACTCATGGAGGTTTCAAAACAAAAACACAAATGCACACACACAAAAGCCAAACAAATAATGGTATCAAAGTAGACTATATTTCTTGCATAGCAAAAAAAACACCAGATTGGATTAATATGCACATGAGGCAGTAAATATTGCAGATTTTTTCATGGAGATTCAGTTGACAGAGTTTTGAATAATCACAGGGAGTGAAGGCTCTATAAATGACAGGTATATACCTAATTTTTGGATTCTATTTCCTTCTAAGATATTCGAGAGACTCGTATTTCTCATGTTATAGTATTTGTATTGTTGTATCGGTCAACATGAAATATATAATTGGTGAAATACACATATCTATAACCAAAGATGGCATTGTACGTATACAACAATCCTTCTGGTAAAGATGATGTAAGCTAAGTAAGGTCAAAGAAAACACCCAAAATGCTACATATAGACAAACAGAATTGAAAATAAACTTTACATACATTTTAGTAAGCCAAAGACAATATACTTGTGGTGTTATGGTTCATAAAGCACAGAAATCCTACTTTTCCTTATGTATATCTATTAAGAACTAACTACTCCTTTAAGCAAAGAATGAAATATATAACATCTTACAATTAAAACCTATTGAAGAAAATACCAAATCTTAAATTGCAAATTAGCCCACCAATGCATACAATATTTGAGAAGATAATAATATCATTTAGCACAGAGTCTGAGCTACAATCAAAATACTGGGTGACATATTAAACTAACCTCCACTGTCCATTAAACAAGCATAGGACACTTATGGCATGTCAAAAAAAATGATAGTGAAATATGAAGGGGTTGAATAATGATCACCTTTGTTTCCTCACAAAAGAGTTCCAAAGATGCATAATCAGCTTTTCATCTTTGGTAACATCGACAAAATCATCAAGCATCCTTCGGTCTTCGAAATCTGCAATGTCATCATCAACTTCATCCTCACTGTCCCTATCGGACAACACTTGCTCCATGCTGACTCAAGCACAGGTACCCTGTGGTTTGCCAAAGGCACCACGCATGCCTGTTTGGAGCCTATCAGCTCCTCGACTTTGGATATGGTTTGTTCTTGATCTGCCTGTAGCAGTGAACAGGTCTTAGACCAATGGTGATTGACACCTCGCTAAAGTCTCTCTCTCTCTCTTGCCACTATGAGGCTCTCTCTGTTGAATACAAGAGATCTCGATCTCCAGATTCAGCCTCCATTGAGAAGAAAACACAAGGGAAGGAGAAGGAGAAAAGAAGAAGGAAAAAGAAAAGAGAATAGGGTTTTCTCTTTATTGGGTGGGTGGCTATCCGCCCCCACTAAAATTCTGAGAGCACCCACCCTTTAACTCTCCAAATAAAACCCTAATTTCGAAATTCACATCAATTAAATGTAACCCTATTTTATTTAATTAAAAATAAAATAAATTATCTTTATGAAATTCAGGGGTGTTACATTATACACACGTTAAATGGAATCTCGTCCCGAGATTCGGAAGGTAAGAAAGTTAACTGAATTTCGAAAAATACTAGTTGTCAAACAAAAGAAGATTTTAAAACACAAATTTCAATTGAATTTTTGAAACATAAATTATTTACTGTTATTTGAAAAAGTAGGGGTGTTACATTATATACAACTAAAAAGGAATCTCGTCCCGAGATTCACGGAAAGTGGTAAGTGAACACTACGGAAATCAAAACCCAAAAAAAAAAATAATACGAAATAATTTCACGCAAATATTGACATTATAAATAAGATTACTCGTGCACACACATGTCAATGAAGCCTCATCATGAGATTCACGAAGAAAACAAAACAAAACTAAAGTTTCCAAGGTTCGCCCTTGTCACTTCATCTTAAGACTTCTAAACTCCTACACACCCATATCGACATTCCGAGGATCACCTAGACTCTACCACAGCCTAGGCTAACCAAATGCTCTGATACCAAACTGTCACGCCCCGATTTTCGAGAAAACGAAATTCCAAAATCCACGTAGGATTATCCGTTTCCCCAAAATTCGGGACGTGAAATTCAATAACGACAGAAACATTTAGCAGCAATGACAAAATATAATTTAGAAAATAGGAACAAACTGAAATTTTTGATAAAACTCTAACCAGGAAAAACTGACGTCGCTAGCCCCACTAGCGGAACTCCCGTAACGCTGCTCAACAGTCTCTGAACCTGAAAAGCTAATCGGCTACATTCCCAAAGGAATGTACCCAAGAAGCAAAAGCTCACTTGGGTTAGCAATAAAGCTGGTGTGAGAAATCTTCATCCCAAAAATCAATTAAATCGCACGTGATAAACATCAAGCGAAACACAAACAACAAACCATCACACCAATAGGTAGTTCCTCAACGAGGCAAAGGTGTGATGCAAGAAAACACAGTCCAAAGAATTTAGTTCCTCAACGAGGCAATCATTTCATCATCCTAATATGTAAATATGCATTTACCTGTACTTACCCTATAGGAGTTGACTATGGCAAGTCGGACCTGCAGAAATATTAGTGGACTTGCCATCCTGCATAAAAGAATTAGAAACAATGCAACGTCATTTATTCTTTTTATTGGAATTAGGTTCATCTTTTTAACGGATTGATCACTTAGACGATACCACATTCGCACCACCTCCGTGCCGAACATACATGCCCGTATGCCTCTCTCATATAAAGGAGGACTACTCCGTCATCCATGCCTAAGTGGGGACATCACATACAGGCATGCATCGCGGATACCCCTAACTATATGAATACCAAAAGCCACCCTTGGGCTATCAATGCGCATAAACTCTCGTCACATTTTTTACGGATAAATATCAAAGCCTATTTTAGGCATACAATCCACCACATTTCCGCAAGACTAACCCGAAGGTTATTTTAGTTTCTCTAGTAAGAAATGGGTGCCCCAACTCCGCAAGACGACTCACTGGTCATTTAGTTTCTCTAGTAAGAGAGGGAAAATAATAAACAAAAGAGATGTGGTAGTTCTAAGTGATACAAGCCCAAGTGGTTTATATTTCAGAAATCCAGGTGTACCAATATCATTTATTTTTCATAATTCAGAATTCTTCCACAATGACATTTTGTCATACATAAATTGATTTCACAATCTATTCACCCACATTTTGGGGAAAACATAGCATATTCATTAATCATGCTATGTAACAATATGGCAATCAAGCCACTCCTTGCTTCAAATATCCAAAATCTTCATAATGCATAAACAAGTCAATATGCATACAAATCTCCAAATTTATCACAGTGCATTAATATTCATCAACCATTCAAACACCAACCAAACAAAGTCACACCCAATCAATAAAATGGTAAACATGGGTGATCCCAAACATGAACCCAGCAAGCTAGGAAAATCTCACACATCAAACAGATCAACAATATTGGAGATCAAGCGTTTGCAACACGAAACACCACAAAACTTTTGAAATGGAATTTAAATCAACCAATATAACAAGTCTAAGAATCCAATCCAAAATCATCAAGGACACACAACTACAGGTCATCACACCGCCAAACCAAAATCCAAATCATAACCACACATCCTCGCAACAAAACTCACAAACCCCATCATCAAATCCTCACAATTACAATCACTAATTCAGTCAAGAAACAAGGATTTGCAAAATACAAGGAATAACAAAACTCACAGTAAAAAAAGGAAGAATGAAGAAAACTCACAAGTTCAATCTCTCCATCCATCCCCACGGCATGTGGCCTCCCAAGCACATCTTTTTCAACAGGTCACAGTACATTGCAATTGTCCCACCATTCTCTATGTTAACCAGAAAGATTCTAGACCCACACGAGATGCCTTCTACCTTGGTCACCTCTATCCATCCATCTACTTCCTCCATTGATTCCAATAAAATCCAAACCCTAAATGCTCAAAGGGAATAACCATGATAAGGCACCTTACTGACACTGACCAGGCCTTTGTCCTGGTTACACACTCATGGAGGTTTCAAAACAAAAACACAAATGCACACACACAAAAGCCAAACAAATAATGGTATCAAAGTAGACTATATTTCTTGCATAGCAAAAAAAACACCAGATTGGATTAATATGCACATGAGGCAGTAAATATTGCAGATTTTGTCATGGAGATTCAGTTGACAGAGTTTTGAATAATCACAGGGAGTGAAGGCTCTATAAATGACAGGTATATACCTAATTTTTGGATTCTATTTCCTTCTAAGATATTCGAGAGACTCGTATTTCTCATGTTATAGTATTTGTATTGTTGTATCGGTCAACATGAAATATATAATTGGTGAAATACACATATCTATAACCAAAGATGGCATTGTACGTATACAACAATCCTTCTGGTAAAGATGATGTAAGCTAAGTAAGGTCAAAGAATACACCCAAAATGCTCCATATAGACAAACATAATTGAGAATAAACTTTACATACATTTCAGTAAGCCAAAGACAATATACTTGTGGTGTTATGGTTCATAAAGCACAGAAATCCTACTTTTCCTTATGTATATCTATTAAGAACTAACTACTCCTTTAAGCAAAGAATGAAATATATAACATCTTACAATTAAAACCTATTGAAGAAAATACCAAATCTTAAATTGCAAATTAGCCCACCAATGCATACAATATTTGAGAAGGTAATAATATCATTTAGCACAGAGTCTGAGCTACAATCAAAATACTGGGTGACATATTAAACTAACCTCCACTGTCCATTAAACAAGCATAGGACACTTATGGCATGTCAAAAAAAATGATAGTGAAATATGAAGGGGTTGAATAATGATCACCTTTGTTTCCTCACAAAAGAGTTCCAAAGATGCATAATCAGCTTTTCATCTTTGGTAACATCGACAAAATCATCAAGCATCCTTCGGTCTTCGAAATCTGCAATGTCATCATCAACTTCATCCTCACTGTCCCTATCGGACAACACTTGCTCCATGCTGACTCAAGCACAGGTACCCTGTGGTTTGCCAAAGGCACCACGCATGCCTGTTTGGAGCCTATCAGCTCCTCGACTTTGGATATGGTTTGTTCTTGATCTGCCTGTAGCAGTGAACAGGTCTTAGACCAATGGTGATTGACACCTCGCTAAAGTCTCTCTCTCTCTCTTGCCACTATGAGGCTCTCTCTGTTGAATACAAGAGATCTCGATCTCCAGATTCAGCCTCCATTGAGAAGAAAACACAAGGGAAGGAGAAGGAGAAAAGAAGAAGGAAAAAGAAAAGAGAATAGGGTTTTCTCTTTATTGGGTGGGTGGCTATCCGCCCCCACTAAAATTCTGAGAGCACCCACCCTTTAACTCTCCAAATAAAACCCTAATTTCGAAATTCACATCAATTAAATGTAACCCTATTTTATTTAATTAAAAATAAAATAAATTATCTTTATGAAATTCAGGGGTGTTACAGTTTGGGACATTATTAAACTACTATCTCAATGTCAGCTCAAATGGAGAAATGTTTTCTATTAAAGAGAGACGGAGTAATGTTTTAACAATTATTGAAAACTTATGCCTTTAGATCTCATAACCAACTATACCATTCAGAAAAGTAATACAAGTTTCAGGTTTAGCTATTAGGAGTTTCCACTTATTAAGAAAATTATGCCTTTGATCACATTTACTTTCCAAAAGTGATAGAACTTTAAATATAAGTTGAATCATGTTTACTTTTTATATTTTACATCATGTAGTTTCCTAATATAAATCAAATCATAGTTGTATTATGGCATCAAACAATGGAAAGATATAAAAAAAGGTGTTTGATAGTACCTTGAAAATGTTTTTTCAAACAAATCCCAGGCAACAAAGACAAGGACTTTTAGTGCATTTCGCAACTCAACTAGCTTAGCTATTCTGGGATTATATGTCCTTATTAATCACAATAAATGTTACTAGAGGACTACTGTTGTTACAAGGTATGACTAATAAACAATTTTTCATTTTTTTTTGTTGAATTTATGTATCTGTATTTCTTTTGGATATGATTTTTTATGAGGAGCTTGTAGCTGTTGTGAATTGTCTTGGTGTTATTGTTTTGTATAGAAATGGTTATATGAATGGATTGATGGCAAAGTTAGTGGGGCAGAGAGACAGATACGTATAGATCGGTTCAATGTTAAGAACTCGACTAGGTTATGTTTTCTGCTCTCTACAAGAGCTGGGGGACTCGGAATAAATCTTGCAACTGCTGACACTGTTATAATATATGACAGGTTTTTACCTGTACAACCTTTTCCCCCCTTTTTCATGAAACATGGACCAAATTTGCATTTAATAACTGTTGTCTATTTGCAGTGATTGGAATCCTCATGCTGATTTGCAAGCAATGGCTAGGGCTCACCGGCTTGGTCAGACCAATAAGGTCATATTATATTTATTGAATATGTTTCTTGTAGATGAGTAACTTTTATTTATTTTGGTTGAAGTTTGTAGAAGTTCTATTCTTGAATTTATTTTCTTTCCTTTTCCTGATGAATTCTGGTCAAATGTCATAGGTCATGATATATCGATTAATAACACGTGGAACCATTGAGGAAAGGATGATGCAAATGACCAAGAAAAAAATGGTTTTAGAGCATCTTGTTGTGGGGAAGCTTAAAGCACAAAATATTAATCAGGTACTCTGTATGCATATGTTGTAATAGAATGCAAACACTGTCCATCTTGGCATGTTATCTAAAGAAAGAGCTCCATGTACTAGATGTATACATTCTCTTGTGATTTTATCTAGATTGGCTTGTTTAGGTTGAGTTTATGAACTTCAGGATACAATCTCTCCCTTTTTCTGTTAGTGCAACAAGAAACACATGTCATTTTGCCAATACTTATTGGATACATTTCCTCTTTATGCAAACTTTTGGGTGTGTCCGTATTATATTTTTTTATTTTCTCTGAACTTTCTCCTATTATCTGAATATAGTTTCAGGCATCACTTAGCACAGACTACAGTATCTGCTGTATCAAGAAGAATAAAATTTTGAATTACTAATTACTTGCATCAAATATGAGATGATAGTTCTCATGCACATTTGAATCTGTCATCTAGGAAGAATTAGACGACATTATAAGATATGGTTCGAATGAGTTATTCGTCGATGATAGTGATGAAGCTAGAAAAGCTCGAAATTCACTACGATGATGCTGCAATAGATAGGTTAACATACTTATACTTTAAAAAAAAAGTAGAGTATGCCTTTTATTGTTGTTATTTTAAATTGTAATTACATATGAATTTTACCATTGATAGATTACTTGACCGTGAGCAAGTTGGGGAAGAGGAGGCAACCGTGGAAGATGAAGAAGAAGATGGTGGTTTTCTGAAAGCCTTCAAGGTTCTACACAATTGCAATTTTCCCTCCTGTTATATATGTTTTTCCTTGGTCTCATTATTAAATTGTAATAAGGTGGGCACATTTGGTAAAACTGATTGAGATGTTTCCCTTTCTCTATAGACATGTATGGAACTACTGTATTGCTGATGCTTATTAGATGGATGGATGAAAGATAAAATTGAAGAAGAAAGGAAGCATGCTCAAAGCGAACATCGCTACCTTGCTCTTTGTAGCTAAGACATGTATCATTGTTTTACATGTACATGCACACACACATATATATATGACGTTATCACCTGGTGATGCTTCAATAATAAAATTCCGTCTTTTTGATTAAAAGAAAAGCTTTGAAGAATCAGATAGTTGTTGCTAGTCATGCATTTTCTGTTTTCTGCAAATGGCTCTCTGTAACTTGAAGTGTTTATTTGTATTTAGTGCGTGCCATTACTCCATAGATTATGTCTGCTTTTTCATGGTTCATACTGATTATGGTTGATATAGTGTTGTATCAGATTTTTCTTTTGTATATGTATACTTTCCTTAGTGTTTGTGTGTGTGTGTGTTGGTGATTAGTTCATATCTGATTGTATAAAACTCACAAGCATACATTGTTCTTGTAATTATTGGTATGACGACACCCTGAACAACAAATGTGTTCTCTAGTATAATATGGCATTTCATTCTTCTTATAGTAGTATTGTTAATATTATGATTTATGAGTTGACACTCTTGTTACTTCTTTTAGGTGGCAAATTTTGAATTTATAGATGAAGTGGGAGCTGCAGCTGCGGAGGAAGCGCAGAAAGCATCCACTGCAAATAAACCAACCGACAGTATCTCAGAGTCTAAACGTTATTGGGAAGAATTGTTGAGGGATAGATATGAAGTTCACCAAATTGAAGAGACTACTGCTTTGGGGAAGGGAAAGAGAAGCCGTAAGCAGGTATGTTCTCACATTTTCTGTCATTAGAAGCCGTAAGTAGGTTCTGAGGTCTTTTCTTGACCACCTTTACAGTGTCAATTTGACTTGATATCTTGCTCAAGAATGTTGGATTTCTTGTGATTGAAATTTAAGAATAGTTTTTAACAGTCATGGACAAAAACTGAAAACTGGTTAATTGCAAAAATTATGTTTTAGAAAGGTTAATTGCAAATATCTGTTTGGATGGTAATATGTCATTTACTATGTTTTGTGGGTATACGTTTAGATGGTGTCTGTTGACGTGGATGACCTTGCTGGTATGGAATAGGTGAGTTCTGATCGAAGGTGAAGGGAAATCCTGTATAGTTCTTGGCTTTAATCACCAGCAGCAAACTGCTTTTGTCTTGACATTGATGAGGTTGGTTATGTTGAAAATTTTGTCTTAATTAGGTTTTCTTTTTCCTGTTTTTTTGCTACCCTAGGATACTCTTGCAGTTCACGACAATGTAAATTTACTTTGCAGGCTCGGAGTTGGTGACTTTGATTGGAGAGACTTTACAAATCGAGTGAAGCAGAAGACCCCTGAGGAGATTAAAGTGTATGTCTTCTAAACTCTTGTCCATAATTTTGCACTCCAAATTTTTATTTTTTTTGAAGGTGTAAGATCTGTTTCTTATAAAGAAGGTAGTTGCCAATAAGGATTTTCTTTCAGGTTATTTTTAGAATAGATAAGGAACTTAAAAGTGTTTTTACTTGAAGATGTTTATTGTAGCTCTATAGGGTAAAACCTAAGCGATTTAAAAAAGAGGGGAAAAAACTAAATTTACAAATAGTATGTTGTTAGGACTTGGAATGTAACTCAACAACTTCGCTTGTTTTAGAAGTGAAACTTTCGTTTAGAAAGTTTTAGGCATTTGTTTTTGGTTAATTCATTATTTCTCTGGTTTTCATTTTTCTATTAGATATGGAACACTATTTTTATCCCACATTGTTGAAGCTATAACAGACTCTGAGTTCTTCTCAGGTAATAAGCCATAACACATCTATGATCTACCTTATTGCATATATTGCATATATTTCTGGATTTATTTATTGTATTTATCTGATTCTTTGTTTTTGGTCAGTTGTTTACTAATGTTATGTTTTTTGCTTAGATGGTGTGCCTAAAGAAGGAATAAGACCACATGATGTACTTGTTAGGATTGCCCAATTACTTTTGATCAGAGACAAGGTATAGTCACTAATGCAATAATTTCTAAATCACATTCTTTTACACTTCAGGTAATGGTAGTCTAGACTGGTATATTATTTGATATTGTCTTGTAATTCCATCTTCAAACCTGACTTGATTGAACTAGCATATTTACACCAGTTTTGGGAATGTTTTAGGTGAAGAAATTCCGGTCAGAAAAGCCAGGAACTGCCCTCTTCACCGAAGATGTTGTAGTGCGGCTTAGTTTGTTTATTTATTTTGTTGACCATTGTTCATTATCTCAACTCTATAACCCTTTATTGCTTGTGTGTTTACATGAAACTATGCTCTATAACTCTTTCTTTCTTCTACTACTCTCTTGCTTACTTCTGTTTTTTTATCTATTAAACAGATGTATACAAGGGTAAGCAACAATGGCATCTAAGACTAAAGAGATTCATTCAAATATCAAGTTTTTGAAAGGCAAGCAACAGAGCAGCATTATGGAAGGACCAGCCATGGTTGGCGACTATAGTAGTACACAAGCACTGATGATGGATCATCAGAATCCAACTTGCAGCTATACACATAATGATCAGAACCCTCATCCACAACCACTCTATATGATGCAGCGGCAACCACTAGATCATAACAGCATGATGATGCCATTGCCAGTAATGGGATATCCATTGGATCCTACCATGTTCTATGGGCCCTCCAATCCTATGAACTTATGTGGCGGTTCGTTGTTGATGAATCATCCTCCTATGGTGCCATTGAACAATTACAGTAACTATGATGATGACAACTACAATATGGGAAATTCTTCAGTGATTACAGCAGAGATGGAATATGGAAACCAAGGATGAAGAACCATCCAGTCATGGTAGTTTCCACAACCCATGTTACTGTGTTTTATGCTCAAGACTTCAAGTCGGGCACATTTCGACTCCAACATATATGATTCTTCCTGATTTTATTTCAGAGTTTAGATTTCCTTTCAAAGTGAGATAACTAGAAGTTTGGAATATAAGTGGACAAATTTTGTCAGCGTTGTTGTTTATGCATGTCGGTCCATGTAAAACAGAACCTTTCTACAATTTGGTTC
Source organism: Berberis vulgaris (assembly GCA_963556465.1). Lineage (NCBI taxonomy): Eukaryota > Viridiplantae > Streptophyta > Magnoliopsida > Ranunculales > Berberidaceae > Berberis > Berberis vulgaris. Next base: position 17,922,997 of record OY747133.1, read on the forward strand.
AGTTATGTTCATTTGATGCCATCCTAAAGTCTACACCATACTTCAGTTAGTTCAGTACTCTTCACTTGTTCTGCCCACTGAGGATAACATTGTATAAACGGGTGATTGGCTGCATAAACATCCGAATATAATTTTCTAGAAATAAAACTTATAAGATGTAATAAAAAGTCATTTGATAGCAAATGAAATTTAAAAAAAAAAAAAAAATTGCTATGTATACCTACCATAGCGTTTTTGAAACGCTATAAAAGGCCAACTTACTATAGCGTTTTTAAAACGCTATAATAGACACTGGGTCTATTATAGCTCCGGCAGACATAGCGTTTTTGAAACGCTATTAATGACATTTTTTCTTGTAGTATTCAATCGATACTTCGCTACAAAATTCGAAATTGGAGCTCCTTGTATAGATAACTCCATCCTAGCAACTTCTAACTTTTCTAAAACAAGGGAAATAATTTACCTAATGGTGTGTTTGAATTTTGAAAAATAATTCAAGAAAAAAAGTTTTCTTTGGAAAAAAAAAAGTTCATTGAAAAAACATTCAAAATTTATTTTCACTGCTTGATTGCACCAAGGAAACAAAATTTCATTAGAGAGAACATTTATATTTTGTGGAGGAAGTTTTTAGGAGAATCTATTAGAATTTGAATCTCTTGAGAGCTTTGAGTCGACGAGAGAGTAGTTGATAAGTGAAAAGATCGAAAGGGAAAATTTTTCCAAGGGGGAGCCTAAACAAAGTTTATCGCTTCAAGCGGGAAAACATTTCAACGGAGGAAAAACTTTTCTTTGTTCTAGAAAAAATCAAACGTCATAAAACTCAATTTTTGGAGAAATGTTTTCTTTTTCTATGAAACACCCAAAAATCAAACACAACCTAATCTATCTATATATAAAAGCAACTTCCTAAACAACTTAGTTTGGACACTTTTAGGCACCTCTAAATTGTCTAAAAAATGAGAACTTTATTAAAATAAAAATTTCCTAAATTCTAAAATAAGCATCCAATTAGTCATTGAAAAGGAATTCCATATATCCTAATTGAAATAATAAATCAAATTCTAAAAAAATCAAAACTTACTATAAATAGTAAAAGCGTGAGTTACTAAAAATAGCAAATTCCATATAACTAAAAATGGTTAAATTCTGACGTTGTCAATTTGACATTTTCGTCTTCTTAGTCAATGTTCAGTCTCTTTTCTCCATATAGGTTGTTGCTAAATCATCAACTTGGTCATAAGATGTTCCTACCTCAACAATAATCATTTTTCACACTGTCACCGAATGAAAAGCCAAAGAGACCAGAACTCGGGAAATTTTATTTTGATACTATGTGAAGCTTTTACTTTTTATCAACAACACAGACCAGTAATTATTATCAAGGAAAAACAAACAAAGTGACTGAGTTTCACATTACAAAGGAGAAAAGCAAAGATCAAACAATGCAACTTAAAAATACTTTCCCAACCAAAGATACAGACATGAAAATGCTTATATTTTTGGTTTTTTCCCAGAAGTTTTCCCAATGCCACACTAGAGCCTTAATATCGTTTGTAGCTGTATCTACATTTTTCTTTATTCCCTTGGAAATCTAGAATTTCTCTCCTTTCAAAGGACCCAAGTGTCTGCAAGAGGAGCCTTGATCCAAAACCATCTGCCTTCTTTACATAGTGCAACCATCTTTCTTCGACTCTGAGACCCATCTTTCTTCGCATAAGCAATGCCTGTAGATAATACTCATTCCTCTTCTTTGTAGACCATCTGTTCTAAGATCTCTTCCAAGAGCTAAGATCCAAATGAAAAAATTAGCTCTTGGAGGGAACTTCCTTAATCCAGAAAATATCATGACCAAAAGAGGAAGGGAAGCAGCCTTGATTTTTATTGCTATGGGGAGATCGTAAAGCATTTCTGATGCTCCAATCAGAGAATGTGCCACTAATGTATATCAAAGTGGACCGATGGAACACGATATGAAACACACATAGCGAACATACTATTGTTGCATGAATGTACACATCTGCCTGGCACACAACTTGGCAACACGTGCCCACTAAATGCAATGGTTCTTCACATATATTATCTATCACTAGCAACTATGCAGTAAAATCGGAAAGCGGTTGCGGTGCAATCCAGGATCGAATTACGATTAAGCGGGATTAATCGAATTTAATCGATCAATTTTTTTCAAAGTATATATTTTTAAAATTTAATCATAGTTGTAATAGATAACAAAAATAAATAATTAATCAAAATGGTATAAATTTGTAATTATATAACATTACTAATTATCTGCCAAGCTACTTAAAAAGAAATTAAAAGAAAATTGTAAATTGTTTTAACAACTAAGTTACCAAGACAAACATTCAAAAGCAAAATAGATGTCAAACTTAATAGGAAGAATCAACCTACCTATCCCACTAACCCATGAAGGTAAACCGTATTATTTTGCATCGAAGATATTTCTAGAAGGGCTATTTTGTACAAACAAAAATACTCCACATCCAGAGAATTATGCCAATATATTCTAGAACAAAGAATAAAGGAAGTCATGACTGAAGTGCGTGAAAATTGTGTGAATTTATCACGCATAATCACAAATTTCCAAAGAAATTGTGAGGTTCAGTAATTAGTGCTCTCAATCAGTTGGCCAAAAATGTCAAATGCATAGAAAGTGGGAGTTCAGCATCAGCAATAAGCTGAATCCAATTTGTTCCGACAACAATCAACTGTTTCACCAAAATCCAAATCATAACGAACAACCTCAATCAACAAGCTCCCCTAGTCCATATGAATTCTACACAGGAGGGAGGAGAATAGGGGAGGCCGAGTGGGATGGGGACTGGGAGGAGAGGGAAGAGGGAAATTACGGTTGAAGTGGTACATTTAGTTTGAATGAAGGGATGAAAAGAGAGACGGAGAAAGACAGAGACCGCCGTCACCATCCAAAGCCAGAGATCTAGTCGTCGTCGCCGTCCAGAGATCTTCACCTTCTCTCTTCTTAATTTTTTTCTTCTCTGTAGGATCTGGGTTAGGAGGAGTTGCGGCCTGCGAATGAAATGAGAATCTTGAATTTAGGTTTTTTTTATACATAGCAATAAATCGGTGAGTCGGCTGGACCGATTAATCGGTGTCCACAAAATCCCAATCGTTTTCACCCAAATCGGTTCGGTCAAACCCCGAATTGCTATTAATTACCAATTTTTCGCCGCATTAATAACTTAGACTAGCACTAGTCCAAATTCTTTTGGCTGATCATACAATCACCAAACCTATGATCCCTTGAGTAGTTGCATGTACTGTGTTAAGCATGCTCATTCATTGATCATTTTTTTTTTCATTACTAGCCAAGAACAATGACAATGAACCTCAAGGTGCCCCATGACTTGGGAGACACCTAACAGCACTTAGAAAATACAATACCGCTGCACCATCAATGTTCGACACGACGACACATCCTGGTTACCTTCGCTTGACAACTCAGCCTTGAAGCACATTTGAATATTCCAACCAGCCTTCTTTTCTTTCCCCTAAGGCCAATCCCTAGCACTTCCGCAATCTTGAAAACCTCTTACATAATCTCCTCATTTCATTTGACTAATGATTTACAGTTTTCCAAACAGCAAGCTTTGGAAATCTATTCTGATATGACAGACCAAACCTTCGGTCCACTCATTTCTCAGACTAGGTCCTAGACTCCTAGCTCGTGCGATTAATTTCTAAATTCATTAATCACTTGGGCCTAAGATAATCATATGTGAGAACTTGAACACGAGTAGGAATGGTAACGAGGTGGATTGGGGCGGATTTGGATAAATTCATCCCCGCCTCGCTGGAGATCACGGATATTCAAATCCGCCTCGGATATTCGTTTACCATATTTTATAAAAACCATCCCCTAACCGTACGGATTGGTGGATATCCGCCCCGCCCCAAATACCCGGATGAAAAAAAAAAAAAAAAAAAAAGATTCTCAACTATTTTCATTCTCAAATCAGAGCATCATTTTCATTCTCAAATCACAACACTATTTTCAACAAACAAGTCGAACAACAACAAATCACAACATCATTTTCATTCTCAAATATCAACCAAACAACAACAACCATTTCATTACCACCAGATCGATTGATCGAACAACCAAAACTACCAAATCGAATTACAAAACTACCAAATCGATTGATCGAACAACCAGAACGAGCCACCGCAGACGCAGATCGAACCACCCGATCTGACCTCTGACGATCTCACTGACGAGAAATTCTGCGACTCAGATCTCAGAGCCTTCGACTCAAAGCCACCTGCGACTCAGATCTGAGCAGATCTCAGAGCCTTCGACTCAAATCTCAGAGCCACCTGCGACTCAGAGCCTTCGACCACCTGCGACTCACCTTCGACCGAGATCAGGCCGAGATCAGCCTTCGACCCTACGACCACCCTTGAGGCCGAGACCACCTTGCGACCACCCTTTGAGGCCGAGACCAACCTTCGACCACCTTTTGAGGCCTTCGACCACCCTTTGAGGCCGACCCTTCGACCACCCTTGAGGGCCTGAGGCAGCCTTCGACTTCGACCTCGCTGTGAGTTGAGAAATGAGAATGAAATAAAAAAATGAAACAAATGAGAATGAAACGAGGGTATTCCCTATTTATATTTTAAGGGTGTTTTAGTAATTTAACCGATTAAACGAATATCCGCGGGACAGATATGGTTAAATCCGTATCCGACCCGAATAATAAACGGACATAATTTGGATATCCGTATCCGCCCCAACCTCTATATACCCTTAACCAAATTCGCCCCAAACAGAGCGAGTGTGACGGATATCCGTGAAAATCCGCCCCACTGCCATCCCTAAACACGAGCATGTTAGATAAGACTCGTACCCATAACTACTTTCCTCTTCATCCAAGTCCACAACCTCGTTCCCCATTGTCTGATCAGTTTCCATGTTCATCACCTCGAGACATCCTGACCACTGACTGCATCATAAATACGCATCTCCTTAATTATCCATAAGCAGGACGACCCATCATAGCTCTACTGGCTCACTTGGTCTTCTAAACCTGCCACCCCTTTACAACTGTTGCATCCCCTCTACATTTGTACAGCTCTACCAATACTGAAAATTCAAACCACACTTTTGACCGACCACATGAGTCGGTCCTGAACTAAGGATTTACCAAACTCAATCCTTACGTATCCATTGCCTCATCACCACCTCCTCTACTTCCTCCAGATGCCACCCCTGCTTGAAATTACCACTCACTCTGTCTTCTCCATAGAGACAGCCCCTCTCAAATCTACCATCTGTTCAAAGTTCAAACTGTGAGGACCAACAAACCTGCCTTAAAACCTGAGAATAATGTACCCAACCTCCCTGTTCTCTGAACCTGCTACCACTTCCTCCTCTCTTTACTATTCTCCAGCCATGATCCCCATTGTCTTTGAGTAAACATATGCCTCCATAATGATTGCTTTCCCTACTGTAACCCCATTGAAGAAACCCCGCACCATTAGCTCTTTCATCAAGTAGATACCAGAAACCGCTATCTCTATTCCTTGTTCCAAGATTTCTTAAAGCACAACCTCCAATATTAAGTCTAACCTTTTTTCATACATGCTCCATATCTCTCCTAAGATTGCTTTCATACTTTTCTACACTTCCAAATTCCAACTCATAAAGCAACCCCCTCCCCCAGTGTTGCTCCTAGGGATGGCAATTAGACCCATTGTTTCAAGTCCATGCCCCGCCTCTAATTGGCGAGAGATGGGAAACTACAATCAGGTTTCACCGCGGGAATAGGGGAAGACATCCAGACAGGAGTCAAATCCAGGGCGGGTGTTTTCCCCCACTACCTTGGTTACCGGATCAAATACTTGAGAGTTAGGCCCAGCCCATACATCTAGCTGATGAACATATTGAAAAACTCAATTTAGTGGGACATCAGCAATAAAATAGACAGAAACCTACTGAGCTTTTACAAAAGGCTTGGATCTACCGTTCTTTATTTCATTGCTACTTGGCTACTTTGGACCTTTTCCTAGGCTTCTTTAGGCCTTCATTTAAGCCCTTTCGAGCTTCAAAAAAAAGTACCCAGGCTTAGTCAGGATGGGGATCTCCCTTTTAAGAGACGGGGCATCCTCCTTATAAATATCCAGGTTCAACATCTTAATCTTCCTTGGATTGAGCGCCGCCAAGTTCACACTTTTTATTGGAAGCCACATCCTTCCTTTCATTACACGTCTATTAATTCTCCTCAAACCTTCTACTACTCTCCCCAACCACTAAATTGTTTCGGGATTGCTTAGAGCTGCCCTTCTCAAGATGCTTGACAATCTCGCGATCTTGGCTTCTCAAGATACCATCCACACCACAATTTACGAATGTCCTTGTCTTCTCCATCAATCTTCTTCACCGATGAGCAATTCTTTATCTCGATTCTTATGCATTTGCCAACTACACAGAAACCATCTTGAAACCCCTCCAAATATGCTCCTTCGAAGTTTCGCCTTCTCAACAGACTCCCACAAAATCCACAGGCGAATACATTCCAAGGGCACCACTATGATGAGAGTCGTAAGTGCAAGCATTATGCCTAATTGCTCGTACTCCTCTATTCATTTGGATATGGAGAAGGGAAGCAACAACCAGGATCGTGGTCCACGTCAAATCCCACACCCATGGACCAAGAAAATGGTCTTCAAACTCCACAGTCCACACCCATGGACCAAGAATATGCTTCTCATTCTGTCTCTCATTGACAATACCATCGCCATCAGAATCAGATGTCTCACCATCTGAACTTGACCCAGTTCTACTTCTTCTCATTGTGATTCTCACCAGAGCAATCCACTCTTGGCATTTTGGTTGTGATGGCATTTATCTGATTACATGCGATTGGATTGGATACTCCTCGTCAATGACAAAGATCTTTAGAGGTTGCACAAACTTACACCATCCTATAGCTCCATGGCCCCTTGGAATGCAAACGTGCTGGATTCATCCTATCACTATTCCTAACAGCCCCCATGTTCTTCCTCCATAGTCAGATGGAACATTGAGGTGCTAGATAACGAAAACAAGTAAAAATACAAGATCAAGCAGTATGCAGCGCCTCAAGGAGATGTTGAGAGTGCCAACCCCACCCACAACCGGCCCCATAGTGGGGCTTTGCAGACGTCCTGATTTGTGAGTGCACGCTATCAGGATGATCTTATCACCGTCATATAAACACAGCTTTGAAGCTTAAACAATAATGTGGGTATGAATGAAATATACTCATATCTGTGAGCAGTAATTCTTGTGGCTACGTACTAGTCGCGAAAGTGAATGCAGGAAATACAACATGGTCAATGCAAACAATATCAAGTTTTAGAGGGTAAATATTTATCAAAGTACTATATGGGAGCCTTGACAACATAGTAGCATAGCAATTATCAAAGTACTATATGGGATCCTCGACAACATAGTAGCTTAGCAATGATGCCAGTTAGATTTTTTCCTAAATAATTAACTGCTACATAAAATTAATAGAGTGATGTTAACTTACAGCTTAATATGATAGTACATTACAGGTACCGATATTGGGAACATGAACCAGTGCCACGTCAGGAGAAAAACAACAGATAAAGCTCCTTGGATGACAAACTCTGGGATGACACAGGAGTTAACACGGGATGATGAATCATAAGGGTTGACGTAGTCACACTCTAAATCATCCAAGGAAATAAACTATACAAGCATTAACGATATTGAATAATTCTACACGGCCCGCCCTTGGTTCAGACCCTCCCAGGCACGTGCCATAGGGAGGGTGTTTGCCACGTGAGGAGCGAGGGTTGAAATCAATCTGCCATTGGTTTTCTTTTCGTTCTCTATGCTTTGAAATCAATCCGCCATTGGTGTTTAACACTAACACTGGAAGAATCGACCACCTCAAACCTCCCTCCTGCTCCTCCTCTACCAAGGATCGACCTCCTGAAGAGCTCAAACCTCCTGCTCCTCCTCTACCAAGGATCGATCCTGAAGAGCTCAAACCTCAGAGCCTCCTCCTCTACGAAGGCGTCTCCTCCTCCTCCTCCTCCTCCTCTCCTGCGCGTCCTCAGAGTCTCCTCAGAGCCTCCTCTGTGCTCCTCCACGCCAGATCTGCTCCGCTCGCTCGGCGCCTCCTCTTCTTCTTCTTCTTCATCTTCTTCTGGTACGTAATTTCTGAATTTTTGTTAATTTATCTTCTGAAATTAATACTTAAATTTATCTTCAAAATTTTTACACCCTGAAATAAGATAATCCTGAAATTCATACTACTGAAATCAGATAATCCTGAAATTCATGATAATCCTGCAAAAAAATTTCAAATTTTTGTTAAATTATACTACTGAAATTCACGATAATCCTGCAAAATTTTTACAATTTTTTGTTAAATTATACTACTGAAATTCATGATAATCCTGCAAAATTTTTGTATGTTGAAATAAGGATCCTAACCCAACAATAACATACAAGGCATATGTGGTATATCGCGGTCGTGTCCCTGGAATTTACGCAACTTGGCAAGATTGTTCAATCCAAGTAACAGGGTATAGAGGTAATATGTACAAGGGTTTTGCCTCAGCTGCCGAGGCTCATGCTAGTTATAAAGAGTGGGTTCGCTCAGAAGTGGTGGAATATAACGACGAGGCAAGCTCATCATCTGCTGCAGAGGTAAAAAATAAGAACTGCGAGGCAAGAAATCTCTTCGAAGATAGGAATAATCAGTATCACGCTCGCGCGGGTGAAGCTGAAGCGAACAATGATAAATGGGCTTTGACAAGGGATTTGATTAATGCACTGCTAGTGGTGTTTCTTATGATAATGGTAGTTTTTTTGTTCAAACTTGAGGCATTTTGAATTCTCTGTAAGTGGTATTTCAAACGTGTATTCAGTTATGTTATGAATGAATGTACATTTTGTTAATATCAGGAATAGGAATGCTTATATAGTGACCCATAAGTCAGTGTTTGGAGGATGTGTCATTAACTATTTTTTGTTAGTTCTAAAGCTTCCACCTGCCAAGTTTTACAAAAAACTTATCCAATTAACAGTCAATAGACACTACACCAAAAGGCCAGTTTAGCTACGCCGAGCTGACCACGATTTTAAACCGTTGGTTTATTTGCCACGGCAAAAAACCGTAGCTATAAGTACCAACGGCTTAAAACCGTGGGTAAAAAAACCCTGGCCACGGCTTAAAACCGTTGGTATATTAAGCACGGCTAAAAACCGTGGCTATTAGTAGCAACGGCTCAAAACCGTGGGCATTATTAGAAACGGCTCAAAACCGTTGCAAAAAAAAAATTTAGCAACGGTCTAAACCGTGGCTAGTTCTAGCAACGGCTTAAAACCATTGCAAAAAAAAATTTAGCAACGGTTCTAAACCGTGGCTAGTTCTAGCAACGGCTCAAAACCGTGGCTACATGAAAAGCTGAAAAAAAAAATTTGGGCGGGCTATTTTGGCGCTCGACCTTCCCTCCACTCGACTTCCATCGACAAACCTTCCCTCCCCTCCACAAACCTGCTCCTTCCCTCGACTTCCCTCGACTTCCATCGACATCGACATCGACTTCCATCCCTCGACTTCCATCGACTTCCTCGACTTCCATCGACATCGACATCGACATCGACATCCCTGCTCCCTCCCTCGACTCTACTCCACTCTCCTTCCCTGCTCCTCCCTCGACTTCCCTCCTCCCCTCCTTCCCTGGTCTTCCCTCCTTAGTACTCGGCGTCTTCAAAATCGATCAGCCACTGCAACCATTCTCTCGTACAGGTACTCTCTCTCTCTCTCTGTTTTATTTTTTATGAAATTAGGGTTCCTGAATGTAGAGTTTTTTTATTTAGAGGTTTTGAATCTCTAGGGTTCCTGAATTGTTTTTTGAATCTGTAGGTTTTATTTAGAGGTTTTTTGAAATTAGGGTTTGAATCTCTAGGGCTCAAAACCGTATGCCTGATAAATTCCTATATAATTTAATTTTTTGAATCTTTAATTTTTGTATGAAATTCCTGATATAATTTGAAACCAGGAAATACATCTCAGGGATTTACATACAAATGATATAATTAGGGTTTTATTTAGAAGTAAGTCATTGCTATATGATTTACATACAAATGTTGGTCTCTGGATTAGCTTTGCTCCTACAAGGAAGCTTTAATGGATAATTTTAACTTGTAATGTGCATTTTAAAACAAAATGTTTATATGTACGTCCACAAATTTTGTTTTGTTGATGCTAATGATAATGTTGCTTTATTGTCTATCTTCCAACTACAGCAGGAACAAATAAGGCTGCCTCCAGTGGCAATACTTTGAACACGAGGAAGCTTGATAAAGAAACAGAAGTTCTTGCTCGTGAGTACTCAACTCTTTGTATCAATTTGCAATAATTTTTGTCGAAAAATCATGTTGTAAACTTGTAATGATTAGATTTATGTATACATACATACATATATAGGTAAAAACACTCGTTGAACTTCCAGGATCTTGATTACATTTATGCATGCATACATATATATATATATATATATATATATATATATATATATATATATATAGGTAAAAACACTCGTTGCACTTCCAGGATCTTTCAAATGAAATTGATCATAAATACCCCATTCAAATGCAATTCAGTGATGAAACCATGCTGCAATAGTCTCAAAGGCGTACAACTGCCAAAGGCATGATGTAATCTAACAAAAACTGCCTTGTCTTCAATGTCAAAACATGCTAACATTTGTAGGTTGCATGACTGGCATGTAAACAGGTCTCGTGTCAGATGCATGGATACACATTGTTCAGAGGCATGTTGATATGTTAGTTTAACGTAAAAACAAACATGGGTTTAAAAGAGTGTATCGTATGCACCACTTAGCATATCATATTTCATACTTTGAAATAAGGCATTAGATGCCAACATGAGCTAGATGCACCTCTTAGCACAAATGAAATTAAAAGAGTGTATTGTATGCACGAGCAATACACTAGCAACATTTATTGAGAAAAAAATAATAATAAAAAGAATTGTAACCCATTCATTCTTGGTGAGGACAATGTACCTATAAAAGGGTTACAGTAATGAAATAACAGATCTCTAGTAAAAAAAACATGTGAATTTCAAAATTTTGTGTTGTGCATGAAAAAAGGGTCCGCGGGAAAAACAAGAGAATGGATGCCAATATACATATCATCTAAAAAACACAAACAGTAGTTATATGTTTTGGTCTTATTACCTGGATCTGGCAGGTTTTGATTACCATCGGCAGCATTTGGTGCTGGATTTTGAGATTTTGTTTCCATTGTCAGCATCTTCAGCGATATTTTCCGTAGATAATCTGACTGAAGAAATCAACAGGGTTGTTATATCCCCCCAAACAAGAGGCTATCTGAAAAGCCTAAGTAATAACTAACAAGAATCCACTTTCTAATATTATGAGTTTAAGAGCCTAAAGAAGTGAGATGACATTGTATGATAACAAAAACAAGAGAATATGATGGCCTATGTTGTTAGGAGTGAGGCGACGGAAAGTGAGGTCGTGGCAGAACATTTTTAAAAGAATAGACCATTTAGGTTTTAACTTATTTTAGATTATTTGATCATGTTGATGTGTTAAAACAAATTAGAATGTGATTTAAGATGTTTTTCTTTCACTCAACTGGATGTTGGTTAGGATTACGCAAAAGAAGGTTGGACTTGAAATAGGTTCTGACCTCAAATAATCCTCAACCTGGTAATGTTGGGGAGGGTTGCAATCTCAGCTTGAGATCTCCTCAATCAGAATTAGGCTATATTTTGCACAAGTCCCTCGTTTTACGGAATGCAGGCAAGTCTTAATTTCTGATAATCTTAGAAAGTGTTAGGTCACGTCCGTATTCTGGATATAGAGGAAACTCTCGCAAAAGATGAACCACCCCCAAAAAGATTGAAGAATCCCTGTAACATTTGCAGCCATCTCTAGATACGAAACAAATGAATGATGTTTCGTCCTCCATCCCACTCATCACACAAGCTAAATCAATTTGGATAGAAAGATAAAGTTTCCCTGGTGTAGTGCCTTAACCAAATTAGAAATATCGGTGCCTTAACCAGCAGTTTTTATTGGTAAGTTTTCTAAATGTATATTAGATTTTTCATTGACTAACATAAACCCTTACAGTTATTGAAGCCGGCTACGTCTGCTTTGGCGGTATCTGAGCATATGACATCATATGTTTTAGGTTTTTTAATCTACTTTGAAGTTGACCTTGTCTTTCTAACATTCAATATTTATTTAGGATAAATCATCGGATGTTCGGAAAGCAGCAGAGACGCGTGTAGGCGAAATCTTGAGAGTTTCTGGAACTGAAGCTGTATGTCATCTTGGTTATTCTTTTCAGATTCAATCAGTTCAAATATCAACAATTGTTAACCTGAAAACTGTTTTCTGTTTGCCATTCCAGGTGACCAAAAATTTAAAAGATATACGTGGGCCAGCTTTAGCTCATGTTTTAGAACGGTTGCACCCTTCTGGGGCTATCCAAGGTGAACGAACCATCACAACCATGGCCGGAATATTGTATTTTGCATTCATGTTGTCTTAATGCTGACTTTTACTGTTTTTAGAATCATTTGAATCAACGAAAGGGGTTTCTACTGGCGTGGCTTCCAAAACCAGCTTAAATACTGCAAAGTTGAGTTCAAATGGTTACACTGATCGCTCCGTGAAGCAAGGAAATAAAGCTATTTCTTCGGTTTGTATCTTACTCGAAGTAGCTTTTCTTGTATATTTGTGTGAGATATAAACAGATAGTATGCATATATTCTTTCAATAATGGATAATGACCCTTGTGATGATCATGACTATACATTTATCTTTTTTTACTTCATGCTTTAGGCAGCTACACCTACCTATATGATGTGCAACCAATAAGTTTATGTTTGGTTCTTTTGGTGCTATTATAAGTTTTCTTTTGCATTCTTTTACTTGTCTATTGTGTTTTGTGGGCTGAGGAGTTTGCATTCTTTGACTTGCCACTGGTATTGGAGTGGTAATAGTGTGACGATGTTGTTAAAATGGCTAAAAACCTTATTGTGCATTTTAGACTATGTTCTTTGAGACTGCTGTTAGGTGGACAGTGCATTTTCTAGGGCCTTTTTGTGCATTTTAGACTGCTGTTATTAGATTGGACAGTGGCCACCATATAAAATGAAAATTTCTTTGGTGCAAATTATGTTCTTTGAGCCACCACATTCGCCGCAATGCCTTAGGTGGCTCAAATAATATAACATGTGTTCTTACTACATTATAATAATCCTCGATTGAGCCACTTGGAAGTTTTGAAACCCACTAAGTTTATATGATGGTGATATTCTCACTTTGATATATCTTATCCTTACCAAAAAAAGATTTAACAACATCAAATTGTTGTAGCTCAATAAAATGTAGTAGATAAGATGGAGATATTTAACATTGAAATCATTGTAGAACCAATTGGTTAGAATTTAGAAATGGCAAGTTTTTTGGGGAAATATCAGATAAAACCAATGATATGTCAGGGAAACCAACTCCAATTAAGTGGGTTGTTATGCTCCCAGTCGAGAGAACCCAAAAGAAAAACAAAGTCATGTTGGTATGGATGCTTTGGACATCGACAAATGGAAGAAGAGCCACACAAGGTAAAACACCAAAAAAAAATTTGTTTCTAACTTGAAAGCTAGTGTCTGTTTGCAAAGGGACAATCTAAATTGTCAGAGACGATTGCTCTCTGCAAGTGATTGCTGCATGTGTCTGCTCTGATAGTGTTCACTTGTAGTGATTTTTTGTTTACATCACAATGAAGTTCATATAAATAGGAGAATGGCAATAACAGGGTAGTGATTTTTTGAATTCTATTGCTTATTTTCTGTCTTTCACTATGATATCAGGAACCTGAGCCACATGAAGGAGCAGAAAATGATGCAGATGTCATGTTCGACTTCTTCTGTTGTACTTTATTTACAGTTTTAACCAAGGGTGGCTATTGAGAATGCCAATATCTATCTTGTTTCCACACTAAGAAACAAGATGTCACTTGATGATGTAATCTAAACAAGGCGGGTTCTAATCAAAGTAGCATGTGCAAATAGCAAGAATAAAACTTCAGAGGGTCGGAGACACTAAGAACATCCCTACTATAGTAATGGCTTGGGAATTGGCTAAATAAATTCAAAGAAAATATGAGCTAAGAAAAAACTCTTCAAACCCTAAACCTAAACCAATCCCCCCCACACACACACTTCATCCATATCTTCTTTGATACTTTACTAATTACCTATCATTGTCATAAGCATCATTTTCTTGATTGAATAGAGATCCAGTGATTACTCCTTACTTAATTTTATCTTAGGGAAGAGGAGAGTAACTCACAATCTCTTGGAAGACATCCATAATCATTGGAAGAGAGTGAGGATCAAAAGCTTGGGAGTGCCATCACTTGACACGGACAATGGTTGTTTCCACCTTGAGGTTAGACACTGTAAGTTTTTTTATTTAATTCAGGTTGGACTTAATCGAATCCTTTCACAATTATGTTTAGTGCTTTCTATGGAGGACAAAACCAATGGAAAAATCATTTATCGGAACATAAATATTCTTCTTATTTATCATGGCCAAACTATGATCCCAAGACTAGGCTAGTTATCACTGTGATGCTATGGAAGCCTTTAGCACCAATATACCAAAAACTTGTGAAAAATGTCACCGGTCATTTGAGGAAACAAAAGAAATGAAAAACCGGGGATTGAACTCACCTCCTTTGATGAAACTTAGTAAGTTGATTTCAGTTTTCGTCGCATTCGTTGAGCATTGTCATACTTGATTGATCTTCATCTTGTTTAGCCAGTAATGGGGTGGGTGTATGTTAATGTGGTGACGAGGGTAAGGGAGGCCTTCGAGACTAAAGAAGTTGTAAGGTTAGACTGCAAGCATGTGGGAACTAGCAACTGTAAGAAGATTGGTGTGAAGCTAAGGGTATGACACCTTTGCTTGTATATTATGCTTTTTGGTTATTATTATTCTGATTTCCTTCAATGATCATGCCTACATCTACTGACAAAGATTTTTATCAACATCTATTCCAAATATGAATTTTGTACTTCCTTTTTTGTTTGATTCAGGATCTGGTACCTTGTGTTCCTATCTTATTCAAGGATGAAGAAATCATAATTTGGAGAGGACAGCAAGACAAGGACAGAGACCAGAACTGAAGAAATGGAAGACATAATACTGGATAGATGGTGAACAGGATAAAATTGATTGTTGGGGGGTGCAATCTCATTCCCAATAGAAATTGAGAAAAAGCAATGAGTGGATGGGTTATACGAGTAGGAATAGAGGTACTACCCAATCCAGGTACTTTAAACGCAGGCCTTTGATCCCTAAAATATACAAGTCAACAGGAATGGGGGACATATATGTCAAAATTTCAGGCTCCTATTTAAGGACTCAATTAACATGGATGTGACAGGAATGGGAGCGGACTCTGCTACAGCACTTCAGTCTGAACACGATATTTTATGAGCCCACCGTGAATTCTCTTTTTTGTATGAAATGGGGTTGTTGTCTATTTATGCCAAGCATCCTACAAGGCTAACTGTGCATCCAGAAGCAGAATAGTTTTCCATGTGGAAGAAAACCTTGAGCAGAGTTTATGACACTTTGTATTTGTGATTGAGGATGTGATTACTACAGTATCTGTAGTTCCTTTCGTGACTTGGCTTATTTGTAGTGCATGTAGATAGATGATCAGTAGCCAATGGTGAATTGTAAATGTTGCTGCTGTAATGAATTGCTTGAAAGCAATTGCTGGAATTTGCTGATCAGAGGTTGTAAATGTTGTTTTTAAATTTAATAAAAAGTCATATTAAATTTTATTTATTTGATGCACGTGCTGAATTATACTTACCTATAAGATGTAATTAAAAGTCATTTGATAGCAAAAAAAAAAAAAAAAAAAAAAAAAAAAATTGAATTTTTTTACTAGCCACGGCTTAAAACCGTGGCTAAAAGTTTAGCAACGGTTTTAAGCCGTGGCAAGTCTGGCCACGGTTTTAAGCCGTTGCTAGTACTTGCCACGGCTTAAAATCGTTGCTAAACTTTTAGCAACGGTTTAGAACCGTGGCTAAAGCATCAACCGTCCTGAACATTAAACCGTTGCTAAAATTTTAGCCACGGTTTATAGCCGTCACGGATGATTTCGCGACGCCTCTACAGCCCACGCCTCTTAGCCGTGGCCATCTGTTACCCCCACGGTTCCAAACCGTTGCTAATGGGGAAATTTAGTGTAGTGAGACTGCTACCAGATCATGCAATGAGGATCATCAACTGCCTATCAAAAGTGTTTGTTTTGAGATTTAGGAGGATTCCAAGGAACAAGATCTTTTGTGTTTTAGGAAATTTCTATACCATTATGGAAGCAGGTAAGAGCCTAAACGGGTTCACAGAAATGCAATGTTTGATGGCATCAAATTGAAAGCCTGCTATTCCAAATATCAGCACAATCCAATATCAGTTCACACTGAAAATATTGATGTGATGCATATAGCACAATGAAAGCAATGAAAATATTGCTAACAGCACATTGAAAGCAAATCTCTGATTCAAGTGCCAAATAACAAATCACTGAAATTATAACTGTTTCATTAAGTTTGATTAACCTGAACCACAAATAACATATCAGGTTTGATTACAGCATAACTTTTAAATTCATGCAAACAAATATTGCCAATCAACCATCCTTGTCAGAACAAAACAATCTCTAACAATGATCTTCCCTTTGTTTCTACATCCATCGACCATAAAACAAATGCTCTTGGTGTTCATGTAGCTAAAATCTATATAAGAGTTAACAAATCCATTCCAAAGGTATTTTAGAAATTACATGCCAGATGAAAAAGTGGCGCATAGCAAGAACCTTAGACCACAAGAAATTTTCATGAAATAAGCACATCAGATAAAGCTGGGGCAGACTGGTCCCTTCGAAAGGCCAAGGCGTACTTCCATTCCGTGATGCATATCTGCGGGGCTGTAACTTTCAGATTCACGTGGGTCTGCAAGGGTTCAACAAAAACAATGAATCAAAACAATTAAACTTTCACTGGTTGCAAATGAAGAACTTTAATATTGCCTTGAGGCAGAACAGCATAGTATCCAAGTACAGTGTTTCTACAAAAGGAAAGAAGGAAATGATGACAAGAAGACTGATCTAAATTGCTACATTCGTGAACTGGTCAAGGTAATATCAAGAACTCCCTTTGTCAAGTATTGGAAGATGGCTTTTATGCTGTAATTCTGTACTTCCCTTGGGAAAACTCAACTTTAGGTGGTGGACATTCTGGTTGATGCTTTCTGGGTGATACTGAACATAGGCCTTCACATGGGTCTATATGTTGGCACAACACTTAGGGTGCCCTTAGGTGGTGGACACTTTGGATGTTTTCCTGTGATTTCTTCTCGTATGCTTCAGCTAATTGAAATCTATATGTTTGTTTCATAACCCCATCTCCTTTGGTTGAAATTCAAACAACATACATATTTATGCAACACTATAATATGAAAAATGTATAAAGTACCAATCAGTTATGATGTCTCTTACCAATGCAGTTTTTGAGTCTGTTATGATGTCTCTTACCAATGCAGTTTTTTAGTCTCTTTGGGAAAATTATATGTTAGCTATCATGCTCCATTGGGGAAGATGCAAATAATATGAGGCTCTGACAATGTTTACAACACTAACACATCACCATCAGAGAGTATTTTACCTCTAATTTTAGCCATACATCCACATTTAGTTGTACCCCGCATGTTTACAACACTTTGTGATTGACTTCTATGCTGCCCAGACCGACCACATGCAAGCGTTAAGTATATAGTTTTTCCATTTTCATCTTTTTCTTTATTCTTTATTTTCACTGGAAATCCTATTTTATTACCATAATCATAATAATAACGTTTGTACTCATCAATGTCGCTTAATTTCATCCCTTCTGTAGGATCCCTTATCTCTTCTAAATTTTTTTCATTCTCCATCAATTCAATATCTTCTACACTATCCATCCCTTATATACCTATTAAAGGAGTAGTTATCATCAGATATATAATCTTTAAAATGTTTTACAACTAGGCTAAAATTATGATTGGTTTATACAAAAAAAATTTTTTAACAAAATCTAATCAAATCTATTTTTTTTAACAAAATTTTTGCAGGATTATCATGAATTTCAGTAGTATAATTTAACAAAATTTTATAAAAATTTTGCGGGATTATCATGAATTTCAGTAGTATAATTTCAGGATTATCTGATTTCAGGGTGTAAAAATTTTGAAGATAAATTTACGTATTAATTTCAATATAATTTCAGAAGATAAATTAACAAAAATTCAGAAATTACGTACCAGAAGAAGATGAAGAAGAAGAAGAGGAGGCGCCGAGCGAGCGGAGCAGATCTGGCGTGGAGGAGCGCAGAGGAGGCTCTGAGGACGCGCAGGAGAGGAGGAGGAGGAGGAGGAGGCTCTGAGGTTTGAGCTCTTCAGGGTCGATCCTTGGTAGAGGAGGAGCAGGAGGTTTGAGCTCTTCAGGAGGTCGATCCTTGGTAGATGAGGAGCAGGAGGGAGGTTTGAGGTGGTCGATTCTTCCAGTGTTAGTGTTAAACACCAATGGCGGATTGATTTCAAAGCATAGAGAACGAAAAGAAAACCAATGGCGGATTGATTTCAACCCTCGCTCCTCACGTGGCAAACACCCTCCCTATGGCACGTGCCTGGGAGGGTCCGGACCAAGGGCGGGCCGTGTAGAATTATTCAACGATATTAGCAAACTCACACTACAAAAAAAAACTTTAATAGCTACGGAAACTAGCGACGGTTTTTTGATATCGTCGTTAATTATACGATTAGCGACGGCAAAAAACCGTCGCTAATTGCTTTCAATACTATTTCGACCCATAATTATAAAAATCCGTCGCAAAATATTTAGCAACGGCTTAAAACCGTTGCTAATTCTTGTATTAGCGACGGTAATTTAGCCGTCGCTAAGATTTACAAATAAAAATAATTGGTTTTTGATTTTTTATATTAGCGACGGCAATTTAAACACTAAAGAGATTAGCTACGGCAAATAAAAATAATTGGTTTTTTTTTTAATTTAAACACTAAAGAGATTAGCTACGGCAATTTGCCGTGGCTAATTGGTTTGATTTTTTTTTATTAGCGACGGCAAAAAACCGTCGGTAATTGGTTTAAAAAAAAAAACACTAAAGATATTAGCTACGGCAATTTATCGTGGCTAATTGGTTTTTGATTTTTTTTTTATTAGCGACGGCAAACAATCGTCGCTAATTGGTTTTTAAAAAAAAAACTAAACACTAAAGAGTTTAGCTACGACAATTTACCGTGGCTAATTGGTTTTTATATATTTTTTATCAAAGAAGATCAGATCAGATCAGATCAAAGAAGATGAGATCAAGGAAGATCAGATCAGAAAATATAAGATCAAAGAAGATCAGATAATATAAGATCAAAGAAGATCAGAGAATATCAGATCAAAGAATATCAGATAAAAAAATATCAGATCAAAGAAGATAAAATAAGATCAGATCAAAGAAGATCAGATAACAGAAGATCAAAGAAGATGAGATCAAAGAAGATCAAAAAAGTTCAAAGAAGATCATAGAAGATCAAAGAAGATAAAAAAAGATCAAAGAAGTTCAAAGAAGATCAGATCAGATCAAAGAAGACCAGATCAGATCATAGAAGATCAAAAAATATCAGATTAAAGAAGATCAAAGAAGATCAGATCAAAGAATATGTGATCAAGGAAGATCAAAGATCTAAGAAGATCATATCAGATCAAAGAAGATAAAAAAAAGATCAGATCAGATCAAAGAAGATCAAAGAAGAACAAAGAAGATCAGAGAATATCAGATCAGATCAAAGAAGATCAGATAAAAAAGATCAGATCAAAGAAGATGAGATCAAGGAAGATCAAGTAAGATCAGATCAAAGAAGATTAGATCAGATCAAAGAAGTTCAAAGAAGATCAAAGAAGATCAGATCAGATCAAAGAACATCAAAGAAGTTCAAAGAAGATCAAAGAAGATAAAAGAAGATCAGATCAAAGAAGATCATAGAAGATCAAAGAAGATCAGATCAAAGAATATCAAAGAAGATCAGATCAAAGAATATAAAAGAATATCAGATCAAAGAAGATCAAATCAAAGAAGATGAGATCAAAGAAGATCATAGAAGATCAGATCAAAGAAGATCAAAGAATATCAGATCAGATCAAAGAAGATCGAAGAAGATCAAAGAAGATCAGATTAAAGAAGATCAAAGAAGATCAAATCAGATCAAAGAAGAACAAAGAAGATCAGATCAGATCAAATAAGATGAGATCAAGGAAGATGAGATCAAAGAAGATCAAATCAGATCACAGAAGATCAGATCAAAGAAGATGGGATCAAGGAAGATCAAAGAAGATCAGATCTAAGAAGATCAAAGAAGATCAGATCAGATCAAAGAAGATGAGATCAAGGAAGATCAAAGAAGATCTAAGAAGATCATATCCGATCAGATCATAGAAGATCAAAGAATATCAGATCAGATCAAAGAAGATCAAAGAAGTTCAAAGAAGATCAAAGAAGATCAGATAAAAGAAGATGAGATTAAGGAAGATCAAAGAAGATCAGATGAGATCAAAGAAGATGAGATCAAAGAAGATGAGATCAGATCAAAGAACATCATATCAAAGAAGATCAGATCAAAGAAGATTAGATCAGATCAAAGAAGACGAGATCAAGTAAGATCAAAGAAGATCAGATTAAAGAAGATCAAAGACTAATTGGTTTTTAAAAATAAAATAAAATAAAACAGTAAAGAGATTAGCTACGGCAATTTACCGTGGCTAATTGGTTTTTGATTTTTTTTATTAGCGACGGCAACAAACCGTGGCTAATTGGTTTTTGATTTTTTATATAACCGTCGCTAATTGTTTTTTTTAAAAAAAAATTAACACTAAAGAGATTAGTTTCGGCAATTTGCCGTGGCTAATTGGTTTTTGATTTTTTATATTAGCGACGGCAAAAAACCGTCTCTAATTGGTTTTAAAAAAAAAAAATTTAACACTAAAGAGATTAGCTACGACAATTTGCCGTGGCTAATTGGTTTTTGATTTTTTATATTAGCGACGGCAAAAAACCGTCGCTAATTAGTTTAAAAAAAAAAAATTTAACACTAAAGAGATTAGCTACGGCATTTTGCCGTGGCTAATTGGTTTTTGATTTTTCATATTAGCGACGGCAAATTGTTTAAAAAAAATATCACCGATCCGCGTGAAACCTCATTTCAACCGTCAATAACACCAAAAAATTTAGCTCAATCCAACGCACTAAACCAAACCACGTCATCGATCCGCATGAAACTAACACAACCAATCCCCTTCAATTACCTTTCTCTATATAAATTTCAATTTTTTCTACAAACCAACTTAAACAAAAAATTTCTCTCAACAAAAATTTTTCTCTCAACCTCCAAAGAAGAAACCCACAGAGGAGAAGTCTGCCGCTTCCTCGACACCGTTCCCGGCCGCCTCCCTCGACATCGATCCCGGCCGCCTCTCTCTCCCCTCCCTTCCTCCGCCGCCTCTCTCTCGGAGATCTGAGATTTCTAATCTCGGAGACCTGATATCTGAGATCTCTGAAATCTCAGATCGCGGAGATCTATGATCTCCGATATTCTATAGATCGATTTTTTTTATTTTCTTTTTGGTTTTTTTGTCATTTTTATAGATTCTTTGTAAAAAAAAAAATTTTAATTTTTGTATGATATTCTAGAGACTGTGTAATTTTGTTATAATTTTGATCGATTAAGTTTAGTTCTGATAGTTGATATTAATTTTCAAAATGGACAATCATTAATAGCTAATTTCATTATAAAAAATGAATTATAATTTGTAATTTATAATTTATAAATTTCATTTGTCAAAATGATCTGCAACAAAGTTGTCCCTAAATAGCTACGTCAAATACCGTGGCTGTGTTGTCAATTAGATTTGTAATTTAGCGACGGCAAAAAATCGTCGCTAAATAGCCAAGGCAAAAAACTGTCGCTATATTGCCTTAGCGACCGCAAAAACCCTCGCTAAGTAGCGACGGCAAATAAACGGTCGCTAAATAGCGACGACAAAAAACCGTCGCTATTTAGCACAAACCGTCACTAAATAGCCACGGTACAAAAACGGTCGCTATTTAGCAAAAACCGTCGCTATCTTACAGTTAGTGACAGTTTTCGTTGAAATTTTCAGCAGCTTTAGCGATGGAATTTTTTGAGTTAGCCACGGTTTTTTTGCCGTGGCTAATTAGCGACGGGATAGTTTGCCGTTGCTGATTCAAATAGCGGCGATTAATCTAGCGACGGTATTGCGACGGTTTTTGTGCCGTGGCTAAATCATTGTAGCGACGGTTTTTTGCCAATTAGCAACAGTTTTTAGCCGTTGCTGAAACGACTTTTTTTTGTAGTGTCAAACAATGAAACAATAAATAACAGGACATACTTAGGGTGTGTTTGGTTGCATGAAATCCTATGTCATGAGGAGACCCTACATTTTAGGCTAAATTGATGTATCACTCCACATCCATCATTTGATTTTGTGTGAATGGTGAGAATGAAAGTCTCATGAACATGAGAATCCCATTCCTTGGTCCCCCAAGGTATGTGATTCTCATGTTCATGGGAGTTCTATTCCCACCATTGCTCACAAAATTAAATGGTGGATGTGTAATGATACCTCAAATTAGCCTAAAATATAGAAATTCTCTCATAAATTTCCGTGACATGGAATTCCATGCAACCAAACACACCCTTATATCTTTAGCAATGATTTGTCAAGCAAACCCAAGAACACTAGAAAGGACAACTATGATATGTAGAACGCAGCGATAAGGTCAAAGCTGTACTTTTTCAAGAAACTCGAGACATCAAGTGCATGAAAGTGTTAAACCATTTTAAAAGGATAGCCCAAATAAGAGAAATCCAATACGATGACCTGAAATTAGAAGCACCTTTAAGTGCATAGAACACTCAAACATTACTAAGATATTTTATTTTATTTACTCATTTATTTATTTACTTATTTATTTAGTATTTTCTACTTCGGGTAGTAAGAATTGGAATCTATAAGATTCGTGATAGGACATAGCATATGATTTGCTCAACCCCCAGAATTTTGAGATAAGCCTCAGAAATATGCAGTTGAAAACGTTATAAAAACTTGGGAACCTGGCAATAAAACTAGGCAACCACACAAGTTACATAGACAAGGAATAGTGGCCAACAGTCCATTGAGTAAACATGTTGGAGCTATTAAAAGACATTTTTTAAATCTCCATTGAGTGGATCAAAGTTGCAACCTACTCGTAACATAAAAAAGAAGAATGGTTTGAGAAGGACTTTTAGGATGTGTCTAGGAAGGCATTAAAAAGTTATGAAGGCAGACAAAGCACCAGGTCCAGCTGGATTTCCACTGGCTTTCTTCAAGGAGTGTTGGCACTCGCACTTCCTCAAAAGTGAAGATAGAGGCTGTGAAAGAATTTTCAAACAATCGTCTTTCCTAAGGCTTAAGAACAACTTTTTGAGAAGAGGCTTACGAATACTTTCATCATTATTAATCCAAAAATGAAATCGATTTTGCTACTCGAGGTTTATGCCAAGGTTTATGCCAATTAGTTACATTAGAGGGGCATATAATATAATAGATTAGGTACAAAGGAATGGAAGAATGATATTTTCAAGATAGCTAAAGCTAGAGAACGAAAAAGTAGGGACTTTAATACAGGATAAAGCTATTTTAGATAGATGGAACGATTACTTTTGGAACCTATTCAATGGAACACATGTAGGGGAGTTAAACTTGGAGGGGTATGCTTCACAGGAAGGGAGATATCGTGTGTTCTATCGCAGAGTTAGTGCCGCGGAAGTGAGATGAACTTTAAAAAGAATGAAGACAATAAGGCAGTTGAACTGGATGATATTCCAATTGAAACGTGAAAATGTATGGGAGAAGTCAGGATTCAATGACTAACTAAGCTCTTTAATAAGATTTTGAAAACTAGAGAAATGTCAGATTCGTGGAGGCATAACATCGTGGTACCAATTTATAAGAACAAAGGGGATATTCAGAATTGCTCAAATATAGAGGGATCAAGCTTATGAGTCATACGATGAAACTTTGGGAGATGGTTATAGAACGAAGACTTAGGAGTTTAACCACGGTTTTGTAGAATCAATTTGGATTTATGTCGGGTGGGTCTACTACAGAGGTCATCTTCCTGCTTAGGCAAATTATAGAAAAATATCGAGAGGAACATAAGAGTTTGCATATGGTTTTTATTGATCTGGAGAAAGCTTACGATAGGGTCCCCAGGGAGTTAATTTGGTGGGTGTTTGAAAGGAATAAAGTGTCTCAATGTTATGTCGATATCATTAAAGATGTCGATATCATTAAAGATATGTGTGAAGGGGATGTAACAAGTGTTCACTTAGTGGGTGGATGTCCAGTGAATTTTCAGTATCGGCCATAAGTCCATATCTCTTTGCTTTGGTCATGGATGAGTTGACGAGACGTCTGCAAGAAGATGTACATTGGTGCATGTTATTTGCAGATGATATTGTCTTAATTGATGAGACTAGTGAAGGTTTAGGTCAGAAATTAGATAGGTGGCGGGAGGCTTCAGAGAGTAAGGGTTTTAGAATAAGTCGTTCGAAGACAGAGTATCTAGTGTGCAACTTTGGTTGTGAATAACGAGGGAGGAGTAATGCAATTGATATCAAAGGTGTGGAGGTCCCAGAGTGTGAGACTTTTTGACAGTGTTCTAAAAATCGCTAGGCGCTGGGCGGGCGACGAGCAGGTGCCTAGGCGGTCTTAGGTTTTGTATTATAACTTTAATAATTTACAAAAGTTAAGCATAATACCTTATCAATTACATCCAATTTAATGCCAATACACATATGCAAAATTTAAAAACATGAAAAATTAACAATCGTGAACAAAATTTATTAAAACTCAAATGACTGAAGTTGGTCATGATGGGTACTTCATATAAATTTAATTTGTGTACTCTTTTATTTTTCTTCAAATTACATTAATAACCTCAGTTATTTTTGATAAAATCTACATTAGTAAAATTGGTACCGGCAGATCCTATGAGAATTCCATTAAGTAATCATCATTTGCTACATTTAGACATATACTGAATAAAAAATAATTAAATAGTTTACTTCTAAAAAATAGGAAAGAAAAATAAAATAAGAACACAATCAGCCTTATTAAAAAATAAAAAATAAAAAATAAAAATAAAAAAAATCGCCCAGACCGCCTAAGCCGCCTAGACCCCGCCTAGATCCCGCCCAGACTGCCCAGAACCGCCCAGACTGCCCGCCCAACCATTAATCTAGAGGTTTTCCACTTTCTAGCGCCTAGGCCGATTTTTAGAACACTACTTTTCGATATCTAGGATCTATAATTCAAAAGAATTGGGCTATTGGAGAAGATGTAGACCATAAGATTAAAACTAGTTGGCTGAAATGGAGAATGACGTCAGGAGTATTATGCGATAGAAGGATGCCTGCAAGGCTAAAAGGGAAATGTTATAAACAATTGTTCAACCAACCATGCTATACGGTTCAGAATGTTGGGCTACTACGGGACAACATACGCATAGGATGGCGGTAGCAGAAATGCGTATGTTAAGGTGGATGTGTGGTAAAACACTTAGGTGTAGTGCCCATAGAGGACAAAATTAGAGAAATGCGTTTAACTTGGTTTGGTCACGTGCAGAGGAGACCAAACACGGCCCCAATTAGAAAATGTCTAAATTGGCAAGTTAATTGAGGGGACGATCGTTGAAAACTTGGATGAAGGTGGTGAATGAAGACATCATTGAGCTTGGATTAGGCGAAGATGTGTGAAAAAATCGCATTACTTGGAAAACCAAAATCCATGTAATCAACTCCAAAAATATCGAAAATAGGCTTTGATAATGATGATGATGATGATGATGAGAGGGGCATATAACATAACTCCACAGGTCCACAAAATAGCTTGTGCAAATTATCAGAAAGTACATCCATGAGCTCCCAAAGAGCCAATTCATTCAAGAACTGGCTATATTTTTACTAGCCTCTGATGGACAATATCTGCTATATTTTTTTAGAATAACCTAATGTTGATTCAGAGGCGTAAACAAATACCCCCTCAGTCTTAGGGATTGTTTATTTGAGCCAGAGGTCTAACCTCTTATTAAGAGGGTCCCTTTAAACTCTTAACAGAGGCTCTAATTGAAGACTAAAATGTTAGTTTAAACTCTAGTTAAGTCTCTAACTAGAAGGTAAAAATCAAGTAATTAACTATTTTGTCCACAATGGGACACTCCAACTCACATTGGTAGACCCCTTAGTGTAATCAGGCTACATACAAAAAGCCAATCTAGTAAAAATACTTGGTAGAGAAATATCTAACCAAAACTAGAGGTGTAGAGAAACTAGAGGTGTAGAGGTATAGAGGTGAGACAACATGTGATAAAAAGGGCATACAAGCACCAATTTGGGGGACCATCTCTGATTCAGACACTGCCACTCTTACTCAAAGGCTAAAGAAACATCCCGTTGGCTCTAAATCTTAACATGACTAATCACAAACTCCGTTACACTAATTAAGAATGATACGGAGAAATGCATTTCTTAACCTATCATGTCCATGCTAACCCAAACATATATGCATTGGGATATAGTTAAGAAAAATCTGAACAATTAAGTCATAGAACTTCAGATTTCGTAAATCAACCTCAGCCTTTCTCCACTACAATTAGCGTCAATAACTTCATAGTCCTAGGCATGTATACACCAATTGATGCATCATACTTCAAACAGAAATTCTAAGTGTCGAGGAAATGGGCGAGGGAAGTGAGGTGGCGGGGTGGGAGCCGTTCATCTCACTCGAGATGCGTGCGTTGATTTTTTACACGCGCATCCCGAGCGGGATGAACGGCTCCCACCCCCGCCACCTCACTCCCCTCGCCCATTTCCTCGCCCATTTCCTCGCTGTGTAGCCTCTCTCTACTTCAAATAGGCACCCTGTTCTAAGCCTTGTGGCTAAAGTTTACGGAAAACTCTCCACCGAGTCAATAGACACAAAATTCAAAATGTTTTCACATCAATTAATATGGAACTCACTATGAATGAGTTATTAAGGCTGTAATAATGAAAAATCTGTTGTTGTAAAAATCTGCCACCACCACCCCCACCACGAGGTTTAGTCCAAAACATAAACAAACAAACAAAATCTTAGTAAAGCTAAGAAAAGTAACTCCACAAACTCTCCCCTTACAGGCTTTCTTCCTGCATAAACTCCAAGTGTTTGCTACCACATTTTCTTACCATTAACAATGACACAACAAAATTTCCCTTTCAAGTTCTGTTTTCTTAGCTACTTTGCTCCAAAATGTGTTCCAATAGTTGGAGCTTAAAATCTTAAAATCAAAATAAGTTGATTATAGGCTTATTCCACTTGAAGCTCACATTTTCTAAATTTGACACGAATCAAAAGCATTTCCTTCAATAATGTATGAATTCAATTTATAAATCCTAGATTTGCTAGGGTTTTGAAGGTACCTGCACAAATGCCAAGACGAGACGAGGAGAGCTATGATGGCGACGAAGCTCAATAGCCAAAGCACTAGTTCCCACGACATGATCTCCTCTTCTGAATAAAGACGATCTTCCGAAGAAGAGACCATCAAGAAGAAGAAGAAGAGCTTCTTCGTCCTTACTAATGGCGCAATGCGCTCCCAAGTTCAGAGTCTCGATGTAATCCGACGCTGAGTCTCGTGAGGATGTTTTCTTGGCGGGATGAGAGCGATTCGTTCGTTGTTAGGAGAGTGGAAAGGAAAGTGTTGATTTAAGCTTTGAAGCCATGTCTATATACTAGTGTAATACCCGTGCCGTTGGCACTATCGCATATTACATCATACCTTCACGGCTATGTCGAATACTCACATTTAGGGTTTTATTTTAATTTCTAAAAACACTTGCATAATTGTCTATTACAACAGTTATGATGAATTAATTTTGTAAAAAGTTAATACTCTTGAACAGTAAAACAATGTTAATAAAACTGATCAACGCAACCAATGTGCTAAGGAATTTAATCTCCACCAAATGTCAACTTAACTGAAAATAAGAAGGAAATAATTCAATATTAAGAAATATCCCATGTTTATCCAAGTGAGTTTTGGCTGAAATTGATGCCCGGTTTAGTAAAGCAGCAGTTGAAGAAATATAATTTAATTAGGGCAAACAGAATGACATATTCGGTTTAGAAGAATATTAAGATGAAACCTGAATATGTCATGAACAATTAAAAAATCAAAATTTCGACAGTGTTTTCCCTGTATTTTTCAATATTGAAACCTGTCATAAAAATTATAATGGCAATCAATGCCATGAACATAAGTACATCCTACCTTTAAAGTTATATCAAATATTTGCAACATGGGTTTTTAGTTCATTTATAAAAATGAAAAAAAAAAAAAAAAATTGCTCAGTTGTATATTACAATTACGTTAAATTAACTTCAGCAAATAAAAATAATCTCTAGCTCAAATAATCTCATGTTAAAAATTTGTGCATAGAGCAAGCTTCTTGGGGATAGTAAAACTTAGGAAAAAAAAGAAGAAGACATAAATGCCTACCAATTGATCTATCCAATGAGCACTGGGTACAAATCCCTCCTTGGCGTATGGGGCACTCTGGCATCCGACTTCAAATCCTTGATTTCCTTGAGTTTGCACTTACAATATTATATCTACGTCATCTCCGGAGTTTGCCCTTACAATGCATTGTAAGAATCTCTAAAGAGATGATGATGGAGGATCTGGTTCACTCCACACAATATGTATTGAATCAAGCCCTGAGCAGAATATATAGTGAGAAATAGATTTCTTCAAAAGATCATTTATTTTCCATGCGTTCATTAAGATGGTATATCATTTCCTGCACAGAAGAATGATCTGATAAACTAAGTGTTCATTTTCTAGTGCTTGAAAAACAAACCATCTGCACATAATTAAAAGGGTCGGTTTAGCAGGATTTCATGACTGCATTTTGTTTGTTTCCTGTCTGCGAGCTTAACCAATCAGAGCTTACTATTGTAGAATCTCGAAGGGCTAAAACCCTTAATAAAATCAAATGAGTAAATGGGTATATTGAAACACAATATTGAACACAATTGAGATATCAAATCTAAACTTTCAACATTACAGTTAAGAAAAGATTATTCCTTTATTGCAAATTTCAAGTTTTATTTCTTCCATTAAAGTTAATAAGATCCAAGATCCATGGTTCTTAAACCCAACTCATGTAATCAAGAACAACAACATAAACCAACCAACTCTAATAAAAAAGGTTCAAATTTTTTTTCTTCCAATCTAAACTAATAGAACTCTACATGAAAGGGGTTGTTTAAATGTACCTGGGAGTTGAGGAACCTTGAGAAGAGGGAATTTTGTGGAGCTTCCAAAACATGAAAGAAGCTAAGTGACCAAGAAGAACAAGTGTAGAATAAGAGCTTGATTCCAATGGGTCCGACAGTGTAGATTGAGAATTGCTATCTGAATCTCTGTACAACACCAAATTAATCAAACCCATTGAGCAAAAGTAATTAAATTAATCAAACCCATAAAATAACACCAAATTAATCTAACCCATTGAGCTAAGTTTGCAAAATAAGGCATAAATAAGGATTAAAAAGTTAATTTGAAATTGGGGGAACTCACACCCGTCTGGGAGATTCCCCTCTCTGAACTGATTGGGGGCGGAAGGAGA
Organism: Berberis vulgaris; assembly: GCA_963556465.1. Classification (NCBI taxonomy): domain Eukaryota; kingdom Viridiplantae; phylum Streptophyta; class Magnoliopsida; order Ranunculales; family Berberidaceae; genus Berberis; species Berberis vulgaris. The sequence goes on from OY747133.1 coordinate 17,952,916, forward strand.
GATGAATCTTCTCTAGAACATAGTAGAAAAAGTGAGGAATGCCTATATATCAAGTAAAGAAAATGGAAAATTTTTAGATCCACAACAATAGACAACCAAGGATATGCAACAAAGATTTAAATACCTGTAGTGCATATAAATTTTTAGATCCATAAAACGGTTAAGACAGTAAAATTTCCCCCAAACCTTAAAATAATCAATAACATGAGTATAATAAATACAAAGCATGTTGTTTTGAAATTAAGAATAGTAAAAATAATCAAACATTGAGAAGATACCTAATTCTTTGTCAGACATACTAATGACCATAATCAAGCAATGAGAAGATACCATATTAATACTGTTGTGGCAGTATTTGAAATGGATTTTTCAGTTTTTGACATAATCAATCGACTATGTTTCCTTAAATGACAACTTGATTTCAAGAAAAACCAATATGCTATGAACTCACAAATTGAATGTGTAGTTTGTTTTGGTCCAAATTCTTTGCTCAAGAAAAGTGTACTCGATGACCAAGAACCGTCCACACCAACAAAGATTCAAGTGATTTACTTGCTAGTTTGCTAAGTATGCATCTGAATTGTATATGGTTCATTAAAATATTAAGTAAAAAATTAATCACAAAACCCTTTGAATACCATTACAACATGTAGATCTCAGTAACTCAGAATGGTATCTTATGCAACATAATCATCACCTATATTGTGCACCAAAACAATCGCCTAAATAAGCTTCACCAAGCAGTGAAATCTCAAATTTATTAAAATTAAAACCTGATCACGTCTTAAACTGATTGTCACATGAAGCAATGATCGTCCTCAATGTATTGAATCTTAGAACTTACTATTATCAATTCTAACTTCTTTAACCATTTAAAATGTTTTGAGCTTCGACTAAAGGAGGATATATATGATGTCAAACCAAATTCTTTAACTATTATAACTTAGAATGCATCAAGCCCACTAAAGAAATGAATGTCACAAATTCATAAACGTGTCACAGGAAATGTAATAGACTTTTCATCAGTCAAATCACACACTTATTTCCCTTACCATGAACATTCTTGATTTGTTCAGCAGTCCCATGCTTCAAGCGCTCCAGATCTGTCCAACTTTACGGCTGAGCAAGGTACCAACAAGATCCTCACCCTCAAATTAAACTGCAACAATATCATGAAGAAAAAGTATAAAGACTTCACAAGTGGAATATATTTACCTCTCCATATACAATCATAAACAGAACCAATGTTCAAATTGCATCCTCATAGTTTCAAATTGTAATGAAGTTGTCGTAGCATGGTCATGAATTGTAACAGTGAATATGCACGAAAAATACAGTGAAAAGTGCCAGAGAGTAATTTAAGAAAAAAAAACTTTATGTGCAGTTTGCAGCCCAGCTGCTTCGAATCGTATTGAGGCTGCCCTCCCATGGCTACAGCAGAAACTAATTGAAACAAAAATTATTTATGTTCAATTTGCAGCCTCACTGCTTTAAGTTGCAATCATGTTGCCCTATCATGGGAAGTTGAAACATGCCAGAAAATTAATCAAACCTTTATGCCACTTTCCCACATGATATTTCCTCAAGTCCTTTTAGTACTGGTAAAAGATGGTATCATTTATTTAAAACCCTGATATTAAAAATAAAACAAAAAAATGTGTATGCTCCATAATACCACAACTTGAACTTTGCAGTATTGTCAAGGTGGTTTCATGCTATAATGAGATAACCAAAGCATAATCTTTGTGCAATGTGTAATACCTGCCTACTTCCCATTTCTTCCGCAGATCTCCATCCAATTTGTAATGTTTGCCAGGTTCCAAGGCTTTTGTACACTTCCATTCCAAGAACCAAGTGGGGAAGTAACCCTGTCTAAAGAAGATTAGAAAATAACAAAATAATTTGAATAAAAATCATAAAACTCACTGACCTAGAACTGACATCATAAACTTCACCCTTATGACGTAAGATTGAAGCTTTGAAATCATAAAACACACTGACATGGAAATAGATCATAAAATACAATGTAGGATTGGAGCTCGACTGATTTGAGACATATTTTAAGAACAACGTTATAATGTAGGAAATAGATCATAATGTAGGAAGTTTCATGTATGTAGGTGCAGCCCACCTAATAAGAACAACGTTTGAATTCTTACTCGGTAAGCAAACAACTATATCTAATGTAGGTGAGCTTAATGACCGTTCACGTAAAGAGAAGCAAATAAGCTTGTACGTGACTGGCTAATTGGCCACCATAATCCATCAAAAAACATTTTCATTGGAAAATTGTAGGCATAAGTTAGAAACGATCATATGCACAAGAGAATAAAAAAATGTCAGGACAACAATACTCATGTAAACATGAAGAGATGCTATAAAGTGTTGTTGTTGAACAACTAAATAATGTAGGTGAGCTTATTAATGTAGGTGAAAGAACAACTTGTCCCTAGATGATATCTATACCACCTATTAATATTATCATCATAACTGCCACCAATTTCACGGTTTTCTAAAGTTTCAATTTCCAGGTAAATATAATCTCTTCTCCTTTCAGAAAATTCCCATTTGAGGTTTCTAGTCTACCATAAAAGTTGTAGCTTTAACAATTCAAAAATGGACAAAGGTTTGTTTAATGAAATCCCTTGCTCAATGCCTTATTAAAGGTTGCAATCTAAAACCCTAAAAAAAAAAAACTGCAAATCCTAATAAAAACTTCCACTAAACATACTAACCAAACAAATCATTCGCAAATCAGAAACACACATCCAAATTAAGCAACCAATATGGAAAGATTAACGAAATCAAAAGAGATCGAATGGAAGACGAAGAACTCACCCGCATATTCGAGCATTTGATTCGACTGTGTGTTGAACGAAAGTCTTGTGAAAAAAGAAGAAGATGAAGCCCTGTGGAGAAGAAGAAGAAGATGGAGAAGCAGGAAGCAAGAAGATGAAGGCCTGTGGAGAAGAAGAAGATGGAGAAGAGGGGGACAACTTTGTGGAGACGTGGAGATCCAAATGAAGGCAATCAGAAGCCAAGTTTTTTTTTTACGAACATATGATGTAATCAAGCAAAACAAAAAGCACAAAACTCAAATCAATCGGATAGATCTCGAATACCCAATCGACAATTCAATCCCCCAAATCTAAAAATCTCTCCAATTACAACCCCTTTAATTAACCAACCAAATGAATCCCAAAATCTTAAAAAACAGATCCACCCCCATTTGAAAAAGGATGCAAACTTGCAGATCAAAAGGGTACCTTTTTGTGCCTGGCGTTGAGCTCTTTGGAGACGTTAGCCTTCTCGAAGAAAACCTTACTTCTTGAAGAACTTTGGGCTTCTGCGACTTGTCGACGCTCTTGCTTTGTAGACCGTCTGGATGGATTCATCGACCAGATTAGAGCGGAGTGAAACCCTAATTGAAATCCAGTAAAGAATGAAGAGAACGACTGAGAAAGAGATAGAGAGAGGTTACTGAGTGTTTGCCGCGGCTGATGGCTTCGTAGATGTGAGAGAGGAAGAAGAGAGCCCTGTGGAGAAGAAGAAGACGGAGAAGAGGGAGACGTCGAGAGTAAGAGCAAAGTATCGGGCTTCAAAATTTTGCTTAAGTTCTGCCAAAGTATAACTTTGCCACGTAAGACAAACATAAAGGCCTCTTTGAATTGTAAGATAGATTAAGGAAAAAGATTTTTTTTTTTTTAGTTTTACACAGTTACACTCATTACTTAATTTCTGTGCACTAGATTGGAAAACTATTTTATTCTAATCCATGTTTTCTACAAAATCGTTAAATCCAAATCATTGATCGGTCAATATTAATTTTTAGACTCTTTTGTCCTTATCTTAAACCATAATTAAGTTCAAAAGAGGTGTTGGGAAAAATTAAGTACTAAACACTAATTATTTAAATAACTATAGGGATCAAATAATAATTAATTTGAATTTTTTTTTTGCTTGTGTGATCTATCATACAATAAAGAGGAGTTATAATTTAATAATAAGCATAACACTGACACTAAGCATATACCAATATAAGAACCAAAGGTCCTTGTGTCTCTTCTTCAAACCAAAACTCGAGTAGCAGCGTCTTCGTCACAGCAAGAAGTAATGTTTTCGTCGCAAAAAGGTAAGGACAAAGAGTTTCCTAAGCGTGTCAAATATTGTAATCAATTTAATTTTCTCCATTGATTAACTATTACATGAGGTAGGGGAAAATGATATTTTCAAGATAGCTAAAGTTGAAGAACAAAAAACTAGGGACTTGAGTCATGTTAAGTGTGTTAAGCATGAGGATGAAAGAGTTTTAATGCAGGATAAAACCATTTTAGATAGATGGAAGGATTACTTTTGAAACATACTCAATGAAACACATGTATAGGAGTTAAACTTGGAGGGGTATGCTTCACAGGAAGGGAGACATCGCGTGTTCCATCGCAAAGTTAGTGCCACAGAAGTGAGAGAAGCTTTAAAAAGAATGAAGACATGGAAGACAATTGGACCGGATGATATACCAATTGAAGCGTGGAAATGTCTGGGAAAAGTTGGGATTTAATGGCTAACTAAGTTCTTTAATAGGATTTTGGAAACTAGAAAAATGTCAGATTCGTGGAGGCATAGTATTGTGGTACCAATTTATAAGAACAAATGGGATATTTAGAATTGCTCGAACTATAGAGGGATAAAGCTTATGAGTCATACAATGAAACTTTGGGAGAAGGTTATAGAACGAAGACTTAGGAGTTTAACCACTGTTTTGGAAAATCAATTTGGATTTATGTCGGGTAGGTCTACTACGGAGGTCATCTTTCTGCTTAGGCAAATTATAGAAAAATATCAAGAGGAACGTAAGAGTTTGCATATGTTTTTTTTATTGATCTGGAGAAAGCTTACAATAGGGTCCCAAGGAGTTAATTTGGTGGGTGATTGAAAGGAAGAAAGTGTCTCAATGCTATGTCAATATCATTAAGGATATGTATGAAGGGGCTGTAACAAGTGTTCGCTCAGTGGGTGGGATGTCCAGTGAATTTTCAGTGTCAGTAAAACTACATCAAGGGTCGGCCTTAAGTCCATATCTCTTTGCTTTGGTCATGGATGAGTTGACAAGACATCTGCAAGAAGATGTACCTTGGTGCATGTTATTTGCAGATGATATTGTCTTAATTGATGAGACTAGTGAAGGTTTAGGTCAGAAATTAGATAGGTGGCGGGAGGCTTTAGAGAGTAAGGGTTTTAGAATTATTCGTTCGAAGACGGAGTATCTAGTGTGCAACTTTGGTTGTGAATCACGAGGGAGGAGTAATGCAATTGAGATCAAAGGTGTGGAGGTCGCAGAGTGTGAGACTTTTCGATATCTAGGATCTATAATTCAAAAGAATGGGGCTATTGGAGAAGATGTAGACCATAGGATTAAAGTTGATTGGCTTAAATGGAAAATGAAGTCAGGAGTATTTTGCGATAGAAGGATGCTTGTAAGGATAAAAGGAAATGCTATAAGACAATTGTTCGACCAGCCATGCTATCGGTTAAGAATGTTGGGCTACTATGGGACAACATACGCATAGGATGTCAGTAGCAGAAATGCGTATGTTCAGGTGGATGTGTGGTAAAACCCGTAAGGATAAAATTAGAAATTAAAGAATTAGGAGACCCTTAGGTGTAGCGCCCATAGATGAAAAAATTAGATAAATGCGTTTAACTTGGTTTGGTCACGTGCGGAAGAGACCAAGCACGACGCCAATTAGAATATGTCTAGATTGGCAAGTTAATGGAGGGTGTAAACGGAAGGGACGGCCGTTGAAAACTTGGATGAAGGCAGTGAATGAAGACATCATTGAGCTTGGATTAGGCGAGGATATGTGGGAAGACCGCATTGCTTGGAGAACCAAAATTCATGTAGCCGACCCTGAAAATATCGGGAATGAGCTTTGATGATTATGATGATTAACTATTATATGAACGTGACTAACAATGGAGTGCACACAAAAGCCATAGTATTGGCGAGAGTCTTTACATGCTTGTTGCTTTAATCACAGAAGGCCAGACTGTAAAACAATGGTATGGAGAAAATAATATGCCAGGATGAGTTTCTTATTATACAAGCGAGGGTATTTATACAAGAAGTGTCTTAGTAGCTTTAGGTAACTTCTGATAAGAATATAATTCAATTTCCACAACTACAATATCTTAATCATATTCTTATAGTATCCTAATCATATCCCTGTATCATAGGAGAATCACTGATTCTCAACACTCCCCCTCAAGTTGGAAAGTGGATGTCAAGAACTCCCAACTTGTGCAACATACCATTGAAAGCGTCTTTTCCTAACGGCTTTGTGAGCACGTCTGCTACTTACTGAGATGAAGTTACATACTTGGTTTCAACTGAACCATTTTGAATTTTTTCTCTAATAAAGTGGCAATCTAACTTCTGATAAGAATATAATTCAATTTCCACAATTACAATATTCATAAGATTTCCACAACTACAATATTTTAATCATATTCTTATAGTATCCTAATCATATCCCTGTATCATAGGAGAATCACTGATTCTCAACATTCCCCCTCAAGTTGGAAAGTGGATGTCAAGAACTCCCAACTTGTGCAACATACCATTGAAAGCGACTTTTCCTAACGGCTTTGTGAGCACGTCTGCTACTTACTGAGATGAAGTTACATACTTGGTTTCAACTGAACCATTTTGAATTTTTTCTCTAATAAAGTGGCAATCTATGTCAATATGCCTTGTTCTTTCATGGAAGACCATGTTAGTCGCAATGTGCAAAGCAGCTTGATTATCACAGTGAAGAATCGCTGTCTCCGGATGTGACACCTGTAGATCTCGCAATAAGTTGCGCATCTAGGTTATTTCACAATAAACACTTGTCATGGCTTGATACTCGGCTTCTGCTGAAGAGAGGGAGACAATTTTTTGTCTCTCTGTCCTCTAAGATACCAGTGAATTTCCCAAAAAGACACAATAACCTGTTGTTGACCTTCTAGTAGTGGGACAACCAGCCCAATCCGAATCACAATAAGCTGTTAAATGCAAAGAATTATGAGCTGGGAAAAAATACAACTTCCTAGAAAACTTTTAAGATACTTCAAAATACGAAGTGTTGCATCCCAATGTGGTTTCCTTGGTTCATGCATGAACCTGCTGAGGACATGAACTGCATAAGTGATATCGGGCTTGGTGATGCTCAAATAGATAAGGCGGCCTACCAACCTTCTATATTTTTGTGGATCTGCAAGCAATTCACCTGTGTCTGACAACTTGAGATTTTGTTCCATAGGAAAGCAAATTGGTCGTGTTCCTAATAAACCTCCATCTTTAATAATATCAAGAGCATACTTTCTTTGAGAAATTGCAATACCTTTCTTGGAACGAAATACCACAATACCCAAAAAGAATTTTAAATCCCCAAGATCTTTGATACGGAAACGATTATGACGAAATTGTTTGAGGGTATTGGTGGCACCCAAATCATTTTCTGTAATCACTATGTCATCAACATAAATCAAAAGGGAAGTGAATGATTTCCCTCTATTACGTGTGAAGAGGGAGTAATCAGTTTTAGATTGAACGAAACCAGCAACTTGTATGGCATTAGAGAACTTAGCAAACCATTGACGAGAAACTTGTTTTAGGCCATATAGGGACTTGTTGAGGCGACATACCAGATTCTCCCCCTGGCGCCGTAGACCGGGAGGTGGGAGCATATAAATTTCTTCATGAAGATCACCATGAAGAAATGCAATATGAACGTCGAGCTGATGAAGAGACCAAGATTGAGCTGTAGCAATGGCAAGGAGACAACAAACTGTGATAAGCTTGGCAATGGGAGAGAAGGTGTCATGGTAATCAATGCCCTCAGTCTGAGTGTACCCTTTAACAACCAAGCGAGCCTTATACAGCTCGATTGAACCATCAGAGCAATGTTTAATCTTGTAAACCCACTGACAACTAATTGGTTCCTTACGAAGAGGAAGAGAAGTAAGAGTCCAAGTGTGATTTAGTTCCAACGCTTGAAGTTCGGAGAGTATAGCCTGCTGCCAATTTGGATATAAGGCAACATCCTCATAAGTTCGAGGCTCCATATGACAGCTGATGTTATAATGAAAGCTAGATGGGATGGTGAGTATCGATGGTAAGAAATAAAATTGGACAAGGGATAGCGAGTATCTGATGAGGGAACTGGAGGCGAAGACTCTGATTGGATGGATGGTGGCAACGTGATGACATAATCCTGGAGGTGGCTAGGCAAATTTCTGGTACGGTCTGACTGGTGAGGAGGTGGTGTGGTTGGTGGAGAGGCGTGAACGAGAGAAGTATGAAGCACTAGTGGGGAACTTTCAGATGAAGAGGAAGGGTTACCTGGTGAGGGAAGGATGTGGTCAGTAAGAGAGGGGAGTTTTGTGTTAGCGGGTAGAGGAGTTGATGGATTATGGGAAGGGGACAACCCTGGTGAGTCATCGGGTATTCTAGTAGGTAAGGCATCATGGTGGGTTGGTGGTGGTAAGGGGCCCAAAGAAGGGAAATGATTGAATTGGGCATGCTCGGTCTTGTAAGGAAAAATATTTTCATGAAAAACGTCACGACTAGTAAATATTTTTCGAGTGGACAAATCATAAAGTTTGTAGGACTTTTGCCCATGTGAATAGCCAATGAAAACTTATTGCTTAGCACGTGGATCAAATTTGTGAGAAGTGTAGATATGTTTGGCATATGCAAGACACCCAACAACCTTTAAATGTGTATAGGATGGCGTTGCATTATACAATTTCTCAAATGGGGTTTTGTGGAAAAGAAGTAGGGTGGGCAACCTGTTGATCAAATGAACTGCTGTAAGTATGCATTCTCCCCAGAGATGAAGAGGGAGGTTAGCTTGAAATCGTAAGGCCCGTGCAGTTTCAAGGATATGACGATGCTTATGTTCGGCAACACCATTTTGTTGTGGTGTGGCGACGCAAGTATGTTGATATAAAGTTCCATGATCTTTGAAAAAAATCCCCTAATGAAAAAAATTATCCCCCATTATCCACATTAATAGCTTGTATGGTGGTATTGAATTGGGTTTTAACCATGAAAAAAAATGATTTGAGTAGTCCTTGTGTTTCATTTTTGTGGTGCATACTAAATACCCAAGTAAATCGAGAGAAATCATCCACAATTGTTAGGAAAAACCGAGCCCCAAAGATTGAAGGAGTTCTGTGATGCCCCCAAATATCACAATGAACAAGGGTAAAAGGTTTCATAGTGGGAATTGAACTTTTGCTAAACGGAAAACGAGTTTGTTTTGCCAAATGACAGGCGTTGCAAACATTATTCAAACTAGAGGAACAATTTAACAAAGTTTGCCTAAAACATGTATACGCGGAAAAAATGGTGACATAAACGGCGATGCCATAAGTCTGCGGAAGTGGAAGCAAGGTGGCATGATGGTTTGTTGGTAGAAGGTGCTTGGTCAGACGCCAACGCCACTAAGTGATAAAGCATGTCACGTTGTTTACTCAAACCAATGGTAATCCTCGTTGCCAAGTCCTGCAAGATACACCAAAAAAGAAAAAAATTCATTGAACATTATAATATCTTTGTGATGCGACAGACAGACATGAGATTAACTTTAAAGGTAGGAACACATAAAACATTTTTCAAAGAAATATGAGAATTAAAAGATAAAGTTTCAACGGAACTAATGGGTGTTGTATCTCCGTTTGGCAACATTACTGGCTGCATAGAGGGATTTTTAGCTTTGGCTCTAAGTAGGTGAGATATTGAGGTGATATGGTTTGTAGCGCCACTATCAATAATCCAATTGAGATCATGAAAATGTTTGGTATTACCTGAGGATTGGTGGGAGTTTTTTCGCTCATCATATTTTGAATCTGTTGATATTGGATCTCAGATAAGTTAGGCATGATAGCCTAGATTTCTTCTAATGTTAGTTCGACTTCACATGGTTCACAGTCCTGGTGCTTGCTCCCCCTTTCTTGCGACTTCTCTTAGGCTTATTAGAACCATGCAAACGGTGCTCGAGTGGAAATCCGTGCAACTTGTAACAAGTATCAACAATATGGTGGTCTCGGTTGCAGTATGTGCAATGCAAAGGCGTTTTACTTGCATTAGTAGGTGTTTGGCCTTGACGAACTGTCATAGCTGCAGACTAAATGGAAGGACGGGATGTGTCAAACTCTCTTTGTCTTTCTTTCTGTGTAATAAGGGAATAAGCCTTGCGCAAAGTAGGCAATGGTTGCATGAGCAAGATCTGTCCACGAACTGCACTATAAGACTCATTAAGCCCCATAAGAAATTGCATCAGAACATTGCGCTCATCACGCTCCATGTGTTTTTTCATAGCACCACAAGAACACAAGGGCATATCATTATATGAGGCCAATTCATCACATAGTTTTTTTAGTTTGGTGAAATAACTTGCTACGGGCATTTGTTCTTGAGAATGAGAGGGAAGATCCCGCTGCAACCTGCAACTGAAAGATTCTTGGAGCATTGCTATGGGAAAATCTTTCTTTGATATCCTCCCAAACCTCATGCGTTGTAGATGAATAAATCACACTGTCTGCGATGTCAGGTTCAATGGAATTAAGAATCCATGAAAGCACCATGTTATTGCAACGTTACCAAAGAAGAAACTTGTTCAAGTTTGTCTCTTCTGAGGGTACCTCCAGCGCTCCATCAATATACCCTAACTTATTTTTCGCGCTTAGGGAGATGCGCATAGAACGACACCATGTTGCGTAATTGTCTCCATTAAGAAGCTTGGAGACAAACACCATTCCAGGGGGATCAGAGTGATGGATAAAAAAGGGGTTAAAAGTTTCATGGTTCCTCTCAGCCAAAGAAATCTCTGTATTATCGCCCATGGTAAAGGGATGACGAAAGAAAAATGGCTATAGCGATAGCTGGAGGCTGAAACAAGAGCTAGGATTAACCTGGCTCTGATACCATGTAAAACAATGATATGGAGAAAATAATATACCAGGATGAGTTTTTCATTATACAAACAAGGGTATTTATACAAGAAGTATCCTAGTAGCTTTAGGTAACTTCTGATAAAAATACAATTCAGTTTTCACAATTACAATATTCCAAAGATTTTCACAACTACAATATCTTAATCATATCCTTATAGTATCCTAATCATATCCCTATATCATAAGAGAATTCAATACAGACAATTGGTAACACACCAAATGGAAATATATGTTCAATGTAAATAACAAAGTATATAGATCTAGTGAAGTTTTGAATTGGGGATCGAAAGGCAAAGAGAGATCATCAATTAAGTTTACATATCGGGCAAGCTTGAATTAAGGTTGGGAATTCATGCTGGGATCTATTGCCTTGAACATGGCATCCAACCTGACAGTATGATGCCTTGGTAACCACAAACAAAACAAATATCTCCCTATTTTTCTATTTATGTATTTGTTTTTTAATACGTCTCATGCACATTCTTTGTTTCCTTCATTTTTATTTTTTCATCCATTCCTAATTTACAACATGATGAGAGATGATCTTTCTAATTTCTCTTTGAGCTGAACTATGGTTTAACTTAAAGATAAGGATAAAAGGATTCGAAAATTAATTTTGATCGATCAATGACGTGGACTTAACGATTTCATCAGAAAACAAGGGTTAGACTCAAATAGTTTTCAAAATGAGTGTCAAATTCAAAAAAACCCTAAGAAAAACTCTAATGTGACATTTTTTTATTTTTGGTAAAGACTAATGTGACATTCAAAATCTCTACGACATGCATATTTTCAATGGGTAAAAGGTCTTTTTATTACATAATCTAAAAGTTATGTAATCTATAAGATGAATGTAAATTTGTTATGGTAGAAGAATGTTGATTATTTTCACCATAAAATCTAGAAAGCTACTCAACCGAAAAAATTTAAAATTTGAACAATACTAGTAGATAGTAGTACCGCCACACAGTGAAGGGAAGTGCAATTGTCTAGAAAGAAAATAATGACAACGGCAACAATTGCAAATTGTTGTGTGGTTCATCACAAAGAGGGTGAGAGAGGTAGAAAGGAGGAAATCTCTACGAGGCAAGGAGAGGATAATGAACATAACAATTACTTTCTCTTTACACTCGCTCCTCTTGATTTGATATATTTTCGAAAAACAAGCAACTAATGTGGGGTTGTGAGCTTCAAGCATATAATATGGCCAAGGGTCACCCAAATCAAGTTGGGGACGAGTTGATTTATGAATTGATTGACAATTTGAATTGGGATTATTAAGATTTATCCTCCTTAAAGATGAACTTCTAACTTCCCTAGCAGGACAATTTTTATGAGAACTTGCTTGACAACAACTACATTTTCAGTTTGCAAAACAGATTCTTCAAAGTGCCCAACAGATCTAGGAGGAAGATCCCATACCTACTAAAAAAAACGACCAACTATGGTTTGCTAAATTGATGCAAACCTACAACTGAATACGTCAGTTTGGCAAACCGAATATGGTATTGAGACAATCGGTTTTCAAACTGACCATGTTGGGACCGAATGAGGATGTTTTTAAGGGGAACTGAGGAGGTCTTTTCAAAATCAACACTTACATCCATCCTGAGGAGCCTTTTTTTTGTCAGCTTGTTCGTTACTTCGTAACTATTATCCAGATGGGATTTTCATATCATGCGGTGCACAGAACAACCTCTAACTAGTCATTAAGAACGCCCCTAGTAGCGAATTAAGTTGGATGTGATAATCCACAGCGCAGCAAGTATTAATTTCACAATCCGTCTATTTATCTCTTGCAATTGTGCTCCATCATGAAGCTAAACATCTCATTGTTCAACAAGAAGTAAAATTTGACAGTTAAACCTATTAATAAACAGACCTTTGCAGCAGTCAAATGGATCTCATCATGTAAGCATTCAAGTATCCTATAGCTCCCATCATTCAACAAGGAAACTATTTTTGCCTGCACTAAAATCTACAGGCAGAATGAGATCTCTGATTTGAATTCCAGATAATCCAGTTTTAATCCTTACAAAAAGCTAGAATCATAGTTAACTAAGTAAACATTACCAAACTAGTTGCAGATTTGATAAAGATGGAAATGTTTTACACACTCAGTTAATCCAAGTGATGAGCAATGCACAACCCTAAGCACCATCTGGCTGGATAAAGGGATTTGCAATCTCGTCAGTGCCATCAGTTGGGGATACAAGCATCACAGCAGTCCCCCTGCAAACCTGCAAGATGATAAACAAGTTAATGCATAGTAGAAGTCATATACCACCAACACAATTTTCTTTCAAAGCAGTGCGACTGTATGTCAGGTGGGTGTGAGCCTAGGTTCCCAATAAAAAAGAGGTCTTAAAATCATAATGAAATGAGTTCTTATAGGATGAGATATTTTGATTTGACAAGTGAGTGGTTTTCTACTTTTCTTGAGTGGCTTCAAACAGGTTACTGCTTATAATTGAAATTATAAACTATGACATTGACATAATTGAAATTATAAACTATGACATTGACCAATGGATGATACATACTATTAGGCCAAGGCGTCGGGTCTGATCTGTTGTCTTTAGAGGGTCATCTGGATCTGCAGCACAGGGGAAACAGTATGAGTTCAAGCGTATCTTTGAAAAGAATTACAGTCACCACAATATAAGACATAACCAAAGCTGGACTATATGCAGAATGGTCAAAGTATGACAATTGAACAAAATTACAATCAGCTCAAGGTCACAAATAGGTGGCTCAGCATGCATAGCTTCCCACGCCCACCCATCCACACTCACGGCGACGAGAAAATATAAAAATATAAAGAAAAAAATCCACATACAAATAGAAAATTAAATGAGACCAAATAAGAGGAAGAAGAAACTTGATAGAGTTAGAAATTCAATGGAAGCTAGTGAAAAATGAAGGATACCTCTTAAAAACTCTACAGCTTCATCTAGCACAAGATTCAGCAATTGATCATATCCTTTTAGAGTCTCTGTGACTAAGAGCACAATATGATTCAGTCAGCCCTTCAGTGTCTTAGTTAGTTAAGTTCAGACCCTGAACACAAACCACAAATAAGATAACTAACTGAAAGTTTCAAATTAAAAATGCCAAACAATGTAGGGAAACATGCAAACAAGCCAAGTGATGGTTTAGAAGTTTGGGTACACTTTTGAAATTAATTAAAATAAAATTTTTTTTTTTTTAAAAAAAAAAATTCTTATTTTTAGGTTAGAGAAGGAACTTTTTCTTATAATGAAAATTTTCCCAGCTCACTTCTAGTAGTAAGGCTTAGCTTTCCTAAGATCACACTGATGGACAAAACAATCTATATACAATCAAGTAATCGACTAATAGCTCTAACTGATAAGGCCTTAACCATTAACGTGTACCAGAACCATTCAGCATCAAAAACTCAAAGTTCCAAAGTAGTATCCTGCACTACATAATTCAAATTCATTCAATGATGACAATTTTAGGCTGTTATTTTCTATCTTTTTTCAAAATGTAGGTTTAGTTTGTAAGTTGGATTTTTCGAAAATTACAATACAATTAGTTAGGGATTCATAGATTACTTTCTAAATACATTGGGTTTGGGGCTAAAGTGGAGAAGATGGGCTGAACTTTGCTCAGACTGCGGACTTATCAATCAAAACCAACGGGAGTCTGTTTGGAATTTTTCATGACGCTAGAGGGATTTGCCAGGTAGTGGCCAAAGCTGTCAGATTTTTCCAACCTTATAAAAGTGCTAGTCATCGAGAGAGGTACTTCTACTCACGTTCTGCAATATGTAGACAATATAATTCATGTCTTGACCATTGTGTCGAGCAAATAAGGGTGATTACATCTGTGTTGTTGTAGTTTGAAATTGTTTCTGGGTTGAGCACCAAATTTCAAAAGACGGTCCTTTATGTAATTGGGGATGTTACTCATATGGATCAGGTTGTGGCTAATTTGCAATGCAAATCGGGGTGCTTTCCTCTACTAAGTATACCGCTTGGAAACAAATACAAAGACAGATCTACTTGGAACAGCGTGATGGGTAGACCGGTAGAATTCTTAGTCATCTTAGAAATGGGAAAATATACTGGGAGGGTGACTCTGATCAAGAGAGCACGCTTGCTAATGCAGCCAAATCTGTCCGGAATTTTATATGGGTTACCACTGATTTGACAAAAAAGTTCCATTTGATCAAGTTTGTCGATGTGTGTAGACCAAAGGATGAGGTGGTCTTGGAATCAGAGAAACAAATATTTAAACAGACCTAACTCTCTAAATGGCTGCAGTGGTTTGGCACCGGAGGGAGAGCTCTATGTTGAAGCATAATAGCAAAAAAGTGTGGGATGAACCTTAGGTTATTGAACACAAGGTTTCTTCACCGTACGGCTGTACGAGGTGGAGGGCAATGATGAATCACAAAACCAACTTCAAGAAGCATGCAACTCACAAGGTTGGGAATGGAAACAAAATGGATCTTTTAGCAAACAAAGATCAAGAGGAGCAATCTTTGAAATATGAGTTCCAAAATATTTCTAAACTCTCACTTCGAAAACAGGTGTGGTCGCCCAATTCTTCATTGCAGATGATTAAGATAACCAAGGCAGCTGGGATTTAGTGCTGAGGAGAGGAATCTGTGAATCAGAGCTTCCAAAACCAATCAAATGCATAGAGCTGCTACAACTCATTTTCCCCCCAACAGACTTGGATCAATGGCATCGGTACGACAAAATTGGCCATTTTTTGTTGGGATTTAACCAACTATGTGAATGAAAAAGAAGATAAGGAAAACAAGATAGAGTGTAATCTCTTGATAAAACTAGAACTCTGATGTGTAGAGAACTCACTTTATTCACATTGCTTGAAACCAAATAATACATGGGTTTAAATAGGACTCACATGACCACTACCAAAAGACGCTTAGTAATACTAAAAGACACACTGGAACACCAAAAGACACATCTCTTCTAGACCTAGTCTAGATTAATCTCTAACATCCCTCCTTAAGCTAGACTATCACCATTCCAAGCTTCTTCTTCAACTTGTTGAATGTGTCGGTCTTCAAAGCTTTAGTGAAAATATCGGCAACTTGATCTTGAGATCTGCAAAATTTCACACTGATATGTCCCTCCTTAACCAAGTCTCGAATGAAATGATATTTGATCCTTATATGCTTGCTTTTGCCATGAAAAACCGGATTCTTTGTAAGTGAAATAGCCGAACTGTTATCACAAAACAGTGTAGGAGAACTAACAGGTCCATGCTTGAGTTCACTCAAAACCCAAATCAACCAAAGTGCTTGACAAGATGCAAAAGCCAGTGAGACATATTCGGACTCGGTTGTAGAGAGAGTCACAATAGCTTGTTTTTTAGATGCCCATGAGATTGCGCTGGAACCAATATTAAAAACATATCCGGAAGTGCTTTTACTATCATCAATACTTCCTCCCCAATCACTATCACAATAACCTACCACACTTGGTTATTCAACTTTCGTGAATTGAATGCCTTCATGAATTGTTCCACTCACATACCTTAAGACTCTTTTTTCAGCTTCCCAATGATTTTGCCTAGGAGATTCCATGAATCTACTAAGCATACTCACCGCAAACATAAGATCGGGTCTAGTGGAAGTCAAGTACATAAGACTACCAACAAGACTTCTATAAAGAGTTCCATCAACATGCCTATTGTCTTCACATTTGCTTAGCTTCAAACCAGCCTCCATAGGTGTGCTAATTGGTAGTGCGCCCTCCATTCTAAACTTTCTTAATAAATCTTTTGCATACTTCTGTTGAGTGATGATGATCCCATCTCTTTGTTGTTTAACTTCAATGCCCAAGAAATAATGGAGTAGTCCCATGTCGGTCATTTCGAACTCATTCATCATAGCTTTCTTGAAATCTTCATTCATACTTGAACAACTTCCGGTGAATATTAAATCATCAACATATAAGCATACTATCAAAAACTCACCATGAGATCATTCCTTGGTGTATAGAGTATGTTCAAATGGACATCTTTTAAAACCATTCTTCAAAAAATAGCCATCAATACGACTATACCATGCCCTTGGTGCTTGTTTAAGCCCATATAAGGCTTTTTTTAAATGACATACTTTCTTTTCTTCCCCAATATTCACATAACCTGGTGGTTGAGTTATATAAACTTCCTCATCAAGAAAGCCATTCAAGAATGCCGATTTGACATCCATTTGACAGACTTTCCATTCTCTTTGAGCTGCCAATGCAAGTACTGTTCGAATTGTTTCAAGGCGAGCCACTGGTGCAAATACTTCTTGGAAATCAACACCATACTTTTGTTTGTAGCCTTTCACCACCAAGCATGCTTTGTGCTTATCAACCTCGCCTTTTGAGTTCAATTTTGTTTTGTAAACCCACTTCACATCAAGAGGTTTCTTGTCATTTGGGAGATCAACAAGTTCCCAAGTCTCGTTTCTTTTAATAGCATCAATTTCATTATCCATTGCACGCTTCCACTTCTCATCTTTAGAAGCCTCTTCAAACATAATTGGATCGGCATCAACAAACAAAGCAAAATTAACCAAATCATCATCCAAATTGCTACTTGTTTGTTCATAAAGATCTTGGATACTCCTTGTCTTTTTCGAAGGGGAACTTGAAGTTGAACTTGAACTTGAAGATGAAGAGGGTGATGAAGTAGAATTGGGAGAAGAAGGTGGAACACCAACCTCTTCGTTTTCTTCAATTGGAGCTTCAATTTCTTCTTCGATTTCTATGCAACTTGAATTTTCTTTGGTTGCATTTTCTATCCAATTCCAAGATTCTCCTTCATTGAACTTCACATCACGGCTTATAATGAGTTTCTTGGTGAGGGGATTGTACAACTTGTATGCCTTGGAACATTCACTATATCCAACAAAAATGCATTTCTCAGACTTGTCATCTAGCTTCTTTCTTCTTTCATCCGGTACATGTGAATAGGCAATGCTTCCGAAAATTCTCAAGTGATCAACACTTGGTTTGTGTCCGCTCCAAGCTTCTTGTGGCGTCTTGTCTTGCACACTTTTAGAAGAGGAACGATTCAACAGATAAACAACACATGCTATCGCTTCCGCCCAAAAGGAATTTGGCAATCCCTTGGTCTTCAACATACTTCTAGCCAACTCCATAATTGTGCGATTTTTTCTTTCGGCTACTCCATTTTGTTGTGGGGTACCACGTACTGAAAATTGATGTCGAATACCATGATCTTTTAAGAAATCTCGAAGCCCATGATCAATATATTCTCCCCCTTGATCCGAGCGAAGAGTTTTCAATAGGAAACCACTTTGCTTTTCAACAAAAGCCTTGAAATTTTTTAAACAACCATATACTTCCGATTTTTGTTTTAGAAAGTATATCCAAGTCTTCCTACTATAGTCATCAATGAAGGTAACAAAATAACGGTTACCACCAATTGAAGTAGTATGCATTGCCGGTGTTCACAAGCTCAAATGGCTTTGACGCTCTCCATGCCTTCCCACTAGGAAAAAAATTCCTACTATGCTTCCCCAAGACACATCCTTCACATACTTTATCTTGAAATTGAATTGTAGGCAAGCCCTCCACAAGATTTTTCTTGCCCATAAGAGATAGAGTTTTAAAACTCAAGTGACCATATCGATAATGCCATAGCCAAAGCTTGTCTTGAATAGAATAGAAACAAGAATTAATGTTACTTTGGAAAGATAAAGGAAACATTTTGCTTTTGGTCATTCCCACCTTTCCAATAATAACATCATTCTTATCTTTGATCTCACACAAAGCTCCCTTGAAATTTACTTTATACCCCTTCAAAAGAAATTGCCCAACACTTAAGAGATTGTGCTCAAGGCCTAGAACATAAAATATATTTGAGAGCCGCTTTACTCCTTGCTTGGTTTGGACAAGAATATCACCCCTTCCTTTGACTTGAAGCTTGTTGTCATCTCCGGTTCTAACTTCACTTTGAAATGTCTCATTTATCTCCACAAAGGCCTTCTTGTTCCCGGTCATGTGGTTGCTACAACCACTATCCACAAACCACACATCTTCTAAGGAAGCTCCATGAACATTGCATGTAAGGAAAAGATTGTCTTCTTCCTCCTCATGCATAAAATTGGATTCTTTGTTGTCTTCCTCCATCCTCTTTCTACAATATCTCTTGACACGACCATACATATGACAACGATGGCATTGAATATTTGATAAGGAATATCTCCCTCTTCCACGATAAGATGAAGACTCACCATCATGAGATTTCTCTTGTCCACCATAGCCTCTTCCTCTACCACGAGAAGTGGCTCTTCCACGACCTCTTCCTCTCAAGCCATCTTTAGAGGAATCTCTAAAGGAGACTTGCGTTTGAAAGGCTTGTTCAATAGAACTAGAATCATATTGCTTCATTCGTAGTTCATGGGATTGTAGTGATCCCAATAAACTCTCCACCGACAAAGAAGATAAATCCTTGGATTCTTCAATAGCAACAACACTAGACTCAAATTTTCGAGTCAAACTCCGAAGGATCTTTTCGACAATTCTTTGGTCTTCTAGATTCTCACCATTCAATCTCAATTGGTTGACAGTTGAGATAACCCGATTGAAGTATTCTTCAATAGTCTCGGACTCCTTCATTCTTAGTGTATCAAACTCCCCTCGAAGAGTTTGTAGACGCACCATCTTGACTTTGTCATCTCCTTTGTATGAAGAATAAAGAATATCCCAAGTTTGTTTAGCCGTTGTGGCTACTGAAATTCTGTCCAGAATAGCTTCATCTACTGTTTGCATAATGAAATACTTGGCTTTGTAGTCTTTCTTGCGGTTAGACTTCAATTCGGCCAAGTCTTGTGCATTTGTTTCATCTTCGGGCTCTTGGAAACCAATCTCTACGATCTCCAATAGGTCTTGTGAACCAAATAGGGCCATCATCTTCATTCTCCAATGATTGTAGTTTTTACTGGTAAGAAAAGGAAGTGGAGGTTGGACGGAATTGTTGTTGTTGAACGCCATGGTTCTCTCGACTAGGCTCTGATACCAATTTGTTGGGATTTAACCAACTATGTGAATGAAAAAGAAGATAAGGAAAACAAGATAGAGTGTAATCTCTTGATAAAACTAGAACTCTGATGTGTAGAGAACTCACTTTATTCACATTGCTTGAAATCAATTAATACATGGGTTTAAATAGGACTCACATGACCACTACCAAAAGACACTTAGTAATACTAAAAGACACACTGGAACACCAAAAGACACATCTCTTCTAGACCTAGTCTAGATTAATCTCTAACATTTTTCAGGTAATAGTGGTCACAGTTTTCTCCTTTCCAGCTAGGAATCAATGTCCCTCACGCCATGCAATTTAGAATATTCTATTTTTTGGATGAAGTGTTGACAGATGTAAATATTCAGAATTGAACGACTGGGCTTTGGGCATGGAGAACTTAACTGTTGACCCATGCAGTTAAATCGGAAAGCAGTTGCAGCGCAGTCCAGGACCGAATTACGATTAAGCGGGATTAATTGTATTTAATCGGTCAAGTTTTTCAAAACATACATTTTTTAAATTTAATAATAGTCATAGATTAAAAAAATAAATAATTAATCAAAATGATGTAAATTTGTAATTATTAGGCTTAAAAACTGAATCGACGGTTCGATTTTTCACTTAAACTGTGAACCGAACCGACTTTGGTTGGTTTCAAAAATTTCAAACTGAAACCGAACCGACCATTAACAAAACCTATTTGAAACCGAACCGATTCTAATTTATGCAAACCGTAACCGAACCAAACCGACTAAAATCGAACCAAAACCGAAATAAAATCGAACCGACCGACTATTTTAAACATATTATATTATTTTTTATATAAACTATATATTATTTATTATATATATTCGGTCGGTTCGGTTTGATCGGTTAAAATCACATAAAAACCAAAAATCGAACCGACCACTTCGGTTTTGAATTTTTTTTATAACCGAACCGAATTTAAACCGAACCAATCGATTCGGTCGGTTTTTTGTTCAATCCTAGTAATTATATAACTTTACTAATTAATCATAGTCATATATTACTTTACTAATTAATCAAATGAATTTAATTTTGCAGGTTGCAACACTTATATCACTACAAACAATAACTTTCCAACATAGCGATTAATCGGTGACTGCTAAACCCTAACTGATTTCACCTAGTTCGGTTCGGTCAAACCTCGAATTGCGATTAATCAGTGATTTTTTGCCGCATTAATAACTTAGCTGTTGACAATCAAGCAATAAGGATTTAGTAATAGCCAATTGTTTACGGGTTGTGTTTTGGGTCATTTGGAAAGAGAGGAATCTTAGAATCTTTAAAGGGAAGAAAAAGGAAAAGGAAAAAAAAAAATTGAGTTTATGAACTTTAATTTGTAGGAAATCAAATCTAGTGTTTGTCATTGGGGGTTCTAAAATATGTTAATTGCTATCTAACAACGACACAGATACGAGGTGTCGGATAAGTTGACTAAAAAAACACAATAGGATATGTTAGGGGACACACTTGTACGTTTTAGTATTATTTATTGTTTCAGCAATAAGTTTTGGACTATTACTCATATTCATTCACTTATAGGTCAATATTGCTACTCATGGGAGCATCCGTAAATGTCGACACGAATATCCGATACGATACGTGTCGACACACTTTGCTTTTGTAAAAATAGAGTGTCGTTGTTACATAGGTTAATTGCCATGTCTTTGTTTAAAATTGGGGTAGCATGTTTGTCCTACAATCAGGCGTGTCTTTTACTTTTGGCAGCCATGCGACCTCCAAATGCACAAGGGCTGGGCCTTTTTCAATCTAACTTAAGTTGCTAAAAAGAAATTTTAGGGGGGGGGGGGGGGGGGGGGGGATGCCATCATGTCAGGTTATTGTCAGCATGCTAACCAAACGCACAAGTTAGTTTTGAATAAGTATGCATTATTGGAGATACTGTGAGGCAGTAGGGGTGGGCACGGGACGGGATGGGACGAGATATACCCATCCCTATCCCATCCCGTTCATACGGGATCGGGACGGGACGGGATCAGCTATTCAATCACTAGTCATACAATTCCAATGTTACTAGCTAAGCTTTTTTCCCCCCTTATAGATACTTTGTGTTTTATGTAAACTAAAGCTTATCACAGAGTTAGATATACATATAGGCTATAGCTTATCTTAATGTATGATCCTGAACTATCACTGAACCTCTTGAAAAAAAAAAAGGTGTTTTGGAACATTTTACAAACCATAAATGTCAAAGAAATTTTGTTAATGCATGGATATGTACTGTGAATACATACATTTATTGCAAGACAGATTAAGTATAATGGTGTCTGTGATACATTAATGATTCTCACTGATCCCTGTTAGAAGCCTTAAATCTGCAAGTTTTAATTACCTAAACCTCTCAACTTAATTTTCTATCTTCTGTTTTTCTTTTCAGACTCATTCCCAAATGCAAAAGGACATACCTGATAAATTCATGATGAATATTTTGAAGCAAGACCAATTTCATTCATTTTATTCATTAGATAGATTTTTAAACTTATTTGAAATATTAGTAATCAAATAAGAAACATATGGAGAAATAATTAGTAATCTAAAATAAATAATTAAATAAAAATATTAATAATTAATATTAATAAATTAGTTCGGGACGGGACGGGATTGACGGGATTGAAAATCTTCATCCCATCCCATCCCATTCTAGATCGGGACGGGACGGGATCGGGATGAAATTATTCAATCCCATTAAGACCCGAAAAAATCGGGACGGGACGGGACAGGATCGGGACGGGAACGGGATCGCGGGATGGGATGCCCACCCCTAGTTGAAAGAAGGTTTAAAAAATGCCTTGAACGAATCAGATTCCCAATTATTAATTGTATCATGTGTACCCATCTCAACGAAGAAAACACAAAAGTTATTTGAACTAGGGGTGGGCATCCGATCCCGAATCCGTCCCGTCTCGATTTTTTTTTAGATCATTTTGGGATTGATCAAACTCATCTCGATCCCGTCCCGACCCGATCTAGAGTGGGATGGGATCGGGATGAAGATTTTCAATCCCACCTATCTCGTCCCGTCCAGAATTTATTTATTTAATAATTATTATTATTAATTTTAATCAAAATACTCTTATAAATTAAAGTTTAGGATGTGTTGAAATTAAATCAATGTAAGATGGAATTCTACATGAAATCTAAATGAATTGAATCATTAATTCTAAATGAAATTTAATATTTATTTGTCTTCCAAAAAAAAGTTTAATATTTATTTATTTAATATCTATTATTATTTATGATGTAAGTTATATGTATATAAATTTGACATTATTAGTGTGTGAGTAATGTGAGATAAAACTATTTTTGTTATTTTTTATTGGAGGATTATTTAGTACGTGCTTATCCCGTCCCGTCTCGATCCCGTTTGAGATGGGATGAGGTCTATCCCGTCTCGTCCTGATCTCGAATGAAGGGGATGGGTCCATCTCATCCCATCCCGTCTCGTGCCTACCCCTAATTTGAACAACATACGAATCCCAGTTAATAGAAAGAAAGATTGTTCTCATCAATAAAAATGGGATAGATTCTTCAAAATTGGGTAGTAAATTTTACAAAGTTCCTTGGTCAATTTTCGGAAAGATAATAATAGAAAACTTGCTGAGAATTTCTGAATTTGAATAGTGTGATTAATAATTACGGAGGCCACAAGTGACCTTGTCTACCACCAGTAAGCTTGACTTGTACGCCCTTGTCAACAAACTTTGCTAGGTCTAAAACTGTTTCTTTCCGACCTGACTGAAAGGCATAACATGAAAAGTGAATGAAAGGCATTGGAATGTCCAAACATTTTATTCAAGAACTAAACAAAATATTACTTGAAATTCACTATATAGTACTTGAAACCAAGTCACGTGATTTGAGAAAAATTTGTATGTGAGGCGTGGAATAAGGTTGATCTTCTATAGGATAAATTAGGTTCCAGTGGGGGGAGGAGGGGTGGTGTGTGAGTTAATTGCACTTGGTTGTCAACTAACATATTTTATTATCTTCCTCCGGTAATGACTCAATGTCACAAGCTTTTAGGACCAAGGTGAGTCGAGCAAACTCTGCCTTCAAGAAAGCTTGTGGTGCAGCAAACTCCTTTACTTATTTTAATTTTTTCTTCAGCAGCCAAATGTCTCAGGCTCTCAGCCAAAAAATGCTTGCAACCACACCAGGCATGCACTCAAATCTAAGGTCACCGTGGACTGGGTGTAATTTGGCATGGGCTACTCAATTAGAACAAGAATTGCTTTTGATAGGTTTATTACTGTCTGTGAACTACACCAACCATAGCCATTTGAATGTTAATTGCTTTGGTTTTGGATTAGCTATTTTCCATTTAAACAAAAGATATATGTACGTCGCACAATCACAGTACACTTGTTCATGATAATAGAATCCCATCCTGTGGCTACATGGAACTCTTACATCCATTAAATAATGTAGACAAAGTTAATGCTCTACCATAATTTCGCATTACCATAAGGAGTATTTATTTTTATGAGGCTGGTGTCTCCTTGAATTGTCACATAAAATGGAATTTGTAAAATAATGTAGTCACTGGAGGACTTGATTGGTTAAGGCGTTGTGGACTTGATCCACAGATTCTTGCTTCGAGACCCACTGGAGGCATCTTTATTCTGGGGTGGTGTTCGACCCGTAGGTCGCATCTCGGGACTAGGTTACGGATCCTAGGCTAAAAAACCGGCTTGCCTTTCAAAAAAAAAAAAAAAAAAAAAAAAATGTAGCTCCAACTTATTCTCCAGTCAATTAGGAGTCGTGTTACAAACTTATCATTCTAAAAAACATCAGCTTTTCTTTTTAAAATTGTTAATTAATCTTAAGGACTAGGATGATCGTAAGGAGTGGAAAAGGGGGAGAGCAAAGGAAGCTCCATGGTGAAATCTTTCACCTCAATGTTGGAGTTCAAAATGCATTCCAATTCATTTTTCCCAACTAAGAGTGTATGCCAATAACATTGCTTTACCGTGGCAAAGGGATTGCAACCGCCTTCCAACTAAAGAAGTATTAACTATAAGGAGGATTGAAGTGGAAGGTACGTTTTGAGGGTTCCATAATGACAATAAACTGTCACACTTTACATGGCCTAGCCTCATCATTGGGTTCAGTGCTTTGCTAGGTTCGGGTTTCATAGCATAGGTTTGCGTTTGGAATTTGGTTCCTTGTGTTATTTCTTGTTCCCTAACTCCCTATGCCTCAAGAGGTGTAGGATTGGGATTCTGAAATTTTTTTTTTAAGATAAAAGATTTCTTATAGAGGTTTTGGTGCTTTTGGGCCATTGAGCACCCACGGGGCCAGATCTTAAAGGAGTGTTCTTTCAGATATTTTTTGTTAAGTGGGAGGAGCTCATTCAAACTATAATTCGCTAAAATTTCCTATATCCAAGTTATCTAACATAAATAAAAAAAAAAAGCAAATAAATAAAATAAAATAAAAACAAGGTATCTAGTAACTTGACAATCTAGTGCGAACACCACGAAAAAATAAAAAGCTAAAGCCGACCGATATACTTTATTAGAGATGTTGCTATAAGGTCACCAAATAACACCCAACCCCGTAAAGAAAGAACAATCCAATCCCTATAAGAGTTTCTCCAGTGGAGAGCCGAACCTCAAACTCAAAAGCATATACTCATTTGAGGTTGAGGGTGGGTACGCTCTAATGGGTCACTTGAGACAAATTACTAATGCAGGACTATCCTGCGTAAAGACAGTCTTGCCACATGTTGGTTTCAACTTTTTACATTGTGTCCGTTTTAAAAAAATAATTGTTGGAGTTACACAGGTAAGACAACCATGCATAGAACTATTTCGCGTGTGTAGCTCTACCAAAATGGAGCCAGTCCATACTCTTTCTGGCACGGTTTGACCTAAAACCTCAAACATTGAGCACAAAAATGCACCCTAGGCTCAGTGAAAACCTAAATTCGGCTTTTGAGGTTGTCCACTATAAATGCTCTAACAACTTAATAGAGACCTTGACCTTTTGATTGGAGATCAAACCACCTAGATCCTTTGATTGGGGATCAGCCACCAATAAACTAAAATAAAACTTGTATTGCTTGCCTAAACTCTATTACATCATATGTATTTATAACTGAAAGCAAAAATAATACTTCCTAATTGAATTCAAACCGAATTCTAATCAAACAATAACTCCTAATTCAAAACAAGCTAATATTCCCTAAAATAGAATATTGTTATAACTAGGACATTCTAATCTCAAGTAAATACTAAATAGGATTAGTATCCTAACATCCCACGCCTCCTGAAACAAGGCTTATCCTCAAGCCTGAAAATCTGGAAACATACACGAAACTGCTCGTAGTCTTTCCAAGTAGCTTCCTCCACAGGACGGCCGGTCCACTTGTTAAGCTAGCGTGTAACAGGCTTATTATTGCGTTCAAATAATCCTCAATCAAGTAGTTTATCCGGCGCTTAGATGATTGGGAATCGTTTGACTCAATGTTTTAAAAAGTGTTTTAAGACTCGAGGCGGTCAAGCTTTTTCCTAGGCGAAGAGTAGCCTCGAGGCGTAGCGAGGCGTTTTTTTGTAAAAAATAGTGAAAAATTCACTATAGCATTATAGCATTATACTGAAAGTCTGAAAGAAATTAAATCACATCATTATCACCTTATGAGTTATGTATTTCAGTATTTTAGTATTTATAATTTATGTGCCTACATGTATTGTTTGTTGAGTTGAGACTATCAGATTAACCTTATTATTGTAATTCTATAAATGCAGAAATCAAAGAAAATTTTGAAGACTCGTAAGGATTGTAGTGAAGAACAAGAAGTGGAGGTCGAGGATTAAGACTTCACCTGATTTTGCAGATTGTAGACTTGTAGTATGTTCATAGACTCATAGTACACTCAGTTGTTTCAGGAAATTTAGCATAAGTTACTGAAATAGAGAAATAGAGAAATTTAGCATATGCACATCTTAAATGATGATGATGAATCATGAATTAAATAGAGAAATCAATTATTCAAGAATGCGTACCGTCGGCGTCTATACAAGTAAAGCATATAAAGTGCATCTGCATGTCCACACAACCACACTCACATTGTTGTTTGGAGCCTGTTAAAACAAAATAATATGTTTGTCAGTAAATGTGCATACAAAATACAATAGAACAATTAGCTACAAATATAGATTGCCACCCCACCTGTTCAATCTCCTAATATAACTAAATATACCAGTTAGCTGATGCGCTATTTTAGTAGCACACAACTTAATACCCTGCTTTGTAATTTGTAGTATAGAATAAGTAGGGATCGTTCTAGACCGGGGATTAGAGGGCTTGTTAATTACACTAATAATAATTAAAATACAACTAACAACTAACAACCTAATTAATTAAATAAAAAGGGATTGGATTTTCTAAATTAAATTATGAAAATAACTACGAAAATTGATGTAAAGATAATAAACTAAAGATATGACAAATATGTGAAATTAGCTAAGGGTTTTATCTCCACACACCAAACATATGCTTATAAATTAATCTTCAATAATCACTTGCTAACTCGTGAGAGACAATGCTCAAGACTAACCGTGACCGCACTGCATTAATCTTATTATTTTCCCAAGTTCGTTGAATTAAACTAAGCGTCGCTTTCAAACTATTCTTATCATGCTATCTAAACAGGAATTGCAAGTTAAATAGCAATCTAAGATCATTAAGTTTTGTGAAAAATATGAACACTGACTAGGCAATCACAAGTATGATCAGCATCTTGTTCTTGCCTAGGGTTTGACTTAACCTTACCAACGTTCCTTGGTATTTACTACTTGTGAGTACAGAATCATAACAATTAGGTGAAATTCTCCTATACTCTAGCCCCAAATCCTAGCATGCTTACTAAGTTGGCCACCTTAACAAACATAAAAGGAAAAGTTCTCTATAAAGCAGTTAAGCAAAACACAATCATTAATAGCAAGGAAGATTAAATTCAATTAATTTATAAAGCATATGTTCGGGGCTTCGAATCCACCCCTAACTAAGAGGAGTTTAGTTAGACATATTAATTATGTTTAAACAGTAATCCATAATCAATAATCAAACTAAAATTAAGAGAAATAGATGTTTAGAGATGAAAACAAAACACTGTTTCGTGGTGGTATTGAGCAGAAGTGGGTGCGAATAGCGCGAAATCCCTTCACCAACACGCGAATTGCTTCTTCGCGATTTGCTTCACCTCTCTGTTCCTTCGTCTTCACGGTCTGCTTCTTCTCTTCCTTTCGATTTCTGCTTCAGCTCCTTTCTCCAGTGAGAAGAAGATGCGAGTGAGGGGATGACGGTGTTGGGTTCGGCGACAATCAGGGACAGAGAGAGAGGATTGAGACGAGGATGTGGTGTGAGGAGGTTCTGATGGTGACGGCGATGAGGGATGAGGCGACTGTGGTTGTAAGGAGGAGGTGATGAACAGGGTCCTACGTGGTGGTCTGCGGCTGTAGATGAGGGCGGTGAAGATGGTTGATGATGGGTGAGGACGGCGGCTAGGGTTTGTGCGAGGATGCTGTGTATGGATGCAGTGGATGGGATGCTCTACTGGATGGGTCGTTCTTGGATGATCCCTCCAAGCCAGGTATGTCCCCTTTTTATTCTTGTTTTCTTCTTTCTGTGGTTTCCTTGTTGGTGTGGCTTCCTTGTTGGTGTGAAGTCCTTGTGCAATTAGTATTCCTGAATTGCCAATTTGCTTCTATTTTAAAGTATTGTAATTGGAAACCTACACAAACATGAAAATAACAATTAGTACCATAATTAACAAATAATAGCTAATAATACATATAGAAATATGGTACTAAAAATAGCATAATTATGCCCCTATCAAATTTCCCCACACTTATCTTTTGCTAGTCCTCGAGCAAATCCAAGAAACAAAAATAAAAGACTCAAATGACTCAATCTATACTTTCCAACATTTGTCTCAGAGATTTTTAACGGGTCATGACATGTTAAGATATTTTGTAAACATGAGATTAAATCCACATCATTCGAAAATTAATACACGTTCATAGCAATGATATAAAAATTTACAATTAAATAAATCCAAGTAACTGTGAAACTCAAGCGCGTGCCAAGAAGAATTAACCCAAAAATCTCACTGGATGCACTCTTTTCTTTTTTCACTGATTGTTTGGTAAAATCACTCTTTCTATTCTAGCTATATGTGAGAGGATTGATGTGAAAGGGAAACAAGTAGCTCACATATGATATAACAAGAAAGAATGACATTTTCTGACTTTTTTTTTTTTTTTTTTATTATTATTATTATTTTTTTTATAGATATATGATCTCATGAAAGGAATGTTACTACTTGAATGCAAGAACCAGTGACACCATATGCTCATACCTCATTCGAATCTCCACATTGTGACATTGCAAGACACACTCAATCAAAAGGTCTTAATTCAGGTTGTAATGGGGCCAGGGGTCAAGGGAAGAGAAAGAACGGATATGAAGTTTTCAAAGGGCTTGAAGAAATTGTGAAAGCATGCAATAAGATTAGAGACATTAGCAAAGAATCATATGGTTCAAGACATAAGTGGAAAAATGACGAGGTGGCCCATTGATAATGAAGAGCTTCAGCAATTATTTTGTATCTACTTAAAAAGATTTGAACTATCTGTATGGTACTGTAATACTGAATGGATAAAGATACGGACTTGTATCCCTTTTGTAACTTCTTCTTTTTTTCTTTTTTCAATTTTTTTTTTTTTTTTTTTTTTTTTTTTGCAACTCTTTCTTTTTTAACTGTCTACCACAAGGGTCTTCCCCCACACTTGCTTTTCAACATACCTTGAACCACAATAAAGTATCTGCAAATCAAATTATGCTCCACTTGTTTTATTAGGTTAGGGATAGAGAATGAGGGTAATGAAATAAAAGGCTTAATAACAGGCTCAATGGGGTTAACCTAAAGGAAAAATATTATGGATCGGGCTTATTTGGCAATGGTGGAAACTAGGTGCCTTTATCATGTCAAGCATGTCATGCAATTCAATATGATGCTTTGAACGAAATTAATACAAGTTCTAGTGTTTAATTCTTAATTTTGAAAGCAATCCAAGTGGCAACCAAAGCAAACAAAATTGAGATCATGCAACGAATTATTATTGACAAAAGAAATAAAAGATGACCTAACTAAAAACTCTCAAAATCAAAGGAACAATGGGCTCAAAACTCACATATGGGTTATAATGAGTTAAATTCAACTAAGCATGCTATGAGTACCAATTACTAAGTTGATTACATGTGAATTTGCATATGATAACCATAAATAAGCATTAACCAAAGAATAATATTAGATCTTAAATCATGTTTATAAATCACCTTAAAGTCATGCAATTAAAAACCAAATCTCATCATTGTGTTGGAAATTATCCTAAGACTCAAAACAACTATAATTCAATTTTTTAAATTTTTCATTTTTTTATTTTTTTATTTTTATTATTTTTTTTTTTTGACACTAATACCAACAAAGAAAATAAAAACCAACAATATTTTTTTTTTTTTTTTTTCAAAATAAAACAATGTTTTGTTCCCCCACACTTAAACCTAACATTGTCCTCAATGTTAATAGATTCTAGCACATGCAATGAAAGAGTTAAACGCGAAAAAACAAACTACTAACAAACAAAAGCAAAAATTACGAAAATAAAATAAAATGATAAAGAAAGCAAATCTGATTGGGTTGCCTCCCAAGAAGCGCTTGTCTTAACGTCGTGCAGCCTGACGGTATCTCCAATTAATCCTCAGAATAAGTGGGAACATGGAGTGATACGTCCTCCACGTCATGCTCCACAAATGACTCATAATAGGGCTTAAGTCGATGATGTTTCACTTTAAACTCCTTCCCGGTTGTGACACTCTTAATCTGTATAGCACCATGGGGAAAAACATTAGTAATAATAAAAGGACCAACCCATTCAGAACGTAACTTACCAGTTCTAAGACATGATTGGAAAAGCAAGACTTTCATTCCAATGACAAAAATATTTCCATGGATCATCTGATCATGAAAAACTATAGTGTTCTCCTTATAATTGCTTTTACTATCATAAGCCTCATCATGAATCTTTTCAAGCTCATTCAACTGAAATTTCTTCCGCTTCTTTGTGTCATAGGGAACTCCATTGCTCTCATATCCAACGGCAGTAGTGATGTGGGTCTCAAGTTCATCCTCGATTTTGAGGTTTGACAATTTCTGGGACAAATTGTCATTCACATTAATAGAAAAACAAGAATGATTTTTATCAGGATATCTCGTGGCTTCAAAGATGTTGAAGCCAATCACATCACCATCAAATTCCATGGTCAGTTTCCCCGCATGTACATCAATATTTGTCTTCGCAGTTTTCATGAAGGGGCGCCCTAAAAGAAGAGGCAAAGGTGCTGAAAATTTCGAATCTTCCATCTCAAGCACATAGAAATCTGCTGGGAATATCAAATGGTTAACCTGCACTAACACATCTTCCAACAAACCTCGAGGATATGCATTAGAACGGTCAGCCAATTGAATAATAACACCATCATTTTTTAACTTCCCAAGATTCATAGATTGATAAATAGAATACGGCATAACATTAATTGAAGCACCTAAGTCTAACATTGCATTTTCAATTTTAGTATTACCGATAACACAAGGGATAGTGAAACTACCTGGATCCTTACACTTTGGTGGCAATTTCCTTTGAAGAACTGCGGAGACATTCTCACTTACCTTAACTACTTCTCCGTCTCGAAGACGTCTCTTTGTTGTGCAAAGCTCCTTCAAAAATTTTGCATACTTAGGCACTTGCTTAATAGCATCAAGAAGCGGAATATTGACTTGGACTTTTCGGAAGGTTTCCAAAATTTCCTTATCCTGTTCATCTTTCCTAGATTTGGCAAACCTACCTGGAAAAGGCACAAAAGGTGGAACAAGATTAGTAGAAACTGAATTTGGAATGCTCACCTTCTTACCTTGGAGTTCTGGTTTTTCAATGATGGATGGATCATCCTTCTGTAACTCAGCTTTCTTATTTTGACTCTGTTTAGGGACTATTGGCTCATTCTCAATCTGCCTACCACTCCTCAATGTAATTGCTTTTGCAGTTTCAAACCTGCCCTTCGGATTTGGAATGGTAGAACTAGGAAGTTTTCCTTGCTCGCGAATTTGTCCAATAAACTCAGCTATTTGTCCCATCTGTAGCTTCAAATCTGCTATATCTTTTGCTTGATTCTGCTGAGAAATAGTTAATGATTTCAGAATCTCATCATAATTAAGCGGCATACCTGAATTGTGCTGATGTGGTTCAGGTGGTCCTTGAAAGAAACCAGGGGGTGGCCGATTCGAAGTCTGTTGTTGAGGTTGTTCTGAATTTCTCCATCCAAAACTTGGGTGATTTCTCCAACCTTCATTGTAGGTGTTCGAATAAGGATTATTTCTATAGTGATTTTGCCCCTGAAAACCTATTGCATTGACATTCTCCCAACCGCCATTCTCAATTAGTTGAGGACATTGATCAGATGGATGTCCTGGCTTTGTACACACGCCACAAACCTGTGCAACTCCTAGCATATTCGGCTTCCCTAGGGCCTGAGTCACAAGTGAGGTAAGATTAGCCATTTGAGCTTCCAAACTAGAATGAGTACTTACCTCATTGACTTGGCGTGAAGGCTCTCCAATTCCTTCATACTGCTGGGCATTTAAGGCTCGGTTTGCAATCAAAGTTTTTGCTGTTGCTGGAGTTTTATCAACCAAAGCTCCTCCTGCCGCTGCATCTAACATCTGTCGCTCAAGAGGAAGCAATCCCTCATAAAAGTATTGAATCAGGAGCTCCTCCTTCATCTGATGCTGCGGGCATGATGCTATGAGAATTTTGAAGCGCTCATAGTAAGCCGGATATGATTCTCCCGGACCTTGCTGTATGCCACTGATTTTCTTCCTTAATAAGATAATTTTGGAAGTTGGGAAGAATTTCTCTAGAAACACCTTCTTCATGCTTTCCCAAGAATATACTGTTCCGGAAGGTAGTTCATAGAGCCAATCCTTAGCCCTATCAGTCAGAGAAAAGGGGAATGCTCTCAACTTTAGGATGTTTTCATCCACATTTATTGGCGTCATACTGGAACATACTATTTCAAATTCCTTTAAATGTTTATTTGGATCCTCCATAGAAAGACCGTGATACTTCGGAATATGATGAAGTAGGCTGGATTTCAGCTCGAATGACTCAGTCTTGCCCTGCGCGGCTAATGGATACTGAATGCACAAGGGTGCGGCATTGTCCAAGGTGGATGCCGAAAGTTCTTTAATAGATCTATTATCTCCCATGTCAAACTCTTCAGATTCAGATTCAAAGCTAGATGTTTGTAGTTCTTTTGTTTCTCTTCTTCGTCTTCTAAATGTTTTCTCAGGCTCTGAATCGTATTCTACTAAGTTTTCGCTGGATCTCCTATTGTGCATGAACTGGTACCTGAGATAAAGAAAGAAAGAAAAGATCAATAAAAATAAAAATAAAAATAAAAATAAAAATAAAACTAATTAAGTAATCAACAACTTTTCTAATCCCCGGCAACGGCGCCAAAAATTGATGCGCTATTTTAGTAGCACACAACTTAATACCCTGCTTTGTAATTTGTAGTATAGAATAAGTAGGGATCGTTCTAGACCGGGGATTAGAGGGCTTGTTAATTACACTAATAATAATTAAAATACAACTAACAACTAACAACCTAATTAATTAAATAAAAAGGGATTGGATTTTCTAAATTAAATTATGAAAATAACTACGAAAATTGATGTAAAGATAATAAACTAAAGATATGACAAAGATGTGAAATTAGCTAAGGGTTTTATCTCCACACACCAAACATATGCTTATAAATTAATCTTCAATAATCACTTGCTAACTCGTGAGAGACAATGCTCAAGACTAACCGTGACCGCACTGCATTAATCTTATTATTTTCCCAAGTTCGTTGAATTAAACTAAGCGTCGCTTTCAAACTATTCTTATCATGCTATCTAAACAGGAATCGCAAGTTAAATAGCAATCTAAGATCATTAAGTTTTGTGAAAAATATGAACACTGACTAGGCAATCACAAGTATGATCAGCATCTTGTTCTTGCCTAGGTTTTGACTTAACCTTACCAACGTTCCTTGGTATTTACTACTTGTGAGTACAGAATCATAACAATTAGGTGAAATTCTCCTATACTCTAGCCCCAAATCCTAGCATGCTTACTAAGTTGGCCACCTTAACAAACATAAAAGGAAAAGTTCTCTATAAAGCAGTTAAGCAAAACACAATCATTAATAGCAAGGAAGATTAAATTCAATTAATTTATAAAGCATATGTTCGGGGCTTCGAATCCACCCCTAACTAAGAGGAGTTTAGTTAGACATATTAATTATGTTTAAACAGTAATCCATAATCAATAATCAAACTAAAATTAAGAGAAATAGATGTTTAGAGATGAAAACAAAACACTGTTTCGTGGTGGTATTGAGCAGAAGTGGGTGCGAATAGCGCGAAATCCCTTCACCAACACGCGAATTGCTTCTTCGCGATTTGCTTCACCTCTCTGTTCCTTCGTCTTCACGGTCTGCTTCTTCTCTTCCTTTCGATTTCTGCTTCAGCTCCTTTCTCCAGTGAGAAGAAGATGCGAGTGAGGGGATGACGGTGTTGGGTTCGGCGACAATCAGGGACAGAGAGAGAGGATTGAGACGAGGATGTGGTGTGAGGAGGTTCTGATGGTGACGACGATGAGGGATGAGGCGACTGTGGTTGTAAGGAGGAGGTGATGAACAGGGTCCTACGTGGTGGTCTGCGGCTGTAGATGAGGGCGGTGAAGATGGTTGATGATGGGTGAGGACGGCGGCTAGGGTTTGTGCGAGGATGCTGTGTATGGATGCAGTGGATGGGATGCTCTACTGGATGGGTCGTTCTTGGATGATCCCTCCAAGCCAGGTATGTCCCCTTTTTATTCTTGTTTTCTTCTTTCTGTGGTTTCCTTGTTGGTGTGGCTTCCTTGTTGGTGTGAAGTCCTTGTGCAATTAGTATTCCTGAATTGCCAATTTGCTTCTATTTTAAAGTATTGTAATTGGAAACCTACACAAACATGAAAATAACAATTAGTACCATAATTAACAAATAATAGCTAATAATACATATAGAAATATGGTACTAAAAATAGCATAATTATGCCCCTATCATTAGCTACAAAAATGAGCATACAAAAATGAGAAATATAACTAATACACTCCAGTAGACAGTAGTAAATGACTAAGTCCAAGTCACCTAATTGAAGAAACAAACAACATAAGTTAACAAAGTAAATGATTGTATGTCATCTTACTATCTTAGACACATCATGCAACTCTCTAGTTTGCTTATGCGTACAAAATCAAAGTTCCAAAACCTAAGTTAACAAAGTAAATTAACAAGTTAATGATTAACAAACTCCTAGTCATCCTCGCCCGCATCAATATCATCACCATCATCTGATTCATCACTATCACTACCATCCACCACATCATCTCCCTCGTCTGTCTCAATCTCATGTTCCATCCAATCTTCTTCTTCATCTTCATCAATCAAGTGCATCGGATATTTACCTAAGCCATTTAGAGTGTGAGTGTGGAACATCAATCTTTAGCATATTGAAATGAAATTAAAGCAATAAGTATTTATATTTAATAATCATTTACCTTTTCCACTAGTTGAACCTCCATGTGTTTTCGCTTGTTTTCTTCCAATGTCAATAGCTTGAGTAGGGGTAGACTTCTTGTTTGAGTTCTTCCTTTTTCTACTTTCATCATTCTCACCACCTTCTTCGTTCCCATCAAGCACAATAGCATTAACATCAATTTCATCCAGATTTTGATGCCACAGAGCTTCAGGACAAGGGTTTGAAACCTTTGGCGCTAGTTCTTGGGGTGGGTTCCCTACACCATTTCCATCATCTGCGGTTTGAGTAGGGGTTCAGCTTCAGTATCAATATCCACTAGCCATTCATTGTCACTATCCATTGCATCCGAATCTATTGGAAATGGTGCATCTTCAGCTTCGCTTGGTCCCCTCAACATCAATTTTTTAGCTCTCAACCTTTTGTTGTACATGACATATACCAATGCATTAAGCTTTGTTGCTGCTAATCTGTTTCTTTTCTTTGAATGCACCTAAAAAAAATGTAACAACCGATAAATTGAAATGCAAATAGCAATTTATTAACACAATAAACAATTAAAGTAATTATTACTTACATGGTTAAAGGTTGACCAGTTCCGCTCGCATGCTGATGATGAACAAGTAAGGCTCAACACTTCCATAGCAAATCTTTGCAAGTCAGGTGTACTATCTCCATAATATCTCCACCAATTATCTGTAAGTATAAAGGTTCAAAATAAACATATTTATTGAGCAAGAAAAATAATCTTCAAAATAAATATAAGTATATTATATATAACATTAACACGACTACAAAAAGAATACCAGGATTGCGCCTGTGCCTTGACACCTCTGCTTCTTTTATACCAAATAATCCTTTTTTGTCTATAAACATATCCATTTGATCATGCAAATCTGCCTTACTTGCTTCATTTGGAAGTATCCTATCTACGCAATTGAAAAGACTTTGCTTAAGTTTAAAATTGGTTGGGCTCTTTCGATCAATATCCATTTGTGGGTTGAGATAATAAGTTGTAGCATGAAGGTCCCTATGCAGTTGGAAATCCCACCTCTTATCTATGATATCCCATATTTCCTTGTACTTGGCCAACTCATTATTAAAGCTAGATGCAATCTCCTGTTTTGCTTTTTCCATTGCCTCATACAAGAAACCCATAGCAGGAGTTCCCTCTGAATCCACTATCCTCAACACATGGAGTAAAGGCTCTGTAGCCTTCAAGGAGTAGGAGACACCAGGCCAAAAATTGTTATCCCTCGATATTATTTTTTTTATGGCTTTACCTTCAGCTTGCTTAGCATACTGACTCTTTGACCACTTGCTGGATGCAAACATTACCTCCAACTTTTGTCTATTCTTTTTAATGCTTTCAAGAGTCAAACATCCCGTGCCAAACCTACATTTAAAGGTCAACTCGTAAATGAATAATATATAAGTATTGTTAATTGTTAAAATAAAACCTTAAAGTATTTATGGATTACCTAGTAGATGCAGGGCGAACCAAATCTCTTCCTGTGAAACTCCTCATCAAAGCAAGTACCCAACCATGATTGTATATGTAATTGCTAACTTGCTTAGCTTTGCGATAAGCATTGGCAAGTGTAGGCAGGCTAAACAAGTCCCCAAGCATCAAATCTATGCAATGTGCTGCACATGGTGTCCAATACAAATGCTTCATCTTCTCCATTAACTTCTTTCCAGCAGCTTTGTAGTTAGCTGCATTATCAGTGACGATTTGTACTACATTCTCCTCTCCCACCTCCTCAACAACACTATCAAGAAGCTCAAATAATGCATTTGCATCCTTTACAATATCTGAGGCATCCACACTCTTAAGGAACACAGTTCCTTCAGGATTATTTACTAGAAAATTGATGAGTTGACGATCCCTCAAGTCTTTCCAACCATCAGACATGATTGTAACTCCTGAGTAAGGCCATGTTTTTTTTTACCTCGTCAACTATCACCTTAGTTGACTTCACTTCCTCCTTTAGAATCCAAGTACTTAACTCATGGGTTGATGGTGGTTTCACACAATGTCCATTGTTGTGAGCTGCATATTTGGAAACCGATAAAAGCATGCTAGTAAAAGAATGACTACTCGCAACATTGAAAGGAATGTCATTCTCAATAAAGAAACGCCCAATGTCTAAACAAACTTGGTTCCTATACTCTTTTGCATTTACTTGTTGTGGTTTCATTTCTTGTGTAGTTTTGCCTCTACCTAGATCCATGTCATTATTAGTACCACTACCCACCAAAAACCTATCCATTGGCCCCCTCACAATGCCATCAGAACATGCATTGGCATTGGATCCACCACCACTAGGACCAGTCACACTTGGAATAGAAGCTCTGCCACTGCCTCCGCCTACATCTTCATTAACATTTCCTTGATAGTATGAACCTCTATTAATTTGAAACTCAGTGTCTTGTCTTTTCATTAGCTTCTGTCTTTGACCAATCTCTAAAAAAGTCTTCGCTTCTTGGAAGACATCATCCGGTACTTTAAAACAAGGTTTTATGTCCTTGCGTGTCTTTGCAAGGTGATTTTTCAATCTAAAAATTCCCCCCTTGACCACTTGCTCACAAAACTTGCATTTCACGTAATTGATCCCGTCTTTAGGACCTTTTACACTTGTGCCATATTGCCAAAATTGGTCTCTTCCATCATTAGTAGTCGTATTCGTAGTCCTGGGTGGTGCCATCTAATCTACAAATACAAAATTGAATTATAAATACAAAACATGCACAAAACTGTAAGTCTGTAATCCATCCGTTCTTCAAGCAAAACATACAAAACATGGAATTTTATAGATTTTCATTTCAAACATACAAACACAACACAACTGATCAATTCAAAGAATAAGAACTTGCAAATCCCAAAAAGATGATCACTGACTGTAAAGGTTATAGAATCAGATGCAAATGCTACACAATTATTGGATGCAAAAATCCCCTATCAGTCGATCTGTTTCTTATTATGGAGTTGTTTTTTCAGTTCATTGGCATGGTAAATTGAAATTATGTTGGTTGCAGCTTGCAAATTGCAATACTCTTGAAGAACAACAATAGATAAATAAAGAGGGTAGCTTTGTTCTTGAAGAAAATTGACACATCCAATTCCAACAAATTGAAGCAATATTCTGCACTTATGTTTCATGAGATGTGAGTGTTGGTGTTGCATGTCATTCTAATGGGGGTTCTTGCACTTCTTCTAGTGCAACTGAATTGGGACTGAACGCAATACACAACTGTCCTCTGTCCCTTACAGAGTGTGGTTTGAAGGGATGCAGGTTTGTGGTTTGATAGCAACTCTAGTTGTTTGGGCTGACTAAACAGTTCAGAATTTATTGTGACTTAAAATTGTTAGCTTGGTGTATCGGCTTTCAGGTTGGTGGATGGACTCAAGTGTATGGTAACATCCTTTCATTTGCTACCATAAGAGATTAAGAGGAGCATCTCATGAGGCAGGCACCATTCTCACAACCAGAGAGATCACTCGTACACCGTATACTGAAGAAGAAGAACTGAAGAAGCAAGAAGCCAAGAACTGAAGAACTAAAAGAAGCAAGAACCTTACCGTCCAAAGTGCGAATCGCAGATGAGAAACGGCTTCAATCGACCGTGGTTCCTGGTTCGATCGGTCGATCGGTGGTTCCTTTTCCTGGTTCGCAGATGAGAAACTGCTTCAATCGACCGTCCAAAGTGCGAAAGACTCTCTGTTCTTCTTCTTCTTATTCAGTTCTTCCTCTGTTCCCCTCTCAATCTTCTCTTCTTCCTCTGTGTTCTTCTTTTCTTCTTCTTCAGTTCGTCCTCTGATTCCCTCTTCTGTCTGCAAATGAAAAAAGATGAAATCGATTAGGTTAGGTTTTTGCAAATGCAATTTTAATGACAGCCGTTGGATCTGTCTAAAGATCCGAACAGATCGGATGATCCCATAATTTATTAAGCGTACGCCTCCTCACGCCTTGAAGCGTGCTCCTCAAGGCGTGCGCCTCGTCACAACAAGGCGAACGCCTCCAAATGCCACTCCGACTCGTACGCTCAGAGGCGATTTTTGGCCGCCTCGACTCGCGAGTCAAGGCGTACGCCTCAATCGCTTTTTAAAACATTGTGTGAAGTGCCAACTGCATAAAAAATATCCAAGTAATATATATACATATATATATATATATATATATATATGGGATGAGATTGGGTGACAACAAGTGCTCCAACAATTCTCGGCCATTTAATTGATGAATCAAATGGCTCATAAAGTCGCTATGTTGTAATCCTACCTCTCACTTCTTAAAAAACTGAGGAAATTCTAGGGGTCGAGCGCTTGTCTCGAGGAGGATGAGTAATCCTACCCATCCCTCGCTCCTTCCCTCGACACCCGGAAGGACTCAAAAAACCGTTCCAGCCAGCCTGGTCTGCATGCCTGGACCCTCCTAGGCACGTGCACGTGGAGGGTCCTAGGCACGTGGTTGGCCGGGTAGAATTTTTGTTTGGAAATAGAGAGAGAGCAACAGAGCTTCATTCTGAATCTGAGTGATTTGAGCTTCTGGGGTTGATAAAGGTTGGATTTTTACAAGTGGGGGTGAGAGATCTAGCAAAAACAAAATGGCGCCGTCGTCATTCCAATGGTGGGCAAAGGAGAGCCACATAGGAACGCCGGTTGTTGTAAAGATGGAAAATCCTAATAACTGGTCCATGTTGGAGATCGAGAGTCCAACATATGAAGATTTCATACCAGCAAGAGAAGTTGGAAATCGAAGAACGAACGCAAAACAGCTCACTTGGGTTCTTCTTCTCAAAGCTCACAAAGCAGCTGGTTGTTTAACCTCAATTGCTTCTACAATGTTCAATCTTGCTTCGGCTGTTCGCCGTCGTGTCGCTTCGGGGAGAACTGATTCTGATTCCAGCAGCGAGATTGAAGACCAGATTTTATTTATGTATCAAACTGTTCTTGTGGTTGTCTGTGTTGTTGTTAGGGTTTGAGGTGGCTGCTTACTTCAATGGGTGGGAATTTGGGACACCTCATTTGCAATGGCAGTATCTATTATCGACCGAATTCGGCGTCGAAAGCTTGTTTGATTCTTTGTACTCTGGATGGGTTTTGTTTAGAGTGGACTACTTGGCACCACCTTTGCAATTCCTTGCAAATGTGTGTATAATTTTGTTTCTCATTCACAGTGCAGATAGGTTGATTTTGTGCTTGGGTTGCTTCTAGATCAAATTCAAGAAAGAACTTCTAGGTATCGAGGGAGGGAGCGAGGATCCTCCCTCGCACGTGATTTTCTAGTGTAAAACAAGGGATATAAAAAATATATATATATTTGAAAAGAAGTGAACAGAGAACGAAACAACAATTGCTCCCTCCAAAACATTTTCATTTCCCCTCCAAAATCACAATTGCTTTTTTCTTTCCCTCAAAAACAGAGCTGCGAGGTTCTTTACTTTATTCATTTCTAATTTCAAACAAAACAGATTAAAGTTCCCTCGCAACAGTGTTGTATCTTCGTCTCCAATGAGCTGTTGTTTCTTCTTCTCCATGTTGAACCTGCGAGAGAAATAGAGATCAAAGAGAGAGAGAGAGAGAGAGAGGGGCGAATGAGGAACAGGGCAGGACGAGCGAGGTTGCCACTGGTATGCTCCCTTGTTGCTGGCTCGTTGGCGAGGTGGTTAATTTCCCTGCGTCTTGCTGCTGTTGATTCGTGCTCGCTAGTCACCTTCAAGATATAGAAGCAGAGAAGGGGAGACGAGAAAGAGAGAGAGATAAACAGAAGGGTGAGGGCATGAGAAGGTGGTGTTTGGCGTGGTGGAACAGGGAGGAGAAAGAGAGATGAGCAGGGGGTTGTGATAATATTCTCCAAAGGAAGAAGACCAGAAGGAAGTCCAGACTCTTCAAGAAGTGCAGTGGCCATTTTTAGGCCCTCCTCATGATCCTTCTTCACAACTCCTCCTTCCTTTTCAGCCATTTTTACTAACAGAGACTTAATTATTTTCGGTGTTGGGTGAAGTTATAGGGAGGTGAGGTTTCTCATATATAGTGTATGAGTTATAGAGTGAACAAATGTATAATGAAATCGGAAGAGGAAACCAAAGGACTTTGGAATGATCATCCAAACTCTCTGTTTTGTCTAAATGCATTATAATGAGTTGTTCAAGTCCTTGCAGGCGTGGTGATAGGCAAACTTTATAATGATAATGGCGGTTTGATAAAACTCACCAAAGCAAAACAAAGCAACCTATTATGCTTTACATATATTTATCTTTCTCGACTTTTATTTATTCTCTAGAACATAGTTGTTGATGCCTTGTTGGTGGCTTCTTGGGTGTGGGACTCCACTTTGGCTGACCACCTCACCATCCATAAACACCTCCATAAACCTCCATAGCCAAATAGCTCACATCACACTGCACTCATGTTCATGGACTCTGGTTGTATGAGTTGTTAAAACAAAAAACTTGTGGTTTAACTTCAATGGAACCTACTCTTGTCATGCTCATAACCCACAATTACAAAGAGTTTAATACTTAAATTGACTTAGTGAATGTCTTTTTAGTGCTAACAAGTTACGTATAATTTGTTTACTAAGTCGACTTTTCTCTTTTGTTTAATGGAGCTAGATATTGGGTACTAATCAAAAGTAGATCATGTTATTTTATTTTGCTTTAATCAAAAATATGCATTCTGATAGTTTCTAAATTCAGAACACTGAGGGCACTTTAACTTGCATACCATTAACAAATCATAAGTCTAAAAAACATGAATTTCAACGCCAAAGCATACATATTGTATGTTATGTCTTGGTGTTTCCATGCATAACAAGAAACTTTCTTGCAAAAAATAGGATGATTGGAGAGATTGTCAAGTATGGACTTCCTGCTGGTCTTTTTCCTTTGGATAATATAATCACAACCCCCTGCTCATCTCTCTTTCTCCTCCCTGTTCCACCATGCCAAACACCACCTTCTCACGCCCTCACTCTTCTGTTTATCTCTCTCTCTCGTCTCCCCTTCTCTGCTTCTATATCTTGAAGGTGACTAGCGAGCACGAATCAGCAGCAGCAAGACGCAGGGAAATTAACCACCTCGCCAACGAGCCAGCAACAAGGGAGCATACCAGTAGCAACCTCGCTCGTCCTGCCCTGTTCCTCATTCGCCCCTCTCTCTCTCTCTTTGATCTCTATTTCTCTCGCAGGTTCAGCATGGAGAAGAAGAAACAACAGCTCATTGGAGACGAAGATACAACACTGTTGCGAGGGAACTTTAATCTGTTTTGTTTGAAATTAGAAATGAATAAAGTAAAGAACCTCACAGCTCTGTTTTTGGGGGAAAGAAAAAAGCAATTATGATTTTGGAGGGGAAACAAAAATGTTTTGGAGGGAGCAATTGTTGTTTCGTTCTCAGTTCACTTCTTTTCAAATATATATATATATATTTTTATATCCCTTGTTTTACACTAGAAAATCACGTGCGAGGGAGCATCCTCGCTCCCTCCCTCGTTCCCTCCCTCGATACCTAGAAGTTCTGAATTCAAGAAGATAAAAAACAGAGGAGTTTGCTACAGAGCGAGGGAGGGAGCGAGGTAAAGGGGCGAGGGATGGGTGGTAACCACCCATCCGCCTCGAGATGAGCGCATCAGATTCGAGATGCGCGATAGCACTCATCTCGAGACAGATGGGTGGCTTCCACCCATCCCTCGCTCCCTTTCCCTCGACCCCTCCCTCGACCCCTAGAATTTTCCAAAACAGAGATATGTGGTTTTCGCTTTTTGGAGCCAAAAAACAGAGATCTGTGGTTTTTACTCTTTCAAGCCAAAATTGCAATCTCACGTGCCCAACACTCTCCCGGTGCACGTGTTCAGGAGGGTCCAGACAAAGATTGGGCACCAATAAAAGGCTGGCTAGAATTTTCGTTATTCTTCCCCTCTCTTTTGCTTTCAATATAAAGAAAATATGAAGTATAAAAAAATCTCATATTTCTTTGATGAAAATAAAATTCTAGAGTCTTCCCAAAATCTCCGTTTTCCCAGTGCAATAGATCAAGGTTTTGACATCAATCTGCAACCAAATTGCTTTATGAGATCTCTTAATGGCTAGACATGTAATAACTCGTCATATCAAAATCAATTGCATATGAGCTACATCCAAACAATTGGACCCCAAAGTCAGATACAGTCAAATCCCAACACAGATTGAAAACACCAGCCACTCACGGTTGCATGAAATTTGGATCAATATGATCTTCCACGAACAAAATCCTTTAAAAAAAAATACAGCTTAGGCTCTTCTCTTTTTAAGTGAAGATTCAAAGTTTGTTCTTTTTCTTTTCTTTTGTAACAGGAAGAGTAGTTCAAAATGACTAATTGTCTTCTTGTTATCCCTTTTTTCCCCGTTGATTTTTCTTTGTTTCCACAAAAAAAAAATGAGAAATGGAGGAGAGACTACTTGACAGATTAAAATGGGAAAGATAGATAATTAACGTGAGAGAGATTAGTTATTAATGTACGATGTATCGGTGGATAAATTTTTAGATTTGTGAACTTATAGATAGGCCAAAAAACTAGAGAGCCAAGCCCCTAGCGCCAGGGTGGGCATCTGTACGTGTGATTGTGTTCGAATGAGGGGTATTGGGCATACCTAGCTTGGCTCTCTAGACATGTTCTATAGATTGGATTACACCTCAACAACGTTATGAACCATTGGATTTCATCAATTAAATGGCTGAGATTTGTTGGCACACTATAACTAGTTGTTACTCGATCACATCCCTATATATCTATCTAACATTTCA
The DNA here is from genome assembly GCA_963556465.1 of Berberis vulgaris. NCBI lineage: Eukaryota > Viridiplantae > Streptophyta > Magnoliopsida > Ranunculales > Berberidaceae > Berberis > Berberis vulgaris. The sequence continues at coordinate 17,997,486 of OY747133.1, forward strand.
CATTGGTTTTGTCACTGTTCATGAACAGTGAAATGGGTGTGTTTGTCCTACGTGGCAAACTTAAATTTATGGCAGAACTTTAAGTGAAAATCGAACGCCCGATGCTTTCCTTTCCTCACTCTCTCCACACCTCCTCCTCACAAAAGAAGGAGAGGACGAAAAAAGAAGAAGAAGAATAAGGTTTGAGAGAACCGAACTTTTCTTCTCCTCATCCTTCTTCAATAGATCTCCTCTTCTTTAGATTTTTCCTTCTCCTTCTCCTTCTTCTTTAGATCTTGAGAGAACTCCCTTCAACAATGATTCGTAAATGGCCCAAATCAGGAAGAGGTTGTGTGTGGTGATGAAGAGATCATTTGACAATGACAATGACACAGCTTGCTTTTCTTTGGCTTTGGCTTTGGCTTGCCATTGACAATGACAATGACACAGCTTGCTTTTCTTTCAATTTCTTTTGCCTCCCCCCCATGTGAGCTGCCCTCAAAGATCGCGACTTCGACAGCACAAACATTTTTAGACGACTTGAAGACACAACAGAGACTCTCTTACGCCAACCAGTTTTTGGTTTCCAGTTGGAAATTTGAAATTTTTCTTCAGTTTTATTGAGTTTATGATTCTGGGTTGGTTCAAAAGTTGAAAATTTAGCTCTGCAAGTGTAAAAAGGTGAGATCTTTAAGCTGTAATCATGAGTTTTTGATATGGAGGCTTGGGTTTCTGAGGACATTCGGTTGTTTTAGTAAGTGGGGTGGTCTTTGCTTTTGTTTATTTTTTGAGAAAATTTGGAAACTATATGAGAAGATTTTTTTTTTGTTTGTGATTGTGATTTGGTAGTAAAAATAGGATCTTTGAGCAGTTTAGGCAATGGGGATTTATGTGATTTCTGATAAGGAAAGTGATTGATCCAGTTTAGGAAATTGTGGGATTTTCTTAATTTTTTGATTGAAGTGTTGGGGTGGTGTTTGTTTGAATAAATTTCTAGCAGAATCAGTGGTTTGGGTATGTGATTTGCAGGAAAAAATTAGTTCTTTGAGCAGAGCTTTGGCATTGGGGTCTTTTTGGTGGGTTCTGTTGAAAAGTTGATGTAACAGTGTTTTTTTGGTAGAGGGAGATTTCCTTTGAGAAGTTCTTATTAGTAGCTTTATTGGGATTTTTTGTTTGAGGTCTTATATATTGATTTGAGTGATTTTGAAGCAAGAGATTGGGATGTGAAGAAAAGATGGTATCTTCAAGCAGTTTAGGAATTGGGTTAGGCTTGGCTTTTTAAGATGGTTGGACACACAAAGAGTGTAAGAACTCGGCAGGCCTTTTGAGAGATGAATCAGTGGGTAATGGGAGCTCTGAGTGTGGGGGGATGGAGTTTACCAGGGAAGTGGTCAAAGCCCTCTTGGCGGAGATGATGAAAGGCAATAACAAGGTATGTTGCTCTCTCTTCAAAATACTTATTTTTTTTTCAAATTTTTTTTTTTTTGAATTTGATTGGTGTTTGAGTATGGGATTATTTGTTTTGATTAGATTTTGTGGTTGTTTGAAATTAATTGAATGATTTTGAGTCAGGGTATGTGGGGAAGTGCAACATTTTGATTAGATTTGGGTTTTTTTTTTTTTTTGTTGGTAATTGATTTGTTTGGGTTTGGGTTTTGTTGAATTTGCCTTCTTGGCGAAGAAGATGAAAGGCAAGAACAAGTCTTCTTTAGATCTCTTCTTCTTCTTCAGATCTGTTTCAAAAATTTTTCCTTCTTTCAGCAAAGCAAAACAGTTTGATTTTTTTTTTTTTTTTTTTTATCTCTTCTTCTTATTCCCCACTATGTAAAAATCCCTCCTTTATTGATCAACTATGCTTAGCACTCTGTTCTTCTTCTTCACTATTCTCACAACCCCTTTGATCAGATTCGTCAACTCACACCAAGAAAGTGGGGAATGGGGCTGCGAAACCAACTATGATACACGAATTCAAGCCAATTTCAAGCCTGGGGTCGTCACCCTTGATGGGCATGCGGATGTTTGTGGTTTGTTGTGATTCCTTCTACTAACTTGCTTTTCTTCAAATGTTTAATTAACTCATTTCCTTCAGATGTTGACTACTCATGGTGATTTTTTCCTTCTTTCAACAACCATATAACTAAGCATGTATACTCTCATTCTACACGTTGTTTTATTTTTTTGGGATTTCATTTTCTACTGTTGAATGTTGTGATAGGGGGTTTTCCTAGCGCCTCTACGTCTTTATCAAATATCTTCTTTTTTCACTTTTGGGTTTCAATAGCAAAAGAAATTTGGGAAAATGTTGTCACGGGTATGTGGAATTTGGTCGAATGTTTTGATGGGTATGTTGAATTTGGTTGAATATTGAAAATTTTGAGACTGTATATTGCAAAGGTTAATTGTTGAATTTAATTGAATGTTGTGATTGGGTATGTTTAATTTGGGTATTGCAGTCAGAAAGTAAACTTCAGTACATATGTGAGCCAAAATAAGATATAAAATGGGAGTGGTATGACAAACTATTGGATTTACTTTCTGCATAAAGCTAGAGTGAAGAGCTAAATAATATATGATGTGCTCGCAATTAAAAGTAATATCTTCATTTCATCTCTGGATAAATAAAATCAGTGCATTAGGCTCTATTTTAGAAATTTTCAAATTCACCTGTCGTTTGTCCCATTCATGAAAAAAAAAAACAAATGATGGAAGTGTGCTTGAGTATGTTTAATTTTGAGACTGTATATTGCAAAGGTTAATTATTGAATTTAATTGAATGTTGTGATTGGGTATGTTTAATTTGGTTGAATGTTGCAAATTTTGAGACTGTTGAATTTGGATGGTTGATTATTGCAAAAGTTTATAAAGGTTTAAATAGGGTATTCACAATTTCATGGTTATGGATTATTATTTTTTTTTTCCATTTTCCCTGAAGTTTGATGGTCATAATCTCTTGGTTTTTGGTGGATATAGATGGTTCAATAGATTGATTCATTGGAATCTGGCTTAGATACATTGGGTTTTCATGTTTTTGAGAGTTTTGTTTAGAGTCGTCTATTTGAGGGGAAGATGTTGGGAGTCAAAAAATTTATTAGTCGAAAGGGTTTATTACTAAGGTTTAGGGATATTTATTGTGGGTATGTTTGAATGTTGTTGTAATTGACTTTTGAATACCTTAATGACGCGTTTTAGTGTTTGTTTGAGAGGATACAATTCAAATGGGGTTTTAGTCTTACAATTCAAATGGGGTTTTTGTCCTACGTGTCAATTGTTTGTCCTACATTGCCGTTTTTGTCTCCAAGGTACTTTAAATGTTGTTCAATTTTATGGCTTTTGTGATTATATGTGGTTGCTTTATTTCACTTATTCTCATTTTGGAATTTTAATCAAAAAATGCTTTGTGGTTGCTAAGGTGCTTTCGGTAAGGAAAAGTTTGTCAATTCAGGCGCATCCAGATAAGGAGTTGGCGTAGGCTTTGCTTCAACCAACACAAGCTTTTGTTTGATTACAATTCAGGTACCCCAAAAGGCCATTGAGTTGTTTTTTTAATTAACTTCTTCTACCCGTGTTAATTTTGTTGCTTATTTCTATGTCTTGGGATTTGGGGTGCTTAAATCTTGGACTTTTTGCTGTTCAAGAGAGAATTGGCGATTTCTTTGATTTCCATGACTGAATCTGAATTCCCAAGAGTCTTTCTACCTGCAGTTACTCTTTGGGTTCATTCAATTGATAGAGGTTACTCAATTTGTGCTTTAATTTGCATTTCACAATCTGAATTACCAACTGTTGCTTCTGTTAATTTTTTTTAGTGATTGTGTGTACTGAAGTGTGGGGTTGGGGTTGATTAACACAACAAGCAAGACACACACTTGGGATTGATCAACACAACAAGCAAAGCAGAGATAATGAAATTTTGTGGGCTGGATTTATATTTTGATGGTTTGTGATATTTTATTGGTAGATATAAAAAATTTTGAACCTTTTTTATTAAATATAAATAAAACCCCAACTGTGAGTATTCGACATTGCGTAAATATAAATAAAACCCCAACTGTAAGTTATGATGTTTATTTGATTTTCTAAAAAGTTATGATGTTTATTTGATTTGGTGTGAATTTCTCTAATCCCATTTGCCATTTGTTTGAAATCTCAGAAACAAAAGCTTGAATTAGCAAAACAGCTGAATCTCAGACCCAGACAAGTAGAAGTTTGGTTTCAGAACAGATGAGCAAGGTACCTTTTTTATTTGTTTTTTCAAACCTTCGTTAATCTCTTTTAATGGGTGTTTCAAATTTTGTAATTTAGTTCTGATTCAATGAAAATCTGTGAAATTTTCAGAACAAATTTGAAGCAAACAGAGGTGGACTATGAGTACTTGAAGAGATGTTGTGAAACACTGATAGAGGAGAACAGGAGGTTGTAGAAGGAGCTGCAAGAGCTGAGGGCTTTGAAGGCTTGCAACCCATTCTACATGCAACTCCTAGCAATTCTCAAACATTGTGGTGGTGGTGGTACTCATTCATGAACACTCGAAGAGCAACCAAAGAGAAGAAACTCAAGGTACGATTCACAACATCCCTCTTTTATAATTTTTGGGTATTTCCAATTTTGGTTGATGTGATACTTGCTTATGTGAGAGTTTTCCTATGTGGAGCATGAGATTTTGTTTTAACCGTTTGGGTTTATCGTTTGAATGTGTTTGTTTTAACCGTTTGAAGCATGAGCTTGATGACATTTTTGTTGTGTTGAGCATTGTGTTCAAACCACTATTTTTTTGACTGAATTCTTTGTCATATATCTGTTGAAAAATCTTTACTTTGTTGAACTTATCTCAAACATTGTGGTAGTGTTGAAATCTCTTTACTCTGTTGAAATTTACTCTACTCATTCATTGTAAGTGTTTTTTTTTTTTTTATGAAAGAAAAACCCAATTGCGATTATTCGACAATTCCTTTAAAGTACAATGTACTCTGTAGTAGTGCCAACTTCTTTTCTCTATATTCTAAAGTACAATGTACTCTGTAGATGAGAAAAGCATTGCTGGAAGTATAACTGCTCACATCAAAGATTTCCAATATCTTTGTTTTAGCTGATTTTGTCCTCCGGGGTGGTAGATTTATTTGGTCCAATCACAAACTCTCCCCCACTCTCTGTAGACTGGATTGAATATTTGGTTCCTTCCAAGATTTCCTCCTTCCTGCTGTTGGATCTGTTCATCATGCAATCCTTTTGGAGCATCCAATCAACAACCCCTGCCTTAGACCCTAGACCTTTCTGACTGGAACAATATGTTTGAAGATGAAGATTTCTACAAAATGTTTGAGATCAATTGGCAAGAGCTTCAATATGATGGGCACCTTGCTTTGTTTCTTTGGAAAAAAGCTCAAGCTCCTCAAAAACTGCTGCAAAGAATGGAATAGGCAACGCTTTGGTCAGCTCAACAACCTTATTGAGAACAAACAAATGAGCATTGTTGGTTAGATCTTATTGAAGAGGCTAGATAATTAACTCAAAATGAATGGAGATTAGAACTAAGAGCATAATTGAGCTTACTAAGTTACTGAAAAGGAACTTTATTTGCTAGAAGAGAAAGGCTGGATTACAATAGGGGAAACAGGGTGACATGTGCACCAAACTCTGCCTCATCATTATCAACCACAAGGATCAACAACAATATTGGCGCCTCAGATTTGAAAACAGGGTGGAGTTATAGCTTACATTGTGAACCATTTTGCGAATATTGCTAGGGAAAAAGAAACTTGGAGACCTCAACTCCAAGGCGTAGTGTTCAAAACCCTTGACTTAATCAGTGCCATGCATGAACTCACCTCTGAAGTAGCAGCTGGCATTGATGGCTATCCTGTTGACAAAGGTCTGTTCCTTTATACACCAATTTGGGATAATTTTCTTTTTGGGTATAACTGGAAGAAGGTTGCTAATTTTGATATGTGTGAGAGGATTTAATGATGAAATGAAATATATCTGTCTCGGTGATTGATCAAGTACTTTATTGTTAATTGAACCATTTTTTGGTTATTCAGTGATGACTTATTTGATACGACCATATGGGTATGTTCCAAGCTGTATATCAATCAAGCCGCTTCGTTGCATCACCTACAGCTCCTCATGCTGCAGCTACTTCTATTAAAAAGCCCCTTGGATAAAAAAAAAAGAAGGAACCAAGACTGGAGGGCTTGGCGTCCAAAACCTTACCACAAAGGTAAAGGCGGATTCTTGCATGAACAATTTAATTTTTATATACAAAAAAAGAAGGAAAATGCAGAACCTGGTATCAAAAGGTCCATTTCCTAATGCCGTATGTTGGTTCTGTTCTCTAATCTGTGGTATCCTTTTTTATTTTTATGGTTTAATTTTGGAATGTTATCTCAACTCTTATATGGTTCATCCTAGCTAGCTATACTACAATTTTTAAAGTTTAGTAGATGCTACGGCATTACACGGTAGCTATGCCGGATGGGTTCATTACATGAATTTAACTAAAAGAAAAAAAATCTGATTTGTGTAGTGCCAACGGATGAAAAATGGTGATAATGCCGGAGAGCGCAATCCACACCCCACCGTTTTTTAGCGCGAACCACTTCTCTCAGCCTTCAATCCAATTGCCATGTCCAGGTATCCCTTCTTTTATGTTTTGCCTTTATTTGAGTTTTTTTAAGTTATGGGGTTTGTTAGATTTGGTTATTTATATTGCTTTTGAGATTGTTCTAGAGTTTGAGTTGTAACTATTCATTCATCATGTTGGGTTTGAGAAATTTTGGTTTTTCCAATTGAGATCGATTTAATTAGTTCTTCTTACACCTCTAACTTGATGAAAGTTGGAGCCTTTGGTAATGGCCTAAATAGATTTAGTGAATATTTGAGGGATCAATAGTGTGTCTAAAATTATCAAGAGCTCGAACAACCAAATATTTTGGTCCATGGACCATAGCATGGTTGTCTGTTGTCATTAATCACGATTTCATAATATTTGGTTTTAGAAATGGCTGTGAATGGGAGGGTGTTGCTTGCAGGCAGTTTGTTTGCTAGCTTAATTTGCTTTAATTTCATGTTATTGTCATTAATCATGACTTCCTAATATTTGGTTTTAGAAATGAGTGTTTTAGAAATGGATGTGAATGGGAGGTGTTGCTTGCAGGCAGCTTGCTTGGTGATAGCTTAATTTGCTTGCTTGGAAATACAATCAGATTCTCATTTCAGCCGTACAAGGAACTGTAAGAAAAATGCTTAGTTTTTCCACCATAATTGGACAAGGTTCTCCTCAAGAAAAAAAGCTTTGATGTACTTAAATGTTTTATACTGGAATATTTTGCTAATTAAATTATCATTTTGGTGTGTGGATATATTATGTGGTGTTCATGGCATTGATTGCCATTGTAATTTTTTATGACAGGTTCAGACAAGTTTCAATATTGAAAAATATAGAGGAAACTCTGTCGAATTTTTTATTTTTTAATTTTTCATGACATTGATTGTCATTATAGTCACTTATGTGAAGTATATTTTCTTATGACATGTTAAGATAAATTGTTTTATTCAAAAAATGACATTTTTTTGGATATAATTATATTGTGTGCATGTCTCTTTCGACACATCCGTGAATGTAGGATGAAATTTGCAATAGTGCCAACGGCACGGGTATTACACTAGTTTATCTTACAAATCAGAATAGTGTTTTAAGGAATTGGAGATAAAAGATACTAGGATTGAAAGTTGAAACATATGTTGAGGGTTGAGATTCATTTCTTATAATAGCATGTTTTTTAATATAACACAACTATAAAGGTAAAGAAAATGAAAAATTGTGAAAAAAGTTAGTGGAATACACATGTGGAGGGTAGATAAAATTTTGTGTGTTTTGTTTCTCAAAATTAAAATTGTCATAACTATTTACTTGGTTGTCCAAATTTGGTAAACTTGGTATCATCGGAATGCATTTTTTAAGATCTTTCCAATGAAACTAGTGATCAATAGAAACGGTAAAATTTTAAATATATATATTTTTTTGCTAAATAACTATAATGCATTCATGTCATTAGTATTTTTCAAATAAATGAGACGGATCGATCATCCCATGAAAAAAGAAGAAGAAGAAGAAGAGATGAGACGAACATCTTAATACACATTTTAACAAAAATCTTGAACTTCATATTTTGGCAAATTCAAGGTTTAGGGGAGAACTCACTATCGGCTTTTGAATTTTTTTTTCAACTAAATTAAATTTTGGTCGAGTCTAACCCTGAGTTTATATTATATTTTTTTACCTCAGAATAAGTTTGCACTTCAAAACGGATTGATGACGAAATTGGGGATGGTGACGAGGTTGTTAAGTACATGATATTTAAAAATATATATAGAGAGAGTGCCAACGGTACGGGGAATATCCTAGTCTATATTGCAAAACAAGATGGTGTTTGAGGTGGACGATAAAAGATGGCTCACATTTATCCAATTATAAGAATCTAACAAATCACATAAAACTTAAAGCACCGAGAGTGCATGGGTTCAATTCTCATACCCAACATTTTGATATTAATTTATCTTGATATTTAAAGTATAATAAACTATATTTATCATGTTAAACTTTTATCGTGCCAACAGCATGAGGAATACCCTAGTTATATATGCAAAACAGAATGGTGTTTGAGGTGGGAGATAAATGACGAATGAGATTTACCCAAATATAATAATCTAATGGGCACATAAAACTAAATGCACCAAGAGTGCATGGGTTCGATTCTCATACCCAACATTTTGATATTTATTTATTTTTCTTCATTTATTAGTGGTGGTGATTAGGCATATAATTATGAAGGATGATCATGTTTTGACAAGTTTAAAACTTTTATCGTGCCAACGGCATGGGGAATGCCCTAGTCTATATTACAAATAAGGATGGTGTTTGGGGTTGAATATAAAAGACGGTTGAGAATTTACTGAAATATAAGAATCTAACAGATCACATAGAACTTAAAGCATTAATAGTGCATGGGTTCGATTCTCATGCCCAACATTTTGATATTTATTTATCTTGATATTTAAAGTAAAATAAACTCTATTTATCATGTTAAACTTTTGTCGTGCCAACGGCACGGGGAATACCCTAGTCTATATTACAAATCAGGATGGTGTTTGAGGTTTGAGATAAAATACGGTTAGGATTTATCCAAATATAAGAATCTAATGGATCACATAGAACTTAAAACACCAAGAGTGCATGAGTTCGATTCTCATACCAAACATTTTGATATTTATTTATTTTTCTTCAATTGTTAATGGTGGTGATTAGACAAAACTTATGGGTGTTCAATAATATATTGGCTTAATCAAGTTTTTAAACTTAACGAGGTGTTACTGTTAAAAAAATAAATCAGAATGGTGTTTTATCATGTTAAATTTTTATCGTGTCAACAAGGGGAATACCCTAGCCTATGTTACAAATCAGGATGATGTTTGAGGTTGGAGATAAAAGACGGCTGAGATTTATCCAAATATAAGAATCTAACGAATCACATACAACTTAAAGCACCGAGAGTGCATGCGTTCGATTCTCATACCCAACATTTTAATATTTATTTATCTTAATATTTAAAGTATTCTAAACTATATTTATCATGTTACACTTTGATCGTGTCAATGGCATGGGAAATACCCTAGTCTATATTACAAATCAGAAGGGTGTTTGAGGTTGGAGATAAAAGACGGCTGAGATTTACCCAAATATAATCTAATGGATCACATAGAACTTGAAACACCAAGATATAAGTTTCATCTAATGGTTGGGACTTAAAGTTAGTCTTTGTGTCTTATCTTCAATCAATCCCCAATAATAGTGCATGAATTTGATTCTCATACCCAATATTTTAATATTTATTTATTTTTCTTTAATTGTTGATGATGGTGATTAGGCATGTAAGTATGAAGGATGAAAATTTATATGTTGGTCATGTTTTGAAATTTTTTAAAACATTACAATATATTTATATCTTACGATATACATTACAATACTATATATGTAATTTAAATTTGGGTTTCCAAAATGCGAGAAACATTTTGACAAGTATGATTAGAACTTTTAGGGGAGTTTACGAGGGCATAAAGCATTGAAAGGTATAGTTTATTGTTGAAGAAGTTTTAGAGAAAGAAAAATGTCAGACATTAAATAAGGGATAAAAAAAAGGTTATGAGTACAATAAAACTCCCAAGGACTCTTGAGGTATAATAAAATAAAAAAGACAAAATAGATGAATAATTAGACCATTGCACAATCATACAACCAAACAATTAGACAAAGAAAATGTGATATATTGTTGAACTTAGTAGAAGGTGGTGGATGTTCACCTATACTCACCTCATGCTATGAGATGGCAAAACGTAAGCTTATATTATTATTTTTTATTTTTTTTATTTTTTTAATCCTTTAACACCTCCCATCCTAGATGTCGTCGGCTGGGTTCGACTCAGTGACCTAGTGAAATCATCCACCACTGCTCAACCATTGAGCCATCACACCTTTGGCCCTAAGCTTTCATCTTTTGTTTAAGTAAATCTTGCATATAAATAGGCCTACTATATTTTATCAAAAGGAATGAAAAGGGAGAGAGGGTCAATGGATGAATAGTTACATAAAATCAAATGAATGAATAAAAATAGATATTTAAAATGACTTGAACTATATTGAAACAGTAAATAATATAGTGACTATTGTACTCCTTCTATGTTTATTTCAACATGTTATCAGCATGAAGCTCTGGTCACAATTGAGCGAACGAAGTTGCGACTAATTGGGCGTACAAAACTCTAACTAATTGAGTGATACGTGATTATTATATTTCACTTCGATCTAAGGGTATTTGAGCACGAAGCTCGACTCGAGTAATTTTTCTCCGCCTTCGTTTTCCAAACTTTTTATTCGAAAGAGTTTATAGGTAAATAATTCAAACAAGAGATTATATTTTTCTGAATTTTAATGTGATTGTTTCCATGATATATATTACATCTAGTAGATGTTACCTCACAAGAAAACACAATTTCCATGGCGATGTTTCATGCTTGAAATTCAAAATTTGTTTAATTCTCATACCCCTTATCCTACACATCACAATATCACACACATATTGGAACATAGGTTAGAATAACAATAGAGTCTCCGCTTCGATTCATGTGGTGTTTGGTAGTACCATTGATGGTGGTGTTGATAATTGGGCAAATTATAGGCTAGTTTATTTTCGTCATGTGTAAACCACTAACATAAGGAGAAAAATTCAACCCACCAACATAACTAAGAAGAGAAAGGCTCAATAAGATGGCAATCAATACCTCATCGGCTTCTTCTTCTTCTTTTCTTGACAATGATTCGTCCCCAAAATTGTCTTTTAGGGATGAACTCCAACTTTCGTAGGCAGAATTGTCAGGTTTCTCAAGGTCAGAAACTACGCCAAGCACGTCGACACTGGGGCCCCGTATACCTTTTTGCCATGCTCGAGTACCTTGCAACTGAGGACTTTGCTTATGGTTTCAAATTGATTTGTTTGTCATCAAACTTTTAGAGTATTTTCATTAATAACACCCAAATTCATAGGCTTCTTCACAAGACCCAACCTCAACGTGTTTTCTTTGTTGGAGTTTCTCATCTCTTTGTGTTATTTATATTCTTCATTGATGTTTTTTAGAACCCAAAACCTTGTTGAAAATTGGGTAAAGATATCAAACAGAGAAGGGTGGGGTGATAAGTATACCAAACATCAAAGTATGTGTCAGATACCGACCAATCTCTGAAACAATGAGTTTTCTTGATGGTTTGGCAAATGAAACAAATAGAAAATTATGATATAGGTGGTAAGCTAGGTGGTGTTGTTAAGTTCATTTGGGCTATGTGGGTAGGCGTGCCCGTGTATTATTATTGACCGAGGTGTTGAATGTTGTATTGTATGCACTCAATGTAGTTTTGAGTTTCCTAGGTGGAATTACTTTCTACCTGTGGTATTCAATAAATCAAATTACTGTGAAGTGTGGGCATAATTGATTTTGTGTCTATTATAACCAATTTGTTGTCAGATATGAATCTTTTGACAAGTATTGATATTTCAAAGTAAGTAAGCAATTAAACACAAAAGTTGTTTGCTATATTTATTACATCCGTAACAATGATGTTGTTTTGTGCCATGTCATCCCACTAAAATGGGCTTACTTAAAATCTTTTAACAAATATTGATATATGTGGATTTTATTTCTTAAGTGTCATGTCACGTGCATTACAAACCTCATAGAGAATTATTCTATTGACCAAGTGACACACCTTTTGATGGGTGAATAAATTATAAAAATGGCAACTTCGAAGTGGTGGCCATAGAAGTGGTAACCAAGATAATCACCCCAGAAGAGGTAGTCAAATAACCAGTAGAGGTGATTATAACAATTACTTCAGCAGATGTGATTACCCCAACAGAGGTAGTCACAACACTTACCACATGCTTCAAAGTTCCTGCCTGGTACAATAATAAAACTCCTGCAAAGGATAATGATAATGTTCCTAGAGATGACACTTATCATAAATGTAGTAAATGTAGACATTAGTTACATATTTTTGGTGCCCCAATAGAGCCATTAGAAAAATATCGAGATTCCATTAAAATCATATATATGGACAAATTTGATGCAATGGGAAGATAATAATCATTGTTCCTTTCATTATTTGAATTTACTCCTGTTGCAGTAAAATCGCGAGCCTTATTTTACTTATGATTTTGAGTTAGTTACTTATTTACTAATAACATCAGACAATGCAAAGGATCTAATGAAAAAAATTATAGTCTCTGATATTTTCTGAAGTAAATGTCAATTTTAGCTATAAAAAATAAAGGTATAGAACATACAAAATATAAATATCCCCGAGTATGAGTTAGCCATTAGCCAAAGTAATCACCCCAGCAGCATTGGTTACCATAATGTTACTATATGTCTAATATTTATTTTATAAACCACCTAAAGTGGTCTAGAACACTTGCTACTTGTGAAAGATAAATATCATAAATGATGTTACATTAGAATATTTGTTGCTACTTGTGAAATATATGCAATATATTATATTTTGATTTGTTTGATGTATTTACTGCATACATTTTCTTTGAAAGTATGATTTATAAACTGCAAATGATACAACAATATTTGCTTAATAGTTAGTGATGCATCCAAAAATCGTCCTCCTGTGAGTTTGACCTGCAAAACAATTGTTAGACTGCCAAGGACCAACTTTTTAGTAGCCGAAGGTACTCCGATGCTTAAGTCAGTAACTCTGTTGGAAAAAGGATGTAAATCTGGACAAAACTCAGTTAAAGTTGCATATCTGTGTCGAATGTTCTCTTTACCTTTTATAATGGTCGTGATTAAATCTCTGCGTGACTTAAGTATGTGAGTCGCAACGGAATGAGATGTTTCTTGTAACAGTCTCCTCCTTAATGGAGATGCATTCGGGGAGGCGTAACTCCCTCCATGGCTCTTTTGGTGCAACGTTTCTCTTCTTTATGAGAAACTTGTGTCGGGCCTGGATCCGGGCTCTGGTTCGTTTAGGCCTGGATTTAGGCCCTGTTTGTTTTTCCTTATTGGCAGGCCTCATCTGGGCCTTTGAAGTTGGCTTTATTCTTCCTGGGCTTCATGAGTTGGCCTAATAGATTGGATGTTGCATTCTGATGATGGATTTTTATGCCACGTGTACGACTGTGATGATCAGTATATTTTGATGTATTATCAGCTACTCCCCCTTTAGTTAGTGGGTATGTTCACGTATCCACTAACTGTGTCACGGTTGGTATTTCGATTGCGCTATTGAATTGAACATAATGTTTAATAACTTTCGGTCGGTTGATCATCTCGGTTACTTCGTTGTCTGTTCATTTTCGCGCACATTTTCTGAGAATTTTGGTGCACCATTATGTCCCGTACGTCGCTCCATGAGCAATTTCTTCGTTGCCTAGTTGTATAATGGGTGTTGTGGCTACTTTTCCCTTTCTTTACGCCATTTTTGTTGTTAGTGTTATTTCTTCTTCCCAATTGTCTCTTTTTCTTTGTCTTTTCTTTCTTATTTGCAATGTTTGTCGGTGACCTGTTGGTCGGTGATCAACTTTCTACCCGTGAGGCTCATTTTTTCTCAAACAAAGATTCTCAGGCTATTCTGGATAGTGTCCGTTCCAACTATGCTTTTCCCTCGACCTTGAAGTCGTTCTCCCTCGTGAAAACGACAATCCTTGTTGCCCGAGGAAGGGATATATTGCGCTTTATCCTCGCATGTTCTATGTTGGTCTTCAGTTCCAATTTTCGGAGTTATCCTGGTCGTATCTAGATTTCCTGGGTATTCCTTCTGCTCAGATTGGCCCGAATGGTCATAGGGTTATGTTTTCACGTATGCCAGGGCCATTCTTTCTAGTATTCCTTTAACCGCTAGAATCTTGCATTCTTTGGTGAGGTTTAGCGTGAAATCCAACCGTACTTGTTTCCTTCATTCCCCTAAGTGTTTTGGCAATCTCAATGATGATATCAGAAGTTGGTCGCGGGATTGGTTTTATGCGTCTGTCGACTCTGGCTACTTCAATTTACGGTAATCTTTTAACCGTCAAAATCTTGCATTCTTAGGTGAGATTTAGCGTGAAACTCAACCGTACCTATTTCCTTCATTCCCCTAAGTGTTTCAGAAATCTCAATGATAATATCAAAGGTTGGTCCTCGTAGTTAGCAATGACCACTATTGAAGATAACCATTTTTTTGTACATTGCTAACGAAAATAATCAATGGGTTTGTCATTTAAAAACTACGAGGAACACACATTGTTGTTGTCAAGAGTTAGGAAGAGGAAAAAAAATAAGGGAGAGGGTTTGAGTTAGATTCATTATCAAGGTGAGTCGCATGAAAGCTTGTGAGAATAAAATAGCAATGTCAATAAATAAAACAACAAATAAAAGTCATGTCAACAAATAGTTTCATACTACATATTTCATATTAAATATTAAAAAAATCGGTTCAGGACGGGACGGGATGGGCGGGATTGAAAATCTTCATCCCGATCCCATCCCATGGGATTGATCAATCCCAATAAGACCCAAAAAAATTGGGATGGGATGGGACGGGACGGGACAGGATCAGGATCGCAGGATGGGATGTCCACCCCTAATTATGATTGGGTTCCCAAGGTGCAGTCTCGTCTTTCTTCTTCTCCTCCTGTTGATGGAGGGGTGGAGATCCCTCCTTCCGTAGCCTATTTGAGTTCTTCTGCTCTTATTGGGACTACCATTCATTCCGTTTTTGCTGAATGACGAAAGGGTGATGGAAGTTCTCCTATCATTCCTTCTTCTTTCCCGGCTGTGGGTGGTGGTGGTTCCTCCATACTATCGGATCCTCGTGTTCTTCATTCACATGTCAGTTAGAATGAACCTACTCCTGAAAATATTTGAGTAAAATGGGATGGAAAGTTCTGTTGGTTTTCTCATATTGGAGTGCAGGATGGTGCACGTAAGCTGATTAATGAATGGCACAGGCAGTCGATGGAGAGGCCTTCGATGTCCGTGCTGAACTCGAATCTTCATCTTGAGGATGGTGTCAGGCTTATAATGGACGGGATGACCCATCTTGCCTGTGCAGGGGTGATGGGTTTGAGTCATCAGTTTAATCACAATATTGTGGTTTCTTTGGAGAGGAAGTTATTCGTATTGCTATTGGTATTTTCCCATGTTCTTCACCAGTATGACGCGTTAAAAGCGCGATGCTCTAAACCGATTAAAGCGGCTGAGGTTGCTCAAGCTTCGTTGGCCGAGGTGGAGGGCACACGGGATCAATCTGTGGTCGTGCTTGCATCCCTGAGAGCTGACTTAGATGACATCCACACGCGTTTACACAATGTGGAGAAAGAGCTTTCAGCTGAAAAAGCGCTTCAAGACGAGGTCACGCGTTCCATGATAGAACACTCTAAAAATCGCGACATTGTTGAACAAAGGGTGGAAAGGTTACTGACTTCGCTTAACGAGGTCACGGTTGATTCCTCCACGATGCTCACTACTGCTAAGGGCCAACTCATCGTGGTAAGAAGCAAGCTTGTTTCTATTAAGGATAGACTCCGTGTTATGGAGGTAGCGGATCGGCAACACATTATTTATGGTCAGATTGAGCTTCTGGATTATATTGAGGGTCTCGGTGTTGACTTGTCTCAATATCGTCATCTGGTCTATCAGACCTTCGAGGATGACGAAGGTGCTGAAGATCATCCGGGCGATCCAATGGCTGAAAAGTCGCCTCCTCCTCCACTTGAAGAAAGAGTTCTTGTCAACGATCCGACTCCTGCAGATGGTATTGCTGAGGATGTTATATATCTTTCTTTTTAGTCTTCCATTGCTACATTCGAATGTAATTGAATAGATTTTGAATGAACAACATGAATTGTTTCCTTTATTTTTCTTCGTGTTGACTTTGTTCGTTTGTCGTTGTCATGACAATTCGTATTTGAGCTTTGATGTTTCACAGATATATCTGTAGCAATCATTTGATGATTTGAATTTTCCTATGCTTTAGCACGCATGTCTTGATCTTGTATTTGTCGTCTCTGAATCTTTGTGGAAAATTGTTTTTGCTTGCTTGTCTTCTACTTTGTTGATTTGGTATGTTAGTTAATCAAGGGTTTTCCCAAGCTATGCTAACTTGCTCCTCCATTTGTTCACTTTATTCGTTTGATCAACCACAGAGTTTGTATCCTTTGAGTTGGTTTGTTGATTCGGCGGTCTCGATGTTGTTTCTACTTCGTTGAATCATCCGCTCGATCTTTACTTCGCTAACTCGACGTTTCAGTCGACACGAAGTTGTTTTATTTAGTTGACTCGTTCGCCCAACTTTTGCGTCGTTGGTGTGACACTCTAGTCGACCCGAAGTCGTTTTACTTCATTGACTCATTCGTCCAATTTTTACTTCGTTAATTCGACATCTCAGTCGATTCAAATTTTTTGCATTTAGTTGAATCATTTGCTCGACTTCTATTTCGTTAACTCGACATTTCAGTCGATTCGAAGTTGCTTTACTTAGTTGACTCGTTCGTTCAATTTTTGCTTCGTTGGTGCGACACTCTAGTCGACCCGAAGTTGTTTTTACTTAGTTGGCTCGTTCATCCAACTTTAACTTCGTTGACTCAACATCTTGGTCGATTCGAATTCGTTTTACTTAGTTGACTGGTTCATCCAACTTTTACTTCGTTAACTCGACATCTCGGTCAATTCGAAGTTTCTGTGTTTAATTGACTCGTTCGTCCAACTTTTACTTCGTTAACTCGACATCTCGGTCGATTTGAAGTTTATGTCTTTAGTTGACTCGTTCGTCCAATTTTTACTTCGTTAGTTCGACACTCTAGTCGACTAGAAGTCGTTTTCCTTAGTTGACTCGTTCGTCCAACTTTTACTTCGTTAACTCGACTAGAAGGCCTTCATCCCTAAAACATTGTGCAAATGTTGTCTCTCGCATTTTCGGTTTGAATTCCCAAATTGCCCTTGCCAAGTTATAAATTTCCAACCCCTCATCTTCCCCCCTATTTAGCAATTGAAAAGTTGGTTGTGTGTGGACTTTTCAAATTTTTGATAAAGCATGCGTCAAACTTACGAAATTTCGAAATTGCCCTTAATTCTACTCAAAGCCTAATTCAACCCAAACATTAACCATCACTATCTAGCAATAAAAAAAATTTCATATATTTTCTTAAACCCAACGTAAAAGGATAAAAAAATATTGGAGTGATTTTATTTCAATTTTTAATTTAATAGAATTACTAATTTCTAAGGTATGTTTTGTAAACCATATGACAAAGAGGTTTGTTTTTTTTTAATGGTAACCATAATTTGCTTTCACATTTGGTAATTTAGTGAACGATTTGGGAAGTGTTAAAGGAATGACCTAAGGACCAAGGTGGCATGCCAAATGCATGATATTGTACACTTGCCAACGGCACGAGTACACACTATGTGAAAAGTGTATGGCCATGCCGTTGGCACAGCTAGTACACTAGTTACTTGTAAGATAAAGATGCACCAAGGTGTTTTTCATCATCCTTGAATTGAGTTGGACAATTCATTTATACGTTAAAAAATAAACAGTTATTACAAGATACTAGCATCGGACACGCACCATGCACGTGAATATTATAAAGGACTATCATTAGAAATGTGAGAATGACTTCTTTTTATTTCTACTTGAAGGAATAATATTGAATAATTGAAAGGATTTTATATAGCTATTTATAAGGACTGTATACAATTATGCAAAAGTTTGAGGAGCCACTTAATATTCAAAATGTTTTACAGTTTATTTAACGTTGTATTACATAAAAACCCTCAACACTTTTATTAATTAATTTTCATTTAATGTAGACATATTGTGAGATGTATTTTCGAAATCGTAAAAAGCGGTGTTGAAAACACCTTTTGGAGCTTTGCCTTTATAGTAATAGGCCCCACATATAAGATGAAAAAGGGAATGGTGTTAATTCTTTACACGTGGACACTTCACTTCATATAATTTTACCAAATTACCCATTTTGCCACTTTATATTAATGTAATTCTTATAATTATGTGGGGGCATTTTCATCTTTGATAAACTCAGGATTAATATACAAAATTTTACAATTCACATGGGCGCACATCTCGAGGGAGATGGAGGGTCACACCCCCTCCCTCGCCCGTTTCCTCGCCATCTAGAATCATCGTAGTAGTTTAGATGAAACCTGAATATGAAAAACGAGTTCCCTGATTCTAGGGAGCGAGGGAGAGAGCGCGAGGGAGGGTGTGAGGCAAGGGCGAAGCTAGGATTGCAGACAAATGGGGGCAAACAATGCACAACTATTCAACTATACCAATTTTAACAGTGACACAACTCCACCTTATTCAATTATTAGCTTCCCATACCAATTGTTGTCATGAGCAAGCGAAACAAGTGAGGCTTCCGCATCGAACCTTTCATCAAGTGATCATGTGTAGAGCGTGACAATTTGCTCCCAGATTAGGTACATAATTGGTTCATTTGCAGCAATAGGTGGGAGTCCTAAATATTCGTCGAACGCAACAGAGATGCAGAGGAGCCAGGAGATGGCCATGCCAAGGTAGAATTTCTTAAATGCGGCCGCAAGGAATTATGATAAACAAGATTCAAAATACATCATTGTACCCATCAAAAATTCAGAAATTCAATGAATGAAAGTTTCTTCTGAACGTGAGAGGGGCAACCTAAATGAAGGGGGGCAAGATACAAATTTAAAGAGGGGCAATATGAAAAATACAAATAGCTTAGTGAGTTTTTTTTAAAAAAGATAAGGGGGGCAATTGACCCCCTTAACCAAAGGGTAGATCCGCCCCTGGTGTGAGGGCAGCCCAACACCGCCCACCCTCCTCTCAATACGCATCACTGTATATCTCGATGAGGGTGAGGGGTGTTGGGCTGCCCTCACGCCCTCTCCCTCGCTCCCTAGACTTACTCAAAGGAGTTTTTGGAACCATGATGAATAGGGTGTCAGAAAACAGTTGGAGCTGCACTCTTCACAAGTTGGCAGACAGATTCTTGCCCAACATTTATCTGGCTGGGGCACAAATAAATTAACAAAAATAACTGGTTAGTTATGTGCCCATCTCCATCCCTCGAAACAGAAAGGTAGAAGGAAAATAAGCACGGTTGAGAATTAATACTAAGGCTGCATTTTGCTTAGCTTAAATTACAACCGAATCATGAGTTGAATTTATCAACATTGTCTTTTAGTTTACTCATTTTATTCATTTTGTCCTTCGTGTACGTAATGTATGCTTTAGTTTGAGTGGAAACTACATAAATAATGAGCTAAGCCAAAAACCATAATTACTTCATGTTTATGAACAAGGTTACTAGGCTAGCGTATTTATAAGATAAGGTAAGAATCTCACTGCCAAAGGGAAAGTGACCCTCCCCCCCCCCCAATTTTAAAAAAATAAAAATACAATTCCATTAGTAGTCCATACAAGTACAATGAAACCCGTGACACTCCAACAAGGGAGTGTTAGCTATTACCTTACATTCAGAAGTTAAAATTTTTATTGAAACTGTAAGTAGTTACAATGAACTAGGGGTGGACGCGCTCTACATGTGCGGACATTTAATATTTTTTTTTATTTAAGTCCCTATGTATAGTTTATAAATAATTAGATTGCTTTAAATAAATTATTATATTAGGGACTAAGTATAATAGAGGTCTGGTTTTATTGTAAAAAAAATGAAATGTAAATGGCAAAAATGGAAAATTAAAAAGTTAATTTAAGGGTCTTTTTATAATTTATAGATGATTGGGAGGGTTTAAAATAAATTATGTTAAGGGTTTAGATATAATATATCATTGTTTAAAAGGGTCTGGTTTGGATTGTAAAAATTATGAAATGTAGAAGGCAAAATGAAAAATTCAAAAGTTAGATGTAATGACTTATTTATAATTTATAGATAATTGGAGGACTTCAAATGAATTATGTTACGAGCGTAGGTATAATTAATGAATATTGAGAGAGATTGAGTTTGATTGTAAATAATATGAATTTGGGTGGGCAAAAGTGAATAGTATTTTTCATTTAAAGACATAAACACCCATAGTCACTTTTACCACCTTTTGTTTCAAAGCAATATTATAGAGTTGATAGAGCATTGTCGACACTCAAAAATTAGGTTGAAGATAAATGTGTAATAGTTTTTTTCAGTTAAAAGACACAAATACTCCTGGTATTATTCATTGTTTGTCGATTTTTGTTTGTAATTATTAAAAATAGGGGAGGGCAATATGGGATCAAATAATAGTAATGAACAGTGATGTATAATAGTATTTTTTAATTAAAACACAGAAATACTCTGACACTAATAATGTTGGTTTCATTTGTAATTGTTAAGAATAAAAGAGGGCATTTTGGGAGATTCAAAATTTTGAGTTGAAGACACAAAACGTTACTGTTCCTAAGCTAATCACGCATTATAGTAGTAGAGATGAGAAGGTCCTTTGCTTACAAAAGCCATGAAACAACAAGAGGGCCAAGAGAGAACACAACAACAGCCAAAGGAATTGAGAAAACCCTCAGAAAAGTTGAAACTAATTAAAAGGAAAAAGAAAATATATGATCAGCCAAACAAGGACGATGCCACTCATACCAAACCCGACGACATACTAAATCTTGGATTTGTAGCCCCACATCGTCAACCAATATGCATCTTGGGAAGTTGCTCTGCCTTGCCTCGTCAGATTTGAATACGGGTTCAGCTGCATGTGCTAGTGATCAGGTTGAGCGTGAAATCCCCTTTTCAATAATGTGAGTCCAACGACCACATTCGATGATGATGAATCTACCAAGCCATCCATTTCAACTTCCTCCTCTCCTATAGTTAGCACTCAATTTGCTCTTATTTCCCAAAATCTTGATCCCACACAACTCTATCTATCATATGCACGACTTCATCTCTCGAAGAAGGCTTCAGGGAGTGACACGTAAGACAAAAAATTATAAACAAATATAGTGAGCCCTATCTAAAAGGTGGACTAATTTGAAGTTGTGGGTGAATGTACTCCAATGAAATTCAACAAAATCTTAAAAAAAATTGCTAAAAAATGTAATTTTCAAAGGTCAAAATAGTATTTAAGCTTAGCATGCAAAACATACTTGCATATTTTATGTGTCTAGTTCAGTTAAATCAACTCGCCCATACCCTTTTCTAGTAACGATTTGGGTTGAAAGCTCAAACCCATTGAGTTTTTAAGTTTTTCATTGGAGCATGAAAAACAGTTAGTCATATTTGGATTTTGAATTCGCCTACACGGCCCTAAAATCAACATGTTATTAATCGAAAATACTTGAAGACCAAGATTTTGCAAACACTTTTGACAACCAAGGTGATGTGGTGTGATCTAGGAGGGTGATTTATTCCTCAAGATATGGGTAAACCTTTTCAGATCGTGATACATCAATCTGATTGCAAAATTCGTTATTAACATATGTTGGGGTCAATGATTTTTTTAGTTGATTTTACACCTTCTTTGTTATGCTAAAAAATAAAAGCTTTGTTTCCATGTTTAAGGTACTAATAAAGTTGCTTTTAACTTCATTATGTGGCTGGCAAAAATGGAAGTAATGAACAAAGTTAAGGGTTAGTTAAAAAGGACTCAAATTTCGACAACACCCTCCTTTAATGGCCCAAGTGCCCCACACAGAAAAAAAGGATTGTTAGCTACAGTGGAATTCGAACAATCATCAGCCACAGACCAAGCTCTAAGCAAGTGTTTAGGCGCCCCTATGTAGAAGTGCAGCCGTCCATAAACTTATTCCCAAATGCCCATGACACAGAGAAAGTACAATGAATTGTCTGTCTACTTTACTTGAAAGAATGGGAGGCACATATGAATTAATTTATGTCATTTCAAAATTAGCATATGGATATGTTTAGGAAAATACAAAACAGTGACATAGAGAACACGTCATCCAAAGGAGTCCAGGGACAAAGGTTTTCAATTCATTTGCTGGATTGTGATTTTCAAACCCTTCCATCATTAACGAGTCTGGATTGTGATTTCGTTTTTTGAGTTAATTTCAATCTCATGATTTTAAGAAATATTTTATTTGTGTAGAATAAATATAAAACTTTGATTGTGATTTCAAATTTAATAATATAAGTTATGCATTTTAAATTATTAAATACTATATAAAAAGTCTCACACAATTCGTAGTCATGTACAGACTACATGTTACATAAGAATCACTCATACAATAAACTTAAATTTTTTATACTAAAACAATATTATAGCATGTTAAAATATATTGAGATTAGAATATTTATTACTTTTCTCAAAAAAATTTCGACATATTTCAAAATTTAAAAGAGAATTCTGTAACTTCAAAATAGAAAATATTTCATGAAATTTTTAGAAAACACATTTCTTGTTCACGAGGACTAATTATTCTTCATGAGCAACCATAAATGTAGTAATAGTCGATGATTTGATCGCAATGTCTGCTTGATATCCATGAGCGTCATAGATCAACATATGTTGGAGCCTAAATCGGTGTGCATCATGATTACTTTATAAATCATTCTTTTGTTAACAGCAAGCAGTCTACAATGCAAAAACCAACAATAAAACATGAGGAAGGCCTTGTATCTTCAGTAGACTACTGGACTCCCAGCATATTATGGGGGCGTGACCATACTTGGGTATCGGGCCCAAGTGTTGTAAGGTGCTCATCAACTCTATGGTCTTTCTTCAGACCATACTGTCCCAACAATTCAGCTTCCCACCAACCTTGTGAGTTTTTTTTTGTTTTTTTTTAATGAGCTCTTCTACAGTGCCTGGAGTTTGGTGCATGTTTTGTGTTTGGATGGTAAAAGGCACATACTCTCTACTTGGCATGAAGAGGTATTTGATTTTCAAAACTCTAAAAAATTTGTAGCCAAACAGGGCTTAAAAATTTTAGGGTTGAAAACATAAAAACGCACAGTGGAACTGTTCATCTCCTCCACCTCGCCCATTTCCTCCACCTCACCGTTACCATTCGTTTACTCCACCTCGCCGTTGCCGAAGGTGAGTTCCTCTTCCATTAATAACAGTTAGTACAACCAACAGCTAAAGGATAAGCTTAAAACAACCATCTGAATGAACGGTTCCAACAAGGTGGAGGAGATGAACGGTTCCAACGAGGTGGATGAACAAAATTTTTAAGCCCACTGTTTGGCAACAAAATTTTGGGAGTTTTGAAAGTCAAATGAGTCAATCTGCCTCATCAAATATCATGTCTGGTACCATCCCGGCACCAAACTCCAGGTACTGTAGAATTTTTGTTTTTTTTATTCCCCAGAAAAGGCATAAGATTTCTAAAGTTTTTTTTTTCCAAAAAAGGCACAAAGACCTCTAAAGTTGTCAAGAAAGATCTAATAGAATTCTACTTCTCCAATGAACACAGATTTTTGTCTCACCAATACATGAGGCTCTTGATACCAAATCCTCAAACCAGTCGAGAGCAAATACTCCATTGGCAACTTTAAACGCTTATTACTCATCCGTGCGCTTAACATTACATTCAATACACTCAACACTGCTGCATTACCTTTCATGGGAGACTTCGTCAACCATTCACTCTCTTCCCACTGACCTTTGTTTTCCCGAGTATGATTTAAAGGTAAAAAATAAGACATCAGTTGTAAAGAAACTAATCATCAGCATATCTGATACCTTGTAATGATTATCTATTTTGTCTCGCCAGCAAAGGAGAATTGCAAGGATAGATGAGAAGGTGTGGCATTGGGCCAACATTGTTGTTTTCTGTCTAATAGCTGAGCCAATGATAGCAAGTGCTGTCCTAATTGTTATAAATGCATGAACACATCCAAGATTTTTCACCACAAACTTCACTCGGCAGAGTTTAAAGACAAAAATAGTGTAATCGATCAAATGAAAATAATACTTCGATCAAGTTAAATATCTAGTAAATAATTACTGATGAAATTAATATTCACTAAAACAAATGTCAAAAATGATGCCTTCAATAAATTTGAGTGAAAGATAGCTATTATAATTAGTTTATGTGATCATATTCACTGCCTAGATAAGCTCATTTAAAGGGAGATTTAGCAAGTTACAGAACCTAATTCAAAAACCAAAAAGGCAAATCCCTGGAACTCATTATAGATCATTTGCATGGCCAATGGATGTATATGTAGAATTTTGACATAGTAAGAACAAAAAAGAAGGCAGTCGAAAGAAAATCTAGATCAGTGCATTGGAAAATTTCAAATTACACAAGTTTCACAAGTATGTAAATGAACACCACAAGTAGGTAAATTTCAAAGTGCACCCTAATGACAATATACAGAAGGAAGTGGCGAGATGCTCATGAAGAGAGTATACTCACCGAGAATCACATGTAGTCTTCTCACATTAATTACTATGTTCCATTTTGACTAGGAAGGAAATGACAAATCAAACCAACTCTTAAATCCTTTGCAAAAAGTTGCCGATGGTGATCAATCATGAAGAAGAACCACCAAACACCTGCAGGACAAACCATAATCGGGCTTAATTCTGAAAAATAAAAATCCAAAGCTAGGCCAGCTCTCCGATAATCACATGTAGTCTTCTCACATTAATTACTATGTTCCATTTTCACTAAGAAGGAAATGACAAATCAAACGCACTCTTAAATCCTTTGCAAAAGTTGCAGATGGTCACCAATCATGAAGAAGAACCACCAAACACCTGCAGGACAAACCATAATTGGGCTTAATTTTGAAAATAAGAATCCGAAGCTAGGCCAGAGGATAAAGAATACACAGATGAAACTAACCCCAGCCAATACATCTCTTGAGAGTCTAGGTTTACTTTGGTTTGAAGTATCTGAAACTGATCGATTCTGCGGGAAGTGGCGAACCACCTTTGGCTCCGGCTGGTCAACTGGGCCTTTAGAATTCTTGTCTGTGTCCCTCTGTATCTTCTGTTTCTGTGTATTATTGCAGTTTATGGTATCAGCAAAAGGACAACCAATCACCGACATTCAAAGAGATGCCGTTCCAAATATGAATTATATGTCGTAGGTATAAACTAAGGTAGTAAAAAAATTAGAACATTGTCCAAAAAATAAACAGAATTGTGCTTAATAAACCAAGAATTAAGAAATTCAAAGGCATGTTGAAGTGATACCATTACTACTACAAGTCATGGAAACAAAGGTAGTAAAACAATTAGAACATTGTCCGAAAATAAACAGAATTGTGCTTAATAAACCAAGAATTAAGAAATTCAAAGGCATATTGAAGTGATACCATTACTACTACAAGTCATGGACATTTTAGTTAAGTCGTTGAGGCGAAGGCGAGGCGGACATGCCTAAAAACGCCTCAGACGAGGCGGACGCCTCACTTCATTGAGGCGGTCTTAACATTTAAAAAAAAAATTATAATAAATTGAAACATATTAGCATAGTAGTATACATCATCATTTTGATAAGTATCATAAGCAAATATGTACAAAAAGTTACACAACTACCTATAATCAAAATATTTTTTACAGATTTTTTTATAATAAATTAAAACATATCAGCATAGACTATATATCATCATTTTGATAAGCATCATAAGCAAATATTTACAAAAAGTGACACAACTACTTAAAATCGAAATGAAAATATAATAAAGTTGCATTACATAGCGAAAAGATGTACTACATAAGTGTCAAGTAACTTGCAAACATCCACTAAATCATTAAAAATCAATAATTTTGAAAGAATAGAAACTTGAGAATATTGAACTAAGCTATAATAATTATTGGTATTCCAAAAACATAAAAATCATTGAACTAAGCTATGAAAAATCAAGATTGATGTTGATCACATATTGATCAAAACATGGTATATTTTCTCCTAAAAAATAATATAAAAAGTGTAACAAATTTACCAAAATTTAAAAACGTTTTATCTTGTTTTTATCAAATTGATCAAATATTACACCAAGAAATATAAAACCTTATTATAGAGTGGGTTGCAACCTCTTTTTGCTGCAATTAGGCTGCAAATGAGCTGAAAATTGGGTGCAATTGACACGGTGAGGTGGGGTGAGGCGGATGCCTCATTTCACCGCACCGCATTGCCTCACTTTGAGGCAAAATTTTGTAAAAACACCTTGAGGCGCGCCTAGGCGGTCGCCTTGACTACACTGGTCATGGATATTAAGGCTAAGCCTGAATAAATATCCTAACTATTGCAAAAATCCTTAGTCACGTACTCAATCCATTTGGGTTTGTTCTTGCAAAAATGCAATTTCACTGAATTTCGACAGCAAACCCAAGTCGAGAGAGGATCCTCCTGATTACTTAATTAATGTGGATGGATCCATAAATTTGAATTCCTTATCAAAATGTGTATTGTAAGCTATATTGGAACCAAAGTTTAAGCTATGCAATTGTGTAGCGTTAGAGAAGGTTCAAACACAGACACATATATTAGCAAGTATAATACACAAATAACATTATTTTTAGCAAATCTCTTTCAAATAGTTCCAAAAAAAAATCTCTTGCGATAGTATAGAAGTAGCTCTTAAAAGGAGGCTCAACCATCTTTCCAAGCAATCCAGAGAGTAGGATGGTGAGCATCCTGTGGGGATTGAGATTCATATCGAATTTACCAACCTTTAAGGAGAAGTGATGGCGATCTTGGATGGAGTTCCTTTCAATTGCATCACCTTTATTCTAAAGAGGAGAAGTGATAGCAATATGGAGTTCCTTTCAATTGCATCTTGGAGGCCCTTGGTTCTCGAGTCAATAAACGATGACAATATGAGATTTTTAGAGCTTTGGGTCTTGTAGCAGGGACAAAGACTTGGGAATTTTGGGTTGACTTATAATGGTGCATGAAGTTCAAAATGTTCACTTCCTTGATTAGAGAGTAAAGACTCAATACTAGCCTTTTTATCTTTGAGGGGACGTGAGAGTTTTCGACAATCGTCCCATCATCCTCCTTTGAAGTTGTTACAAGGTTATTGCCAAGTCCTTGGCAGAAAGTAAGAAAACATGTATGAAGAACATTATTGCGGATTTCCAAAGTGCTCTTGAGGAAGAACGCCAAATTCTTGATGGCTTCTTTTCAAAATGAGGTTATCCTCAAGGCTTAGGGATGGCATTCCGGGGTTGATTTGTAACATTGACTTTGATTGAGAAAGCCTATGACTTGAAATTTTCTATTGCATTGCCCTAGAAAGATGGGGTTTGGTGATTGACAAAAAGGTGGATTGGTGTACGTCTCTGATAGACAAAAGGGTGGATTGGTGTATATCTCTCTCATGTGCACTTCTCGGTTATTACAGATGGGGCAGCAATAAGGTTTAGTACTAGTGGACCGGGGATCAAACAAGGAGATCCTTTGTTAGATTTTTTGTTGTGGCAAAGGCTTTGAGATTGATTATTATGGCTCTTGGTGGATTTCATGCAAAGGGTGTCCCCATCATATCACACAATTTTATTATTTATTTACTTATTTTAAAAGCTACACCATTTTATTTCTTAATGACTCCTAGAATCAAGTAGTCTTAAGTATATTTGTCCTTGTTTGGGAAGGCATCGAGCCTTAAGATAGACTGAGCTAAGAGTATTGTTATCGGTATTAGGGATGGTACTGATCTAAGAGTATCATCCTGGTCGTCGTTATCTAAGAGTGTCACGCATGATTGAAGATGCCAAACTCTAGAGGAATGAGCGAAGTTATCTGATCTCTTATCCCTTATGTTATTGCTTGGGTCATTTGACAAGCAAGAAACTACAGGGTGTTTGACAGTGTTCACTCCACATTATCGTACATGTGTTCCAACCATGTTGACTTCAAGGGTGTTTGCTTCCAGGACTTAAATATGCTAGTTCCATAATTCCTTGTCGGGGACCTTGACGTTGTATTATCATTCTTTTCAACAAACTAGAATCTTTGTTAAAAGAACAAAATAAATTTCTTCGTTATCTTAAAAAGATTAAAAAAAATGTTGAAATATCAAAGGGTTAAGCAAACTTATAAGATCTATTTAATGGGGTTTTTATTTTGATGGTAAAGATAGATGTATTATTAATAAAAAATGATCATAAAAGGAGGTTGCAATGCAAATAAAATTTGCAAACCAAACCCAGTCCAAAACAAATAAAAAATAAATTATTGTTACCAATTAGCAAATCTATGTTTAGCACAATATTGTCTTCAACCAATCTAAGAAAGTCTGCCAATCAGTTCAGGACTCAAAAAGATATTTACTATAGTGAAGAACTAAATAAATTGACAACTACCATTACCAAATAAAGATAGTGATGCACACACCTTCCTCATTCGTTCTTGAATAGAAGCCAAGGCACGAGACTTATCGACCTTATTAAGGTAGAAATCTCGCTCCCTCTTAGCAGCCGAAATCTCTAAAGCTAGCTTCTGCTCCCGGACGGCAGACTTATAAGCTGCCACCATCTCAAGTTAACTATTTGTTTGATATTCTGAGTGTTAAAAAAAAATGGTTGTTTGAAAAAATAATTTAAGCAGTTAGCCATATACCAATTTCTTCAGTGAGATCATCCCATTTGAATTTACTTAGGTATTTGATGTTCCAGAGATCATAATAGAATGATGACCTCTTCCTCCCACCTAAATATGAATGAAATGAACAGTTTATGAATATTTGTACAAACATTGGCAAACATAAAAAGTCAAAACAAAAAGGCTGACAAAGATAATTGAGCTAATGCCTACGATTATTGGAAACATGTCACCCAAGTGAACATCCCAAGGGAAAATTCAAACAGAAGAACACACCCAAAAAAAAAAAAAAAAAAAAAACAACAACAACAACACCAACCAAATAATCGTTAATTGAAAAGAGAATCTTTGGTCCCTGTTGACAAACTTAACACACACCCCTCATGTATTTGAGAATGCTCGAGGGTCAAAACTTCAAATTAGTTAATCTACATTTGAAATGAAAAAAAAGTGCTCTTCATGCTACGAGCCTGGACGAAGGCCAAAAGATTACCATTGAATGAATAACCATACCTATTTGTTCCCCATTTAACATATTAGCAACCCTTTTTGCAACACCTTTCTTTGTGAATTCAACCCACCTAAATATTTAAAAAAAACAACAACAAAAGTCAAATGTTTACCAATTAAATACATAAAATAAGAGCTCCACAATACAAAACAATTGCATAAATCAAGTATGATCAAGGTTAAATCGGATTGAGAAATAGGGGAGCTAGCAAAAATCAATAGACGCTTGATTGGCACCCAAGGGAATTTCTACCAAATGGTGATGGAAAAGGATACATACCCCTCTGAAAATTCTTGACCTCGAAATCCACCAGCTCGCTTACGATGCACTTGTGCAGCAGGATCTGTCAAGTGAAAATAATAAAATCATCATTGATCAATAAACCACAACCAAAATGAAGCTTCTAATTTAACATTTGAATTGATGGGCTTTTCACCACCCCCATTCCCATTGCTTCTCAATTAATGGATAGGACATGAGCCCTAAACTTAGCTACGATGCTCATAATTATATTTTTCTATCAAAATCCTATAAACAACTGAAACTATTCAACTACAAGACTCCCAGAGAAGCACTTGATATGTGCTAGGTTTGCTTTTTTATCTATTAGATTAGGTAGCAATTTAACAAGAATATGGTGCTCCTGCAAACAGTAGCAAATGCAAAATCCATATATTTATTCACTACCTTCGGGTGTGAGATAAATGCGGTGTATCTCTCCATGCTGAGAGAGAATTTGACGAAGCTTCAAGGGATCCATGTGTGGAGGAATTCGACTCAAATAGCAAACCCCACGCTTATGGGCCTTGGCAGCTGCTTCCTTCAATAAACGTTTATTCCTTTTGTTGCGCCCAGGCCGAGATTCTACTACTCTTTTCACAACGCCCTCATGCTGCTCTTCTTCTAAATAGGCGGTTACATTCTCTTCCTCTTCCTCTTTTTCTGAATGCATACTTCCACCTTGCTCTTGCTCTTGCTCTTCCTCACTCATTGCATATACTATCTGAAACCTCGTAATCATCAAACAAGAAATACAAAATTATTAGATTCCCCAAAGATGTAGTAGAAATGGCAAAATACAACTACATGAGGCGTCTCAATTGTTCGACGAATATTCTACCTTGTCTTGGAAAAATTTTATCTGAACAATTGTGAGGCAAGGGAGTTACTTTTTAGCAAAGATCGCCGCCAACCGAATAAAAAAAAATCATGAACTTGCTAAAACCCTAAAACACACGAATACAAAGAGTGAACAAAATACCTAAAATTTATGTTCGAGTGAAAAACCAAGCCCCGCCTCACCTGTGAAGAGAGGTTGTGTAGCGGGGTGGGGGATCGAGAGGGTTTAGGCCAATTCCCTGTTAAGTGTTAGCCAAAATGAATGACCTCTAGGCAAGGACTAAATGATACCACCATTTCCGCTAAAGAACACCACCTCCCATTCGACAAAAGTATGCAACTTTAACTCAGTTTTGTCGAGATTTATTTCCTTTTTCAAACATAGTCGCTGACTTAAGCATCGGAGTGCCTTCGGCCACAAAAAAGGTGGGTCAACATCTGTTTTGTAGGTCAAACTCTCAAGATGACGAGATTTGGACGCATCAGTATTCATTAGATAATTAAAAGTACTACATATTTTTTGTATTTGATATGCTTTGGAATCGATCTCTATCGAGCGTATAAGTTGGCTGAAATTCATGACACTACCCTGTTTTCTTTAGTAAAATGACCATAACTTGTCCATTTCAAAACATTTTCAAGTGATTCAAATTGTGTTCATGATATAATTCAAAGTATTACAGTTTTCGTTTTTGATATGCTAGAAAATGGGTCTCAATCGAGCGTATAAGTTGGCCGAAAGTCAGGGACAATACCATGTTTTCTTTATTAGACAGATTTGAGTGACTTTAGTAAAATGACCATAACTTGCTCATTTTAAATTATTTTCAAATGATTCAAATTGTGTTCATTAGATAACTCAGAGTATTACATTTTTGTGTTTTGATGAGCTTGAGAATCAGTCTCAATCGAGTGTATAAGTTGGCCAAATTTCTTTTAGGTCATTTTGGGATTGATCAAACTCATCTCGATCCCGTCCGGACCCGATCTAGAGTGGGATGGGATCGGGATGAAGATTTTCAATCCCGCCTATCCCGTCCCGTCCCGAATTTATTTATTTAATAATTATTATTATTAATTTTAATCAAAATACTCTTCTAAATTAAAGTTTAGGATGTGTTGAAATTAAATCAATGTAAGATGGAAATGTATATGAAATATAAATGAATTGAATCATTAATTCTAAATGAAATTTAATATTTATTTGTCTTCAAAAAAAATTAATATTTATTTATTTAATATTTATTATTATTTATGATGTAAGTTATATGTATATAAATTTGACATTATTGGTGTGTGAGTAATGTGAGATAAAACTATTTTTGTTATTTTTTATTGGAGGATTATTTAGTACGTGCTCATCCTGTCCCGTCCCGTCTCGATCTCGTTTGAGATGGGACGAGGTCGGGATGAGGTCTATCCCGTCTCGTCCTGATCCCGAATGAAGGGGATGGGTCCATCTCATCCCATCCCGTCCCGTGCCCACCCCTAATTTGAACAACATACAAATCCCAGTTAATAGAAAGAAAGATTGTTTTCATCAATAACAACGGGATAGATTCTTCAAAATTGGGTAGTAAATTTTACAAAGTTCCTTGGTCAATTTTCGGTGTGAAGGAAATGGAAGAAAAAATCTGCAATGAGAGGAAAGATAATAATAGAAAACTTGCTGAGAATTTCTGAATTTGAATAGTGTGATTAATAATTACGGAGGCCACAAGTGACCTTGTCTACCACCAGTAAGCTTGACTTGTACGCCCTTGTCAACAAACTTTGCTAGGTCTAAAACTGTTTCTTTCCGACCTGACTGAAAGGCATAACATGAAAAGTGAATGAAAGGCATTGGAATGTCCAAACATTTTATTCAAGAACTAAACAAAATATTACTTGAAATTCACTATATAGTACTTGAAACCAAGTCACGTGATTTCAGAAAAATTTGTATGTGAGGCGTGGAATAAGGTTGATCTTCTATAGGATAAATTAGGTTCCAGTGGGGGGAGGAGGGGTGGTGTGTGAGTTAATTGCACTTGGTTGTCAACTAACATATTTTATTATCTTCCTCCGCTAATGACTCAATGTCACAAGCTTTTAGGACCAAGGTGAGTCGAGCAAACTCTGCCTTCCAGAAAGCTTGTGGTGCAGCAAACTCCTTTACTTATTTTAATTTTTTCTTCAGCAGCCAAATGTCTCAGGCTCTCAGCCAAAAAATGCTTGCAACCACACCAGGCATGCACTCAAATCTAAGGTCACCGTGGGTGTAATTTGGCATGGGCTACTCAATTAGAACAAGAATTGCTTTTGATAGGTTTATTACTGTCTGTGAACTACACCAACCATAGCCATTTGAATGTTAATTGCTTTGGTTTTGGATTAGCTATTTTCCATTTAAACAAAAGATATATGTACGTCGCACAATCACAGTACACTTGTTCATGATAATAGAATCCCATCCTGTGGCTACATGGAACTCTTACATCCATTAAATAATGTAGACAAAGTTAATGCTCTACCATAATTTCGCTTTACCATAAGGAGTATTTATTTTTATGAGGCTGGTGTCTCCTTGAATTGTCACATAAAATGGAATTTGTAAAATAATGTAGCTCCAACTTATTCTCCAGTCAATTAGGAGTCGTGTTACAAACTTATCATTCTAAAAAACATCAGCTTTTCTTTTTAAAATTGTTAATTAATCTTAAGGACTAGGATGATGGTAAGGAGTGGAAAAGGGGGAGAGCAAAGGAAGCTCCATGGTGAAATCTTTCACCTCAATGTTGGAGTTCAAAATGCATTCCAATTCATTTTTCCCAACTAAGAGTGTATGCCAATAACATTCTTCCAAACATTGCTTTACCGTGGCAAAGGGATTGCAACCGCCTTCCAACTAAAGAAGTCTTAACTATAAGGAGGATTGAAGTGGAAGGTACGTTTTGAGGGTTCCATAATGACAATAAACTGTCACACTTTACATGGCCTAGCCTCATCATTGGGTTCAGTGCTTTGCTAGGTTCGGGTTTCATAGCATAGGTTTGCGTTTGGAATTTGGTTCCTTATGTTATTTCTTGTTCCCTAACTCCCTATGCCTCAAGAGGTGTAGGATTGGGATTCTGAATTTTTTTTTTTAAGATAAAAGATTTCCTATAGAGGTTTTGGTGCTTTTGGGCCATTGAGCACCCACGGGGCCAGATCTTAAAGGAGTGTTCTTTCAGATATTTTTTGTTAAGTGGGAGGAGCTCATTCAAACTATAATTCGCTAAAATTTCCTATATCCAAGTTATCTAACATAAATAAAAAAAAAAGCAAATAAATAAAATAAAATAAAAACAAGGTATCTAGTAACTTGACAATCTAGTGCGAACACCACGAAAAAATAAAAAGCTAAAGCCGACCGATATACCTTATTAGAGATGTTGCTATAAGGTCACCAAATAACACCCAACCCCGTAAAGAAAGAACAATCCAATCCCTATAAGAGTTTCTCCAGTGGAGAGCCGAACCTCAAACTCAAAAGCATATACTCATTTGAGGTTGAGGGTGGGTACGCTCTAATGGGTCACTTGAGACAAATTACTCATGCAGGACTATCCTGCGTAAAGACAGTCTTGCCATATGTAGGTTTCAACTTTTTACATTGTGTCTGTTTTAAAAAAATAATTGTTGGAGTTACACAGGTAAGACAACCATGCATAGAACTATTTCGCGTGTGTAGCTCTACCAAAATGGAGCCAGTCCATACTCTTTCTGGCACGGTTTGACCTAAAACCTCAAACATTGAGCACAAAAATGCACCCTGAGGCTCAGTGAAAACCTAAATTCGGCTTTTGAGGTTGTCCACTAGAAATGCTCTAACAACTTAATAGAGACATTGACCTTTTGATTGGAGATCAAACCACCTAGATCCTTTGATTGGTGATCAGCCACCAATAAACTAAAATAAAACTTGTATTGCTTGCCTAAACTCTATTACATCATATGTATTTATAACTGAAAGCAAAAATAATACTTCCTAATTGAATTCAAACCTAATTCTAATCAAACAATAACTCCTAATTCAAAACAAGCTAATATTCCCTAAAATAGAATATTGTTCTAACTAGGACATTCTAATCTCAAGTAAATACTAAATAGGATTAGTATCCTAACATCCCACGCCGCCTAAAACAAGGCTTGTCCTCAAGCCTGAAAATTTGGAAACAGACACGAAACTGCTCGTAGTCTTCCCAAGTAGCTTCCTCCACAGGACGGCCGGTCCACTTGTTAAGCTAGTGTGTAACAGGCTTATTATCGCGTTCAAATAATCCTCAATCAAGTAGTTTATCCGGCGCTTAGATGATTGGGAATCGTTTGACTTTTTGCTTTGTCAAACAAGAGAGACTCCCAGTTCTAGGTTTAATAAAATCAACAGTTTCAACATCAGATCCGATACGGAAGTTGGTATTGAACTTCCCAGCATGTTCCCGAGCAATTAATTTAGTTGAATCTTTGTCTAATGCAGACATAAATTTGGTTTCAATCTCTAAAGCGTCAATTTTTGAACCCACGGAATTGACTATATTGTCTGAATCCCCATTTTCTCCATGGCAAGTTTCAACTATTCTGTTAGTCAAGACCTGCTCATTGTCATATTCTGAATTTTTCAGGCAGTCAAAATCCGAAACTCCTTCATTTGATGGTAAGTCGTTGTGTGCATCCTTATTTAAAGGAAATGTGGTGTGTCCTTCGGTGATATCATTTTCACTGTTATCATTGCACTCACTAAGCCTTGTCATAGTAGCCCTTACATCGGCTTGCATCGTCTAATCATTTGAAGATGTATTCTGTCCAGAAGCTAAAAGCCACTTCGACCAGCCATCACGCTTTCGTACTCTGTCATCCTGGACTTCTACCGTACTAGAACTATGCATTACATCCAGAATTAAAGGAATGTCTGTAGTCATTCTCTTCACTCTATTAAAGTCAGCAATGTTGGTTATCGGAACCCATCCTTGGTCATCCATCAAAGAAATCAAATGGTTGTCCTTTTGCAAATTCTTAGTACTGAAATAATACTCAATTTGCTTAACAATATTAGCCCTCAAAGGCAACGTCTCCGAGGCAGTTGTAGGAATCCAAGGATGTTGAATAACGCGAAGAGGAAGACCTCCTAATGCATTTGGATGATGATACATAGGGGTAGGGACAGAAAAACAAGGGCTACCCATAAGCCCTGGACTAGGACCAAGATAGGGAGGAGGCCACACAAAAGTCCACTTTGTTGCATGCTAATATTTTCTCTCGGATTGAATGCTCGATGATGGCGCCGTATTTTATTTAAACGACCAGCATGTTCTTGTACAACTTGTCGTCGATTAGCAAAATTGTCAGCATATGCATTGGGCTCTCTCAATGGGGGTTGAAAGCTTCTATTATAATCCATAGCACCAACATGACCAGGTGGTGCACCAAAAGTATGCGCGGGGGTTCCATATGGAGATCTTAACATATGAGGATCGAAGTTTCCAGGAAAAAGTTGGTAAGCATGAAGAACTGGAATGTGTGGAGTAGGTACAACTGGTTGAAAAACAGACAACATTGGTGGTAGGTGATAAGGTATGGTTACAGGAAAGGGCGGCATGCCATTTGAAGGATGGGTACGCTTATTAATACCCGCTTTCTGAGGATGGGCCGGTGGATGTTTAAGATAAGGATTATTGCTACCAAGCCCATCTATTTTTTGTGGCACGAATGGTCCCTGCACAGGATTGCGCCCTGGAGTGGCGGGCACTGTTGGTGGTGTCTTGGAAACAACATCAGAAATAGGAGATTCCTTGCCAGAATTAGGAATAATTGGCCGTTGTTCCGGGTGAACGTATGGGGCCGGGCGATATGGCTGGAGATTCCTTAATGCCTCAAGAATAGCGGCATTAGTGGTCTCAAGTGCGTGGAGGTGGAATGAGATCCTGGTAACTTGAGCAGTAAGTGCATCGACTTTCTCGTGTAATTCAGCAACAATCATTATAAAAAGGGTGGTTGGTGTGGTGTGAATATCCGAAAGAAGATTAAGGGACGGACTGGGGAGAATCCCTATGGGTGCAAATAGCGATGAAGGGACGATCTAAGTATTGGATGAATCGATGATTTAAGGGACGATTTCTGAATTGGATGGCTACGATGGTGGCGTTGAGGACGAGGGTTGCGATGGGACGATGAGGACGAGGGCTGCGATGGGGTGATGAGGTGGGTTACTGAAATTGGATGGCGTCTCGGGTTGCTGATTGGTTGTTGAATCGATGAAGGTGGTTTTGATTGAAGATGGTTTTATGAATCGATGAAGATGGTTTGATGAATCAATGAAGGTGGGTTGCTGAAGCGATGAACTGTACTGAAGCGATGAAGGTGGGTTGTTGAGGTGATGATCGATTCTGATTGCGGAAGCGATGAAGGTCGGTCGATGAAGGTGGGTTTCTATGATCTGCGATGGAGGCGATGAAGAAGTGGAGACTGGACGACGGTTGTTGTTGCTGTTGCAAGGATGGTGACTAGGAGTTGCTGATGAAGGTGAGTTTTTTTTTTTTTTTTTTTTTTTGACAATGGTGAAGTAACAAATTTTTTTTTTTTGCTCAGAATCGATGATGCTCTGATACCAGATAATAGAAACTTTGACCTTTTGATTAGAGATCAAACCACCTAGATTCTTTGATTGGGGATCAACCACCAATAAACTAAAATAAAACTTGTATTGCTTGCCTAAACTCTATTACATCATATGTATTTATAACTGAAAGCAAAAATAATATTTCCTAATTGAATTCAAACCTAATTCTAATCAAACAATAACTTCTAATTCAAAACAAGCTAATATTCCCTAAAATAGAATATTGTTCTAACTAGGACATTCTAATCTCAAGTAAATACTAAATAGGATTGGTATCCTAACACAACTACACATCACGAAATTTTCATGATTTTCAACCGTGTTGTAAAGCACTTAACACAATTTCTACGCACAGTAACCTTCAATTTCAAGCACAAGTAAATAAACAGCGGGAAAAGAGAGAAAGTTACCATGTTGTTGATATTCTCTCTGAATCTCTTTTGAACTGTTTTTAAGGCAAAAAGAACTACTGTAAACCTGCATCGAAAACAAAAATGCAATCAACTTAACCTACCGTCCCAAAACTTCAAAAGAATCGCTAATTAACATAAACAAATTGAAAATGGAAGCATAAATCAACAATTGTTCGAACTTAACCTACACTTTGATTTGTGCAATAATGGCGTAGGAGGTTGAGAAATCGGAAAAAGGAAGAAAACCTGCACTGACCTCTGCTCCTCTTTCTCTCTCTCGCTCGCTTTGGTTCTCTTCCTTCCCGCTTTACAGAAGAGACTAGTGCAACAAGCAAGCCCAATTAATGGTTTATGGGCTCAATCAGACACCTCTTGCGATTTAAGGTTTTACTATTGTTTATCCACACAAGGTCCAATTGAAGTAGTACAAGGATTGTGATTTCGTTTTTATAGTTAATTTCGGTCTCCTCATTTTAAGAATATTTTAAGAAATATTTTGGTGTGCAAATAAGAAAATGTGAAAATTTCGAGGATGCATAAAATATATATAATGAACTTTGAGCATATACGAAGTATGTGGAAAAAAAAAAAATAAAAAAAAATCTATTAAACATATTAAATGAAGCTTAAATACCAAGAAATGAAAAAAACATGAAATTAATATATAATTACAAAATCAGGGATAGTTTCAAAAATCAACATATAGTTCAAATAAATGATAATTAGAAACTCAGTGGATGGTTTCAAAATCAATAAATATTTAGAAGAAATGATAATTAGGAAAAACTCCGAAATTTATGAAAAAAACAAATCGAAATAACCATAAAAATGTAATTTTTGGTAGCTGATTTTTGTATTTTACGAAGAAAAAAAAACCCAAAGTTTACGAAAAAAAAAAACCTCAATTTTTGAAAAACCCTTGAAAAAATGAACTTTTTATTTCGCCCTTTTTCTTTTCTTAATTTCAAAAAAACAAAAATTTTGGCGAAACTTTGCGAAAACACAATCCTTGAAATGGAGTCCCCGCCCTACCCCATTTCAATTTTTAAAAAAATTGCAAAAAAACATATTGTATTTTAGACATAGTAATTAG
The DNA here is from genome assembly GCA_963556465.1 of Berberis vulgaris. Classification (NCBI taxonomy): domain Eukaryota; kingdom Viridiplantae; phylum Streptophyta; class Magnoliopsida; order Ranunculales; family Berberidaceae; genus Berberis; species Berberis vulgaris. The sequence continues at coordinate 18,036,309 of OY747133.1, forward strand.
GGGTGGGCACAGGACAGGACAAATCTCATCCCTATCCCATCCCATTCGTTTGAGATCGGACGGGGCGGGATAAGCGAATACTAAATAGTCTTCTAATGAAGAATACAAAATAATTTCATCGCACATTGCTCACACACCAATAATATCAAATTTATTTTCATATAACTATCATTGTAGCAATATTAAATGTCATGTAAAATTGATGGTCTAATGAAATTACAATTTCTTTTTTATATTATGCATCCTTTGTGTGATACCCTAACCAATAGTTATACATATAACTCATAGTGTAAAACTAAAACAAACCATCATTTGACTTTAATGTCTTAAAAAAATAATTATTCTATAACCAATCTAAAATGTGAAAAAGTATAAATTTTGATGGGGTCTATTTGACCTAAAATATCAAAACTTAAGTTTTTATCTAAACAAAGAATACCAAATCAAACAAGTTTTCAAATAGTAGATGTTTTGATTTAATTTAAACATATCATAAACTTTCATTTAGAAGAGTAGTTTGATTAAATAATAATAAATATTAAATAAATAAGTTCGGGACGGGATGAGTGGGATTGAAAATCTCCATCCCGATCCCATCACACTCTAGATCGGAATATGATGGTATCGGGATGAGTTTGATCAATTCCAAAATGACCCAAAAAAATTGGGATTGCGGGATGAGATGGCCATCCTTAATAATAATCCTAGCATTTATTTTATGGCTCCCGATTTTTGACACCGCCACTTATGATGAAGTATATCACCACTCATTTTTTGATATGTTGAAACACAACGCCAATATAAACTTTCTTTTACCCATTGTTCATCTTCTTCTCCATTTTCTCTTCTCCCTTCACAACAATTAACAGAGCAACACCACCTCGCGCACTGTTGGTCGCACCATCTTTCTTCTATTTATATTTTTATTTTATTTTCTTATTTTTCTTTTTCTTCTATTCTCTTTCCACCGCCAACCGCACTACCATGCCTTCGCCTCCTTCTTTTCTTCCTCACTTCTTTTTTCTTCCCCTTATTTTTTTTTTTTTTTTTTGCCTCGAACAAATTCCTACGAGTGGGGTTTTTTGGCCCTCATGCAGGCTCCTACAAGTGGATAACCCCCACTCACAGGAATCCACTCGAGGGCAGAGGAAAAAACAAGTGGAGAAGAGAAGATGAAAAAAATAAGAGGAACAAATATAACAGAAAGTGAGCGAGTGGGCAGGGTTGTGCGAGGCGAGCAGTAGCGGCAATGAGGCTGTTGTTCCTACTTGTTGTTGGGAAGTGATGCAGAGGGATGATGAAAGAGAGGGAAAATAAGTTTTTATTGACGGTGTTCCTTAGTAGGTTAAAAAATAGGATGGTGGTGTGAAAAAGAAGAATTGATGGTGTCAATCGTTCCTGCCAAAAGAAAATGGCCTAAATAAACGTGAAGAACAAGTCATTGCCGATGGACTTGTAAAAAAAAAAGGCACACCACCAGTGCACTTAAGAATTTTCCAAAAAAAAAGATCTCTTAAGACTAAAAAAGAATAACAAAAAGGGATTAAAAATTAGAATAAGGATAACTGAGGAAAAAAATCTACTCAGCCCAGTCCTTGTGCCTGGGGAAGGTGTCCAGCACGTGAGAAAGGGGTAGACCTCCCCAGGCACTAATTAGTGCTCTCTCCCTAGGCTGCTTAGAAAGGGTTCAAAATTGAGATAGGTTTTAGGGATCGAAAAAAGGAAAAAAAAAACAAAAAAAAACAAAACAAAAGAAAACAAGTTTTACTACAAGTCTACAACTAAAAAAAAGGAACTCGTCTAATTGTCGAGGGAAGCAGCGAGGGACCCCACAGGGGGGAGGGGGAGCCGTTCATTCCCCTTGGGATGCGCGTTTGACTTTTCAACGTGCGCATCCCGAGGAGAATGGACGGCTCCCCCTCCCCCCCCCTGTGGGGTCCCTCGCTGCTTCCCTCGACAATTAGAATTTTGGAAAAAAAAGACATCCACAATAATTGAGCAGAGCTTAGTCAAGTTTTAGGGGATGTGAAGAACCTATTTGCATTTGTTAAATATTTGTGGAAACAGACATCCAAAATAACTGCGTATGCTCTCGTAATTGAGCAGAGTAGTCATTCATTTCCCATCTTTGAGGGAAGTCAATCTAATTTTGAAAAATAGTCAGCAAATTTTACATATATATGTCAAATGAATCCAATGAAATTTGTTGGTGTAGGAAAAAATAACTCCAAAATATTGCCCATATATTGGATCCAAAATTTCCAATAACAAATGACAGTAAAACAAGTTCAAACTACAATCAAAACTTCACAGTCAAGCGCCAACTAATATGTTTAACAAAAAAAAAAGCACCAATTAATACTAAAAAGAATCAAATTTATTAACCATGAGTAAGTCTAGACAGTCAACTACTATTTGATCAGGCTTGGGCTTTCTTACAATTTTACCCTCCTATCGTTAAAACACAACTATAAACATCATGTATGAAAAGGGTAAAATTATAAATTGACCCAAACCTGACCAAAAAGTGGTTAAGTGGCCTGGCTGTCTAGAATTTCTGATTAACCATATGAGTGATTCTACCTGACAAAGAAACCAGCGAGGGAGGGAGGGAGATGGAGGGTCCGTCCCTCCCTCGCTGGTTTCCTAGACAATTAGAATTTCCCTTAACCATATATATATATGCACTCATCAAAGTACAATCAAAACATCACAATCAAGTGCCAGCCTAATATGTTTAAAGAAAAATAAAGCACCGACTAATACTAAAAAGAATCAAATTTATTAATCATGAGTGTAGTCATGCCAGTTTTTGGTTTGGTTTGGGCTTTCTTACAAGGGAAATTCTAAATGGCGAGGGAACCAATGAGGGAGTGGGGTGAAATCGTTCATCCTCCTCGAAATGCATGAAAATACGTATTTTAAAGCGATTTCTTGCATCTCGAGGGGGTAGACGGTTTTACCCCCTCCCTCGCCATTTAGACAAACCCTTCTTACAATTTTGGCTTTGTCTAAACAACGAGGGAAGGGGTGAGGAAACCAGCGAAGGAGGGGGTAAAGCCGTTCACCCTTTAAGATGCGTAAAAGTGCCTTGAGATACACAATTTCACGCATCTCGAGGAAATAAATGGCTTCACCCTCTCCCTCGCTGGTTCCCTCGCCAATTAGAATTTCCCTACAATTTTATCCATTTTCTTTGAAACACAATTTTATCCATTTTCTTTACAAATATCATGTATGTGAGGGGCAAAATTGTAAATTAACCCAAACCTAACAAAAAAATATGGTTGAGTGGCCGGGCTGTCTAGAATTTCTGATTAACCATATAAGAAACTCATCAAAGTACATCATCACAAATCCATACTCCCCAAGGCACATACATAGATAGATCGATAATCTAAAACTTTTGATACAAGAGAATCCCCACAGGCCACAAAGGATATATATATATATATACCCATCCACCCCCAAACAGACTCTCCTTCTGATGTATATTCACTAAATATATGAATAAATAATAATTCAGAAATCTAGAGCCCAGCCATACCCCTCTCTTCACTCTACTGCCAGATAAGAGCAATAAGAGAGAAGAACAAAGATATGAAAATAACCACCACAGACTCTTGCAAAGAGAATCCAGCTCCAGCGTCCATTGATGGCGAAGGTGCAATGTCACCGCTGCTGCTATCTTGGGCCTTTACAACAGTCACCGAAAACAAAGCAATGAAGTATAAGAACACAATAGCTGCTCTGGAGAAGCTAATGTGAGCCATTGCAAACCAACACAAATAAACTGAGACTTGAGAGTAGAGACTTGAGCAGAAGAAAACTGAAAGTGTTTTTGAATCTGGCTGAGAGCTGTTTTGGTGGAGGCCAGAGAGAAAAGAGGGGTTTATATGTAGAGAGATGGAGGGGTTCCAACGTTTAAGTAACATTGTCGTTGGGGCTGGCGGGACCCTCTATAGATGGGGACAGGTTGGCCTCGTGTTCTGTCTGTTGTGGGACCCAACAACGGCTATTTTGTAAGCAAAAGCCAGTCTGGGACGGCGTGCGTGAAGTAACAGCAACGACTAGTACACGTGCCATCTTGAGAATAAAATTTAAAATTTTAAAAGTTGGGAAAAAAAAAAAGAAAGGAAAATGTTTGTGTATAATAAAGTAATAGCAATGAGTTGCCCACCGACAACTATGCTGCTCTTATGTTATAAACGTATTCTCGAAACTGTGGACCCCTGTTCTGGCACTCTCTTCCTTAAGTGTTTAGATTTTCCAAAGATTATCCTATTTTGATATATGTTTAGATATTAGAGTGATGAGTATTTTACGTGCATATAGTTTATTGGTAATTCTGCTATATAAAATTCAATAAGTTAACAAAATGAAAACTTTCTAAAATGTATTCCTCATTAAATCTAATTATATATCTTACTGAGATAACAAATACATTTTTTATATTAAACAAAAAAAGAAAATGGTCACTTCATATAAAGTGCCTCCAGTATAATTTGAATGTTTTTAACGGTAACAATAGTTCATAATCACATTTAACATATAATTCACTGAATTTGATGTGTTGGGCATAACAAAAGACCAATATGGACTAAGATTGATTTGAAACAGATGATTAAGCAGTAATCTGTATTTTTGCTCTTAAAAAAAAAGTATACCAATTTCTAGACAAGGCAAAAGAACAGACAGACAGAATGGATAGAAATAAAGAAAACACAGTTAAACAATACTATTAAGCTTATAATAATTTAAAACATTTTTAATTTTTAAACAAGAGAACGGTGTCGATATTAGGGTTTAATTTAGTATAACGAGATGTTCTTCAAGGTTAGATCTTAAAAAGTTTTTCAAAAGAAATGAGAAAGATAAACAATGCATGCTTTATTAATGAAAATAGAAATACATAAGAATGACTTACAGGAGAGTTGCATAGATGAGAACCCAAAAGGATAACATCAGAAAGGAAGGAAAAAACTCGGATGCCTAAAACTAAAGATACAAACTGGCTTATATAGCCTTCTTAAAATTTACAATAATTGAGAAGATAAACTTCTAATGGCTAATGGAGAGTGGGTGGATGAAATGAACATCTTGTCCTTTGTAATAATGAAGGTGGAGACTCTCTATCTTTGCGGGTGAGGTGTCCTTTGTAGCTTGTAGTTGGTGGAAGGACTATTGTAGGTGCTCTCGATTGGCCGAAAGTATTTTTGTCTTGTAGTGGAGGTGGTGGATGTTTTTGTAATTATTGTGGTAAGAATCATGATAACTCAAAACACAATAATGCTTGTAGGGACAAATTCATGAATGTGGCAAAAATATGCCAAAACAATCATCTTCATTGAGAGGAACTGCTGGAGCTTCATCTTCATTTGAGTCTTTCGCATAGATCTTTGACATGGTTTCTAATAGTTGAGTCTTTGTAGGTTTTCCTTGAAGTTGCTTCTTGATGAACTGGCGAAGAAGTTTTGCTTCAGAAGGAACTTGAATGGGATGGCTATTCAGGAAATATATTCTTTCCTGAAAAGAACTTGGTAACAACTTCTTTTGTAACATGAGAGTGATCGAAAGAAGACCACCATTTGACTTTGAATCGGCGGCAGAACCAGAGAGGAGGCTGGGCCGATTGGTTTGGAGCTGTGAGAGCTGTGACAGTGTAGTCCCAACAACAGATCCAAGAAAGATTGAACTTAATAAAAAATCAAAATGGAAAAAACCTGTTGGGGTACTGGAATTGGTGGGTTGAATTTAAATTTGAACACTTGCCATCCTTCATTGACTACAGGGGGCAAGATTTCTTGAAGATGACCAAAATGATTCCACCAGGAATGTTGGAACCAAAGAGGAACGAACTTTTGAATGAATTTTGTACAGAAAAGAAAGAACCATGAATGAGAACAATTTTGAGAAAAAACAAAGAAAGCTCTATACCAAGCTTGTTTGTAATCAAGATAATTGTAAGATGCAGGAAGATAATTGCCTGAAAACTTCTTATGGAAACGAGGATGTTGCTTCCAATCAGCTTCGGACAAAACCTTAAGAATTTGACATTTGGAATGGGAAATCTTCTTAGGATGAGAAAAATCTTTGTGATGAATAATCAATACTGAGTCAGTGTCGACTAGTATGAACTCATAAAATTTTTGAGTTTTGAGGATATCAAATTCCTCAAAAAGGGCATTTGTATTGAAGAGATTATTCTCAATTGAATGAGTATCTTTTGTAAGAGAATAAAAACATGGTTCGATCATTGTGATCGGATCCAAACATGCTTTTGTAAGGTAAGGATTTGGATGAGGAATTTGAGGTTTTGGAAAGCTTGTCATTGCAGAACTGACTTCTTCTACCTGTGTCAAGGGCTGATAGGGATTTGTAAGTGATAAAGCATAAGAAAAAGGTTTTTTGGCTGTGAAACAGAAGGTTTCATAGCATATTGGGCTTTGGTTGTTGGAGCCAGAGGAGGCCTGGAGGAGGAAGAAGACCGGGAACTCATTTTTGTAAGAATTCTCTTGTCAGGAAATCTGCAAGAGAATTATCAGCTCCTTTTATATATTCAATGTCGAACTCAAAAGCTGACATAAGACCTTGCCATCGAGCAAAAATCTGCTTGGAAACAAGGTTTAAAACGTCTTTTGTTAAAATCTCTTTTGAAGATTTGCAATCAACACGTAATAAAAACTTTTGATTAAACAAATCATCTTGAAATTTCATGATGCACAAAACAATCGATAAAATTTCTTTTTTGACAGTTGAATAGTTGATTTGAGCAGGATTCCAAATACCAGAATGGTATCGGACAAGTTGATGTTGTGTAGTCTGGGGAGGACGTTGTTTAAGAATACCCCCATACCCTTGGTTGGATGCATCAGTTTCAACAATCTTGAAGGCTTCAGAATTTGAGATCCCTAGATAAGGAATACTCTTGACTTGGACTTTGACTTGGCAAACTATTTGATAATGAGTTTTAGTCCATGGGCTTGGGTTAGACTTAAGTCTTGCATACAAGGGCTTAAATAAAACTCTAAGATTTTTGTAAAAAGTCTACAACATAATTTAAAGATCCTATAAACCTTTGTAATTTGTTTTTTTTCTTTAATTTCATTAGGGAATTTATCAACAAATTCAATTGCTCTAGAAATAGGACTGATCATCCCAAAATGAATTTTGTGGCCTAAAAATCTGACATTTGTTTGAAATTGTCAATTTTTGTTGGAGAAAGAACTAAACCATTTTCTTGGATAGTTTTGTAAAATTGATACAAATATTTCCAATGGTCATCTAAGGAAGAAGAGAAAATTAGTATATCATCGATATACACAATTGAAAAATGGGAATAAGGAGTGAAAATATCATTCATGATATTCTGAAATTCACTAGGTGCATTTTAAGGCCAAAAGGCATAACATTCCATTCATAATGACCGAATGAAACATTGAACGTTGTCTTGTATCTATCATGAGGATGAATTTGGACTTGCCAGAATCCAGATTTGAGGTCAAACTTAGAGAAAACACGTGCTGAATGCAATCTCTTAATAAGATCTCTCCTATTAGGTATAAGATACCTAATCCATTGAAGAACCTTATTCAGAGGTTTGTAATTGATAATAAGGCGAGGAAAACCTCTTTCAAGTTCAGTAGCTTTTCTGACATAGAAGGCTGCACAACTCCAAGGAGATTTGGAAGGACGAATCAGTTGCTTAGAAAGCAAACCTTGGATCTCTTCTTTGCAAAATTCCATTAATTCAAAATTCATTTGTATAGGACGAGATTTTGTAGGAATCTTGAATTCTCTACAAGAAGGATCATATGGTAAACGAACCATATGATGCTTGCGATTCCAAAAAGCATTTGGAATGTCAGAACAAAGTTCAGCAGAAAGTTGTTCTCTGAAATGAACAATTCTAGACTGTAATTGAGTGTCTTTGAGTTGATCATCAACTCGACAATAAGTTATTTCTTGTTTGAGAAAATGTAAGTGTTGTCTTTTTTGAGAAATAAAATTGATGAAACAATTGTCTAATTTTAGTTAATTAATTTCAACAATTTTTATTTTACATAAGAATTTGAATATGATCTTTTTGCCAAGAATATTGGTAGAAATACCTTCATTTGTAACATCGAATGGATAGAGAGTAGTTAAGAATGGTGTACCCAAAATCATCTTTTGAGTCATATCTTTAACTAGCAAAAAATCCTGTTGTATACAAATTTGTTCTTGACAAATGTGGGCACCAACAAGTTTGTACTGAACAGCTAGTTTACTATTAGTAGTAAAAAGATGTTGAGTTGTTTTCTCATAATATTGAGAAGGGATTAATCCTTCAGCAATACAATTTAAATCAGCACCTGAATCAACAAGAGCAAAAGTATTGATCGTGTAATTTTTATTAATTACTAAGGTCAAATTGATATACCATTTGTGATAGGTAACTGTATTTAATTCATTGAGAAAAGTTGGATCAGTTGGTTGAACTTCTTGGTTAGAAGTTGAAGAAATATCAGGAATATAGATTGCATTATGAATTTGGTGATTCAACAGCTGTTGGGTAAGCCAAGTTTGACCTTGCTTAAGCTGCGTAATTTCTTTTTTCATGATATTAACTTCAGATTGAAGATCAGGGAGAGAAACAGAGTGTTGAGAAGGAGCTCTGAATCTATTGACAACATCCTTATGATTGTAAAAAGGTTGAAAAATCTCTGGAACATGTTTTTGAGTAATAATATTTTTGATATGAGTCAGATACTCATTTTTTAGTTTGGGATCATCAATACGGTCAACAAAATCTAGAAGAATACTTGATTCTTTAGTTTTTGAGAGCATATTGATAGAGTGTAAAGCATTACATGTGCAAGCTTTAATTCCATGATCCTGATCCGATTCTTTTTTGTCAAAAGAATTGGAATCATAACGCATTTGATAAACCTGGAGGTCATCAGATGAGTTAGAATCATACTCATAATTGAGTAAAATTGTAGTAAACATGTGTTTGATATTTTCATCAGCGTCAAGCTCATGAATTCTTTGGGCAGTTCTACAATTTTTTGCATAATGACCAGGTTTACCACATTAAATGGGTTTTTGAATCATTGGGTCTTTGTTTTTTGAAAACTGTGTGGGTTTGTGTGTGCCATGTCTGTTGGGCTTTTTGTAATAATTATTAAATTGCTTTTGTTGTTTTGGGCCATAAGGCCTTTTGGACTTAAAGTGTCGGGCTGGATGAGACCGATACTTTTGTTTGGAAGTTTTAGGAAAGTGTTTTGCTAGAGGCTCATACTCATACTGTTAACAAAAAGATCCAAGTTCATTTGAACCAAAAATATTTTGCCGTTTAAGCTGGGCTTTGAGACGAAGATCATTACAAAATTGCAAAGCAACCTCATTGATCTTAGTAATCAAATCTCCAAATATAAGTCGTTCAAAAGGAATATCACCATTGTATTCAGATTGCAGTTTATCTCTAACGATATCTGCGAAAACAGGAGGTAATCCAGAAATAAACTTTCTTTTCTAGAAGGGATTGTTAGCTTCATTTTGAAGCATAACTTCTTTAAGAATAGATCCTTATAGAATCTGAAATGATTAAGAGTTTTGCATCTAATGATCATGAGAAGATGACGAGATTTATCTTGAAACTTTGAAGGATCACATATGAAATGCTTAAGAATAGCGAAAATTAATGTATTAACAATGTCAGGAATATTTTCACCATTTTCAACTTTAATAGGATGATCATTGAAATCAAGCTTTATAGTCTGAAAAATTTGTTGTTGTTCAGATGGTGTGAGATAATTATCCCACTGTCCTTTTAATTGTCCTGCAAATCCAACAACAATTACACTAGCAATACTTTGGTCAGATTTATGCTCACTTCGATGAGCAGCAGCCATCATGACCATTTCTTGTGTTAATTCGATAATATTTTCTTCAGTTAATCCATCTATATTCCAAGTATAGATGTTACCTGTAGAAAATGAACCGAATGTTTGTAAATGTTTTTTCTTCGTACTGCATATCAGGATAAGTTGGCCTAGGATAATAATTCCTAGTTCTTGGTATGGATATTCATTCTGGATGAACGCATTGGATTAGCTTCAAGTCGTTGAAGGTTATCCAATTCAGACATAACATCTGGTTCATTGTCAGAAGAATCAGAACCAATATGAAAAAGAGTATTGATTTGTTTATTTGAAAATGAAGCTCTATCAAAGACAGGTGCAGGTTGAAGTTATAATGTTGTAGGTCTTCTGTTGATTTCATCCATGATTTGAGGAGGAGTAGAAATGACATCATGCTCAATTGTGTAAAGTTGAAAATAAGTGATAGGTTTTTCAATTTTTTTGATTTGTTAAAATATTCTTTTCTGAAACAGGAATGGAAGTCAATTGTTGACCAATTTCATTAAGCAAAATATTGGTATAATTATTTTTCTCAATAACCTTTGAAATTCCTGTAGAATCAGAAAGGGATATTGAATTTTTTAAAGGAGAGGCTGTAACAGTCTGTCCTTGAAATTGAATATGGATTTCTTTAAAGGAGGCAAAACTGATTCGACAACAGAGTTATTTTCCAGATGCCAAGGTTTAGAAGCATTTTTTTATGACATTCAATTGTGATAGATAAATAGATTCATACCATTCTAAAAATGGCATATGATCTTTGATATCTTCACAAAATTGATAAAACAATTTACCTAAACTAATCCTTTGGTCAGGAGTAGTTTGCTCATAAAAAGTTTTTCGTTTGTCAGAATTGTACTCTTTTGAAAATTCATCTTTAACTTTTTGTTTATCTAAGATAAATTCAGTAGATAAAACATTTAATTGTGGAAGATCATCCATCTCAGAACGAGTTGGAGATCTATCAGAAAGATTTTCTGATGGTTGATTGTAAATAGGTTGAGGGATCTGAGGATGATAAGGATTAGATCTTAAGTTAGCAAGATCTAAATGAGGGATGAAGGAGAACCTCTGGGGGAGGGGTTCTAGGAATTTGAGTAGGAGCAGTTCTAAAAGATGATTCAGATCTACGTCCTGATTGGAAATCTAAAGGTTGTAACCTAGTTTTGTGAGATTCAGAGAACTGTAATTCAACAGTTTTATCTTCCAAAGTCAAAATCTGACTGAGCAAACTAGGAAGAGGCTTTCTAGGAGAAGCTTGAACCTGTCAAGTTACTGGAAGAGTAACTTGATTCCAGTGAATTATCTTGAGAACAATAACACTAATTTTGTCTTTGAGCAGACACCAATGAAAATGCATTATTAATGTGCTTATCAAGTGTCATAAATTCAATCAATGAGCAGAAGATATGTAGGGTATGTTAGATCGATGGAATCAACTCAACTCAAGTATCATATTGATTATATAGCTTCCTTGAAATCTCAAATTCCCATATTTGAGAAAATCTTGAGGATTTAATTCATATATCTTGTCAAGAGATTAAAAATTGATAAAGCCTTGAGATGGGTCACATCCCATGTAAAGAGATTCCATCCATTGATGCAGACCCATAGTTCGTATTAGAGCTACGTTGGACATCCACGGGAGATACAAATTGAGATTAAGTATTTAGCTAAATTAGGAGGTTTAGGGAAATTCATGGAAATGATATTCCAAGGTTTAAATTTCTGATGATTGTCTTACTGAGAGTTAAGTGAATTATTAGACTATATATGTTAAGATTGCGAGTTATATGTAAATATTTTACATTGATGCTCCAACGCTCACATTATTGTCATTTTGATTTATTTTGTTTCCATGTTCATGCATGATTATTTATGACTAATCTTTTATATCATTCCAATGTTGTAAGAATATATCTGAACATATTAAAGGAATATTTAACCCAACCTTCATGGCATTGTATGTGGGTAGGTTGAAAGGTTTGTTTTATGACTCTTATGACCAACCCAACCTTAAGATTTTAATTCTAATGATGCCCAAGTCACTTACGATAGTATTGGTCGAGTTGATGATCAACTAGTTAGACTTTGTCTGATTTTAGTTTTATGCTACTCGTTACCAACCCAACCCAACCCAACCATAAGGTTAATCACTTCATTTCTCTCATCCAGTTGATCAGCATCTTCAAGACCTCCCTGATTCATTAAAATGTTATTTTAAACGAGCTCTTAAACACCAAGGAGATTAAGTTTTTAACTCATCTCCAACAATTATAATCATTTGACAGAGAATGGTTTGCGCAGCGCTCGGGTTGGGTTTAGGTACGTCTGGTTAAATATCGAATTGAGACCCAAGTCAGTTATGGATTTGGCAGGCCAAAATTACCAACGTACCATCCACCAATCTCATTGAGTTTGACTAAGTTATTTATTTACCATACTCATCCTATTTCTATGGTTTCCCGTCCAACTTGTTACTATAACCATGTAAATAAAACCAAGTAACACGTAAAATCTTTTTCTTTTTGTTTTTTTTTTTAACAAACAACAAAAAATACGTAATTCCAAACCACTTTGTCCCCCAAAATAGTATGGACTCCTACCATAAAAACCCGCCAAGCTCTCCATTCTTCCTCAGAACACACAAAAGAACAAAATAATAATTTTTATCTTGTTTCTTTTAACATCTCCAGGCGGAGTTTCGGTGGTAAATTCTTCCTTTATTATCCAAAGGTTTGAATTTTCACGGAAACACCTTACATTATGAACATGAAGAAGACTGTTTGTGTTGTTCTAGTAATCGTTGCCTCGATGAGCGCCATAATGGCAGCGGAGCCGAAGGCTGCTGCGCCTGCGCCTGCAACTGCAAAAGCACCAACAACTAAAGCAGATACACCAGCTGCTGCTGCTGCAACCGGTGCAAGTGCACCTACAAGTGCCGATGCAAGTGCACCAGCAGGAGATGATGCACTTTCACCTGCAGGAACTGATGCATCTGCGCCTGCACCTGCTACAGGTGGAGCTACCCTTGCTACCCCAACTGTTGGTTTTGCTATTGCTGCACTTATGTCTTTCTTTGCATTCTACATGCATTGAGATTCTAGCTGCAATAAGAGAGGTTTAAAGATAATATGTGAATTTTGTAATGTGCATCAAACCTCTACGACATTTCAAGAGTGGTACAAATCTACAACTCCTTCAAAATAGAGTTTGTTGGTGTAAATAGATCTTAGTATATCTATTAGTTGCAATCACTTAGATAACTCCTTATTGTTGCAACTACTAAGATGTAAATACATCACTTAGATAACTCCTTATTGTTGCAACTACTAAGATGTAGATACATTACGTGATTCATGGCATCTGTTACCAAAGATTAAGCCTTGGCTTGTAACTGAATTTTGCATATAAAGAAAACTCCACTGTGTGGAGAAATTTATCGATTCTTAACTTGGTATCAGAGCCTTACTAATCTCATCTCTTAAGTCATGGCACTTTCATCAAACTTCTTTACTTCCCCTGCCTTACAAACCACTCAAATCCACCATTTGATCTTTGTAAAATTGGACCGTCATAATTATCTTCTTTGGCGGACACAATTTTTGCCTTTACTTAAAGGCTATGATCTCGAAGGCTTTGTTGATGGGACGAACGAATGTCCTCCTCGACTTCTTGGAGATCAAACATTAAATCAAGCCTATATCACTTGGCAGAAACAAGACCAAATCCTATTAGGTTGGCTTCTATCTTCTTTATCTGAAACAGTGCTTGCACAAGTTGTAGGCCTTGACTCTTCTCGTGCTGTTTGGACAACTCTTGAAAAGCATTACGCTTCAAAATCTTGAGCTTGCATCATGCAACTACGCCGAGAACTCCAAACCATTCAAAAAGGAAGCAAAGCCATGTCCGAATATTTCCTTCATGCCAAGGGTCTTGCGGACAACCTTGCCGCTTCTGGACACCCCATCCTTGAATCTGATTTGCAACAAATTATTTTGAGTGGCCTTATACAACGTATGATACCATTGTAACAACTCTTACAGCCACAATTGAGAACGTCACCATGGATGATTTTCAAGCTCATATTCTAGCTTTCGATATGCGCGTTGAAGCGCAACAAGTTATTCTTAGCTCTCCTCCTGTTGCAAACACGGCTGCCAAGAGTTATGGTTCCTCTAACCGCCATCCGTTCGACTCTGCCAAACACCACCATAATCAACACCGCAATTCCAACTGTCACCCAAATCATCACCAAAATCGCAGTTCCAGTAACCAACAAACCCGACCTTCTGTTGGCCCTTGTCAAATCTGCAATGGTAAAAATCATACGGCTCGCATGTGTTGGAGTCGATATGATAAGCCGCCACCTCGTTTTTCCGTTACAAATAGTGTCGCTTACGTCGTTGCACTCGCTTCTCTTTATGAAAACCAATGGGTTCCCGATAGTGGCGCTACCAATCATGTCACTTCTAAGTTACAAAACCTGAACCTGCAAACTAAGTATGATGATCCAGATCAAATTCTTGTAGGTAATGGTAGTTCCCTTCCGATTGCACACGTTGGTAAGGCATCTTTTACTCATTCTCATCGCACTTTTCACCTTAATAATATTTTTCATGTGCCTAAAATCTCTGCTAATCTACTTTCAGTATCTCAATTTTCTAAAGATAACAACATATTTTTTGAATTTCATCCATCTTACTTTCTTGTGAAGGATCGTTGCACGGGATGGTGGTTCTACACGGGGTGAATAACGGCCGTTTATATTCTTTCTCCAACAATAATGACTCGTCTCCCTCCTATCGGACATTTATGAGTGAGCGGTCTTCTTTACATCTTTGGCACCAACGCTTAGGGCATCCCATGATGCGTACTGTTAAGCGTGTCATTCAAGAATTTTCTCTTCCAGTTGTTAGCAATAAAATTCAACATTGTCATTCATGTCATGTCAGTAAGAGTCATAAACTTCCATTTTCTAGTAGTTTGAGCTCATATAATGAGGCATTGCATCTAATTGTTTCAGATTTGTGGGGTCCTTCACCCGTTGTCTCTCGAAATGGCTTTCGTTATTACCTATTGCTTATGGATGCTTTTAGTCGTTTTGTTTGGATACTTCCTCTAGTCCAAAAATCGGATGCATTGCCAACCTTTATCTCCTTTAAATCTAAAATTGAGAATCTACTTGATAGAAAAATTAAAAATTTTCAATCCGATAATGGTGGTGAATATCGGAAATTCACTAAGTATCTTGATAGCCAAGGAGTTTATCACCGTTTTTCTTTCCCACACACGTCTGCACAAAACGGACTTGCCGAGAGACGTCATCGCCATATAGCTGAAACAGGAAGAGCACTACTAAATAATGCTTCCATGCCTTTTCATTTTTGGGAAAAGGCTTTTCAGACCTCTTGCTATCTTCTAAATAGGCTCCCTTCCCCCATTATCTAAAAAAATCCCCATTTCAAATGTTCTTTAATCAAGAACCAACCTATGATCTTCTTTGAGTTTTTGGTTGTTTATGTTACCCTCACCTTCGCGCTTATAGTCCTCACAAATTAGCCCCACACTCACTTGCATGTGTATTTGTTGGATACAACTCATCACATAAAGGATATTTATGCTTTCACTTGCCCACCAATCGCTTATATATATCCCGCCATGTTGTATTTTTGGAGAATATTTTTCCTTTTGCAGGTGTTAGAACTGCCACCACCGTGCCAGACGATGTTTCCAAGATCATTCCAGCGACTATGTGTCCCCCCACCAATACCCAGGTATTCTATTCACAATGACTCTGGTACTCACCTCAACTCACTGTCATCTTCTCATGTCTCATCCACTTTCGTATCCAATATGAATGCATCTAATAATGTTTTTGTTGAGCCTAACCAAACTGCAGATACTTCCGCCACTACCTCATCTATGCCGGATTTATCACCATCTACTCCAGTCTCATCACCATCACCACCTCCTCCTTCTCGGCAACCTCAGGAACCTCATCATCATATGATTACTCGTGCCAAAGATGACATATTTAAGCCAAAGGTGTTGACAGCTACAAAGTATCCTCTCTATAGTGATGATATACATTAGCCAAGTTGTTACTCTCAAGCTGTTGATAGCCCAAAATGGCGTCAAGCCATGGATAATGAAGTTAATGCACTCTTGAAAAACGGAACTTGGAGTTTAGTTCCTCCCCATCCAAATCAAAATATTGTTGGTTGCAAATAGGTTTTCCGTCCAAAAAGGAAATCAGATGGTTCGATTGACAAGTATAAAGCGCGGTTGGTGGCAAAGGGATTTAATCAACAAGCAGGTACTGATTTTGGTGAAACATTCAGTCCAGTAGTGAAACCATGCACCATTCGCATTGTCCTTACGATTGCCTTATCAAGAAGTTGTCCATTGCACCAACTCGATGTCTAGAATGCCTTCCTCCATGGCCATCTTGAAGAAGAAGTATATATGAAGCAGCCGCCGAGTTATGTTGACAAACGCCATCCTGACTATGTATGTCGCCTCCACAAGTCCTTGTATGGCCTTAAACAAACGCCACGCGCTTGGTACAATAGACTCAGTTCTTTTCTTCTTCAAATTGGGTTTACAAGATCTGTCGTTGATGCCTCATTGTTTATTATGAAAAGAACAAACTTCACTATCTTTTTGCTTGTCTATGTTGATGGCATCATTATCACAGGCTCCAACGTACGACTGATTCAATCTATTATTGCGCAACTGAACACCATCTTTGCTATCACAGATTTGGGGCCATTGCATTATTTTCTGGGTATTGAAACACATCGCCTTTCAAATGGTCTATTTCTCTCTCAAAATAAATATATCACGAATCTTCTCCGACGGACTAACATGGATGGTGTTAAACCTGTTTCAACGCCTATTGCCACAAACTCTCAACTGTCTCAAGTTGGAGGTACAAAGTTCAACAACCAAACACTTTATAGAAGTGTTGTTGGAGCCCTACAATATCTCACTTTTACTCGGCCTGACATATCCTTTGCGGTTAACAAGGTATGTCAATACATGCATGATCCTACTGATGGACATTGGATAGTTGTGAAGCGCATCTTGTGTTATTTGAAGAACACCATCAACCATGGCATTTTTCTCCAGACACCCTCGTCTTTCCATCTAAATGCCTTCTCTGATGATAGGCACTCCACAAGTGGATACTGCATATTCTTTGGTGGAAATCTTGTTTAGTGGAGTGCTCGAAAACATAAAATGGTGTCACGATCTAGCACCGAGGCGGAGTACCGTGCATTGGCAATAGCTACAGCTGAGCTAATATGGATAGAGTCTCTATTACGTGAGCTGGGCTTATGTTCGCGTCCTTCCCCAACATTATGGTGTGACAACTTGGGTGCAACATACCTAACGGTGAATCCAATCTTCCATGCCCGAACCAAACATATTGAGATTGACTATCATTTTGTTCGAGAACAAGTTGCTCATCGTCAACTTGATGTTCGATTCATTTCTACAAAATATCAATTAGCTGACATCTTTACTAAAGGTCTTAGCGCCACCCGTCATTGCCATCTTCGAAACAAGTTAACCGTCACTCAATTGCCATTTAACTTGCGGGGGCATATTGTGGATCAAACCTCTACGACACTTCACACTACACCAAAAATAGCCATTAGCAACGGTTTGAAACCGTGGGGGTAACCCATTGTCACGACTTAGAGCTGTGGGCAGTAGAGGCGTCGCGAAATTCCTTTTAACGGCTATAAACTGTTGCTAAACATTTTAGCAACAGTTTTGTGCTCGAGGAGGCGTGATAATTTTCTGGATGTAGCCACGGTTATAAGCTGTTGCTAAAATAGTAGCCACGGTTTTAAACCGTTGCAACATGGCCACGGTTATTAGCCGTTGCAATATGGCCACGATTTAAAATCGTGGCTACTATGATGGCCACGGTCATAAGCCGTGGCAATGATGATGACCAAGCCGTTGCAAGCGTGCCGCCCATGGTTTTAAGCCGTGGCAATGATGATGAGAACGGTTTAATTAAGCCATTGCGCAAGCGTATGTTGTTCTGTGGCAATGATCAATGCATAATTGAGACTGACCTGACAGGAATTAGCAATGTAGATCAGAGAATGGTCAAGAAAGAATGCTGAATTGCCACTAGATCAAGTAGAATTGATAGAAGAAATAAGAACAAATTGCATGTATTGATAGAAATTGTAAACAATTTGAGATGTTCATTAGTCTCCCTATGAGCAGAGCTCAATGTACAAAGTGTTTACAAAATGAATGAATGCCTGTTTCTCATATTACTTTATAGACATTGTTAACACAACACTACGTACAATGTATCTAATAGACTTTGTATATATCACCTAACAAACTTTGTAACACCTAACAGAGCACCTAACAGCTCCTCGCACCTGCAGCTCCAGCCCGCACTCGCACTGCCAATTGGGAGCTTAGCTCTACCTGTTTTGCCAATTGGGAGCTTAGCTCTACCTGTCACAAACAGAGTCCTCAAATACAGACTTCAGTGCTGCAATATCCACCAAATTTTCTGAAGGAAGACCCTTCCCTGCCTGTTCCATCTCATTAACAATAGAAAAAATTACATAATATCTACAAAACAGGTCATAGAAAAATGCATATATAGGTGTGAAGCTGATAAGAAGCCATGGAAGATTGATGAATTACCTCTGATAAGAAGCCCTGCAAGCAAACTTTGCTGCTCCGAGTCCAACCATTTCAACAAAACAAAACATAGCAAATACTGCCAGATATACTGTCAGAAAAAGGGAAGAAAAAAAATCATTAGTTCATGACATTGTTAGGATCTGACCTGGTTTGTTGATCTCTGCACAAGTGTTTATAGATCTCTGCAAACTGGAAGCAATTCAAACAGAATGTATAACAGAAGCCAAGAGAGAAATAGATGGAAGACTTGAAGATTACACAAGCAATTGATGAAGCAGAGATTGTATTGATGATACTGAAATTGTTGTACTCAAAGTAAATGCAGTCCGCAAACTGGATCAAAGAAAATTTAGTAAGTCAGAACAAACAATGCCTTGACCATGTAGCAATCACTTGCAGAGAGCAATCGTCTCTGACAATTTAGATTGTCCCTTTGCAAACAGACACTAGTTTTCAAGTTAGAAACAAATTGTTTTTTGGTGTTTTACCTTGTGTGGCTCTTCTTCCATTTGTCGATGTCCAAAGCATCCATACCAACATATAGAAATATAAAAGTCTCCGCAACAAATGATATTGTTGCAAACGCATGCCTGAAATTATCGAGGTCTGAAGAACATCAGCAATCTCAGTTTTCCACTGACTCAATTTTTTCAATGTTCAGTTGCTAGGCTACACCATGTTATCCAATACTATGTAATAGTACACAACACTCCTTCCTAATGTTCACTATTGTTGAGAAAGTTATTTGTGGGCATTACATTCATCAACAAGAGTTCAAGTTATAATGTTCTTAACACATACCTTTCTTAAAGCTATCAATGTCAGATATGTGCTCACGGATAAAACTAGAGAGCAAAGTAAATGCAAAATTCTACAAACAAAAGAAACTTATATGAAACCAGTACTTTGAGAAACATATTCTTACTTGGTTGTTATCCGTGAACTTTCAGTAATGTTGTGCCATGTATAATGTGACATGACAATCCCACAAAAGAAAATTGTCAAAATCCCACTTAAAGATAAGAGCTGCAAGGAAATAAAAGGGCATTGATCAATACCATGGAACGTTCGTTATAAGCACAGAGTGCACTGACACTAAAACTACAAAGCAAGAGTGGGTAAAAAAAATTGAACTACAAACGGTCTTTTGTATTCAAAAAATTCACAATTCAAACATCAAAATTGCAAGTATTATGTACCTCAGCTACCAAATATGATAAGTAAGCCATAAGCATCATTACGTCAGATGCAGTGAACCAAATTGCAGCTAAGCAAGTTTACGAGGGGAAGGTGCAGAGCAACTACCCCATGAATGTCACGCAGTTTCTTCATCTCTAGGAGATCGATTCATATACATTCATTTCAATACACAAGTACTGATCCATGCAATATTCATTTTATACAAAGAAAGAAAATACATGGAATTTGTTACTGAAAAAATATAGATCACATATGAATTGTCTTCCAAAAGACAGCTAAATATGATATAATCATAAACCATAAAAGGAAGAAGGCAAGTACAAAATAGCACAACAAAGATAAAGCCAGGAGAGAAACAAAACATAGATTTTATAAATCGGTCTATGAATCATCTTCATGCCCTGTTAGATCAATCAAGTGCAAACCCATAAGTCAAAAACTCACTCGCATACCAATGTACCATTGTATTGATATGAATTCAAATGGAAGATGTATCTCACCAATGTCAGACAGTGCCTTCTCTAACATAAATAGGTAGTCTCTATTGTTCCCACATGGACCAGAAGCAGTGGCAATTTGTCTGAAAAGATCACGGCGAATCAGATGCTGAAAACCCGAGATCAGAATAAACAATCTAAGACATATACTAATTCCTAACTTACCTAGCCATTTCATCCAATGGAGCAGGCCCTAAATAGTACTTGTTTGATACCTTGTCCGGAGTGGATGTGAATACCATCACTCCTGTTACATCCGGTTCTAGGGCATCTTCATCCTGAATTTAGGAAAATCAGCTCCGAACAAGTACTTCATAAATCAATAAAAGAGTGAATTTGCAACTACATACAAACTAAAGACATTGCTCACATTGTAAAAGTTTACAACAGTCTTTTGGTCATACTCACATTCCCTTATCTCCAAATACTACAAAAGCAAAAACCAAAAATATAAGTTCGACTTCTAACAAAAATTAATCTAAATGGATGCTGCTAAGGTGTATATGAAGATAAATACCTCCATAGCTAATCTTTTTTTTTCAAGCCCTCCAGTGACACTGAATGCAGCACCCCACTGAAATAATAAAGATTATAGGCAAAGTAAATAGCACTAAACAAGTAGATGCTTTCAATCTGCAGTTATTTAGTCATACTGTGATAGTGCTTAATACTTTGACATCAAATGAGATCATTTTGGGGGAAACTAGTTCTTTCCAAAACTTCCCAACAAATAGGTTGAAAAAAATCAACAGGTTAGGTCATTGGTTTCTCTCAAATAATGTCAGCATTTCAAATTAAGTAGATGTCAAGACTCATGAACACATTCAAAAGTTCAAATTCACTTACGCAAATTGACCCTTTGCTGGCCTCCAAAGTACAAGTTCTGGCTGGATGTTCAGGGGTACCTCTATGATCAATGCAAGCTGAAACATGTATAAATTAGAAAAAAATGTAACCAATAACTCTCTTCAAAAAAAATCCCCAAGAGTATATCTGATCTTATGATATGAAATGAAAAACATTAATTGACAACTTGAAATCATATATCAACTTACCAAGATCAAAAACACGTTTGTAATCCTTAATGTAGGCTATGATTTTCTCATCGAAATCAAATCCTGGGTTCCACACCAATGAACCATAGCCAAAAACCCACAAAACCATGATGTTTATCTGCCCACTGAGATGTAAAAGCTCTAGTTAACATTGTATCCAACAATTCTAATAAAATCACAAACTCCAAAACTCAACAAAAATAGGAAGATGAGAGTATCCTCACAAAGAAATTTTATAAGACACAGGGCATTTCAGACCTTGATTCTAAATCTTCCTACTAGCCAACCATGAAATTTCAGACCCCATGATGGCTAATTACAAGATCCATGCAGAAACTAAACAGGATAGAAGAATAGATTGATTTCTTACAAAGATCTGACAGTGTGTCCCATGCAGTATAAGTTGGGGGCAAACCCACAAACTTCTTTGAAGGATCTTTGGATGAATGTTGGCAAAACTGACCAAAATAGTCCGGTTTCTGCTCCTTCTGCCACATAATTGGAGGAGCTATTTCCATTGAAAGGCTACGAGCATCCATCTGTTGAGAGATCATTATTGATAAGTGATTAGACCAATCATTCATTATTCAAATGTAAATGAAGCTGCTCATAGTGCAGATCGTACCCACAAAAAGCATGCATAAAGAGTTGCTATCAAGCTTATCAAAAAGATCTTCTCCCTCCTTTTTCTCTGGGAAAAATAAATGCAACTGAATCAGAAATGCAAAATAATAAGGTAATAACAAGATCCATGCACGCACCAGTTTTTAACTGCCCTATTGCTTTGTACAGTAAAAGTTTTACTTCAACGATGTTGAAATATCTGATGGAATCCTTACCAAGGAAATCAAACTGTAAGCAGAAAAATCAGAACATTACTTCCATCATTAAAAGCCTCAAATTCACAAATGATTTACTCGTCAACGTACAGAACCAAAACAACATTGGAAGAATCTTAGATTGTAAATTTGCCATCTACCTGTAACTTGTTCGGAGGAACCATTTCAACATTTTCCACTTTAAGTGTGCAACAGCCCACTGTCTCTGCCTCATCGTCATCCTGCAAAGACAACAAACCAAAATAAGAATAGCCAGATAAGGCTAAAGTCGAGAGACACTACGCTTTAGTCGCGTGGAGAATTTTTTTTTTAAGAGTAAGCGTGTATTAACACTTTTCCAAAGTAAAAAACCTGAAACAGGTCAGAATTACATTAGAAAGGATAGTATACAAGAGATAATGATTAAGAGTAGCATAAATTAAACTGTTTTATATATACCTTCAGTAGCCTTGCCTTCTCATATTTCTCCTTGTCACTTTGACCATTCAATGAACTGCTAGCAGCCAAGAAGACATATTTGAACTCTTTTGGATTAATTGGATCGTTCCAAAAGGCTAACCATGTCACAATGTTGTCATGCTTTACTTCTTTCCACCTGTACCAGCAACACAAATATTTCAGAACCTGGACAAAGTGTTGAACTAATCATAATCTAGAAATTCAAACACAAACAACTGAACTCACTACTCACTAGTTCATAGTCAATTAAAATTCCAGTAAGCTCTTCAGGTTGGGGTTGTTTTTCAAGATGCTTTGATACACAGTGGGAGTTTCTTTTTTATCGACATTAGTGTTCAAGCCTCTTTGAGTATGTAGAACTACATGTCACCCGTCATTTGATTGATCTTTCGAATAAAATACCCCACTTGCTTCTTGAGCTAAAATGAATGGATCATCTTCCACCTTTCTTTTGTCTTTTAGCTTCGACAAGTTTACCATCTCATGGTTCCAAATTGGGTCCACCTTATATGCATTTTTCTTATCTTCCACTTTGACCCAATCACAATAGAATACAGTTTCTTTGAAATCTATGTAGTCTAGCACCAGTATGTCTCTAACAACTCCATACCATTTGACTAGTTGGTCCTTTGGCCTCTTATCTTTCTTACTAGCAACAAAATGAGCAATGGCATCCATGGAGACACCACTATCTTGTGTCACCAAGCAAATGTGAAACCATTTACACAATATTTTGGATATCGGGTTGCCAAAAATTGTGGACCATTGGCTAACCTCCAAAGTGTGGTATTTGTTTCCCCAGCCTTCTCCAACTACATTGTAAAACAAATCATCTTAGAACTGAAATCTGAAAATAAAAAAAAATTATATATATATATTATAAAATACCTCATTACACAACCAAGGAATAAAATCAGTGGCAACATTTTTCCTTGACCCTTTTTTTTACTTTGTGTAGCCAACTCCATGCAATATTCATTGTATTTTCTGCACAAGTTACCATATTATCATAATTCTATATTTCTAGTTATAAAAAAAACTAAAATATTATATATCTTACTCTTCCCAATCACTCGAATCAGCAAGTGCATTGAAAACCCATCTTCGAGATTGTTTAAATTGTACATTATTTAGCATATAGTTTTTTCCTTTATCCAATGGCTTTTCATCGGCATACTCATCATCTACATCAAGCCACTCCTCTTGACTGTGTTTGTGAGTTCCGAACCGTGGCTTTGTCATATACTCCATGCAGTATGTAACAGATTCATGTACAAGGTATGATTCTGCTATTGATCCTTCTATGTATCTGAAATTTTAGCATAGTCTTTGTATCGTTTCATTAACCTATCAATCATAAATAAAATGATAAATTAGTATATAATATAATAAGATAACGTGATGACGTGCACTAAAATTAGACAGAATTATTTACCGCTCAAAGGGATACATCCATCGATATCGAATTGGACCACCAAGCATCGCTTCCTCGGTTAGATGAGCCATGTAATGTACGCTTATAACAAAGAATGAAGGCGAAAACTCCTTTTTCAATGACACAAATTGCCTCAATCACACCTTTGTGTGCCAACTGAAGATCTGTTTTGTTGATCACTTTAGCACAAAAGATATTAAAGAATAAGCTAATTCTTTGAATAACAATTCTGAAATCTTTATCCTTCTTGTCACGAAAAACATGTCTAAGCAAAACTGGAAGTAAATGTTGCATAATGACATGGTAGTCATGTGACTTCAGTCCTTTTAGCTCCAGGGGATTGCCAAGAACGCAATTACTCAACTTGGATGAAAATCCACTCGGCAATTTCAACTCTTTTAGTGTATTCATAAATACTTTTTTTTCTTTCTTGGTCAAGGCAAATGATGCTTTTGGCATTGAAGTTTTTCCCGTTTCATTGTCATGGCTCAACCAATATCTCTTATGAGTTCCCATGTCTTCCATATCTTTTCGAGCATTCTCACAATCCTTTGTTTTCTTAGAGACATTCAACAATATGTTCAATAAGTGTTCAATGACATTCTTTTCAGTATGCATCACATCAATATTATGTCGTAGCTCAACAAACTTCCAGTACGGCAAATCAAATAAAATGGACCTTCTAGACCACGGTGGCGCAATGTTATTGGTTGGTTCATCATTGACGTTATCATTATCAACCATATTCTTGTGCTTTTGGCCACTAACCCTACCTTGTGTAGAACTACCTTCCAAAATTTCCACTATCCTTCGTTCAACTTCTTCGCCAGATAATCGTCGTGGAGCACGACGCTGTTCAACATCTTTGTTGAATCCCTTGTCATCTCTAAACTTGTGTTTTGTAGGTAAAAAAAGTCGATGGCCTCTATAGCATATCTTCCGACTGTTTGAAAGACGTTCAGATTCTACATCATCAACACAAATAGGGCATGCATTATAACCATGAACATTACAACCAGCTAGAGTCCCATAAGCAGGAAAGTCATGGATACCCCAAAACAACATTGCTTTCAACCGAAAATTGCTTTTAGTACACACATCCCAAGTTGAAACACCATCTGCCCACAATTCCTTCAACTCTTCTACTAATGGCTCCAGGTAAACATCAATATTCTTTCCGGGTGCTTTTGGCCCTGATATTAACAAGGTTAACAGACAAAACTCCTTTTTATGCATAAAGAAGGTGGAAGATTCAAAGGTGCTATTATTACTGGCCAACAACTATAAACATTACTTAGATTTCCACGTGGGTTAAAACCATCAGTCGATATTGCAAGTCTCAAATTCCTACTATCAGAGGCAAACTCTGGCCATCTCATATTTGTTGAAGTCCATTGTGCTGAATCACATGGATGTCTCATCAAATTCCCATCTGAACAAGCATCCTTATGCCAAGTCATTGCTTCACCAATCCACGGTATGCTAAAAAATCTTTTCAACCTTGGAATAAATGGAAAATACTTAACAACCTTTTTAGCTTCTTTCCTGTATACCTTGCCAGACTCGTTGTCATCGACATCCACATAAACCTTATACCTACCAAAACCACATTTTGGACAAGTAACCAGACCCTCATATTCTTTTCAATAGAGTATGCATCCATTGGCACATGCATGTATTGTCTTACATTCCATCCCCATATCTTTAATTGTGTTTTTCATGTTTGGGTAGTTATCTGGCAAATTACAATCATCCGGCAATAAGGTTTTTAGCCATTTTAACAACATCGTCACACTATTACCACTCCAACTAAAACGAGTCTTGAAATTCTGTAATTCAATAATGGTGGACAACGTGGTCTTATCCTTAGGACACTCATTGTACAAAGGCACAGTCGTTTTTTCCTTATACTTTTGATACTTCTTGTTCATAACTGTCTCAGGTTCACAAGAAAGTTTCGGACCACCTTCTGGATTACCACCAAAACATTCTTCGACGGTGTCATTAAAGTCATTTATCCCATCATCAGCCTCCACAATTTGCATGTTGAGGAATACATCATCAACTAGGTCGCTCATCCTAGGATATTCAAAGGCATCATCAGGTTCAACCACTTCTGTCATAGGTACACCAATCACCTGCTTGTTTATATTCTCTCCATGATGTATCCACGTGACATAATTGGTATCAATGCCATGGCTTAACAAATGAACACCTATGTCGTCAACATTAATGTTTCCCCTCGAGTTCCTACATCGAACACATGGGCAAGGAAAAATGCTCTCTCCATTTGCATTATCCTCAACAAACTTTTGGAATTGTCTAACACCGTTTATATACATTGCACTTCCCCGTTTGTTCATCCATGACTTATCTAAAGGAATTGTTGACATTTCTACTCACAAAAAATTAAAAGATTAACTTTAGTCAAACACTCATGAAAATTAAAAGATTGAGAGTGACACTTTTACGAGGATAACCTCCATAGGAACCATACCATGAGGAGGCTATCTTCCCCTTAATCATCTCCCTTTGAGGCCCATGAATTGGCATAAGAAGCAAATTAGTTTACTAGAATAATATCTAAGAGTGTCTGCTTAATCAACTAGTATTCAATAGACATGGAATACATGGGAGTACCCTACTACCTCCATCTTTCCAATCAGTTTAGAAAGCAAACTAAACTTACAGTCTAGAACAGATACTTGAACACAGGAGAAAGAACATACAGAAATAGTAAAACACACAGATAAAAATAGACAAGAATAACAATAATCATTTGAAGATACTTCTTTGAACAGTTCAAGAGAACGGTGCCGATACTAGGTTACCGCTAGTATAACGAGGTGTTCATCCAAGAATTGTTTTGAGAAAACAAATAGAAATAAAGAGATGCTTTTATTGACACTACCTCCATCTTTCCAATCAGTTTCAGTTCATCTGATACCAATTTTGCACCCATAACTACTAGGTTTCAGAAAGCAAACTAAACTTACAGTCTAGAACATATACTTGAACACATGAGGTGGGGGTCTTGATTTCACAAAATTATTCTCTTTATTTCACCCTTTCATCAACAGTTTCATCATCCAGTCGACATCCAATTCTAAAAATGTGATTCTCTAATATGGGTAGCTACCTAGGTAATTCTCTCCTGTATGACCTCTCTTCTATATTGTCTAATCCATTTATCATTGCATGGAATTACTTGCACAGAAATTTCTAAGCCATGTCTTTCCCTAACTTGTTCTAAAGAATGTACTCCCCGTATCATGGTTTGGGGTTATCCAAACTTTCGCAGCACAATAATATCCCAAAAGTAACAACTCATTCACCATATCTATTGCTTCATTCTTGTTTTTTTAAGTAAATACCAATGCATTGAGATGTTTATTTTCCCTCTTAAATAATATGAATTTTGCAAAAAAATCTAAACATATACTTCTAGGGAATAACTGAGACCACAATTTGATAATCTAGTGTAAGAGGTAAAAACAACAACATAATATAGGCAAGAAAATAGAGGTTGCTTATGTCAGGCATGCTCAACAAGTGCGTCAACATATCCTCATTATCAAACAACACAACACCCATTCACTGGTTACAAAGAAGCATTCAATCACTTCCAAACAAAGCCAATGCAATTCCCCTTTTTGGAACCTTATTTAGTAGAAGAAGATGGAGAGATAGAGAGAGCCCCCACTTCTCTAGTAGTAATCATTCTTTAGGCTTCTCTCAGGAGGTTAGTTTTTTCCCACCCTCCCCACAAAGACTCATTTTCAATGCTTATTCTATTATTTCTATTCATTAAAATTTTCCTACTTGCATTGAGTTTAGTTGAAGAGAAGAAGTACCTTGCAAGGAGAACTTTAAGTACTTTACACAGTGAGTGTTAGTGTTTGAGTGGGTGTGCCACATGCAGACATACAAATATCACAAATAAAACAGTGCAAATGCAAAGGATCATTACAATCACCTCTTATGATGTGGTCCTCCAATTCAGTCATTGTATTTTTTCTTAAAATGAATCTACTTATAGAGTGTCTCAAGCAAATATGGTTGGATCCAAAAACGAATATCATTTAGATCACAGCTAAGTATACCTTTTGCTTAAAGGATAAATCCAAATTTAAAGGGCTACAATATGAAAAAACAAACACCTTCACTGAATTAATAACTTTATCCCTCTATCAACATTAGTACCTCTATCAACATTCAACTCTTTGGAATCCTTAAAGAAACCCTAAAATGAACCCTTTGACTCTGATTTTCTAAGGAACCCTAAAATGAAAATGGAAGGAGGCGAAACCAAATCTTGAAATTTTGAAGCTTTCTCTGACTCTGATTTTCAAGCTTCTCGATCTCTCCTCTGCGCCATACCTCTCTCTGACTCTGATTTTCAAGCTCCTCGATCTCTCCTCCTCGCCAAAGTGCGAAACTGCTCTCCTCTCCACTGTTTGTTTTTCCCCAATTTTTTTCGCTAAAGCGCGAAACTGCTCCTCCAATTTAAGCGCGAAAATATTTTCTATAGCAACGGTTTTAAACCGTTGCAACTTTTTTTGCGTAGGGTTTTTGGCCACGGTTTTATTTTATTAGTCACGGTTTTAAACCGTTGGCCGTTATAGCCACGGTTTTTAGCCGTGGCAAATAAACCAACGGTTTAGAGCCGTGGCCACCTCCCTGTAGCTAAATTGGCCTTTTGGTGTAGTGTCAAGAGTCATACAAATCTACAACTCCTTCAAAATAGAGTTTGTTGGTCTAAATAGATCTTAGTATATCCATTAGTTGTAATCACTTAGATAACTACTAAGATGTAGATACATTACGTGATTCATTGCATCTGTTACCAAAGATTAAGCCTTGGCTTGTAACTAAATTCTGTATATAAAGAAAACTCCCGGAGAAATTTACCGATTCTTAACTTTTTGAAGGCTAAAATATTGGAGGGCAAAATATACTTTGCATTTTTCAAATAAATTTATTTTCCGCGTCATTCCACTAAAATACTCAATTCACTTCGCTGATAACTAAGTAAGTATACAAGGCACAAATGATGTTCGCGGCTTACACAAGATGGCTCCACGAGGACACCTTTGAGGAAGCCACTATGGATCAGACTCCAAAGTAGATATAGGCCCAAAGTTGATGATGAAAACCCCCATAGCATAGAGAAGGAGAAGGACACCCATAAATAAATATATAAGAACGCGGCTTGTATCGAAAATAGGGAGTTTTAGTCTAAATGAGAATAGGAGGAACTTCTATTGTATGAGTATGTTAATAGGATGATTTTTTGCACAGACTCGATTGATTCAAAAAGTTATAAAATTAAAATAATAAAATCATAACATAAGCATTCATATATCAAATTTTTTTATAATTAATTTCATCACCATCATAAAGGTTTATAAATAGTTTTTAAGATGGAAACTTTAAAATTGCGCGATATATGTTATGCCTTCCAAGTATCTAAAGAAGTTCATCAACAAAATAAGAATCGCCATATTTTGACCATCATGTTAATGACTAGTATCACGCATGATGCGCCTGTTACTACAAAATTATTAGAGAGTATTTTAATTTTAATTTTAATTTATGCACCACATAGCCTGATCCATATTTTGTTGGCTTATTATTATTTATTCAAGAAAATTAAAGTAACATCTAGCATTTGCACACACATTTATGGATTACAATGGCTGTATTGAAGTGACAACAGTTAAATCTTCTAAAGTTTACACAATTCAGATGTCATTTTAATTTTTAGATTATTCTTATTATTATTATTATTATTATTAAATCTCTTAACTCCTCTCATTCCAAATGCCGCCGATAGGGTTCAAATCCAAAATTATAATACCATCCGCCACAAACTTACCAACTGAGCTAGTAGTACTGCATTAACTTTTAATCTTTAGATTCGTTCACCTCTAGCAAACATTGCACATTTGTTTATGATTGTTATTACAAACATTAATTCCTTAACTTAAAAGACAATGTGAAAAAATATAAAGTTTTAAAAGCACAAAAAAAGTTGTGGCCTTATTGATTTCAACACTGTGATAATTTTGACAAACTTCACGAGTCAAATATTTAATATGTCTAACTCATCAAATAGTTTTGCTATTTCAATATATTCAGAGTCGATCCTGAGGTTTTGGGAGACTGATGCGAACTATAACTATGAGCCCCTCCTATATCTACATAAAAAAAAGTATTGCTTTTTAGATATTTCTATTATAGTAAGAATGCTTACAGATGTGTAAATAATGTTTTTATTTTCTTCTCGTGCTTGCAACCAATTTTGTTATGTATATAGTGGCTCCCCTCATTAACGTATGGGTTGCACAAACAACTAGCTAGCGTTAGGTTTTACACCTTATTTGATCTAATACACAAATTTGATAGAATAAGATATTAGCGCGTTTTTTCTACATTGTTCTCTTCTTTAACATGTTATCTGCACGACATATACGTGACCAATGCCCTTTCTTTCTACATCTTAGTAGAGATCAATAGACTTTGGGGATTGTTTGGAGGGTTCTTGTTACTTTGGCGAGAGTATCATACCTCTTCTTGTGGTTCTTGAAATTAGTATTTTGGTGTGGACCAACATTACTGTGACCACCTCTGTTAGGATGGTTGTTGTGGCCGCTTCTTCTGGTGGTGCCTCCTCTGTTGGGGCGATGTCATCTATGTTTCTTGCCTCGACTAGTATAGTGGCTAAAATCGGCATTACCTTCTGGCAATGCCATAGACCCAGTTGGTGTCACATTGTGATTTTTCTTCATAAAACACTTGTTGTTTTCTTTTGTAACAAGGAGACAAGTAACCATTTTAGAGTATTTGGTAAAGCTATGTTCTCGATACAGCTATTGCAAGAGCACATTCAAGGCATGGAAGGTAGAAAATATCATTTCTATCATTTGAGCATCTCTCACTTTTTCACCACACAATTTGAGATGAGAAACATTATTACCATCATGGATTTATACTCAGAAACTCTCTTAAAATCTTGATACCTCAAGTTCATACATTCATTTTGAGTTGTGGTAAGTATGACCATCCTCAGGTGGTCATACTTGTCCTTCGTGGAGTTCCATAAATTAAGAGGATTTTCCTCGGTGAGATACTCATTTTTTATGTCATCATGAAGGTGGTGACGCAAGAATATGAGTGCATGTGCTTTCTCTTCTAGAGACATTTTGTTTCCTTAATCTCATCACCCAGTTTTTTAGATTCGGTCTAACTGAAAAGGTCAAGTCGGTTTGAATCGAACCAGTTCAACCATTTGATCCAAAATGGTCTAGCCGGTCTGAGCTGATTCGGTCTAGTTGTTCTAGACTGAACTAGGCCCAAACACCATCCATGCCTAATCGAATTTAACCAGGGCCAAGAAATAAACCAAGTCAACTGAGCTGACTCAACCGAGTCAGCCCGGTTGACTCATTGTCTTTTCCATTACTCGCCTTAGTTCCCTCTCAAGACCAACCTAAAAATCACAAAAATCAAAATTTGAGATTCAAAGATGGAAACTTTTCAGTATCTATCACCAACCATTTAATAAAAATGCGAAATTCGCATTGAATTAAAGAGTGAATTTGAGGATACATTCTATTCAATCGAATTCAATGGGTTTGATTTGATAACGACGAAAATCCTATAATGAAGGGAGAAGAGTGGAACCAAATCTGAAAGAGAAATTCAAACCTTTGGTGAGAAATCGAAGGATTAGGCGAACCCATCATCGCCCTTGTTTTCAAGGAATTGAGTGAAGAAGATGAGGATAACGGAGGGCGATGGTCTGCAATCAAAGAGAGAGAGAGAGGCCGGTGGTGGCGAGAGAGGGGAAGGGGAGGGATAGGGTTCTAGTGGTGGCTATTGTCAGCAGTGTGGAAGAGGAGCAATCGAAGACTGGTTGTGCGACTGCATGAGAGAGAAGAGGGAGGGGATACGATGGAGAAATTTTGATATGGGCGAGGGTAAAATTGGAAAAGTGAATATCAAAACGAACACACACTTTTTACTGTTCCTAAGTGCACCTCAAGTTATATAGTCAAGATTAAGTTGGATGTATGATTTGCATGTACATGATACCCAAAAGTTCACAAAAAGCCTAGCCAATCTAGTTTGTAGAATCCAATCAGATTACATGATAAAAAGGGAAGCCCAACCCAAATCAGATTTACTTGTAGCCAGGAAATTTACTAGTCGGCAACGACTACTCCATACCACCTAAAGTACTGTCCCATATCACCAAATCAACTTTTTCTTTCCCACACCATCTACTTTATTTCCCACACCATCACTTCTCTTCCACACCACCAATAAAAACTCAAAATTAAAAAATTTCTCTCTCCTGCCCTTATTTTTATCTTCTCTTCTTCTCCTCCCTTTATCTCTCTTCTCCATCAGACACTGCCATCACCTCGTCATCATCACCACCACCACTTCTCTCCTTCCCTCCACCGCCACCGCTATCCCTCTTTTCTCCTTCAAGAACCACCACCACCCCGCCACCTCTCTCACCCTTTTTGTCTCTGAAAGCAGGGTACCATCCCTTACTTTGATTCAACTTATATGCTCGATCAAGACCAATTCTCAAACTCATCAAATTGTAGTACTCTGAGTTATCTAATAAACACAACTTGAATCACTTGAAAATGTTTTGAAATAATTTATGGTCATTTTACTCAAGTCGCAAAAAATTGTCTCGCAATGACAACGGGATAGTGTCCCTGACTCTCGTCCAACTTATATGCTCGACCGAGACCAATTCTCAACCTCATCAAAAACAAAAATTGTAGTACTATGAGTTATCTAATAAACACAATTTGAATCACTTGAAAATGTTTTGAAATAAGTAAGTTATGCTCATTTTACTAAAATCATGCAAATTTGTCTCGCAATGAAATGTAGAGGGAAAATTTAAAGTTTATAAATAATTGGGAGACTTAAATAAATTATATTAGGGGCTCAGGTATAGTTAATCAATGTTTAAGAGTGATTGCTTTTGATTGTAAAGAGTATGAAATGTGGAGAGTAAAATGAAATATCCAAAAGTTAGATGTAAGGGCGTATTTATAAGTTATAGATAATTAGGGAGCTTCAAATAAATTATGCTTAGATATAATTAATTAATGTTTGATAGAGATTAGTTTTGATTATAATTTGGGAGGATAGAATGGTGAACATGTGTAATAGTGTTTTTCATTTAAATGTCACAAATATCCCTGATTAATGTTCATTCACATTTTGATTTCGCTTGCAATTATTAAGATTTTTGGAGGCCAAAATGGAAAAAAAAAAAAAAAAAAAAAGAGAAAGAAGAAAGAAGAAATTAGAGTCAACTACATTTCCACTGTTGATTTGAGGCTCCTCCCATTATAATAACTATAAAAAAATAAAAATAAATAAATATGGCAATGGACCAAGTTACAGGGTAAGGTATGATCCATACAATGGTGGTACCAAAATACAAATGAGAATCATCACCCCAAAATCTCATGAATCTAGCAAAATTATTTAAGACTCATAAAGAAAAAAACTCCATAATATCTACCAAAAAAGGTCCAAAACCCAAATCAGGGGCCTATCAGATTTATTAATGTTAATCAAGCCCAAGAAAAGTTCACTAGGAAAATAAATTAAAAAAAAAAATCAAAACCACCCAAGCACATCTAACATGACATGTGATGCATCAAAAAATCGTCGTCGTGTGAGTTTGACCTGCAAAACAATTGTTAGGCTGCCAAAGACTACCTTTTTGGTGGCCGAAGGCACTCCGATGCTTAAGTAGTAACTCTGTTGAAATAATGATGTAAATCTGGACAAAACTTAGTTAAAGTTGCATACATTTGTCGAATGTTTCCTTTACCTTTTATAATGGTCGTGGCTAACTCTCTGCGTGACTTAAGCATGTGAGGTGCAATGGAAGGATATATTTTTGTAACAGACCCCTCCTTAATGGAGATGCGTTCGTGGAGGCGTAAGTCCTTCTATGATTCTTTCTTGGTGCAACGTTCTTTTTTTTTTACGAGAGAACACGTATCGGGCCTAGACTTGGGCTTTGATTTGTCTGTGCCTAGATTCGGATCCTGTTTACGTCTCCTTAGTCGTGGGCCTAGTCTGAGCTTTTAAAATTGGCCTCATTCTTCCTGTGCTTTATGAGCTGGCCTAATGGATCAGATGTTGTATTCTCGTGATGGGTCTTTATGCCACATGTACGGCCGCGATGATCAGTTTTTTTTATGTATCATCAGCTACTCCCTCCTTAGTTAGTGGGTATGTTTACGTATCCACCAACTGTGTGGTGGTTGGTATTTTGATTGTGCTTTTGCACTGAACTTGATGTTTAATAACTTTTAGTTGTCTGATCATCTCGGTTACTTCGTCGTCTGTTCATTTTTGCGCACATTTTTAGTGCTCCATTATGTCCCGTATGTCGCTCCGTGAGCGGTCTCTTCGTTTGCCAGGTGCTTAAAAGGTGCTGTGACTACTTTTCTTATTTATTTATGCAATCTTTGTTGTGTTAGTTCTTTTCCTCTACTGCTACCTTTTCCTCGTTCTTTCTTCCCTGTTTACGATGTCTGCTGGTGACATGTTGGTTGGTGATCAACTTTCTACCTGTGAAGCTTATTTTCCCAAAACAAAGCCTCTCAAGCTACCTTGGATAGTGCCCGTTCCAACTATTATTTGCCCGACGACCTCAAAATCATTCTTCTTCGTGAAAACGATAATCCTTGTTACTCGAGGAAATGATATATCGCACTTTATCCTCACATGTTCTACGCCGGTCTTCGGTTCCCAGTTCCGGAGCTATTTTGGTCATATAGTGACTTTTTGGGTATTCCTCCTACTCGAATGGGTTCGAACGGTTGGAGGGTTATGGTTTCTACATATGCTAGGGCCATTCTTTCTGGTATCTCTTTAACCCCTAGAATCTTGTACTCTTTGGTGGGGTTCAACGTTAGGCCCAACCGTACCAGTTTCGTGTATTCTCCTGCGTATTTTGGTAACCTTAATGATGACAGAGGCTGGTCGTAGGATTGGTTTTATGCGTTTGTCGATTCTGGCTACTTCAATTTGCGGGGTCTTCCGATAGTAAAGTCCTTCGGAGTTCCTATTAAGCATCAGAACATGAAATTGACTGCTAAGGAGCAGATTATCAGTGAGCGCTTTTTGGAGCTTCCGGTAGTTCCATTGGACTCATTTCTTACTGATAATAAGGTGAAGTGCAGTGGTTTATACATCATGAATGGGACTGAAAGGAATTTATTGACCAAGAGACAAGTTGCGAAGATTGCTGCCCGTACTGCCAGCACTGACGCGGTTGTTGATCGGAAAGTGAGCTATGATGTTACGGATCTCAATGTTCCTGTCCGTAATGCTACCAGTCCTTCTTCTATAAAGAGAAAAGTAGCGAGGGCTGTTAGTCCGTCGAAGCGGTTGTTTCCGTCTTCCGACCGCGTGCCGAAGAAGAAACAAGTTGTTGATTCTGTGCATCACACAACTTTTTATTCGGATTTTGTTGATAGACATCATTCAAAGGAGGACCGCTGCTCTTTGCAGGAGGTAAAAGAGATGAAGCTGGCTCTGGAAAGGAGTGAGAAAGATACCGTTTGTCATTGGACGACGGGGAAAAGAAGCTTCTCTCTGCTTATAGTGGTCTTGATGTTGTTAAGTGATCTGATAAGGATCCTCGGTCCTTGGACAACAAGATGCTCCAATTGGTTGTTGTTCAATCTAAAGAACTTGTTAGTCGTGACCGGGTTCCCGAGTTGCAGTCTTGTCCTCATTCTTCTCCTCTTACCGACGAAGGGATGGAGGTTCCTCATTTCCTAGCTTACTTGAATCCTTCTGTTGCCATTCGTTCCGTTTCTGCTGAACGACGAGAGGGTGATGGAGGTTATCCTATCGTTTATTCGTCATTCTTGGCCATGGGTGGTGGTGGTTCCTCCATACTACCTGATCCTTACGTTCTTCATTTGCGAGTCAGTTGGAAGGAACCTACTTTTGAGGAGATCGATGTTAAATTGGATGAGAAGTTTTGTTGGTTCTCTCGTCTTGGCGAGCAGGATGGT
This sequence comes from Berberis vulgaris, assembly GCA_963556465.1. Lineage (NCBI taxonomy): Eukaryota > Viridiplantae > Streptophyta > Magnoliopsida > Ranunculales > Berberidaceae > Berberis > Berberis vulgaris. The sequence continues at coordinate 18,072,473 of OY747133.1, forward strand.
ACACGTAATCTGATAAATGAACAAGCACATGCAGTCGATGGAGAGGCCCTCGATGTCCGTGTTGAATCCTAACCTTCATATTGAGGATGGTGTTAGGCTTGTAATGGAGGGGATGTCTCATCTTGCCTATGCAAGAGTGATGGGCTTGAGTCATCAGGTCAATCACAGTCTTATGGTTTCTTTGGAGAGGAAGCTTTTCGTGGTAGACTGGGAACGTGTTGTTGATGGTCGAACTGAGCTTCTGGATTATATTGAGGGTCTTGGTGTCAACTTGTCCTAGTATCGTCATCTGGTTCATCGGACTTTCGAGGATCTGGAAGGTGCTGTTGAAAATCTTTTAGGTGACCCAATGGCTGAAGAACCGCCTCCTCTTCATGATGAAAGAGTCCCCGTTGGTGATCCGACTCTTGCAGGTGGTATTGTTGAGGACATTATAGATCTTTCCCCTTAGTCTTCCATTGCTACTTTTGAATGTAATCGAATGGATTTTAAATGACATGAATTAGTTCCTTTATTTTCCTTTATATCGACTTTGTTCGTCTGTCGTTGTCGTTATAATTTGTATTTGATCTTTGTTCGTCTGTCGTTGTCGTTATAATTCTATATTTTCTCAATGGGACTTTATTTTACAAAAATTAGAGTTGTAGAAACATGTTATCTTAAGCTAGAAGTTTAAATGGGAACCAGAAGCTCGATGACCCATATACATTGATTATTTGGCATGATCGCTTGGGTCATCCTAGATCAACTATGTTAAGAAAATCATTGTTAATTCAAATGGATCCTAGGGTTGGGCATCCCATCCTGCGATCCCGATCTCGTCTCGATTTTTTCGGGTCCTATTGGGATTGATAAATCCCATTCTGATCCCGTCCCGATCTAGAGTGGGATGAGATCGGATGAAGATTTTCAATCCCGCCCATCGCGTTTCGATCCGACTTTTTAATACTTAATATGAAATATGTGGTATGAAACTATAAAACTATTTGTTGATACGACTTTTATTTGTTTTTTTGTTTATTGACATGACTATTTTATTCTTACAAGCTTTCATGCGACTCACCTAGCTAATGAATCTAACTCAAACCCTCTACCTTCTTTTTTTCTTCTTCTTCCTAACTCAACAACAACAATGTGTGCTCCTCGTAGCTTTTAAATGACAAATACATTGATTATTTTTGTTAGCAATGTACAAAAAAATAGCTATCTTCAATAGTGATTCTAAAAAAAAGGAGCAAAAGCTAATAAAATGGGAAAATAATAATCAATGGCTTAAAGTTATATAGTTGTTCTTAGAGTTGTGTTTGGTAAATCCAAAATTTTCAATCTAAAATTTAGTGCATGTTCATCCTGTTCCGAACCCGTTTGAGATGGGACGAGGTGGGATGATGTATATCCCGTCCCGATCCCGAACAAACGGGACGGAATAGGGATGAGATCCATCCCATCCGATGCCCACTCTTAATGGACACACCTTAACTAGTACATACCTTCATTTACCTAGTAGGCACTTATGTGCACCTAGTTGGCGCTTCTAAGTCACCATCTTTCTTGCAGAGAATACATGGTGATATTTGTGAACGAGTTTACCCTCTCAGTGGCCCCTTTGTATGGTCTTATTAGATGATTCAACTAAGTGGTCCCATGTATGTTTACTTTCTACTTGCACCTGCCTTTGTCAGATTACTTGCTCATAACATTAAAATTAGGACACATTTTCCACACCATCATATCAGGTGTATCTGAGTTGATAGTGCATGAGATTTTATCTCACAAACTTTAATGATTACTGCTTTTCATTAGGTAGTGATGTCGAACATCTAGTCTCTCATGTATACACACAAAATAGTTTAGCATAATCCTTGATTAAGCATCTCCAAGTTTTTGTTAGACCACTATTTGTGCAATTTAGACTACATATCAGTGCTTAGAGAAATGTGTTTTTTCACGCCACATAATTGATTAGACTTGGGCCCACTTCCTACCATTAGTATTCATCATTATAGCTTGTGACGGGCAACTAAACAAAGCAACAAAAACACCAGTATCTATTATGAAGGCCAACAACGAGCAAAAGAAGACAAAGCAAATCATACTTCGAACTAGCGTAAATTCCATAACAGCTATGGCTGGTGAAAACATAAAAAATGGAATATCAATAAGATTACGAATTTAGATCCCCAAATTTTTGCATGGACAACGAAATAGATATGTCAATGAATGTCATACAAAACAATCAAACGACAAAAATCGGATACACATAACTTCTTATCCGATCAACCACGAAGTAAAAGTTGGACATTAGAGTCAACTAAACACAAAAACTTTAAGTCGACTGAGATGTCAAGTTAACAAAGTAAAAGTTGGACACCCGAGTCAACTAAACACATAAACTTCGAGTCGATCGAGCTGCCGAGTTAACGAAGTAAAGGCTGGACACCCGAGTCAACTAAACACATAAACTTCGAGTCGACCGAGATGTCGAGTTAACGAAGTAAAGGCTGAACACCCGAGTCAACTAAACACATAAACTTCGAGTCAACTGAGATGTCGAGTTAACAATGTAAAGGCTAGACACCCAAGTCAACTAAATGCATAAACTTCGAGTCGACTGAGATGTCGAGTTAACGAAGTAAAGGTTGGACACCTCAGTCAACTAAATACAAAAACTTTGAGTTGACCGAGATGTTGAGTTAACGAAGTAAAAGTTGGACACCCGAGTAAACTAAATACATAAACTTTGAATCGACCGAGATGTCGAGTTAACGAAGTAAAGGTTGGACACTCGAGTCAACTAAACACAAAAAACTTCGAGTCGAAGAGATGTCTAGATAACGAAGTAAAAGTTGGACACCCGAGTCAACTTACCGCAAAAAACTTTGAGTTGATCAAGATGCGAGTTAACAAGTAAATGCTCAACAAATAAGTTGACTTAGCAAAAGAACTTCGAGTTGACAAACACAAAATCAAAATTAGCGGAGCAAATCAATATGATTCGAAGAAGTACAGGCAAAAACAACTCTTTGCAGCAAATCAGGAAGGACAACAGTGACTCACCATTAGACGAACGATGAGCCTAAGCACAAAAACAACTATAAAAGAATTCAACACAAAATCCACGACAACTACAATAGATCCGGAAAGGAGAAAAACAACAAAAGTCAATTTTTATTGATAATACTACTCTGTTACATTAAGAGAAGAAGATAAAAAAAGTGGGAGAAGAAACAAAAGCAATGGTAGGATCATCACTCGCTGGAACAGGAGAAAAACGTTTTTTTTTAGAGAAGGGAGTAATAATGGCTTTGGGGCACTCAATGGTAGAAAAAGCGATGGCTCCCCAGCTGCTAAAGCAGATTCTTCAATATCGTCATCCTCAAAAGCTTCACTACCAGGTGACGATACTTGGACAAATCTTCGTCTAGCCCCTTGATATAAGAAGCTCAACCAGCCCCGTCAACAACTCGTTTCCAATCTTCGCCTTCGACTATATGGAGCCTATCCTTAGAAACAACAAGTTCATTTTTGGCTGCGGCAACCTGCCCTTCAGCAGGAGAGAGCATACTAGAAGCATCTGCCTTGGCATCATTAAGCGCAACAATTGTCTGTTCCACCCGCCTTTCAGCGATATCACATATAACAGATTGCTCCAATTCAGCACGAGAAACTTCATCAAAAGTTGTTTTCTCAGCGGATAACTCTTTTTCCACATCATGTAGACGGGTGCAAACCTCATCTAACTTGGCTTTCAAAGAGTCAAGCTCAACAACAAAGTAATCTCACATATGTTTCACCTCCATCAATGACTTTAGAGCAGCCTCTGCAGCTTTCTCCGAGTCTGCGCATGGCATTTTCAACACATCAAATTAAGAAAGAACGTGAGAAAACACCAGCAATAACGCTGCCAATCTCCTCTCCAACAAAGCCACTTGATTACGACCAGCTCAATAGACCAAGCTCATAACCCCTACGTAGGCGAGATGATTCATCCCGTCCATTATCTGCTCAAGATCGTGGTCGATGTGATCAAATGGGTCAAGTACGGGCATCAAAGACCTTTCCACCAACCACCCGTGCCACTCGTTTACCAACCTACATGCACCATTCTGCACGTCAAGCTGAGTGAAACAGTAGAACTTGTCATCCGACTTGATACGAATATCCTTCGGGCCAGGCTTAGTCCAACCAACCCGTGGAAGAATGACACGATTATCCGAGAGCACTGAAGAACCACCCCCGACAGCAGGAAGAGTAGAAGGAATAGTAGTAACAACGGAAAAACTACATTTACCCTCCCGTCGAGAAGCATCCGTGAAAAGGGCAGGGTTAACGGTAATAGCGGGAGTAGGAGAAACCTGACAAACATGAGAGGAAACTAGGAACTCGGCTTCTTCATTGACATCAATAAAAGTAGAAGAAGAGTGATCCCTGAAACTCCGACCACCACGATTGTCTTTAGACTGCTCCACCGCTAGCTGAAACATCTTTTCATTAATGACCTGGGGAACATCATTAGATAACTCAGCAGCATCCGAGATGCTGTAAATAGAAAAAAGATTCTGTTCGTTATCGTCCAGCGGATGAGTAGTCTCCTTCTCGTTCATTTTCAATGCGAGCCTCAACTCCTCAGCCTCCTTGAAAGAATCACGATTTCCTTTTGCAACATTGTCATGAGACAGACTTGGGCGAGACACAACCCCCGTAACATCTTGAACAAGATTCAGACGGGACACAATCCGAGCAGTTCCACGATTAGAAAGTTGTTTCTTCTAAGGAACCTGACCAAGGTCTACCATCAAATCACCTTGACAAACTTGTAGACCTCACAAGCTTTCTTTTTCTTGAAGCAGAGACTGTGATATCAACAGGAGCATTGAGATCCATAACGTGCCGATCCGAGCTCACTTCCCAATCAATGCTAGCATCACTAATGCCAGCACGAGTGTGAGAACAGCAAAGGCTTTAGCACGAGACTCAGAGGATCAGTTTACTCATCGCAACAAGAATTTCGACAGCTTGGGTGGTGGAAGATTTGATGGTATTGAAGATTCTCTAGCTACGGATTGATGGATATGTAAGGTAGAGCTGATATTTGAGAGGATGGTGCTGACACCTATACTGCGTACCGAGTTAGTAACACACCAGTTTGACGGAGAGGCTATGTATTGGTGGGATTCAGTGAGGTGGAGTCGAGATGTGTCAGAGATGCAGTGGGATACATTTTGCGAAATGTTTGAACAACATTTTGTTCCTGATTTCCCCAGAGCTGAGATAGTGGATAGGTTTCTACATTTACAACATGGATCTAGATCTGTTTCAGTATACTTAGCCGAGTTTACACAGTTGAGTCGCTATGCCACTTGTTTCATAGATACTACAGAGAAGAAAAACATGAATTTTTTGAGTGGTCTGAACCTGTTCCTAAGGAAATAGTTGATGGTGATGATCGATCGTCCTTTTTAGAGATTAGTGGATGTTACTTTGAGTTAGGAGCGAGTTGACGCTGAGTGCAGGCAAGAGACTTTGGTTTGACGAGCTAAAAGTTCAGAGCACAATCAAAGGTTTGACCGAGGAAGCCAGACAGTTGAGTAGGCACAACAGCCAGAGCGTGCCGCTGGTCAGCAAAGAGACCCTGGTAGAGGGGGACCCGTTAGGACTAGCAGAGACCGCAAATGTGACAAACATTCTCGAGGAGATCATCGACAACAACAACAACAGAGACAACCTATGAGGGGTGGTCAGACAGGAACTAGGAGTGGTTGTTTCACTTGTGGTCAGGAGGGAAATGTAGCCCGTGATTGTCCTAGAGGTCAGACAAAAGTTTGTTATACTTGTGGGCAATCGGGGCACATTTCCCAGTGTGGGGATGTACCAACACAGCAGAGGGCGCCTCAGGGACAATTAGCACTTGTGCCTGAAATTGGTCAGAGAGTCCCTCTCCTAGCACCGCCTGTTCGCCTCGCAACTATTCCCGGTCAGGGAAATGTTGAGGGTATGTTACTATTTTTGTTGTAGTTGTGTGTGCTAGATGTAGTAGGATATGTGTTATGTGCATTATGCATAGGAAAAATTGCATGTTAGTGTGTTGTTATGTGACTCGGGATATATGTGTTGTGTGCCAAGTTTTGTGCATTCGTCGTTTTCCCAGTTGAGGGCTCTTTTCGATACAAGAGCATCTAGGTTTTTTATTTCTAGACAGTTGGTTTTAGAGACCGCCTAGAGGTAGTGCCTTTGCTGGAACCCTTGTGCGTTGTGTCTCCTTTGGGCAGTTCGGTTTGGTTGTGGGAATATTGTCTCCGTTTCGAGTTTTCCTTGTTGGGGTACAACTTCGTGTTTGACTTTATTGTCTTGGGTTTTGAGGGCTATCATTTGATTCTAGGGATGGATTGGTTGTCTAGTCATTCGGTGATCATTGATTGCTTGCATAGGTCGGTGATGTTAGCGCCACCTGATGCTTCGCCTTGTGTGTTGGCTTGTGAGCCCGATTCTGTTTCTATGATATCGAGTTTTCTTAGCTCTCTTGAGATTTCTAGTCTCGACACCAGTTCTATAGAAGTTGTGTGTGAGTTCCCTGATGTCCAGGAGATTTCTAATCTCCACACCAGTTCAGGAGATTCCTGGTATCCCTCCTCGCCGTGAGGTAGAGTTTCGGATTGACCTGGTTCCTGGTACTGCACCTATATCTAAATCAGCATACAGGCTGACACCTAAGCAATTGGAAGAGATGAAAGTACAACTTGATGATTTGCTTCGTAAGGGGTTTATTTGGCCGAGAAATTCACCTTGGGGGGCTCTAGCAATATTTGTGTCCAAGAAGGATGGATCATTGAGGATGTGGATAGATTATCGAGATCTGAATAAAGTGACCATCAAGAATAAGTATCCATTGCCTCGAATTGATGATCTATTGGATCAGTTGAGGGGAGCCGTAGTGTTTTCACACTTAGATTTGTAGTCTGGGTATCATCAGATGAGAGTTGAGGAACATTCCGTTCCAATTACCGCTTTTCGGACCTGTTATGGCTTGTATGAGTTTCCAGTCATGCCATTTGGACTGACCAATGCACCAGCCTTCTTCATGGATTTGATGAATAGATTGTTCAGTCCGTACTTGGACAAGTTTGTGGTAATCTTCATTGATGATATCTTAGTGTACTCGAGGAGTTTAGAGGAGTACAGAGAGCACATTCTCATTGTTTTGCAGACACTTAGAGAAAATCAGTTGTACGCAAAGTTCAGTAAGTGTCATTTCTGGGAGCCTGAAGTTCGATTTCTCGGACATGTCATTTCTAGTAGAGGTATTGCAGTGGATCCCGAGAAATTCGAAGCAGTGAAGTCTTGGAGACGACCGAGTAGTGTGACAGAGATTCGTAGTTTTCTGGGTTTTGCCGGTTATTACTGACGGTTCTTCGAGAAATTTTCCCTGATTGCGGCACCACTCACTCATTTAACAAGGAAGAATGTTCCTTTTGTATGGTCAGAGAAGTGTGAAGAAGCTTTTGAAACCTTGAAGCTTCGGTTGACTTCAGCAACAATGTTGACTATTTCGACACCTGGTAGCCGACTGGGGGTATTTATTGATGCTTGCGGTACAAGATTGGGTGGAGTGTTGATGCAAGGCAAGAAGGTCGTAGCCTATGCATATCGACAGTTAAAACCCCATGAGAGGAGATATCCGACACATGATTTAGAGTTGGCAACCGTAGTCTTTGCTTTGAAGATCTGGAGACATTATCTATATGGTGAGAGGTTTGAGTTGTTCACAGATCACAAGAGTGTGAAGTACCTATTCACTCAGAGGGAGTTCAATATGAGGCAACAACGATGGGTAGATTTTCTTAGATGCTATGACTTCGAGATACAGTATTAGCCGGGTAGAGCCAATGTGATTGCAGATGCCTTGAGTAGGCGACATGCAATGATATCAACCATGATGATTCAGGAGTACTGAACACTTGAGACATTAGTTTCATTTGCAGTTCAACCTACTTTCAGTACAGGAGGGAGCATGATAGCGGGTTTAGCAGTTTATCCGCCGTTGATCAGTAGAGTGGTGGAGAAACAGACCTCCGATCCAGTGATTATGAGGCATATAACAGATTTGGTAGTGGACGCACTGAATGAGTGCCCTACTGATTGGCCGGTGGGTTTAGATGGAAGGTTGCAATTTCGTGGGCGGCTTTGTGTTCCGTCTGATGAGGAGTTGCAGAGAGATATCTTACAGGAAGCTTGTAGATCTCGTTTCACCATTCACCCTGGTGGAACGAAGATGTATCGAGATTTGAGACGTTCTTTCTGGTGGTGTGGCATGAAGAAAAACATTGGAGAGTTTGTGGCACGGTGTGCGACTTGTCAGCAGGTGAAAGCCGAGCATCAGAGACCGTCTGGGTTATTGCATCCATTGGAGATCCCGACGTGGAAGTGGGAGTATATCACTATGGATTTCATCGATGGACTTCCACGGTCGAGGAAAGGTCATGAGTCGATATGGGTCATTGTTGATCGGTTGACGAAGTGTGCACATTTCATTCTTGTTAGTATGAATCAGATGGCAGACAGTCTAGCGGTGTTGTTCATTCTGGAGATAAGCTGCCTTCATGGGTCGCCTATTTCAATTGTATCCGACAGAGATCCGATTTTCACAGCGCACTTCTGGAAGAGCTTTCGGCAAGCTATGGGTACTAGATTGGACATGAGTAAAACATATCATCCACAGACAGATGGTCAATCTGAGTGAGTGAATCGGGTAGTGGAAGACATGCTTAGAGCATGCATTTTAGACTTTGGAGGCAGTTGGGAAGATCACCTACCGTTGTGCGAGTTTGCGAACAACAACAACTACCATGTAAGTATTGGCATGGCACCATTTGAGGCACTCTATGGACTACCGTGTAGGTCCCCTATTTGTTGGGCAGAGATTGGAGAGTCAGTTGTGATGGGGCCGGATGTGATCAGAGAAATTACTGAGAAGATTGAGCTGATTAGAGCGCGTTTGTTGACAGCCCAGAGTAGACAGAAGAGTTACGCTGATAGGAGGCATAAGGAGTTAGAGTTTGCTGTTGGCGACAAAGTTTTTCTGAAAGTTTTCCCGATGCGCGGAGTTGTTAGGTTCCGAAGTCAAGGGAAGCTTGCACTGAGATATGTAGGGCCCTATGAGATTACCGAGAGGATTGGATCAATGGCCTACAGATTGGCTTTGCCACAGAATATGTCAGGTCTCCACGACGTGTTTCACATATCCATGTTGCGGAAGTGTTTGGCAGACCCGTGGCAAATAGTGGAATCCGCTGAGTTGGAGATTTCTGATAAGTTGACTTATCCAGTGAGGCTAGTAGCCATTGTTGATGATGACGTGAAACAACTTCGACGGAGGACGGTGAAGTTAGTGAAGGTTCAGTGGAGCCACTAGGAGGGTGACATGACTTGGGAGTTGGAGGACCAGATGAGACAAAAATACACTGAGCTTTTTGCCTAGTATTTCTTGTCGTTGCTTTGTCTGATCTCGAGGACGAGATCTCTTTTAAGGTGTGTATGATGTAATATCTATCGATTTTGTTTAAAAATTTTTGTTTGGAGGTGGGGTGTACTCAGAAATCCGGTGGAGGCAAATAGCCACCCACCTATAAAGAGAAACCCCTCCCTTCTTATTTCTTTTTCTCTTTTTTTTTCTTCCAGGGAGCGTTTTCATCCTTCGTCCTCTTCTTCTCCGGCGAAATCTCGATTGATTTGCCGATTTCTTCCCCCCAAAACTCATATCTTCCTCCACATTTTTCTTCATCTTTCTCCCCTCTCCTTATTGTTTCAGTTTTTTCGTTTTAAAAATCGTAAATCTGAGATTGTGTGGGCTTAACGGTGTTGGCTTTGATTGATTGGATTGCGTAGCTCCGATCAGCCCTTTCAGGGGTATTTGTGCGTTAGTTGGAACCTGTAAACCCCACATGCAAGGGTGGTTTAAGGGTTGGTCGAAATTTCAAAAAACAATCAGTGTGCATGTCCGTTAGGATGGTTCTTCGGCGTGAATCCAAGCCTTGGGCGCGTAGGTGAGCTGCAAAATAGTGATTCTGGGTGTTCTTGGACCTATTTTCGGCCTGTTGTGTTGTTCGAAAACAATCGGACCGGAGTAGGGTGGGTTTCGGTGAGTTTTTGCCAAAATTTGGGTGTTCGCCGGATTTAATTTGCCGGTAAGCTTTTCTTTCAGTCACGCGCCGGTTGAAACTTATTTCCTTTTCCAGTTTTCGGCTAGTTTGCTCACTTTTGAGTCCGCCTTGCAGTTTAAAAAAACTATTTCTTGGTGTTGCATTCGTTGTTTCGCAAGTGGAGAGCTTTGATTGGTAGGATTTGGATTTTGAAAACTCATTCTGCTCAGGTGAGTGTAACTATATTATTTACATTGAGAAATATTTATTTTAAATCCTGAATTTAATTTTTACATTATGCCGTCGATTGTGTATAATTGAATCCAAGTCCGAAATTTTGGGTTATTGGAGATTTCGATGGTTGTGTTGGTTTTTTTGTGAATGAAATATATATTTATTTTTCTGAAAGCATGATATACACGAATGAAATCGAATAGTGGTTGAATTTGGGTGTGATTAGGCTTTGGTGTAATGACATTGGGCTTGTATGTTGCGTTTTACCGTAAATTGTCGAGTCTTGAGCATGTTTGATAGTTCGACTCGAATGACTTTATTGTGGTGAATTAGGTCATGTTGGGACCCTAGCGTAGTCGTGGATTTATGAAAATTGCCCAACTGATTATGGTTACACGTCTGGTACATTTGATTCTGTACAAACTCGTAGTATGTGCACGTGGATATTAGTGTAAGTGTCTTTACCCCGGTGTAATGCTTGTTGTGCCGATGCTTAGGAGCTTGCTCTCATCGTGAGTTTGATGGTGCTTGAGATGACTCGCACCAGATATTGAGGACGCTATTGCATGTCGCAAGTTTGCTGAGGTGCGCTGAGCTCCCGCACGCACTTGCCATTAGAAAGTGCAGTAGGACGGGTCCCGAAGGACATGCTTTGGAGATTACTCGCTTTCCCTCCCAGCGCGCTTGAGTTTGATTTGTATTAGGTTGGCCGTGTTAGGCCAGTCGTTCGGGATGTTTAAGTTTGTATCCTGGTAGATGACACCCCATTGGGATACAAACCACCCGAAGTGGTACTGGTGCACGTTGTGGGATGCGTCTGGGTGAGACACATTTGTAGGGTATGCGGATACCTACGATATGAGACACTTCTACATAATTTTTTTTGTTTCGACTTGATTGCTATACCTAGGAGACTGTGAAGAGTTATAAAATTATCTTTGTTTTCATCGCTTGATATTTACCATGTTTGAATCACCTGTAATGACCGACACATCTCGTAAACTTGTAGTTATGGTTGAATCTGAAATGCTTGTGTTGGTACTTGAACTTAGAAATATTATCCTTAGAGACACGGTGTGATTTAGACTTTAGAACCTGCATAGGGACACCTTTTTTATTTTATGGATCATGCATCTAGGATTACTCACTTATTCATTATTGTGTGACATGAATTTCTCCTGTATATTATTCTATTATTTGTATTTAGTTAGCTCGCACCAGCTAGCTTTGTGCTTTGCTGATCCCGTAAGGGGTGTGCTTCTATTGGAGTGGAGGCAGTGTTGGTGTTCTTGCTGATCATGGCGCTAAGGATCAGTTTCTCGTTGTAGGCTTATTTTGTGCTGTTTGGTCTTGTCCACCCTGTACAAGTATGTTTTGCTTTCTTTGTATTATCTGGTTAAATACTAGATGTTTGTATATATTGTTTTTGTCACTATGACTTTGGCGGTGGCGGCGGGGGGGGGGAGGGAGGGAATCATATACTCTTATTTTGTTCAAAATTTATCGTAGTTTTGATTTTCGTGGAAAGAATGTGTTATATTATGATGTTGTGACCGGTTACGATTCGCTTGTATTACAGATTAGTTCACGCATTGACACGCTGCGATTCCCGTGGCGGGTTGGGGAGTGACAGAGCTTGATATCAGAGCCATTGTCTCACGGTTCACATAGAACATCATCATATGACATTTTCTTGAGTGATATGGGTAGAGGAGTTAGGATTTTTGTTGTGTTGTTTGATGTATTGAATGTGTGTTTTCTTTTACGTAGAGAAAGTGTGGTGATGGCGCGTGGTAAGAGAACCCAGGGTGAGGGATCAGTCACTGCTAGATAGGATGTCTCTCAGGCTTTCATGGAAATGATGACACAATGGGCACAGAATATGAGACAGAGAAATCAGTTAGATGATCCGTTTACTCGTCGCAACAAGAATTTCGTCAGCTTGGGTGGTGGAATATTTGATGGTACTGGAGATTCTCTAGCTGCGGATCGGTGGATCCGTAAGATAGAGCTGATATTTGAGAGGATGGTGCTGACACCTATATAGCGTACTAAGTTAGCGACACACCAGTTTGACGGAGAAACTATGTATTGGTGGAATTCAGTGAGACGGAGTCGAGATGTGTCAGAAATGCAGTGGGATACATTTTGCGAGGTGTTTGAACAACATTTTGTTCCTGATTTTGCCAGAGCTGAGATAGTGGACAGGTTTCTACATTTATAGCAGAGATATAGATCTGTTTCAGAATACTTAGCCGAGTTTACACAGTTGAGCCGCTAGGCCACTTGTTTCATAAATGCTACAGAGAGGAAGAACAGGAAATTTTTGAGTGGTCTGAACCCGTTCCTAAGGAAACAATTGATGGTGAAATTTTCAGTAGTTCCTACTTTCACTGAAAATCTTTTTTTATTACTATAATTAGGATAATAAGCTTGGAAGTCATCAATGTTGATGAATTCCATCCCTTTTGTAGTTTCCCTTATCTCTTCTAAATTTTCTTCCATCAAATACATTCGTCATCTCTACCTATCAATTCTTGAAATATGTGTTATAATATACAACAACTGTTATAACATAGTGGCACAGATAACAACCCTAGTACTATTACCTTTTATAGTCTATTTTGGAAAACAATTTTGCAACTAAGAATCCACCAGAGTTTTTATACAGGTAATTCTGGCCAAATAGATTATACAATATAAATAACAAAATAATTGATAACTAAATATGAACTGTATCAACTAACAGATATACATTTTGGTCAAATGAAAATTTGTTGTACAATTCATACTATCTAAATAAGGGGTTCATACAGATAGTATGAACTGTATGAACTAACAGATATACAGTTCATACTATGTACTGATTTAAATCCCATTTCTTGTATTACTGAAGACTAAACAAACCCCATTTTGCATACAATCAAAAGTTGGTGTCTGTCATGGATACACAATTTTTTATTTTTGGAATAAATTTTTTGAAGTGGAAGTGAATATACCAAGCCAATGTAATTTTTATCAAAACTTTGGTCAATTCAGCTTGAATGCCTATTATATATTTAGGAACCATATTGAAGTATTGGACACCAATACACATGTCAAATAAAATGCATAACTTCAGTAGAGCTAACGTTTTCATTTGAAAACTTGATTGAGTAGCATTTTTTAGCAAACCCTTTGGATTCAAAGAAAAAATGAAAGAAAACCAAAACAAAACAGAGGGTTTTGAGTGTTTATTAAATAGAGAGAGAGAAAAAAAAAAAAAAAACACAGCTGAATCAAAACAGATAAAAGTGAATCCTTCAAACGTATCTTCTCCTTGTTGAAGCAACAATCTTGGGAGATGAAATAATGGTGGCTCTCTTGACGTTCTTTGTTCATTGCTAGAGAGCCTTCAAGGGAAATACAACCACTACAATGGATATGAAATATGTGAGAAAACAAGAAACCAAATAAACCCCATTTTTTTGTATTGCTGAAAACCAACAACCCAATTAAGCAAACCCTCTTGATTTGAAGAAAAAATGAAAGAAAAATGAGAAACCAAACAAACCCCATATCTTGTATTGCTGATAACCAACAACCCTAGAAAGAGAGAAACCTTAGAGAAGAAATACATTCAAAAGTACCTTGAAGCATCACTTCAATCGTTGCAAGGAGAATTTTTTTGGTGAAGGAGAGTTTTTCGATCTAGGAGGGGAGATGAAACCCTAGAGAAGCAACACTTCAATCGTTGCACAGAGGTGAAGGAGAAGCTTTTCGAGTTTTTGGGAGTTGGAGAAGCTTTTCTTGGTGAAGGAGAGCTCTTCTCTGGAGGGGATATGAAACCCTGTAAACCAAAAAGTCTAGATAGCTTTTCGTTGCAATGAGACTTTTTAGGTGAAGGAGAGCTTTTCGATCTGGGAGGGGAAATGAAACCCTAGAGAAACAACACTTCAATCGTTGCTCAGAGATGAAGTAAAAACTTTTTGAGTTTTTGCGAGTTGGAGAAGCTTTTCTCGGTGAAGGAAAGCTCTTCTGATCGTTGTTCAATCGTTGAAAAGTTTCAATCGTTGTTTAGCACTTCAAACGTACCCTAGAGAAGCTTCAATCGTTGTTCTTCTGACCTTCGATCTGAGACTTTCGATCTGAGATGAAAAGAGTTTTCTAGATTTTTTCGAGTTTTTGGGGAAAGCAAAAGCAACGGGAGTCTCTAACAGAGATCGTTTCTCTTTCCTAACGCTAGAGAGGCATGGCCTCTAGACTTTTTGGGTGTTCTATAATAATGAATACATTCACCACAATGGAAGGATAAGATGCAAAAATTATGTTTTTGTAGCTATTTTTTTTATCAAATTTTAATTTTTTACATATTTTACCACTTCTTTTTAAAACACAAACACCCTCTAAAATAGGGTAAAAGTGTAAAAAACCAAGACTTGACCCCACTAAACCTTGCTACCTAGCTATTGCCTTTCCCCACCTGTCTTTATATCAAAATCCCATATAGAGTTGATTAAGTCAGATATTGGACCTACTCACCTAGTAACTTCTTCATTGGTTTCCCGTTAACCTTGTAAATCAAACCAAATAATAGGCAAAACCCAACAAACTCATCCAAAAAATAGCATGGATTCTCCCCATAAAAAAGGTTCAAACCCTCCATTCTTTCTCAGAACGCACAGAAGAACAAAATACAATCTCTATCCTGCTCTTTAATTTCCGAGGCGGAGTTTCGGTGATTAATTTTTCCTTTCATCAAAGGTATAATTTTTTCACCGAAACATATCACCGCCATGGACATGAAGAAAATCGTTTGTGTTGTTCTCCTCATCGTTGCCTCTATGAGTGCCGTAATGGCAGCTGGCCCTAAGGCTACTGCATCTGCTCCTACAACTAAAGCAGAGACACCAGCTGCTGCAACTGGAGCAACTGCACCTACAAGTGCTGATGCCACTGCACCTGCAGCAGCTGATGCACTTTCACCTGCTGGAACTGATGCACCAGGACCTGCACCCGCTGCCGCCGAAAGCGCAGCCACCCTCGCTACCCCCACTGTTGGTTTCGCTGTTGTTGCACTCGTGTCTTTCTCTGCATTCTACTTGCAGTAAGAGAGGTTTATCCATGAATGCAATAGAGAATGAGAAGGCTAATGTGAATAAAGAGAGAAAAGTGGTGGTGGAATTGCCTTCAACTTTCTTCAAATTAATATGTTACATCCACACTTTTCTTTCCCTTGTTTGTATTAGTTACTTGTGATGAAATAAAAATGACCAATTTCTATAGGCAAGTATATTACATATTACAGTATGATAAATTCTCTAATACAAATTTTATAACTATTCCTGCTAGCGTAAATACTGATCATATTATAGTATTCTCAAAGAATCCACGAATTGAAGTTCCTATCAGCCTCAAGGGTGCATTTCAGTTATTGCTTCAAACACTCATACATAGGATTAAATAATTCTTTATTTGTATAAAGTGGAAAATGGAGATTCCCTATGTTTCTCGTGCAAATCGAAAAGGAGAAAACACGGCTGATCACTGACTTTCTATCAGGATTTCTAACTGCCAATACTACAATGCATTACAAATTCAATGTAAACCATAATTTATTGTGAGATGCCAAATGAAAAACAATAGTTTATTGCTTAATAATCACCCAACGTCATTGCTAATCAGAGTTTGAACTTATTTTGAGGCTGTTTAATATCTCTACTTCTATGACTCCTTTTCTCCAAATGAATAGTAAAATGTGTATGTTTTTAAGTTTAACTTTATTTTTCATATTTGCCCTCCCTTATTTTTAATAATTACATGTAAAATCAAAGACCAGTGAATAGTACAATTACATATTTTTATACTTTTGTCCTCCCAAATTCAGATTATTTATAATCAAACTCAGCCTCTCTCAATATTCATTAATTACACCTAAGCCCTTAACATAATTTATTTGAAATCCTTCAATTATTCATAAATTATAAATAAGCTATTGTAAATGAAAAATACTATTACGCTTTTTAAAAGTATTGAATATCCGCGCACGTAAAGCGCGTTCACACCCTAGTTGTAGTTTAATACCTAGAAATATTCTCATTTATTTTGGTGTTATAGGTAGCTAGAGTTCAGTTACAGTGAACCATATTCGCCATTTTCAGGATACAATATTACCCAACAATGTAAGATTTCCACGTGATTGTATTGATATCACATCTTGTAACAACCTTACTTTTCCAATGGTATTAATAAATATTTTGCAAAGTTTTATAATTTTTGTGCTATTGTTAAAATAATATGTTGTAGCCATGTAGCTTGTAAATGTTTGGTTTATTTTGAATGAGCTGAAATTCTAAGTAGATTCATTATTAATATAAGACATGAATTTTTTTTTTATTGGAATTACATTTTTTTTTTTAAATCTTATTTCGTTCACTTAGTGTGATTTCAAAATTCAATTATCTTTCTTACCTTCTGAATCTCAAGACGAGATTTCATTTTAGGTATGTATAATGTAACTATCCTATTTTTTTGAAATTATCTAAACTGTAACTTCGGGATAATTGAAAATAATTTAACTTTTTGCCTTCCAAAAAAAAAACTTCGGCAAAATTAATAATTGATAATATCGCATAGTGAGTTTATTATTCATAAATTAGACGTTGGTTGATAAAATTATTACTCTTGTGCTATCTAGAAATTTTTTAGCTAAATATTGCATTTTTATTAGTGAAATGCTCATTTTATTAGTTAATTCTTGATTAAATTAAATAATTTATTGTAAAATGGGTGCATATAGTAATCTATAGCTTGGACACAATACTAAGATTTGGCTTGGGCTATTCTTTTTATTATTAAAGTAGTGATTAGGGTAGTGATATTGATAGTGCAAATATATTATGTTAATCCCTAGTTATATTAGGATTTATTCATTGTGGTGGCTAGAGAATTTTCTAGCCGAACAAAGTTTTTTTTTGAAGAGAGTAACAAAAAGAGAAAAACGGTAAGAAGAAGAAGAAGAAACAAGAAACAAGATAAGGAAAATAAGAGAAGAAAGGTTTTGTGAGTTCTTCATTCTCTTTTATTCATTTATTTTTATTTTTATTTTTATTTTTATTTTTATTTTTATTTTTATTTTGTTTTTGTTTTTGTTTAAATTAATCTATGAACTCGGGGTTAGATTTCACTAGGTAAATATGTTTGCAAGATCATGTTTTGAGGAAGTGTTGTATTGCATTTTTCGTTAAAATTGGTTGAGTTAAAGAGAAAAGTCAAAACCAAGTTTTTGTTGAATCCCGTAATTCAAGACAATTTTGTACAGTCTTAAGTTTTGTAGTGGATCGAGATCTTTTAATAGTCAAAATCCTTCCAAATGAAATATATAGATTCACAACTGTATGACAAACATACAGTTGGTTTGGAGTCCATCCAACTAGGGGTGGGCACAGTTCGGATCGGTTCCAAATTTTGAGGAACCTAACTCGAACCGTTTAAATTTTAACGGTTCCGATTCGGATCGATTCCTCCATTTTGAACGTTGGAACCGAATCTAACTCGAATCGTTTACAACGGTTCGGTTCCTACGGTTCCAAACGGTTCCTTTATTATAAATATCTCCAAAAATATTAATAAAAAATAAAGAAATGTGATATTTTGAAACTGAAGAAATGTGAATCAAATTATGTGATATAGAAATATCAATTTTTCTTGTTTGCCACATCTCAATTTTCAGAGTCAAATTATGCTATATTTGGCAGAGTCTCACGCCAAATAGGCGAACCAACTTCATAGTAAAAACAACTTGAGTACAAAAAATTGCAAGCTTACTCTTCATAGGAAAAGTGAATAACATAAGACTATAGCTTATATTAACAGGCTATGGTTTACAAATCCAAAGTGCTGCTAGCTTATTCTGTCGTTGAATGCGCAACAACTGATGACAATAAATCAGAACACTCAAAATGTGCATAATCTGCAGCAGTGGAAGGTTGCTGCTCCAACATTCCCATTAGCTTCCTCTTCCTTGTTAGCCTTAAAAAGGCTTTTCTCAGTTTTTTTTGTTCTGTTGTCAAGCTGGATTTCTCGTCGTTCTTCCCTTAGTTTCATTTCTTGCTTTACTAATTCAAGAGCTTCTCGTTTTTTTTTTTAATCAAGCCCTTCTACTATCAGCTCCTACATAATCAATGCATTATAGTAAACAACAATTTACAAAGAAGCAACTCTATCATAAACTTCCTTCCTTCTCTATCATAAAAAATACAGAGTTTCTGACTTGCACAAACAAAATCATCGATTCTTCATGCATGCTAGCACATATCTCTGTTATAAATACTCCATCAACACATGAATTCAAACAAACCTGAATCTGAGGAAGCAAATCTTCAAAGAACAAAATCAATCGAGGGAGGAGGGTTGGGGTTTATGGCTGTGGGAAGAAGATCTGAAACGAGAGTGAGAGAGGATGAGATTTGGGGGTGTTACGGTTAGAAATCAGATCTGAGACGAGAGTGAGAGAGGACGAGGGTGTTAGGGTTAGAAATCATCTTTTCACCACTCTGTATCAGTTCATCTTTTCATCCAACTTCACTTATGCAATTTGACTGCATTTGCCAGTGATTCTTTTTTAACTTTGGCCATACTTCAACTTCTATTTTTGGCTACCTCCTCTCTGAGCTTCCAAACTCTTGTACTCAGTAACTGTGAAGTGCACAACTTAAAGACCAACACAACCAACCAACTCCATCATGAACACACCTATGAATGTCCCACACTCCAGCCTAACCAACAACATTTTTTGCCTCTCAAAGATGTGGAGGTGATTTCAAATATTTGAGGCTTGAATTCTCTTGGTAAACAAAGCCAGAACTCCAAGAACTTGACCAATTAATGAAGAGGGGATGAGTAAAACATGGGTAATAGAGATGATGAGGAGGTCGATTGACCTGTTGTGGTGGCTAACGATCGACCGTGGATGAAGGTGAGTGCGAGTTTGTGGGATGAAGAGGACGGTCAATCAATGAGTGTGAGGATTGATTGACCTGTTACAGAGGTGGGGTGGGTTGTGAAGGTGGAAGATGATCGATCGAAGATGGAGGGAGTCGATCGACTGAATCGAAGGTGGAGGGACTTGCAGGGGGTCAGTTTTGGGGCTTTTTTTGTAGGAGGAGGAGAAAATGGTGGCGTTTCGGTGGTGGAGATGAGGTAGAGGACGGGGAGGAAGAGGTTTGGTGGCGGCTGTAGTGGGGAAGAGGTAGAGGGCGAAGAGGAGTTGGGAGACTGCGGAGGAGCCCCCCCGGATCCCAGCCAACAGGCTAGTGAGTGAGAAGGAGGCGATGGGAGAGGAGGATCTGTGTTTTTAGGGTTGAAATAGAATCATATTGAGACACATGCATAGGTTTATATAAACGGGTTGGAATCGAACCGTTTGCATCTAAATATTTGGAACCAGACTCGAACCATTCCACAACGGATTCGGATCGTTTCTTAATTTAAACAATAAAATCCGAATCGTTTTGCCAAAAAACGGTTCAGTTTGATTTGGATCCGCGGATCCTCGACTCATATGCCCACCCCTACATCCAACGGTTAGATTTCCCTCGAGGCATAGAAAAAGCCACTGGTCGGATTTTAGAAATCCTAATTTTTGTAAAATTTATTTCATGGGGTTGATTGAAATTGATTTTTAGTCTGAGTATTGTTTGGTTTGTTAGATTCGCTTACCCTTGAACTTTTAGAGATTGAGTTCTTCTTAATTTATCTAATGTTGTTGATAAACATAGGTTTTGGGTTAAACTGTTTAAATGTAGGGCATCAGTTTAATTTTGAGTGAAAATGAGCTTTGAGATTGCTTGATTTTTTTTAAATGGAAGGATGTGCTCAACACGTATGCGCGTGTGCTTTATGGCGTGGGTTGATTTGCGTATGCATTTGCGAGTTTACATGTAATGTATGCCGAATCTGTGAGTTTTCTCCTTCTCTTTATATGGTATTTTATTTGATTATGATTTTTAAATTGTATTTCTTTTAGTTGTTAGATATTAGTGGAATGAGTATTTCTCTCCCTTATAATAATTTGATTAATATTTGATCGATAAAAAATGATTTATCAAATCAATAGATTATTTATATTACATGAATGTATGCGACATTTGAAGCTATGCCATGTGTGTCATTTTAGTTTTATACTACATTTAATATATAAATTGTCATCAATTATTGATATTGTTTGATGTTATAGTAGACAAAATTCTACATTGCTATTATGCGAAACAGAGATGAGTGATTTTTCGATCTTTATGTTTGTACAAAAGGCCACATTCCCTAGTTTCAAGCTTGGAATTATAACAACTGAACTCTGGTTACATTTGATAAATGTCAAATAATATCATTTTTAATATTCTTCTAATGACATTTTTAACATTATTCTAGGAAAATACATTTTATTTTCTTCATATAGTTGCGAATTTCACATTTCAAGTAAATTTACATGTTTTCACGTAATATCACAACATTATTGTATCTCGATGAAAAATGCATGTTAACGTGTTTAAAAAACTCTACAAATTTATATTTTAATAATTATCAAAATTTACAATTATAGTAGTAGATTTATTTTTTATTATTATTTTATTTTTCATGTTGGAACCCAATGCATGATGAAAAAATTTTGAAAACATATTTGAAGTTATGGACAAATTCCTACAATTAATTGAAGTGAAATTCCTACACAAAGTCCAACCACACATATTGATGCCCAATTTGCACCACAAAACCCAAGCTCATATTAATTAGAGTCTCATTATCCAATATCTCTCATTCCATTTGAACTTCTTCCACTAAGATTTCTACATAAACATCTATTTAAGGTCTCATATCCTTTTCTATTTCAAAATCACAACTTCTTTTTTTTTTTTTTTTTTTTTTTTTTTTTTTTTTTTTTCGGTCAAACATGAAAGTGTTTATTAATGAAAGAAAGGGAAACAAGTTACAACAAGAAACATTCCTATATCAAGGAATGCCAAGACACTATGAAAGTGTCAAAACCCAAATCCGTAAATAAATTACATGCCGTACCCATTTTCCACAACAATTCTCTAATCTCGATAAAGATAGAGTGTTCTGATCTGTTAAACCCTTCAAAAACCCTTCAAAATCACAACTTCTACCTATATTAACTTTAGTTCAATTAAAACACTAATTTCCTTTTCCAATCAAATTCAACGAGTGGAGTTTAAGGGGGTGAAATAATAACAAATTGTTAGAAGCAAGTACTCTAGAAAATAAGCTTATAAGTTTCATCTTTTTATTAATAAAGAATGTTTGATTTTTTTTTTATTATTTTTTTATTTTCTCTTTTTCTAAGATGGTAGTTTAATTATTTATCTTTAAAGGGAGATATGAAACCACCACGGTTAAAATATAAGTGATGTATGTGTTGTTCCACTTCTATTGTTATGTGAATAATTGTTTGATAGTCTAATAACCAAATCTTTTAGATGGAGAGTTGGAGTATGTAGTTTCACATCAAGATGAAACTCACATTTTTCTTCTAGGTTTATATTTCATAAAAAAAAAATACAAGCATGATTATTTGTATATGCCTTAAGTGGTAATTCATTGAATGTCTACTTGTATTTACATCTTGTGTAGATAAGAAGTTATAGGATTTGATAGGTTCAACGGTAAGTGAATAACACTGTTTTTGCTTATATGAAATCGAAGTTGTGAAATTTTTTCTCCATGAGAGTTCACATCTATTGATTGTTTTTCTTAGAATTAAATATTTTTAGCTTGTAGTTGATTTTAGACCATTGTTTTAAAAATCGTATTTCTCATGTCCTTAGTTTAGATTTAACTAAAAGTTTACATTAGGATTTTCTCTTGTTTTGGTCGATCCGTACTCACCATTATGTTAGATTTTAGTATAGTGTTTTGCAGGTTTTGGATTTATTGGAGAGTCACAATGACACCCTATCTTAAGATTTCTCCAAAAATCAACCTTTCCTTTCTGACCCTTGTAGAGTGATACTTATAATGTAGGTGAAATTGAGTAAGCATGAAAATCCAAAACTCATTATATGCAAAGGATGTTAAGTAAGCGATAAATCTAAGTTCATCTTTATGAATTTTTTTGTCAGATGTTTGTTTACAAGACAATATAAGTATAAAAGTGGATGCACGTTTAACAAAATTGTGAGACCAACTTCATTGGATCACTTGAATTTTGTGGATATGAAAGAAAGGGCACAATACACCAATCATTCGAACATGACAACAAATAAAGCCAATACAAAAGTTATCATTGAAATACTAGTTTCTTAATGTACTTTGTTAGGGTATCTCCAATAGCCTCCTTAAATAACTAAAATAACACCTTTTAAGGAGCTCGTTAAGCAAAAAGTGAATGATCAACAACCTCTTTGAGGAGATTCCTTAACATTTTTTTTTTCTTTTTAATTTTCTACTCTTCATTGCTTTTTATTTAACTTTATTTCCCTAAATTGGACAATATTTGAGGTAAAATTCAATAAAATATATTATCTCATATTTTATTTTTTACACTATATGGAATTGAAGATGTTTTACAAATCAATGAGAATTGGTCCATGTTTATTATAGAGTTTTGAAAATTTTGGAAATCTTGAGAAATTTGTAGAACATTGCAAATATTGGGAGACTTTGCTTAGACAACAATTCTAGCTAGTCAGGTTTGGTAGCCACTTTTGGGACAAGTTTTGATTTTTTTTTTACACTTCTACCCCTCCTATAGATGATGTTTGTGGTAGTGTTGTAAAGAGAATGGTTAAAAAGTGTAAAAAAAAGAAGATCAAATCTTGTCCAAAAGTGACTATCAAACCTGACTGACTAAGAGCATCTCCAATCATCCCCTTAAATAGCCAAAAAAAACTATTTTAGGGGTTTCATAGAGAAAATTCTTACTCCAATCATCCCTCTAAATAATCCCCTATAATAACTTCACATACAACTTTCCCCTAAATTTAGGGAAAAGTTAACCATCCCCTTTATCTCATATAATAATAAAATATTTCTAATATTTAATTTTCTAAATTAAAAAAATCAAAAATAAAAACAAAAGAAACCCTCAACTACCTTCCCTTCTTCTTTAATTAGTCAACTTAATACTAATTATTAATACAATTTTTTTTAAACTCTCAAATCTTTTAATTAGTCAAATATAAATCAATTTGAAATTAATAATAGTATAATTAAAATTGTATCTAAAGAATAATATACTTGAAATTAATAATATTATATATTTAAGTTGAAATTAATAATAATATATATTTAATAATATTATAATAATATAATTGAAACTAATAATAGTATAATTATATTAAGTTGAAATTAATAATAGTATAATTTAAATTAAATTGGTATAGAAAAGTTGAAGATATATTAAAATAATGATGAAAAAGTTAAAATAGGGGATGTGATTGGAGTGGTGAAAAAATAGGGAACTCCTAAAATTTTCTTTTGGTTAAAATGGAGGATACCATTGGAGATGCCCTAAGAAGAGAAATTTGTAGAGTTTTAAAATTCTTAAAAAACTTTACATTAAAAAGTTGGAAATATTGGGTTAAAAAGTTGGAAAGATTAACTTTGGAACCTAGTGGACCCTATGGTAAAATACCAAAAGAAACTCCTTAATAACCAATTGGGAGCTCAGTTGTTTGATGAGGGAGAAACTAAATTTGATAACTCGTTAAAGCCATGTCATCCTTAACAAGGGGAGTTGGAAAAACAAGAAGAAGCAAACTTCTTCCTTAAAAAGCCTATTCGAAATGCTCTTACAATTCTAGTTGGAAGGAATATATATTTTGCAAAATTCTAGGCAGCCTGGGTTTGCTGCCTGGGGGGGGGGGGGCGAAAATACAATTTTGCCCCCCTATTTAAACACCTTCTCCAAAAAGGTGTTTAAAGAGGGGGGCAAAATTGTATTTTCGCCCCCTATGCAACAAACCAGGCTGCAGACCCAGGCCCTGTAGAATAACTCATATATTTTGGAAGTGCTTATTAAACTAAAATGTTGTATGTTGAAAATGACAATGACATGAGGTGATTAACACTCTTATCCTATTTGAATGCATTAAATGATATCAATTCTGTTTCAATTGTCTATGAGCGAGATCAACAAGGAGGGAATGGGCGAGGAAACCAGCGAGGGAGGGGGTGAAGCCGTTCACCCCCCTCAAGATGCGTGAAAGCGCCTCGAGACACGAGCTTGCATGCATCTCGAGGGAGATGAATGGCTTCACCCCCCTCCCTCACTGGTTTCCTTGCTGGTTCCCTCGACATTTAGAATTTCCCCTCCTTCTTTGCATGCCTCCCCCATGTTAAATTTGTTCAGGGGGCATCCGTGTGTCCATGTATTGTGGAATTTCTAAAACACCCCTCTTCCCTTTATATTTAGAGCTTCTCATTTATTTAACCATGCACTGAGGAATTGCAAATCCATATAGTTATCTTTCCATGTTATCTATTAGTTTTCTGTAATAATATAATCTTCAAAACTAATCAAAATATTATGAAAATTTTCAAATCATTAGCCAAACCATGAAACACCTCAAATACTACAATATGGGGGAATTTTAGTTGATTAATTCCTGTACCTAATTTGGCATTTTTAAATGTTATTTTAAATTTGAAATAAAAATAAAGTTGGAAATGATTTTCAAATTATATAATAGAATTATGTGTTGTTTTCGTGAAGATGAGTTCTATGAAAATTAAGCAATACCATGAACACCAGCAATTTCTCCCTTTAGTAATGATAACTATTTTCAAATAATTTCAGATTTTCCGCTAATCAAACAATAAACATATAAATTTTATTGTTAGAGATATGGAGTCGGTGTGTATGTGTGTCTATGTACAAAGATTTCCAAAATTGTCCCTCCCCTCCTACCTTCATTTGTTAAATTACGACATTGCCCCTATCTATTCACACGATTCTGAACTTACCCCTCCCTATTAACCAAATCCTGAACACACCCTCCCATCCCATTCTCCAAATTACGAAAATGTCTCTCCAACGACAAATTATAATACTGCCCCTACCTATTTGCAAAATTTTGAAATTGCTCCTCTTCCATTCACCAAATCCCAAAAATGCCCCTCCCATCCCCATTCGCAAAATGCCATTCTCAAGACTTTGGTTTTTCAAGAATGCTCATTTTTTTTCTTATAAGGTCAGTTCAACTTAATCTTACATATGGGCAAAATTCCGGGCATACAAGCCTATAAATTAGGCTCAATGATGACAAAGATCTAATAACAATCAAAATTATGAGTTTGATCATCTTATATATCAAAGTAAACATTTTTTTTATCCTCAAGAAATAATATGCTTTATTGAGCTGAGGTAGTTAAGATGGTCAAATTGACAGGGAGCTAAGCCTCAGCAAAGAGAAGGTGAAAATAATATATTATGATGATGATGTGAATAAATAAATTATTATAGTAGATCGATGAGAATGAAAATGTATAATTAATCAATATTTTGGCAAGCAATAATTTGTTTTCATTTGGTAATTTAGTCACCTATCGGGCAATTCTAGCTCCAAGAAATATTTCTCTATTCAATTAACTCTTCAAAAATTTGATTCAGAGATTCAAAATGATGCAGCAAAATCAACAAGATCCGAAACGAAAAGTTAAAAAGGATTGATAAGTTAATCAAACTCTCATGAACTGAAACTCAATCTCAATAAAATGAACAGAACCTAACTGTTGATGGAGATTCAAATCACTTGAGATTCAGTGAAATTCAAGGTGGAGGAGGTTCCAATTGTGTCGTTGTTTACAAGAGATAATAGTTCGAAGATTAAAAAGCCACATTGTAGTAGATGTGGCAGCGGAGGAGAAGAAGTTTGCCAAGGATGTTGTGAACAAGTATTGAAGATGGTGAATCGTCTTTATGTTAGGGTTTCGTAGTAGTACAGTGATAAATTAGGGTTTTCTGGTCAGCTGAGCTTGGTTTCTAGTGCGAAATTCAGTGGAGATCAAATTTAATCGTGATGGAAGAGATGTGGAGCTGCGTGAAGATATGTTGCGTGAGATATGAAGGACGAGGGATCTGTTAGTTAGATGAAGATAAGAGAAAATGGTAGGAGAGAGTTGATTACGAGAAGATGAAGAGGAAGAGATGAACATCGTGAGCTGAGACTCTGAGAGAGAAAAAAGGAAAGATTTGGGGTTTTTTCTTTTTAGGTTCAAATAGAATTTTGTTATCCCCAATCATATTAAGACACGTGTATAGGTGTTATGTAAATGGGTTGGAATTGAACCGTTTGAATACAAATATTTGAAACCAGAATCGAACAGTTCTACAATGGATTCAAAATGGTCCGATTTGATTTGGATCAGCAGTTCCTCGACCTGTATGCCCACCTCTATTCCAACTCAATCAAATGATGTGCAACCCGTTGTCGCAACTCCACATTTCCATGTATGCATCCTGCGACTTCCTACCAATGCACGCCAATGTTATGGTATTTTTTTGTTATTTTTAACATTTCATCCACATGGTTAAAGTATGCTTTGAGATGTGTGTTATCATCTTGAAGTTTCTTCATGTGATTAGATTCGAAGTGCACAAAACACGCGAGGGTCAACTTGGTCATGTGAAAATAGCCCAAACATTCAGATGACAAAACCTGACCAGTTGGGTACGTTGAATATCCAATTAGCATTCGAACGTATGTCCAAGGAATGTGATTTCGTTTTTCGAGTTAATTTCGGTTTCCTGATTTTAAGAAATATTTCGGTGTATAAAGAAAAAATGTAAAAATTTCGAGGATAAATGAAATATATATTGAATTTTGAGGGAATATTAAATATGTGAAAAAAATAATATGCAAGTAGATAAATGTATTAAACACATTAAATGAATCCAAAATACCTATAATTAAAAAATCAAGGGGTAGTTTAAAAATCAATATATAAGTAGAAGAAGTGATAATTAGGAAATTAGAAGGTAGTTTCAAAAATCAATAAATAATTAGAAAAAATGATACTTAGAAGAATCAATAAATAATTAGAATAAATGATAATTAGAAGAAAGAAAATTCAAAATTTACGAAAAAATCCCGAAACTTTTCGAAAAAATGTAAATTTTAGTAGTTGGTTTTTGTATTTTTACGAAAAAAATGAAATTTACGAAAAAACCTCAAAAATTTTCGAAAAATTCCTAAAAAAATGTATTTTTTTTCTTTTGCCCTTTTTCTTTTCGTAATTTATAAAGAACGAAAAATTTGGTGAAATTTCGTATAATTTCGCAAAATCACGATCCTTGCATATGTCTAAGATCATCCACTATAAGTTAATTGTATGAAGGATCTAATGTGATAGGGTCATAAGACCTAGGGTCTTGAACCTCTATAAGCTAATAGAGGATCGCCAAAGGTGGGCCAAAAGAAACACATTTATTGAAAAAATAACAAATATGATACCTCTGAAACCCCGGGACTAAATATTTGGGTGGGCTCCAGTGAATAAGTCATTTATTTAGCATTTTATCTTTTTCTATCTCCATCTTTTTAGTTTGTCATTTCTACGTTTTCTCTTCCTCTCTCATTTTCACTCAACTTCTCGATAGCTTATAGTGGATAGTTATGTTTTACCCCGAACTAAATTCATTAAAATATTAAAAAGTAATCCAAACCCAATGGATACACAATTAGTTTTCTGCGAATGCTCTGAGGGACCCTTTAAAAAAAGATAGAACACACCTAAAAATATACGGATATATATAAACATATTTGCTCCCACTTCAGACACAAACATTATTGTGATTTATGACAAGCCTAACAAAAATAGATGCACGAGCTATTTATTACGAACACTGGCATAAACATGTCATTTTCACAATAATAAGGATATGGCAAGACAAAATTTTCTATCATATAAAAAAAATCAATTGGTGTTTGATGATACATCAAAATAGACCGATCATCACGACTATACACGTTGCATAAAGATCCATCACGAGGATCTAGCGTCCAATCTATTGAGCCAACTCATAAAGTCCAAGAAGAATAAAGTCACTTACAGAGGCCCAGATAAGACCCGTCAACAAGTAGACATAAACAAAGCCCGAATCCGAGCCCGAATGAATCAAAGTTTGAATCCAGGCCCAACATGAGTTCTGCCATAAACAAGAGGAACGTTGCACCAAAAAGAGTCGTGGAGGAAGTTACGCCTCCATGGATGCATCTCCATTAAGGAATAGACTGTTACGAGAAACATCTCCTTCCGTTGCACCTCACATGCTTAAGTCACGCAGATAATTAACCACGACATTATAAAAGGTAAAGGGAACATTCGACACATGTATGCAACTTTAACCAAGTTTTTTTTCTAGATTTACTTCATTCTTCCAACAGAGTTGCTAACTTAAGCATCAGAGTATCTTCGACCACAAAAAAGGTGGTCATTGGCAGTCTAACATTTGTTTTACAGGTCAAACTTAAAAGATGACGATTTTTGGCCGCATCAGTTTGGCGCCGTTTGTGGGAAACGACAAGTTTCCTTTCAAAAAATAGATTCACAGTAACAAAGCTCACACAATCTGATAGAAAATCAAACATTTATCAAGATCAATGGAACACTCCACAAATCCTCAATCTGGCGATGAATGACATGCTACCTAATATTGATCCAACAACAACCGCCAAGTCAACCATACCAGCTAGAAAAGAGCTCCAATAGGTAACAGTTCAGACGTCTCTGACATCTTGGGGAATCCCCTCGGATCCCCTAGTAGAGATATTTATGGCTCAGATGAACCACGTAATCCAGATGGTGGAAAGAATCATCTGAGACCTGAAATGCAGCAAATCTCGAAAAGAAATCACTCAACTTAAGAAACAACAGACTAACAATAGCTTCAGATGTAATCAAGGAAAGTTAAAAAATTTACAACTAAAAAAGCCCAAATATGAGAAATCGTTCGTAACCTTGATAGCGAGTCGGAGTGAGATTCTTAAGCTATGGCAGGAAGGGAAGATGTCAAATGGCCACAAAAATGAGAGGAGATCCGAAGAAGTAGACCAACAACAAATATTGCCTCTTCCACAACGACTATGGCCGTGATACCGAAGATTGTCACAGTATGAAGGATGAGATTGAACATCATATCAAAGAGGGATGACTAAAAAAAATCATCAAACTCGAGGACAAAACAATCATTTCAAGGGAGCGAGTAAAAGAAACAATCTATGTCTTGCATGGCGCAGCCGAGGAAAAAAAGCAATCCAATTGATCTCGAAAGCGTTTAGTCAGAGACTTACGGATAAATATCAGATTCCAGGAACCGTCCACACAACGTGCAAAATTGATGCAAATGACTCTAACTTTCTCAAACGAAGATGAAGACAGGGTTAATTTTCTGCCCAATGATGCTTTAGTGATCTTGGTCATCATAGGTAAATGGGAAATCAAAAGTTTATTGGTCGACACCGACAGCTCGTCCAACGTCTACAACAAAAATAACATATAATAACAATTTTTAATGGCATTAAAACTTATCATACATGGTGATCAAAACATTGAATTGTAATGGGTTTTGGATTGCCATTTCACCAAGCAGTAAAGTTTTGACACATTAGCTCCTTGTCAAAATAGCTTCAGCATCTTATGTATCATTTTAAATACCATAGTAGAATCTAGTTCGAGCTTGTAATCTAAGTTCACATCTGGTGAGATAGACAGTGGAGACTGCTCATTTGTTTTGCCTCCAGAATTGCAAACAATTTCCTGTAAATATGACATGAACTTGGATTGTAAGCTTGACGGGTTTCTATTTATTTTGCTTTATTTTAAAACTTGTTTAATGTTTTTAGAGTTTTTATATAAAGTGTTTTAATGTTTTGGAACTAATAATGATTTGTACTTAATCTATGTTATATGTTAATAGAAATAATTTTGACGGAAATATTTTAATTTGGTCATATTAATTTTTTTATTATTTTAGATATATATCTTTTACCGTAACTATTTGTTTATAGCATTTTAAAATTAAAAAATAAAAAATTTGGCAAAAATAAACATAAAAACATGACATTCACTAATGCTATGATAGATAATACAACTATGACATTCCCAAATGCTATGATAGATAATATAACCATGACATTCCAAATGCTATGTTGGGATAGCATTCACAAATGCTATGGGGGGATAACATTTTTATAGTGCTATGTAAAAACGATAACATGGGCTACTATGACTTGCAATAAATGTATGATACATCTTTCATAGCATTCTTCCAATGCCGTAAAAAGCCAATTTTCTTGTAGTGAACCTCTTGTACTTGACAGCTTTCTGAGGAATGCAGTTCACCAATGAGATGCTTTCACCTAGCGATCAATCTATGGTGGATTTCAGTGGGGAACAATGTCACCCGTTGGGAATGATTCAACTACCGGTTGAAGCAGAAGAACCAGGAAAGCAACGAGTATTGTTGACAAACTTTCTCGTCATTGATGCTCTTGCTGCATACAACATGCTACTCAGGAAAACATGGATACACAAAATGGGCGTTGTCTCCTCCACTATGCACCAATGCTTAAAGTACCATACCGACAATGTTATCAAAATGATCAAAAGAGATCAACCAGTGACCCGTGAGTGTCATTTCGCAGTGATAAAAACTCCTCATAAATATCAATTACTTCAATGACTAGAAGCTCCTTCACAACAGCTTAACGAAAAGAGTTCAGACTCTCTGAACGATAACATGGCTCCAACTAGTTTGCGAGATCGACCTAACACCAGACAACCAGAAGAATAAACGATCAAAGTCTACTTAGACAACGAAGTGAAAAAAGCAGTTCGAATCGGTACAAAGATTCATCCCAAACTCGCCAAGAAACTGATCCAGCTGCTAAAAGATAACCAAGATGTTTTTACATGGACAATGAATGATATGGTGTGGATAGACTCATCCATCACCTCTCACAAATTACAAGTTGATGATACATCAAAACAATCACATCCCCGAGCCATACACGTGTCATGATGATCTCAAGGAGTTACGGGCCCTAGCGTCAACTTAGCATTGATCTGGCCCAAGTGGTTCCAAGCCCGCCCAATGCAGCGGACCCGAACTCTTACAGTCTGCTTGGCCCATATGTCTCACAACTATCTTCAATACTCATAAGCCCTACTAAGGAAAGTATCTCGAGGATCAACTTCTAACATGCAACTGCAACAGCTATCTGCTTCCAACTAGGAAACAAATACTAGAATACATATCACATAGGGAAACTTCTTCTTATGGAATACCCTCAGATAGGGAACCATCTCTCGCATATCTAGGAGCACAATGCTAACATGGAACTTCCCTCCTACATCACGACTCCTAATTAGATAAGGATCTCCACGAAGATCTCCTTCCTGAACTACGCCATCGATGATCTGGTCGAACCAAGACTCCGACACTATAAATAAGATATGATGTTGGTAAGCTAAGGTAGCTACAAATTCTCTATTTATAGCATTACACCTTCCTCAGATACCTGTCTGACTTTAGCATCGGAGTGCCATCGGCAACCACAACGGTGGCCCGTGGCTCACGTGCGTTACTTGTGCAAGTCAGCAGGACTAGGTCAAAGCTGGGAGTAAAACTTGACTGCATCAGTTTAGCGTCGTTCGTGGGGACGAAAAAGTTCACAAACTTCACTAGAATCGTCTCCCTCCGAAACACAGAGAGATGATGACTACTAGATGGCGCAACAACGGAGAACAAAGAGACATGTCAAATGTTCAGGCTGGCATTGTACCACCGCTGTCAGCAGTTTCGGTTATGCACGATAGGGGTGGGCACGGGACGGGATGGGACGAGATATACCCATCCCTATCCCATCCCGTTCATACGGGATCGGGACGGGACGGGATGGGAAAAATCTCATCCCGATCTCGTCCCATCCCAAACGGGTTCGGGACGGGACGGGATCAGCAGGTACCCCATTTCAATTCAAAGGCTGACTTAATTTGTGAACAACAGGAAGCTTTTACTTCTTGTAACTACCTCAACTCAAAGTAAAGGGATTATCTTGACCATTAACAATGAAATTTCAGGCAAAATGTGTACAAAATTTTCAGCATTTGTATTCGTTTTGAAGTGTCAATATCTATACTTGTACTACCCTGCCTAAAATAGGAACTCCTCGCTGATGCTCGTATCCATAGTGGTCCTCAATGGTTACGATGCACATGTGAAATTGTGAACTAAAAACAATTACT
The DNA here is from genome assembly GCA_963556465.1 of Berberis vulgaris. NCBI lineage: Eukaryota > Viridiplantae > Streptophyta > Magnoliopsida > Ranunculales > Berberidaceae > Berberis > Berberis vulgaris. The sequence continues at coordinate 18,105,088 of OY747133.1, forward strand.
CACTGTGTGGGAATGTTTCAAATAAGCTGAAACGCCAAACCCGAATACCTCTCCTATCATATATGTTTATTTTGTCAACTTGATTATGACCAAAAACACAGATAGGCTTAACACATACCAACTTCACACCATTTTCAAATTTTGATAATGAACTAGCCTTAAAAAATAGAATATTAATGAAGTAAACAAATTACTTCACAGCAGGGACAATAATAGCTCAAGTACTTTTGTACCGAAAACCAGACTTTGTCAAGAGGCGAAGAAGTCTCATGGGTTTATGATGCAAGATCTTTGCGTTATCCAAATATTTATGTGCATGTGTTCAGAGGCGGATCCAGGAAATTTTGTTACTCCGGGCTATAAATATTGAAGAAGTTTTTAACTACAAAAAATTATGCAAGGGACAGGATTTGAACCATGGCTAAAATGAAAATAAGTGAGATTCTAAATAAAAATAAATAATTAAATAAAAATATAAATAATTAATATTAATAAATTAGTTCGGGACGGGACGGGATTGGCGGGATTGAAAATCTTCATCCCATCCCATCCCATTCTAAATCGGGACGGGACGGGATCGGGATGAAATTATTCAATCCCATTAAGACCCGGAAAAATCGAGACGGGACGGGACGGGATCGGGACGGGATCGCGGGATGGGATGCCCACCCCTAATGCACGAGCAGCAGCTTCACGCCCCCGCACCGACAACAGCAACGACGGACCCCGTGATAGATATGTTATCATCTCAAATACAACAGATCGCCAAAGCGGTGAAGGCTCTCGCGCGACAAAATCCTCCACCTGCTAATGGAGACCAGGAGCAACACGGCCCCCTGATCTCTGGAGGATGGCAGAGAGCAAGCACGGGAGAGTCAAGCCCATGCTAGTTCTCATAGGACTAGAGGAGGTTGCGCGGCTAAAACGGAGCCCGCCACCAGGGCGGAGTGGCTCGGCCCACAGAACCCCCTCCATAGAGAGGCACACGACCCAGACATGTTGTACCGTCTCTGTGTCCCACCATTCTTGGATTGAATCATGAATGAGGCCCTTCCGAAGAAGTTCACTCCTCCAAAGCTCGACTTCTTCGACGGAATCACCGACCCATTTGACCACCTGCACCATTACTAGCACGTAATGGCTCTCAAAGAAGGATCCGAGTCGATGATGTGCATAACTTTTCCCATTGGCTGAAGAAGTCAACACTAACATGATTCCACAACCTCCCACCTAGGTAGATCGACTCCTTTAAGACGTTGGCAAAGAAATTCCTGACGTTCTTCGTTGGGAGCCAACTTTTTCAAAAAAGCCCACACTACATACTCTCTCTAAAGTAGACGTCCAATGAAACACTTAGAGAGTATGTCACGCGCTTCAACAAAGAGCTGACACTCATTGACGGATTCAACGATGACATAGCCGTGATGGCACTCACTATGGGCCTAAATGAGGAAAAGCTCTACGAGGACCTCACCTTGGAGCTCCCTCTGGACATGATGGAGCTCCTCAAGAGCGCCCATAAACAGATTACCTTAAAGGAGTTGAGGACCGTAAAGTAGGAAATCGAAGGCGAGAAGAAACCCTCCACTTCTAAGGACAAGAAGGAGGAAAAGAGACGCGAGGATGAAGAAATGAGCAAGAGAATGACAACAGGCCAGAGCCTAGTCGGTCCAGGCTAGAGAAAGCCTCCAACTACATTGGATCCAGAGTCGTGACACCCCTCAATTCTAGCCTATCGGACGTACTAAACTCCATACAAACTGAAAAGATCTGAAGTGGCCCCCAAAGCAGCGCAAAGACCCCTCCAAGCGTGACAACAACAAGAATTGTGCGTACCACAAAGAAGGCGACCATGATACCAACGACTGCAAGAGTTTGAGGTATGAGATTGAATACTGGATCAGCAGGGGCAAACTAAAAGAATTCCTGAACTCTGAGAAGCGACTAGAACGAACCAGGGATCGAGGGTACTCAGTTAAGGAGATAGAAAAGGAGACTTCGGGCATAATCTATGTCCTTTATGGAGTCGAACCTAATGAAGACTAGTCGTACAGGTCCCGCAAGCGGACCTTACTGGAGATGCAGACATGACATGCTGACGAGGATAGACGCATTTGCTACTCAAGGGTTCAAAGCCCCATTCCCACCTTAACCTTCATAGACAAGGACCTCGAAGGAGTCCGAGTGCTACACAATGACGCCTTAGTCATATCGGTATCCATTGCAAGGTGGGAGATAAAAAGAGCTCTGGTGGACACATGAGGCTCACTCAACATCCTATTCTACAACGCATTTCGCAGTATGGACCTCAAAGAGGAGAGCCTGTCGTCTACAACCTACCCGCTGATTGGATTCAGCGGAGAGAAGTGCTTCTCGATCGAAAAGATAAAGTTAGTAGTAGTGGCAAGAGAGCCGCAACTGAGAAAGGTCTTGTTTGGACTTCATGGTAGTAGATGCACCGTCTACCTACGACCTTATCTTTGGAAGACCATGGCTCCACCAGATGGAAGCAGTAGTCTCCACCCTTGACCAGTGTGTTAAGTACAACGCTAACCACTCTGAATGAACAATACGTGGAGACCAACCTACGACACGAGGCTGCCATTACGCCGCATCGAAACAAATAGAGTGCTCCCAAATCCAATTGAGTCCTACGAAGCAGCCTAAACCAGTGCCAGGTCGAATGATGGCAAAAGCATCACAATCAAGCGGTACAACAACAATCTGCTCTTCAGCAAGGTGGAACAGAGAGGCCAAGGCAAACGAGAACACAACCCCGACCTTCTGTCGGTGCGGAGATTAACCCCTCTACAAGGTTTACTCTTTATAACCTCTGTAACGTCAACAAAGCCCAACAGTCCTCTGAGAACACTAACGATCCACAAGGCCATCCGAATTCATATAAGGGCCAAGATCAATATCTTTCTGTCAATAGTTAGTCCTTTTCATTTGTTTATTTCCTTTTCCATGGTCAATGTAGATTTTTTGTTCTTAAAAACTTATGTGATTTGCAATTATTCAAGAAATAAAGAAAGAATTACGAAAAAAAAAACTCTATTGATTACTGGAAAGATGTAACAACAAGCGCCTTGAGGTGAATACAAAATACTACTTACTACAAGCATATGAATCCAGTGCGCCATGAAGTAAAGACCCGCTTAGACGATCCAACTAAGTAAGGTACCGAAAAAAGATTTCACTCCGCAACCTCTTCGAGCATATTGGCGTGAGCAAGAGCAGGATGAACCATCACGTTCACTTCAATGCCTCGACAAACATACCCCTCATGGTCTTAGGTGGCACAAAATCGACAACTAGGGGTACCGTGGAAATTTATTGCCAACTCACACGCTCGATCCACTCAACCAGATGAACTTGGGACAAGTATCAGGCTGACACAGATCGCATGCACTTTTCGGCTACAGGGATGAGAGGGGCGTCCATAAGTCAATGGCCCAATCTTATGGTCCATGTCCAACTCCTCTCCATCTCCAGATCCCAAATTCCAGCGCAAATCGAGATAATGAGGTTAATCGAGAAGTGGTGGAAGAAACCACTCCGGAGTTGGGCGCTGGTATTATCTCTTAGATTAAATACTATAAAGCAGCGACAAGGCACCAACGCATAAACGACAGATTCGTCCCTTGGAAGAGAGTGCGTACTTCTTTTTCACAATATGAGAAGAAATTATGAGATCTCAGCAGATCAACTATGTGCCCACTTAGAACAAGTAACCATGCATAACAACGATTAAGATTATGCTTGATTGGTGTAAATGTCAAAACATTCGAAGCCTTTGGAAAATAAAAAAAAAATCTTCAAGCAAGAACATTACAGGAGATATGTTATGCGAAAGATAGTGACTACAACAATTAAAGAACACCATTATATAGACATGACGGTTCACCAAACGGGCTCCCCAGCATTAAATGTCAAGTATTGAGTACTGTATGGGAAACAAGGAGATAACGGTTCCCGAGGAAACTGTGCAAACCACATTTGTCCAATTAATGGCGTTGAACGCAACCCTATCAAATGAGGGGGAGTAACCGATACTCAACTGCCCTGCAGCCTACGCCATACACGTGTTACAGCACGATCTACACCGTACACGTAGGGAAACTGTGCAAGAAACCCTAGATCTTTTTCTGCGGGCCCATAGGCTCGACCTACTATTCAAACAGTATTCTGCTACATGCTTGGCACGAGTACTAGAAATCCAAGTAAGCCCTGATGCACGGGTCATACCTATGGATTACTATTTAATTTAAGGTAAATTTATCCACACAGTGCACGACGCTAGCGGACATGGGTTAACACGCCCTCAAACAGTCGAAACCTCTCTCCAACCGGGCAAGCTTAGTCAACCAAGGCTGATGATGACAATTTCTAGTACGTCCCGACACCTAGTCCGCCATGCATGGATTTCGATGGTTTAGGAAGTGGGAGTCTAATCAGCGCTATCACGCCTGATGACGATGACTCACCAGGGATCGTTGCCCCCTTTGTGGTCAATGATCGCCGAACCCGATCATGTAAGCCTAGCTGGTAACGACTGACAACAATAGCTTCTGATCAAAGCACAGACCTGTAGCCCCCACTACATGGGTGTAGATGGTTTGAAAGGTGGGAGCCTAGTCAGTCCCAAACTGATTTGACGGCTTTCCACGGGGCTACTATTTTTTCAGCCTGGTTGCCAAACCCCTTTGTTTCGAACTTGTAGCCCCCACTGCGCAGGTATAGATGGTTCAAAAGGTGGGAGACTAGCCAGTCTCTGACTGACGCGACGACTCGCTATGGGACTACTGCTCTTCAGTGTAGTTGCCAAATCCTAACTTTCCAAACTTGTAGTCCACACTGTTCGAAAGGTGGGAGCCCAGACAGCTCGCCATGCGACTGCTGCTCTCATTCGAAACAACGGCTGCAAAGATGAATCTGAATTGAGTCAGTGTCCTCACGCTCAAACGAACTGGCATTCTATTATCAGCAAATGCCACTTACGCCAACACGTAGATCGTCCGACCAATGCCCGGATAAATGTTGCATAGTGTGTCAACCCGAGCTCACAACACCCGACTCGATACAAACGCTCTGACGCGTACATTTGACTATCGCAACTCGCCCATAGCAGCAGCTGTTGCCAACTAATCGGACAAGCGACGTAAGCCTCCAGCAGCTTACCTTGATGATGATACATAGCTCGGGAACCCAACGCTTAGCTAAACTGTCTGCGACATGACCACTATCAGACATGACTGCACAACAATGACCCTGAGTCATTCGCAACACAAGCGGTCAAGCTCTCTACTGCAGACAAACACTCGACGTCCTATTGATTCAACCAGCCTATGCCAAAGCAAGACGACAAGGCGAAACGAAAAACAAACAATAGAGACAACAAGTACAAAAGGATAAAACTGTTTTCATTAACGGTTGGAGCAAAAAGGGTACAATTAGACAAAGATTTACGGAAGGAGCATGGGTCGCATCTACACATGCCACGACCTAAGCATCAGGGTCCGAACCGCCCTCCTCGTCCGATGACACGAAATCAACAGACAAGTCTACGTACGACATCTTCTTATATCGAAAAAGATCCCATTCTGGATGCTCTTCTTTCATCAGCGCTACCAGCTCCAGCCTGCCATGTATGACCCAGCGAAACTCGCACTTGCCTTGTTCCTGCAGAAGCTCTTTTTCCTGCGCCTTCACGCCAGCTAGTTCACGCTCCAACAACTCTAGCTTGCCAATCTGAGACTGCTTTGTAGCCAGACTACTCTTCACAGCACCGAGGTCATGCTTTTCCAGTTCGAGCTAGTCCTCAGCCTTCTTCGCCTCCCGAGCGTTGAATTCCAAATAGGCCTCTAGTTGCTGCTATTGAATGGCCCAGTCAGCCTTTTTTAAAGCACTCTCATCAGCGAAGACCGCAATGTAGTGCTTGCCTCAGCAATAGCTTTTTGCACGACCTCCAAATCTTGGCGAATCCGCCCCATCTCTTGTATGAGTTTGTCTCTTTCAGACGCCGCCTCCGCTAGATTAAGCTCTAGGGCCTCTAGAAAAGCCCTTTGAGTCTTAACAGCTACGACTGATTGCTCCTGCCTCTTTTCCTCAGTCAGCTTCTGTAGCCGCTAAATTTCATAAAGCGTGTCAGAATACATCACTTGCATATGTGAGAAGACACGCTCCATGGTGTATACCCTCTCACAAGCTGCCTCGATTTTTGTCCCAGCAACGACCACTAGCTCAAGTAAGACGTACCCAGCATAAGGTACTTTAAGCCCTTATCCGTACACCCATCTAGCATATCCTCCTTGGGTTTTGGAGCATAATCCATCAGCCAGCTATGCCGTATGCTAATATGCTTCCTTAAAGCATACTTCACGTCAAATTCCTGGTGCCAGACCTGAGTGCTCATTCTTACCATGTTTGGTGTAAACAGGCTTATCCGCGCATCCAGATGAAGATTTCTCGGGTCAGGAATCACGTTGGCACCACCCTTCGCAGTCACCACTGTCCCCAGGCTTTCCTTTGCAACTTTTCCCTTGTAACGAGTAGTTGGCTCTTTACTGCGTGACTACTCAATAGGATCCGGAGGAAGGGGAGAAAGTGAATTATTCAAAGTGCCCTCCAACACCTCGAGCCATGACCTGGAACGAGAGAGTGAATAATGCGGACTACAAGAAAGTTGGCCTGTGCCACCACGACCACTATCAGACATCACACCAATGAGACGATCAAATTCCACAACCTCAGGCAGATCTTCACATTAACCTTTTATTGGATCAGTCCCACGCGAATTAGCACTGGCAGAAGCCGCCATTGCAACTTGCATCAACCGCTCGCTCAAAGCTTCAGCCTGCGCATCACTAAGATTTGACCTATCTTCAACCTCGGCAAATCACTGGTAGTCTTTCTCTCAGCTGGATACATCTGTCTCCGCCCTGACGGGATGATCAGACTCACGCTCTTCACTCATTGGAGCGGATCGTGCTGAAGACAACCCAGTTCTAATACGAAACCTCTTCGAACTCACAAATGAGGCAAACGTCTCAGACGGCTCCTCCATGTCGGACAAAACAAGAGTTTTGGCCTCAGAAACCTTCTTCTTCCTAGAGAGACCCCATCTTCAGGCTATACCCGCGACGTTCGGTAGAGAGTGGGGGCTACGTGCTAGTTGTCACATAGCCCACTATTGATGAAGTTGGGGACGCATATGACATCCACCACATTTCTCGTTGACAAGCCAAGTAACGTTTCCATTGTGTTTTGTTCCTCTAGGGTAAGAGGAGTTGTGGGAAACTGTCCTGTAAAAAAACACAAGCAATGATTAGCACACAATCAAGAGCTGCGAAACGAGATAGAAAATTTGCACTTATGAAGTGGTTTGAACTCCTGCTCAAAAGAACGACCCTTGAACCGGAAGTACTTTGAATCTGTAAGGGCTAAGAAACAATACTTCTGCCAGAACTTGAAGTCATTGGGCAGATTCGCAAAGCAAGCCGGTGACGTTATCTTGCAGACAATGTTACTCTTCAGCCGAGGAGAAGTCAGCAACTGGATTACTCGCGGAGTCACGTGGACGCCAGCCTTTTTCGCCCTAATTAGAATGAAAAGGATAATCCTATATCCATTAGACCCCGACTGGACCGGAGGAATCCCAATGAAGGCTAAGAATTCCCAAATCACGTCCAGAACAGGAAAATGCACTATAGTTTGAAGCATCCCATGATGCAAGCAGATGAACCCCGCAGGTGGCGACATTGGCGTCTGGTCACCCTTCAGGATAGACAACGGCAGTTCCTAGAGGACCTTAAAATTTGTACGAATTTCAGCAAGGCCAGACTCAGAAAGCAACCTATCTTAAAAAAACTCCAGGCCTCTGGCCAAGGTTGCATCATCAAGAAGGTTTTGTTGAGCCATGAAGAAGATGAACAATTTTTCTAGTCAAAAGATGAACAAAGTAGTATCTTTAAAAGCAAAGAGAATAAAATAGGCAAATTCTACACAATGGATTACCTAAATAGGGATTGGGTTCCTGCCCCTTTTCCACTGAACCGACGCACGTTTAATAAATGCAGCACGCGGCTCAAGCAAACGATTCAGACTTAATTATCATAAGCGACGTATCTTTTCAAGAGATGACTTAGCGAACCGGTATGATGACCCACTAACTCGGGGGGTGTAACTGATGATACATCAAAATGGTCACATCCCTGAGCCATACACGTGTCATGATGATCTCGAGGAGTTACGGGCCCCAACATTAGCCCAGTACTGATCCAGCCCATGCGGTTTCAAGCCCGCCCAATGCAGTCTGCCAGACAGACTCAAACTCTTATACCATGCTAGGCTCATATGTATCACAACTATCCTCAATACTCGTAAGCCCTACTAAGGCAAGTATCTTGAGGATCAGCTTCGGACATACAACTACAATTGTTATCTTCTTCCAACTAGGAAGTAAATATCAGAGTACATATCACATAGGGAAACTTTCTCTTACGGAATACCCTCAGATTAGGAACTATCTCCTGCGTATCTAGGAGCACGGGGCTAACATGAAACTTCCCTCCTACATCACGACTCTTAATTAGAAAAGGATCTCCATGAAGATCTCTATCCTAAACTACGCCATCGATGGCCTGCTCGAACCAGGACTCCTGCATTATAAATAAGACACGAGGTTGGTAAGCTAAAGTATGCTACAAATTCCACGTTTACAGCATTACACCTTTCTCAGATTTCTGTCTGACTTTAGCATCAGAGTGTCACTGACCACCACAACGGTGGTTTGTAGCTCACGTGTGTTACTTGTGCAGGTCAGCAGGACTAGGTCAAAGCATGGAACAGAAAATGACTGCATCACAAGTGAACCCTGACAATAAGCCGATTCGACAAAAAAGAAGATCGATGACCTCAGAGCGTAACCAGGCAATAAATGAAGAAGTACACCAACTACTCAGTGCGGGAACGATAAGATAAGCTCATTACTCGGATTGGTTGGCAAACACAATGCTGGTAAAGAAGAAGAACGATAAATGGAGGGTGTGTGTGGACTACACCGATTTGAATAAAGTCTGCCCCAAAGACAGTTTTCTACTTCCACGAATAGATCAAATAGTGGATGCAACTGCCGGACACGAAATGTTGAGCTTCATGGATGCATACTCCGGGTATAATAAGATACAAATGTACCCTTCCAACCAAGAAAAAATTTATTTCATAACAGAAAGGGGTAAATACTGTTATTGGGTGACGCCATTCGGATTAATGAACGCGGGAGTAACGTACCAACGACTAATGAATAGGATGTTTAAAAATCAGATCGACATAACGATGAAAGTTTACATCGATGATATGCTTGTTAAAAGCTCACATCGAGCAGACCACGTCACGGATCTTGAACATGCTTTCTCCCAGCTGCGAAAGTATAAGATGAATTTGAACCCGGAGAAATGCACATTTGGAGTGGAGTCAGAGAAGTTTTTCGGGTACATGGTCAACCAACAAGGAATTGATACCGATCCAAAGCAAATGCATGCGCCTCTCAACATGCGGCTGTCGACAAATATAAAAGGCGTTCAAAGTCTTAACGAAAGAATAACAGCTCTGAACAGATTCATTTCCAGATCATCCGACAAGCGTCTGCCTTTCTTCAAAACCATGAAGGGGAATAAGACATTCGAGTGGAATGATGAATGCGATGAAGCCTTTCAAAGCCTTAAGATGTACATAGGGAGCACAAAGCTACTAACAAAACCGAACACGGGAGAAGCACTGTATCTATATTTATCCGTGTCTGATAATGTGGTGAGTTCAACATTGATATGGGAAGAAAAAGGCGTGCAAAAACCAGTGTGCTACATCAACAAAACACTTGCAGATTCAGAATTCAACTATCTGGCCCTAAAGAAATTGGCGCTCGCTCTAATCATGTCATCAAGAAAATTGCGACCATACTTCCAAGCACACTCAATCACGGTTACAATCGAACAACCGCTTCGGTTGGTGTTACACAAACTAGATCTGTCGGAAAGAATGGTAAAGTAGGCAATAGAACTCGAACAATTCGACATCAGCTATGCCCCATAACCGCTATCAAGGCTTAGGCATTAGCAGATTTCGCCGCCGAGTTCACAGGAAACAACAACCAACAGGCGAAAAATGAAAGCAGAAAAGAACAGCCCAAACCAATCACCGACAGATGGATCCTCCACTGTGATGGAGTGTCCAACGACGTAGAAAGCGAAGCTGGACTAGTCTTGTACAACTCGAAAGGCATCGCATTAAAGAAGGCAATACAATCCAGCTTTAGTGCCTCCAATAATGAAGCTGAATACGAAGCCGTGATAGCAGAGCTACAATTAGCAAAACACTTGAGAATAAAAGATATTAGTATCTTTACTTACTCCAAGCTGGTGGTCAATCAACTAAATGGTGAATTTCAAGTGAAAGATACCCAAACGAAAGCCTACCACAAGAAAACCACAAGGCTAGTAGAAGGCTTCCGAAATGCTATATTCAATGGTGCGCACAAGCATAGAACAAAAAAGCCTACGAAATAGCAAAAGAAGTTTTGACAACAAAGGATAATGAAAACCCATCGTCATGACACAAGGAATCTCCATGCTGGAAATTCAAACGGAAGAAGCATGCGTCGTAAATCAAGAAAATAACTGGACATTTCCAATCCTGGCATATATATCAAACAGAGAACTCCCAACAAATAAGATGGAAGCCAAAAAGCTACGAAATTGGACAACAAGATACACAATGATCAATGACAAACTATACAGAAGATCTACCACGAGCTCGTTGCTGAGGTGGCTTGTACCAGGAGATGTTGAATACGTTCTGCAAGAAATCCATCATGGCGCATGCGAAAATCATCTAGGGGAGAACATTGGCCCATAAAGCTCTGACATTGGGTTTTTATTGGCCGACGATGCAAGTGGATGCTCAAAAGCTAGTTTGCAAATGTAACAAATGTCAAAGATTCACCCCATACACTCACATGTCGGGACAAAACCCAATCCCAATGAGCAGCCCCTGGCCATTCGCACAATGGGAAATGGACATCGTAGGACAACTTCTAGTGTTCGATAAGAAGAAGTTTCTCCTCGTTGCACTAGACCACTTCACCAAGTGGGTAGAAGTAGAACCGCTCAGAAAGATAGGAGAAGCCCAAGTCGAGAAGTTTATTTGGGGAGACATCATATGCAGATTCGGGATCCCAAGGGTAATTGTCATGGATAATGGGAAAATCTGCATATCCAGCAACATTTCTCTATGCCCACTCATTCACAAGCAAACAGACAAGCCAAGGTCACCAACAGGACAATCTTGGAAGCAATCAAAAAAAAAACTTGAGGTAGCGAAAGGATTGTGGACATCCAAATTACTCGGCGTTCTTTGAGCATACAGAACAACAAAACAAACTCCGACGGGAGAAACACCTTTCGTCCTCGCGTATGGGTCGGAAGCAATGATACCCATGGAGATCAGAATGTCAATATTCCGAACCAAAAAAATTCTGCGCTGAGGACAATGTTGAGGCACTAAGAGTCGGACTGGATCTCCTCGAAGAGAAGCGAGAAGCAGCCTCCATCAAAACAACAACCTACCAACAACGTATGGTAGGATATTACAATAAGAAGGTGTGAATCCGCACTTTTAACGTCGGAAACTAGGTATTGTGAAAAGTCCAACTCAACATGAAGGAACCTAGCGCATGCAAGCTGAACCCAAACTGAGAAGGACCGTACCGAGTGACAAAAATAAACAGACCATGAACATACTGGTTGGAAAACAAACAGGGCGAAATGCTACCTCGACCATGGAATGTAGAGCACTTGAAAAGATATTATCAATGAAATCTTTCGCTCCCAAATTCGAAACAACAAGAATTTAATCAGGACAAAGAAGTCGGATTAAAAAACCAACTCGAGAAAAAACAAATACATGTACTGGACGAACGAGTCGAACATAAAACAATAACTTTTGGCCTGATCAACCACAAAGTAATATAACACCAGGACGTAAGAGCTGGACTTTTGTGTCAACTGTAATGTACAACATTGTAATCCAAATGTAGAACCAGATTCCGTAAACCATAGAGCTTCTACATGACTAGAACGTCAAACATCGAAGCCATTCGTAAAAATCTGGACGAAATAGTTAGAAATCTCCCAGGAATGTCGTAAGTAAAAACTGACAAGTTAGACATACTAGACACAACAAATGCGAAATAAAAAATTTCCATTGATCTTCTAAAAAAGGAGATTACAAAAAGAAACAAACAACAACTAAGAAAGATAGTCGACGACATGAGCATTATCTCCAGGCAGCATGTGCTTAGCAGGTTCTCCGACATTTGGATCACCCAGTGAATCCGGAACAACTTCCTCGACGTCATCAAATTCCTGCTCATCAAAACAACGGTATTGGGTCATGTCCAAACCTTGTGTCTCCAAGAAATCCAAGAAACAGTGGCGACCATCGACCACTTTCTTCAATCCACGGCCTCTGCTGCCTCAGCTTCTCAGTAACAGAAGATAGCTCAGCTCGGGTTGACGCTAACTATCTGTCAACATCCGCAAGTTTAGAAGAGACTACTGACTTAGTCTTGACAAACTCAAAATTCAGCTGAGCAATTCGAATAGCAGAAGCCTTGAGCTTGGCAGAACATTCCTCAGTAGAACAAACAGTTTCATCATGTTCAGTCTTTCGGTTGGACAACTCTTTCTCAGCAAAATCCAGACGGGATCACGACTTTCCCAATTCCACTTCAGATGTCTAGAGGTCAGAGGAAAATATATCACAAATAGCCTCGAGTTCCCTCAGCGACGTTTGCACATAATATGTAGCCTTTTCATGCTCTATGCACTGCGCCTTCAACAAATCCAATCGACGAAAACATGAAAAATGACCTGGATGTGTCCTGCTAATTTATGCTCGATGTGCGCCACCTGGTCACGAGACGCCTTACAATCTGATCCCATCACGGCCGCATAAATAAGATGTGTCATCCCCTCCATAAAATAATGGAAGCCCGCATCAAAATGGTGATGTGGCTAGCGTAAGGGCATAAGAGCCCTATTAGCCAACCGCCCATGATAGCCGCCAATGAGGTTGCAAGAATTGTCCTACACATCGGCTTTGGAAGGCCAAAAGATCTCCCCGGACACAGTAGGGGTAGGACGAGAAGTGGAGGGAGTAGCAGGTGATCCCGTAGTCCCAGCCACAATAAAAGAAACAGGGAGCTTGAAATCTCAAGTGCGAGCAACAACTCGATCCTTCATTGACGGATCATACTCAATCATCCAAGGTCTTGATACCCTCCGGATTCTTCGACTATCAAAGACCATGCTGATACATTTTATTCTCAATAATGCGCGAATCATCAATAGATAGGCTGGTAGAGGCGGCCAAACCATAAGAGGCAAAAAGATTTTTCTCGTGGTCGTCTAGAGGATGGGAGACTTTTTTCTTACTCTTTTCGAGAACTTGGTTTACCACATCATATTTCGGAATAAAAAAAATCATCTTCTGACCACGACCTCCTTTCCGAAAAGAAGCAAGGCGAGAGGGAGCCCTAGCAGCGTCAAGAACTGAGGAAGAAAGCTTCTTCCTCTTCGATACATGGCCGAAACTGATAGCCAGCATCTTGGAAGGGTTGAGAGGCCTAGGAACTTTCCATTTTCTCACAATTGATCCAACACTCCCAGAACCTCGTACGAATGAAGCATCTCGACCTACACTCTCATCAGTAGAACCCTGTTGGTGGCTGACGTCTACATTACCAACGCGCGCAACAATCACTTTTGAAGCACAACCCACTTCACCTGATGAATATAAGCCATTATGGGTAATGCCATCCGTAGTGAGAAAATCTTCCACTAAGACCCAGGGAAGATCGCGAAAGCGAATGCAGAATCTTGCTCTTCCAAAGACAAAGACAATGACAACTCAACTTTCTTAGGCTCCTAGAATGATCACATAATTCGATTCCCGTGAAGCCTAAAGTGATTGGAAGAAAGGGATGCGTAGAACCAAGACCTCGACCAACCCCCATACTCTTCTCGCAGGTCCTTGAAGCAAAAAGGAAAATGTAGACAACATGTACGATTGGGGTTTACGCTAAACCACACCATAGAATGCAACACCTAGCATTCATAGGGATACGAGCTGAGACAACCCTGACTAAAGTCGAAATCATTACTTTCCAACTATTAGGGAACAGTTGGGTCGGAACGATACCAACCGGATCTAAGTACTCCCAGACGATCGTAGGAGTCGAAAGCCTGCAACTAGTGTGGAACATACCAGGGTACAAAGCAATGTACCCATGTTTTCGACGACATGACCGTCGCCTTCTCCGGGGAGAACGATCTCCAAATCAATTGGCCACGAATAATCGTGACGAATGTTGTCCAGAGTTGTGTGTGCTGCCTGCTTAGGCAAAAAGAAAGCTTCACATGCATCAAGAATATCGCCGCTCAAAACCCTGAAGTTAGACATGACTACAGAACGAACTCAAGGAATCAAAGAATTAACAATTGAAAAATGAGGAGGTGCAAAAGGAAGTAAGACACATTCAAACTTCTCCTTTTATAAGGACGAGCAACTCAAGGTTCGCTCTTGGGAGAACGTGCAAGACACGACACGAGTTCTCCCATAAAGAAGAGGAATGTTGTACTAAAAAGAGTCGGGGAGGGAATTACGTCTCCACGAATGCATCTTCATTAAGGAGGAGACCGTTACGAGAAACATCTCCTTCCGTTGCGCCTCACATTCTTAAGTCATGCAGAGAATTAACCGCGATTATTATAAAAGGTAAATGGAACATTCGACACATGTAGGCAACTTTAACCAAGTTTTGTCCATATTTATTTTCTTTTTCTAACAAAGTTGTTGACTTAAGCATCGGAGTGCCTTCAGCCACCAAAATAGTGGTCCTTGACAGTCTAACATTTGTTTTGCAGGACAAACTCACAGTAGGACGATTTTTTGACGCATCAATATTAACCCGCAAGTTTCTTTCAAAATATTGGAAAAAAAAACAGGTTATTTAGATAAATATCTGAGTGAAACAAGACATGACTAATGGACACAAGAATGCAAACATAATAATCAGGCTTAGTCTATATATGTTGTATCTTGTTTGATAAGAAGATACATTGGCAATCGTAAATTTATGTTCATTTATATTCGGGGCCTGAGATTTTGGAGGCCCGATTTGAACTTCAAAAATCATTTCTCCTTATATACTTTGATTGTAAAAAGTTGAAAATAAAAAATCGAACCCTCAACATGATAAAAGTAAATTGAATACCAAATGGGGCCTTAATTATATATAAAAATACTAAAATTAGGGGGCTTAAATCTTTCAATTTTGGCGGGGTCCGATTCGAAAATTTGTTTCGATCTCCTATTCATATTCATATTCATATTCATATTCATATTCATATTCATATTCAGTTTCGATCTCCAATTTTGGCCGGGCCTATTCATATTCATTCGCCCATGACCTAACGAGACTTTAA